>CAXKVI010000001.1:140964139-141564139 GCA_964058755.1 Campiglossa producta
AATAGGCGTATTAACTGGGCACTGCCTCATTGGTAGGCACGCAGAAAGACTTGGTGTGCCCTACCGACGATGCTGTAGGAGTTGTAAGGATGATGAGGAGGAGGAAACGGTGGAGCACTTCATCTGCAACTGCCCGGCTTTAAGTGGCGCGAGAATGCGCTTTTTGGGAGTTCCCTTCCTGGTCAGCCTACGCCAGGTCACGGAGCTGGACATAAAGGACCTGATGGCCTTCAACAAGTCATCTAAATGGTTCGAGGAGGAGTAACGGTGTCGGTATAGGAAAGTCAGTCCCGGGATTCTGCTATGTGGAGAATTCCGTTAATACCGGGATTTTCCATATGGCAGGGTCCCGGAACTGACTTTCCTAGTGTTGGTGGTATCACAACGGGCCTTTTAATACTGGCCTAGGTGTGCCTCTGCGGCAGCCACTTGAACCTAACCTAACCTATGTGGCAGGATTGTCATGGCCGAGTGGGAAGGTTCTGGAGCTCAGAGAAGGGTGAGAAGGGGTACGCCGCAAGGTGGTGTTCTTTCTCCACTTCTCTGGGTCATAGTAGTCAATGGACTGCTCCAGGCCCTCGAGCACAGGGGCTGTCAAGTGATAGTCTATGCTGATGATCTAGCAATCCTCGCCAGGGGTAAGTTTCTTAGTACCATAAGGGGTGTTATGCAAGGGTACCCGGGTATTGTGACCGAGTGGTCCGAATCCTGTGGGCTGGCTTTCAACCCGAGTAAAACGGAACTAGTTCTGTTTACAAGAAGGTATAAGATTGATGGGTTTGTACTACTCTCCATTGTCAGGAGCTTGGGATCAGTAGGAAATTTAGGCTGCCTGACCACTGTAGCGTTTTCCAAGCAAATTGCCGCCATCAAGGATGCGGTGGATGGAATGCTGTCTAGCGCATTCGCCGTCAAGGGGTTCAACATCTACTCCGATAGTCAAGCGGCAATTAGGGCGTTGAACGCAAGCAACGTTCGATCAAGGACGGTTAGCGACTGTCTGGAATCGCTTACGGTTGCGTCCAACTACTTCAAAATACAAATTATTTCGGTGCCAGGCCATTGTGACATTCCCAGCAATTGCCATGCAGGTCACTTGGCCAGGGAGGGCACTCTTGAGATGGAAATGGGTGCCTTCGGAACACTTGGTATTCCCCTTGCCACCTGTGGTCTGCTTTTGGGTAGATGGGCTTCAGATCAGTTAAGCAAGCGCTGGGCTGATACCACCTCTTGTAAGGTGTCGAAGTCCTTCTGGCCAGTGGTTGACTCCAGGCGATCGGCGGAACTCCTCAGGTTCTCCATTATGATTGGGGTGTTGACGGGGCACTGCCCGATGGGAATCCATGCGGTGCGCTTAAACATTGCTGAAACTCCGAACTGCGTGAGCTGCATGGAGGATGACGAGGTGGAATCATCAGATCACTTCATGCTCAACTGTCCCGCTTTTGCCAGGACTAGGCGCAGGTTTCTCGGGTCGGACGTACTTAGGTCTCCGGAAGACGTATCGAAGATCAATGTGTGCCTTATCCGGAGTTATATTGTCGCTACGCAGCGATTTGAGAGGTAAATTTGAGTTTGAGTTAGTGTCACCGTTTAGAATGTGGTATCACAACGGACCATACAAGTGTCCAAATGAGCGGCCCTCTCAGTTGGGCTGCTACCACCCTACCTAACCTAACCTAACGCTAAAGATGGTTCGCATTAATTTCTAACAATCTTATTAGCGATATGAGCTTTTTTAAAAAACATCTTTTCACGATATAGCAAGCGCCAAATGTTTTTATACATTTCAAACTCCAAGTACTATTTTATACCTATAAGAATTCCCACTCACAAATGTTCCAGATAAGCTTTACGTGGTGTAGAATCTATGTAGGCAGAGGGGAAATTATTTTCCAGTTTTTAGTTCATTTTAAAAACATTTTAAATTAAAAATATTTTTTTATTCTATTTTTTATTTTATACTTTTTAGTTGTGAGTCTGTGAAAATTTCTAAGATTGTAATTGGATATTCTGTGTCATATTAGTGGTACTCATGTAACCATATAACTTAACAAAAGCGTAAATATATACATTTAACAGCTCAGTTAGATGAACGATATAGATAAATTTATGTGAATACTTTTTATTTTGAAATTCCCATTAATTAATTCTATTTTTGTCTAGTGTGCATTGACTGCTTTGAAAAACTGCATGTCGAACAGCGTCATCGAATTGGGTAATTTTTCGAGGTGTTTACACACTAAACTCCTCGCGGAAGTTTACCGAATTTGTGTAAACTTCGTTCCATACAAATTTTGACAGTTCATTTACGCATTCGGCAATTTTCTACGTTTACACGCTTTACGCGGTGTGTCTTTGGTTACACGAATAAAATTATTATTTTTTAAGCATTATAAAACACATCATCTTTCCTTTGTGCAACAGTGACTGCGCCTAAATGTATGCAGATGACGTTGAAGATTGCATGTTCGAATAAGTGAAATTCAAATATT
Source organism: Campiglossa producta (assembly GCA_964058755.1). Classification (NCBI taxonomy): domain Eukaryota; kingdom Metazoa; phylum Arthropoda; class Insecta; order Diptera; family Tephritidae; genus Campiglossa; species Campiglossa producta. Next base: position 140,966,635 of record CAXKVI010000001.1, read on the forward strand.
CGAAATTTCGATGCTGTTTATGGCGCTGAAAACGCATTATAGCATGTGTACGAAATATTCAGATAGCAATAAGGAAGATAGGCCGATAAATGGGACTTTTGCAATTAAAGCAATATTTTGGATTTTTTTTTTGTATAATGCAATGTCAGCGAAACCTGAACGATGGTGAAAATTTCAAAACCCCAGCTCAATGGGAAGTTAGTTCAAAATCCAAAGCAAAATCTCTGGAAATGAAACTTTTCAAATATCTCTACCCGTGCGCCACCTATCGGAATTATTAAAATGTGTTTATTAGGTCGCTTTCGTCGTTCTTGTGCCCGGATTTTTGCATTCGATTTTGAACCAACTTCCTGTTGTGCTAGGGTCTTGAAATTTTCACCACAGTTCAGGTCGCGATGACAATGCAATATTATGGAAAAAAAATTCAGATAGGTGGCGCGTGGGTCGCTATATTTTCAAAAATCGCATATATGGTCCGATTTGGCTGAAATTCGGAACATGTATTACTACTATGAAAAGAAATATTTTCCTAAAAAAAAATTCCGTTAGGTGGATCTGAGATCGGGGTAATAAAAACTGAAAATCCTAATTATGGACCGATTTAGCTGATATTTAGCGTGTGTATTACTTAATCAATTTCCAAATGTTCAAAAAAAAATTGCACCCGCTAGGTGGCGCGGGAGTCGCGCTATTTACGTAATGCGAAGGTCTGTTTTCGGTGTCGATTAATTTGTTTTTCAACGAACTTCCCGTTGGAGTAGAATCTTGAAATTTTCATCGTCGTTTAGTTTTCTGGCCCCATGCAGTATAACAAAAAAATAAGTCCGATAGGTGGCGCACGGGTAGAGATATTTGAAAAGTTTCATTTCCAGAGATTTTGATTTGGATTTTGAACTAACTTCCCATTGAGCTGGGGTTTTGAAATGTTCACCATCGTTCAGGTTTCGCTGACAATGCATTATACAAAAAAAAATCCAAAATATTGCTTTAATTGCAAAAGTCCCATTTATCGGCCTATCTTCCTTATTGCTATCTGAATATTTCGTACACATGCTATAATGCGCATGCTATAATGCGTTTTCAGCGCCATAAACAGCATCGAAATTTCGAATATTTCATCTGCATACATTTAGGCGCAGTCACTGTTGCACAAAGGAAAGATAATGTGCTTTATAATGCTTAACCCTTTCGGATATTCTATGCCATATGGCATAGTCTCATTTCAATGGCTGTTTTGTGACATTAAATTAAGGAACTAACTTTTTTTTTAATTATGTATTTTTCTTTGAGGCTTTATCTCTAAAAATAAATAATAAAAATTTTGAGAGCTGGACCCAGTAAATTGCTATAATTAAAAACTCAAGGTTCTCTCTCGAGTTCGTTTTTTTGCACGAAAAAGTTACTTCATAAATGGGATTAAAAAAAATTAACACCATAGGACAGTTGAGTAAGGCTCTACGATTTTTTTCATTTCATACCATGCCATACCGCATAGATTTTACCCAACGGAAGTAAAAAATTTTATTTGATGAAATAAAGTCTGCATTAATTTTTTATAATTTCTCTAACAATAAGGTCTATCAGCTATTCCGGCGGAGCTCCAGTCGGAAATAATTCTGGAGAGTCGCTAGGGGTTGCATCGACTTCATCGAAATTCACCCCCAAATTCTGATGAATCTATTATCTTTTCCTCCGTCGTTGTTTTTGTGGCAGTACTTCGCCCTGCCTAGTCGGAAGATCAACTTATAAAAAGTTACTTGACAGGATTGTACTGATGTTGACAGTGCTTTGCTGGATATGGATCCTGTACGTTCCGGTGAATAACACCTTGTGGTACTAGCCCAACTGTATTGGAACGAACGATTTCATTGACCCCGTAGCCGAGGTTCAAGTGGACTTTAGGCGCCTCTTACGACCGGCTTACCTACCTCGGGCATATTCTAAACCCCTTACTCGCAGGGGTATCTTTTCCTCCGTCGGTAGCTCCACAGTAATAGCTGATAGACCCCAATATCGCATTCGTTTGATAAACGCTGAAGTCGGCAGACGTTTCTTACGTAGCTTTTGACTTGATTTAGGGGAATACCGATCTCGAACTCCACGCCTCCCGTACCATATTGGTTCAAATCCGCGGGCTTCGGCATCCCGAAACTGCTAGAACACGTCTAAAAAGGACGGAAGAGGTATCAACTTCTTCTTGACTTGGCTTCAATAATCAGAAATCGAAAATAAAGGTTTTTGTTTCGGAGGAGAGTTAATGGCAAAAATCCAATAGTTTTACCAGGACCGATTCCAAAATTGGAGCGTGATCCATTGTACTTATGTGCAGAGCCCCTTTCTGGGTTGAAATATCTCTTGACAGAAAATATCGGGTTTCGCATTCTAATTATGCATTATAGGTCAAAACGCGTCTTTGGATACCTCTCCCGACCTTTTTGGCGGTATCTGAGATAATCCCGAAAAATCCCAGGACCCTGCCATTCTAAAATCCCGAAATCCCGGGATTGTCAGAAAGCTTTATCGTTTTTTAGAAAAGCTCATATCGGTAATAAGATTGTTAGAAATTAATGCGAACCATCTTTAGCGTGCGCCAATGTTTTTATACATTTCAAACTCCAAAAACTATTTAATACCTATAAGAATTCCCACTCACAAATGTTCCAGATAAGCTTTACGTGGTGAAGAATCTATGTAGGCAGAGGGGAAATTATTTTCCAGTTTTTAGTTCATTTTAAAAACAGTTTAAATTAAAAATATTTTTTATTCTATTTTTTATTTTTTTGTTATATTGCGTGGGGCCAGAAAACTAAACGACGATGAAAAATTCAAGATTCTACCTCAACGGGTAATTATTATTAAACTGTTTTTATTAGGTCGCTTTCGTCGTTCTTGTGCCCGGATTTTTGCATTTGATTTTGAGCCAACTTCCTGTTGTGCTAGGGTCTTGAAATTTTCACCACAGTTCAGGTGGCGATGACAATGCAATATTATGAAAAAAAATTCGGATAGGTGGCGCGTGGGTCACTATATTTTCAAAAATCGCAATTATGGTCCGATTTGGCTGAAATTCGGATCATATATTACTACTATGAAAAGAAATATTTTCCAAAAAAAAAATCCGCTAGGTGGAGCTGAGATCGGGGTAATAAAAACTGAAAATCCTAATTATGGACCGAATTAGATGATATTTAGCGTGTGTATTACTTAATCAATTTCCAAATGTTAAAAAAAAAATTGGACCCGCTAGGTGGCGCGTGAGTCGCTCTATTTAAGAAATGCGAAGGTCTGTTTTCGGTGTCGATTAATTTGTTTTTCAACGAACTTCCCGTTGAGGTAGAATCTTGAAATTTTCATCGTCGTTTAGTTTTCTGGCCCCACGCAATATAACAAAGAAATAATTCCGATAGGTGGCGCACGGGTAGAGATATTTGAAAAGTTTCATTTCCAGAGATTTTGCTTTGGATTTTGAACTAACTTCCCATTGAGCTTCTTGACTGCTACTTGTAGGTACCCGGGGCCACCGCAATCCATAGAATATATGGGATGGTACCATGGCCTCAGGTTGGTTGAGTGCGCTGACGAGCGTTCGGCTAAATTCTTCCGGTGCCTCGTCTCGCTGGTTGGGGAGTTATGGAGGGGAGCTAGACTCGCAAGAGCACCCGTGGCGGGCTCGGATTTATCTGAGACTGCCGTTGATGCTCTGGTGGAGAAATTCACCCATGCTTGTAATAAAGCGTATAAAATCGCATGTCCGCTGAAAACCGTAAGTGGAAAGCGAAAACCACCCTGGTGGACGAAGGAAGTAGGCGACCTTAGGGCTTCCAGTAGGCGCCTATTCACCAAGCCCAGAAAGAGTAAATTACCTTCTGACTGGGAGCTCTACAAGGTTGGGTTAGGTATTTTCAAATCTGAGATTAGGAAGGCCAAACGGGACTCCTGTAAAGTTTTCTGCGAAAGCGTGGAGGGTTGCAATGAGTCTGCGAGATTCCGGAAGATTCTCTGCGGGAATCCTGCTCCCTTGGGGTACTTGAGGAATGTAGATGGTAGCTGGCAATGAGTAGCGAGGAATCTCTCCAACTTCTCATGGATACTCACTTCCCTGACGTCCCTGTTTCACAGGACCGTGGCGCCTCATTGTCCACAAATGTGGACGTGGGGGGTCGGCCAGCCATCTCTCTGGATGAAAGCCAACTTGTATGGGCCATTAAATCTTTTAAGCCTTACAAGTCACCCGGACCTGATGGCATAACTCTTGTGCAACTGCAGAGATCTCTGGGGTTTTCTTGCAGCTGGCTGGCTCCCATCTACGCCAACTGTTTGAGGTTGGGCTATATCTCCGCTTCCTGGAATATGGTCAAGGTTACATTTACAGGCCAATCAGTCTTTCTTCGTTTCTTTTGAAAATGCTGGAGCGCTTGATTGACCTACACATTCGCAGCAGGATTCCTAGGGAGCGTTTTTCGGCATCGCAACATGCTTACTGCAAAGGTAGATCAACTGAAACGGCGCTTCACACCGTTGTAAAACTAATAGAAGGGTCTTTCCAGCACAAAGAGTACGTGCTGGGGGCCTTTCTGGACATCTAAGGAGCGTTCAATAATGTTTTGCCATCTGCCATTGTGAGGGGATTAGCGAGTTTGGGGGTCGAACCGAAGTTGTAAGAATTTATCAACAGATTACTATGTGGCAGGATTGTCATGGCCGAGTGGGAAGGTTCTGGAGCTCAGAGAAGGGTGAGAAGGGGTACGCTGCAAGGTGGTGTTCTTTCTCCACTTCTCTGGGTCATAGTAGTCAATGGACTGCTACAGGCCCTCGAGCACAGGGGCTGTCAAGTGATAGTCTATGCTGATGATCTAGCAATCCTCGCCAGGGGTAAGTTTCTTAGTACCATAAGGGATGTTATGCAAGGGTACCTGGGTATTGTGACCGATGCGGTGGATGAAATGCTGTCTAGCGCATTCGCCGTCAAGGGGTTCAACATCTACTCCGATAGTCAAGCGGCAATTATGGCGTTGCGCGCAAGCAACGTTCGATCAAGGACGGTTAGCGACTGTCTGGAATCGCTTACGGTTGCGTCCAACTACTTCAAAATACAAATTATTTGGGTGCCAGGCCATTGTGGCATTCCCGGCAATTGCAATGCAGATCACTTGGCCAGGGAGGGCACTCTTGAGATGGAAATGGGTGCCTTCGGAACACTTGGTATTCCCCTTGTCACCTGTGGTCTGCTTTTGGGTAGATGGGCTTCAGATCAGTTAAGCAAGCGCTGGGCTGATACCACCTCTTGTAAGGTGTCGAAGTCCTTCTGGCCAGTGGTTGACTCCAGGCGATCGGCGGAACTCCTCAGGTTCTCCATTATGATTGGGGTGTTGACGGGGCACTGTCCGATGGGAATCCATGCGGTGCGCTTAAACATTGCTGAAAATCCGAACTGCGTGAGCTGCATGGAGGATGACGAGGTCGAATCATCAGATCACTTCATGCTCAACTGTCCCGCTTTTGCCAGGACTAGGCGCAGGTTTCTCGGGTCGGACGTACTTAGGTCTCCGGAAGACGTATCGAAGATCAATGTGTGCCTTATACGGAGTTATATTGTCGCTACTCAGCGATTTGAGAGTTAGTGTCACCGTTTAGAATGTGGTATCACAACGGACCATACAAGTGTCCAAATGAGCGGCCCTCTCAGTTGGGCTGCTACCACCCTACCTAACCTAACCTAACGCTAAAGATGGTTCGCATTAATTTCTAACAATCTTATTAGCGATATGAGCTTTTTTAAAAAACATCTTTTCACGATATAGCAAGCGCCAAATGTTTTTGTACATTTCAAACTCCAAGTACTATTTTATACCTATAAGAATTCCCACTCACAAATGTTCCAGATAAGCTTTACGTGGTGTAGAATCTATGTAGGCAGAGGGGAAATTATTTTCCAGTTTTTAGTTCATTTTAAAAACATTTTAAATTAAAAATATTTTTTAATTCTATTTTTTATTTTATACTTTTTAGTTGTGAGTCTGTGAAAATTTCTAAGATTGTAATTGGATATTCTGTGTCATATTAATGGTACTCATGTAACCATATAACTTAGCAAAAGCGTAAATATATACATTTAACAGCTCAGTTAGATGAACGATATAGATAAATTTATGTGAATACTTTTTATTTTGAAATTCCCATTAATTAATTCTATTTTTGTCAAGTGTGCATTGGCTGCTTTGAAAAACTGCATGTCGAACAGCGTCTTCGAATTGGGTAATTTTTGGCGGAAGTTTACCGAATTTGTGTAAACTTCGTTCCATAAAAATTTTGACAGTTCATTTACGCATTCGGCAATTTTCTACGTTTACACGCTTTACGCGGTGTGTCTTTGGTTACATGAATAAAATTATTATTTTTTAAGCATTATAAAACACATCATCTTTCCTTTGTGCAACAGTGACTGCGCCTAAATGTATGAGATGACGTTGAAGATTGCATGTTCGAATAAGTGAAATTCAAATATTCGAAATTTCGATGCTGTTTATGGCGCTGAAAACGCATTATAGCATGTGTACGAAATATTCAGATAGCAATAAGGAAGATAGGCCGATAAATGGGACTTTTGCAATTAAAGCAATATTTTGGATTTTTTTTTTGTATAATGCAATGTCAGCGAAACCTGAACGATGGTGAAAACTTCAAAACCCCAGCTCAATGGGAAGTTAGTTCAAAATCCAAAGCAAAATCTCTGGAAATGAAACTTTTCAAATATCTCTACCCGTGCGCCACCTATCGGAATTATTTTTTTGTTATATTGCGTGGGGCCAGAAAACTAAACGACGATGAAAATTTCAAGATTCTACCTCAACGGGAAGTTCGTTGAAAAACAAATTAATCGACACCGAAAACTGACCTTCGCATTTCTTAAATAGAGCGACTCACGCGCCACCTAGCGGGTCCAATTTTTTTTTTTACATTTGGAAATTGATTAAGTAATACACACGCTAAATATCATCTAATTCGGTCCATAATTAGGATTTTCAGTTTTTATTACCCCGATCTCAGCTCCACGGATTTTTTTTTTTTGGAAAATATTTCTTTTCATAGTAGTAATACATGTTCCGAATTTCAGCCAAATCGGACCATAAATGCGATTTTTGAAAATATAATGACCCACGCGCCACCTATCGGAATTTTTTTTCATAATATTGCATTGTCATCGCGACCTGAACTGTGGTGAAAATTTCAAGACCCTAGCACAACAGGAAGTTGGTTCAAAATCAAATGCAAAAATCCGGGCACAAGAACGACGAAAGCGACCTAATAAAAACATTTTAATAATAATTAATAAAAAGGATATTTTTAGCGTTTTTTTAACGCGGTTTAGCTCCAGTATATCTTAATATTTTTTCGAAATATTTTGATCAAGGTCTTAGAATACATTGAAGTTTATAATTGCGATGGAAACAGGGTGTCCATTTTTTTTTTCTGGAGCGTGAGGCGCCTTAATATACTCGTATATACTAAAAAATAGAATAAAAAATATTTTTAATTTAAAATGTTTTTAAAATGAACTAAAACTGGAAAATAATTTCCCCTCTGCCTACATAGATTCTACACCACGTAAAGCTTATCTGGAACATTTGTGAGTGGGAATTCTTATAGGTATTAAATAGTACTTGGAGTTTGAAATGTATAAAAACCAAGGACTGAAACCGAAACCGAAACCGTAACCGTAACCGCTTAAAACCGATTCATTTTTCAAAACCGAAACCGAAACCGTAACCGTTATTTTGATCTGGAAAAGACCGAAACCGAAACCGTCTCAAAAGCCGAAACCGGTTCCAAACGGTTTTGAATTTTTTCAATACCTTACTTCTGTGAGTGGGCACATAGGTACTTCCTTTTACAAACAGGTACCCTGAAAGTTTTCATGGAAGATTGTCGAGCCACGTTTTGACTATAGTTGAATGAAGCGATCGAAACAAATTTACGAGATCCGAAAAAGAAATGTTCAGCCTTGTCTCGGAAAGCGCCACTAATATTAATGTTTTTACCGATTTATACATTTCAGTTGGCTTCCATTTTAATATTTTTTTAATAAAAAAGTAGAGTTAACTTTAGGAATTTGTTTTGCAGAAATTTCATCCATGCATAGCGTTAATAAATGTATTATTATATTGGAGAAATCCCATCATGGCCGCAGGAAAAAAGTTATGAAAATTCAGACCTATTTCGTAGCTACATAGGTAGTTGAGTATTTTAGTAGTAAATTTTTTTTTTTCGTGTTTTTATTTGGAAACCGAAACCGGAACGAAACCGTAACCGAAACCGAAATAAATTTTGAAGAACGAAACCGGAACCGAAACCGAAACACGTTGCAAAAACCGAAACCGAAATCGGAACGTTATTTTAATCGGTTTCAGCCCTTGATAAAAACATTGGCACACGCTAAAGAGCGACACATTGACATTGCCACACGCTTGAGTGGGGTCGTTAATTAGCATGGACAACAACAACAATAATAATAACAACAACAACAACAACAACGACAACAACAACAACAACACCAACAAGGAAGGAAATGGGGGAAAGAAGGACGGGGAAAATACGGACAAGGGCAACAGGGACAGGGAACTGACCAGCAGCGAGGCTCGCCCTTGCGTTTCGCAGGGGAGTAGCCTGGCTGCTGATCGGTTCACGAGTACGGGACAGGGTGCTCTTCGCTCCTAACCGGAGGCAAAGAACCCACCTGGAGGGCATGCGACCAAGTACCACTGTTGGCCTGAAATCAGGTCGCAGACAAGCCCACACGCGACGTAACGAGAGGGCGGACAGACTAGCTTCGGGGATTGGAAACAATCCTCTCCAAGGGCTGTAGCGGGGCTGGCGCTCTTGTGAGTGCGGGCTCCGCGAGGAACAAAGGAGCGTCGAAGTCGACCTCCGCGGCTGGAAAAGGTTCCGGTGCGCAATCTGGTGCTCAGCCACAGTGGGCTCGGATGAGCAACTCCGATGACGTGGCCAGCGACAGCAGAGGACTGTCTCGCACCATTCCTGTAAATACAGAGAAGCGGAGGCGGCCCGGTAGGAGCAAGCGAGCGACTCCACGGAGGAAAGCCATCTGTGATCAGCGCTTGGCTGCCAAGATCCTGGAACGCTACGGCGGTCAGGATGGTTTTCAGGTTTCTGAGAAGCATTCCCGTACGCTGGAGTGGGCCAGGAGCGTGATGAGTGGCGCTGACCAGACTCCGACATCCGAGGGGTCGGTCCTGCTTGGGACTGACGCTCTGCGAAGTAGGCAGAGTGGGGAAGCGGAGAACAGGAGGGCCCGGGGTGATGAAGCCGCGCAGCGAACGTTTAGCGAAGTCCCTAGACATGCCGGCTCTATCACCTTGGGGGTAGTCGACACGAGCAGGGAGGACGGGGCCATATCCAGGGAAGAGTGGAGCTGGGTGGCCAACGCCATCTCTGCAGCCTTCCTGACTGCTACTTGTAGGTACCCGGGGCCACCGCCATCCATAAAATATATGGGATGGTACCATGGCCTCAGGTTGGTTGAGTGCGCTGACGAGCGTTAGGCTAACTTCTTCCGGTGCCTCGTCTCGCTGGTTGGGGAGTTATGGAGGGGAGCTAGACTCGCAAGAGCACCCGTGGCGGGCTCGGATTTATCTGAGACTGCCGTTGATGCTCTGGTGCAGAAATTCAGCCATGCTTGTAATAAAGCGTATAAAATCGCATGTCCGCTGAAAACCGTAAGTGGAAAGCGAAAACCACCCTGGTGGACGAAGGAAGTAGGCGACCTTAGGGCTTCCAGTAGGCGCCTATTCAACAAGCCCAGAAAGAGTAAATTACCTTCTGACTGGGAGCTCTACAAGGTTGGGTTGAGTATTTTCAAATCTGAGATTAGGAAGGCCAAACGGGACTCCTGTAAAGTTTTCTGCGAAAGCGTGGAGGGTTGCAATGAGTCTGCGAGATTCCGGAAGATTCTCTGCGGGAATCCTGCTCCCTTGGGGTACTTGAGGAATGTAGATGGTAGCTGGCAATGAGTAGCGAGGAATCTCTCCAACTTCTCATGGACACTCACTTCCCTGACGTCCCTGTTTCACAGGACCGCGGCGCCTCATTGTCCACAAATGTGGACGTGGGGGGTCGGCCAGCCATCTCTCTGGATGAAAGCCAACTTGTATGGGCCATTAAATCTTTTAAGCCTTACAAGTCACCCGGACCTGATGGCATAACTCGTGTGCAACTGCAGAGATCTCTGGGGATTTCTTGCAGCTGGCCGGCTCCTATCTACGCCAACTGTTCGAGGTTGGGCTATATCCCCGCTTCCTGGAATATGGTCAAGGTTACATTTACAGGCCAATCAGTCTTTCTTCGTTTCATTTGAAAATGCTGGAGCGCCTGATTGACCTACACATTCGCAGCAGGACTCCTAGGGAGCGTTGTTCGGCATCGCAACATGCTTACTGCAAAGGTAGATCAACTGAAACGGCGCTTCACACCGAAGGGTCTTTCCAGCACAAAGAGTACGTGCTGGGGGCCTTTCTGGACATCGAAGGAGCGTTCAATAATGTTTTGCCATCTGCCATTGTGAGGGGATTAGCGAGTTTGGGGGTCGAACCGAAGTTGTAAGAATTTATCAACAGATTACTATGTGGCAGGATTCTCATGGCCGAGTGGGAAGGTTCTGGAGCTCAGAGAAGGGTGAGAAGGGGTACCCCGCAAGGTGGTGTTTTTTGTACACTTCTTTGGGTCATAGTAGTCAATGGACTGCTCCAGGCCCTCGAGCACAGGGGCTGTCAAGTGATAGTCTATGCTGATGATCTAGCAATCCTCGCCAGGGGTAAGTTTCTTAGTACCATAAGGGATGTTATGCAAGGGTACCTGGGTATTGTGACCGAGTGGTCCGAATCCTGTGGGCTGGCTTTCAACCCGAGTAAAACGGAACTAGTTCTGTTTACAAGAAGGTATAAGATTGATGGGTTTGTACTACCCTCCATTGTCAGGAGCTTGGGATCAGTAGGAAATTTAGGCTGCCTGACCACTGTAGCGTTTTCCAAGCAAATTGTCGCCATCAAGGATGCGGTGGATGGAATGCTGTCTAGCGCATTCGCCGTCAAGGGGTTCAACATCTACTCCGATAGTCAAGCGGCAATTAGGGCGTTGCGCGCAAGCAACGTTCGATCAAGGACGGTTAGCGACTGTGTGGAATCGCTTACGGTTGCGTCCAACTACTTCAAAATACAAATTATTTCGGTGCCAGGCCATTGTGACATTCCCGGCAATTGCCATGCAGATCACTTGGCCAGGGAGGGCACTCTTGAGATGGAAGTGGGGGCCTTCGGAACACTTGGTATTCCCCTTGCACCTGTGGTCTGCTTTTGGGTAGATGGGCTTCAGATCAGTTAAGCAAGCGCTGGGCTGATACCACCTCTTGTAAGGTGTCGAAGTCCTTCTGGCCAGTGGTTGACTCCAGGCGATCGGCGGAACTCCTCAGGTTCTCCATTATGATTGGGGTGTTGACGGGGCACTGTCCGATGGGAATCCATGCGGTGCGCTTAAACATTGCTGAAAATCCGAACTGCGTGAGCTGCATGGAGGATGACGAGGTGGAATCATCAGATCACTTCATGCTCAACTGTCCCGCTTTTGCCAGGACTAGGCACTGGTTTCTCGGGTCGGACGTACTTAGGTCTCCGGAAGACGTATCGAAGATCAATGTGTGCCTTATCCGGAGTTATATTGTCGCTACGCAGCGATTTGAGAGGTAAAAATGAGTTTGAGTTGGTGTCACCGTTTAGAATGTGGTATCAGTTGGGCTGCTACCACCTTACCTAACCTAACCTAACGCTAAAGATGGTTCGCATTAATTTCTAACAATCATATTAGCGATATGAGCTTTTTTAAAAAACATCTTTTCACGATATAGCAAGCGCCAAATGTTTTTGTACATTTCAAACTCCAAGTACTATTTAATACCTATAAGAATTCCCACTCACAAATGTTCCAGATAAGCTTTACGTGGTGCAGAATCTATGTAAGCAGAGGGGAAATTATTTTCCAGTTTTTAGTTCATTTTAAAAACATTTTAAATTAAAAATATTTTTTTATTCTATTTTTATACCCAGCTGTACTTGTACACAGGGTATTATAACTTTGTTAGGATAACGGTTGGTTGTACAGGTATAAAGGAATCGAGATAGATATAGACTTCCATATATCAATATGATCAGGATCGAAAAAAAATTTGATTGAGCCATGTCCGTCCGTCCGTCCGTCCGTCCGTCCGTCTGTCCGTTAACACGATAACTTGAGCAAATAATGAGATATCTTCACCAAATTTGGCATGCGTACTTATTTGTGTTCAGAATAGATTGCTATTGAAAATGGGTAAAATCGGACCATAACCACGCCCCTTTTTCGATATCGAAAATTTCGAAAAACGTATAAAATGGGTTAATTCAATATTAGAAGCAGCTACAATGATAAAATTTGCAATATGTATTGATTTAGATGTTCTAAGGCCGATTTTATAAAAATTTTTGAAAAGGGGGCGTGGTACCGCCCACGTATATTTGAAGAAATTTTAAAATTTTGACTCTTAATAACTTCAGAACAGTTTATGCTAGTATAACGAAATTTCGTAGAGGACATACTATTGTTGTGGTAAATTCAGCTATAGAAAATAAACGAAATCGCTTCGCGACCACGCCTACTTTTTCATAAAAGTTATATTGAAAGGAGGTGGAAATATTGAAAAGTCCATATCTAATTAACTGATTTCGCTATAATAATATAATTTGGTACATACATCAACTTTCATATTCTTTACATAATTTTTTCAAAATTTTGGAAAGTGGGCGTGGCACCGCCCACTTATGAGTCAAGAAATTTTTAAATTCGACTGCTAACAACTTCAGAACGGTGTGAGATAGATTTACGAAACTAGGTACCAGGCATGTTATGTTTATGTAGAGTACTACCACAGAAAATAAGTAAAATGGGTGAACGATCACGCCCACTTTATGTGCACAGCTGGGTATGTAATGTTCGGTTTCACCCGAACTTAGACTTCCTTACTTGTTTATTTTATACTTTTTAGTTGTGAGTCTGTGAAAATTTCTAAGATTGTAATTGGATATTCTGTGTCATATTAGTGGTACTCATGTAACCATATAACTTAGCAAAAGCGTAAATATATACATTTAACAGCTCAGTTAGATGAACGATATAGATAAATTTATGTGAATACTTTTTATTTTGAAATTCCCATTAATTAATTCTATTTTTTTCTAGTGTGCATTGACTGTATCTAAGCTGGAGGTAAATGGTGGGCGGCGAGCAGTTTATTATTATTGTTGTTCTAATATTATATGGTTGAGGGAGTTGGCCGGGGTTGCCGGTTCGAATCCCACCTCAACCAAAGTCTTTTTAATTTAATTTAATTTATTATTTTTATATTCCATCAAGTCTCATGGACTGTGTTTGGTTCTTTTTAATTATTGGTATGTACCATCAAGTCTAGTGGACTGTGTTTTGGTATTGACACTCTGTATGTATTAATTGGGGCGAGCACTTTGGCTCTGAGAATGCATCGTTGGCTATTCTCACTTCCTTAGAAAACCCCTCAAAATTGTTGGTGGTGAGCACTTGGGCTCTGAGGCATTGGCGACATTGGCTTACCTCATTTTACTTATGAAAAACCACTTGACACTCTGTATGTATTAATTGGGGCGAGCACTTTGGCTCTGAGAATGCATTGTTGGCTATTCTCACTTCCTTAGAAAACCCCTCAAAATTGTTGGTGGTGAGCACTTGGGCTCTGAGGCATTGGCGACTATTGGCTTACCCCATTTTGCTTGTGAAAAACCACTTGTGTTTTGTTACACCTTATATTTATTATTTGGTGGTGAGCACTTGGGCTCTAAGGCATTGGCGACATTGGCTTACCTCATTTTGCTTGTGAAAAACCACGTTTTGTGACTGCGACTATAAGCTATGTATTGCGAATATTCCATAAGTTATCTGCGAATTACAATAATATGTAATGCAGATGAAATAAACGAAACCATGTTATGTCGCTTGGCGGCCGCCGCGGTGTAGCGGTTAAGTGTTCGGCCTTCTACACCAAGTCGTGGCGGTTCGATGCCCGGCAAAGTAACATCAAAAATTATTTAGAAAAACAATTTTTCTAAACGGGGTCGCCCCTCGGCAGTAGTTTGGCAAACTCTCCGGGTGTATTTCTGCCATGAGAAGCTTCTCAGCAAAAAAATTCATTTGCTTTGCAAGTGCCGTTCGGAGTCGGCAAAAAACTGTAGGTCCCGCCAACTTGTAGGAAAAACTCAAAAGCAACACACCACAAGTTGGAAAGAGAAGCTCGGCTAAAAATCTCGTTAGAGGTTATGATAACCTGTTGGTATGTTATGTCGCTTAAACAGACTGCTTTGAAAAACTGCATGTCGAACAGCGTCATCGAATTGGGTAATTTTTCGAGGTGTTTACACACTAAACTCCTCGCGGAAGTTTACCGAATTTGTGTAAACTTCGTTCCATAAAAATTTTGACAGTTAATTTACGCATTCGGCAATTTTCTACGTTTACACGCTTTACGCGGTGTGTCTTTGGTTACATGAATAAAATTATTATTTTTTAAGCATTATAAAACACATCATCTTTCCTTTGTGCAACAGTGACTGCGCCTAAATGTATGCAGATGACGTTGAAGATTGCATGTTCGAATAAGTGAAATTCAAATATTCGAAATTTCGATGCTGTTTATGGCGCTGAAAATGCATTATAGCATGTGTACGAAATATTCAGATAGCAATAAGGAAGATAGGCCGATAAATGGGACTTTTGCAATTAAAGCAATATTTTGGATTTTTTTTTGTATAATGCAATGTCAGCGAAACCTGAACGATGGTGAAAATTTCAAAGCCAGCTCAATGGAAAGTTAGTTCAAAATCCAAAGCAAAATCTCTGGAAATGAAACTTTTCAAATATCTCTACCCGTGCGCCACCTATCGGAATTATTTTTTAGTTAATTTGCGTGGGGCCAGAAAACTAAACGACGATGAAAATTTCAAAAAACAAATTAATCGACACCGAAACCAGACCTTCGCATTTCTTAAATAGAGCGACTCACGCGCCACCTAGCGGGTCCAATATTTTTTTTAACATTTGGAAATTGATTATGTAATGCACACGCTAAATATCATCTAATTCGGTCCATAATAAGGATTTTCAGTTTTTATTACGCCGATAATATTGCATTGTCATCGCGACCTGAACTGTGGTGAAAATTTCAAGACCCTAGCACAACAGGAAGTTGGTTCAAAATCAAATGCAAAAATCCGGGCACAAGAACGACGAAAGCGACCTAATAAAAACATTTTAATAATAATAAAAAGTAAAAGGTTTTCGTTGTCGCCGCTAACCGGCCAAACGCGTTGAAGGATTTCCACCAAACTTACACACAAGGTAGGTTATATCTCGGAAACCGCCTGACCGATTTTAATGAAATTTTGTATATAGATAGTATGATTCATTTTAAGATTACATACATGGGCGTTGCCACTTGGGACGGTTTACGGGGTTGCCACCTATTTCAATTTTTTTAGTATTGAGCAAGATATGCCAATATGGGTACCAAATAAAAGGTATTTTTGGCTGCATTCTAAATAGGACAATTTCCAGCAGGGTGCCACCTATCTCATTTTGTTTTTAATATTGAGCAAGATATGCCAATATTGGTATCAAATGAAAGGTGTTTTTGGCCGTATTCTCAATAGGTTTGTTTATTGGGCTGCTCTAGCTTACGCCAGATTGAGATATTTCACAAAATTGTGTTTAACGAACACTTTTCTTGCTCTAGGTTGCTCTATCTTTTGTTTCATGAGTACGCTCAAAACAAAACTAGAGTAATCCAGATCACAAATTTCTGCTCTAGCTTTTTTTATGGAGTAAGTTAGAGCAGAGAAGCAATTGTCATTCAGGAAAAAATAAATTTTTGAAAACTTCAAAAAAATTAGCTTGCAAGAAAATCAATGTTTTTGTATACGTGAATTTGCATTAAATTTGAAGATTTAAACAAAAAAACCAAATAAAAAGAAACTATCGAAATTCAAGTGTTTCATGGCATTTCTGCTCTGAGTTGCTCTAAGTTGCTCTATTTCTATTTTGACATCTGCCCTGCTCTGCTCTGCTCTAACCTGCTCTGAACTTTTTTTTGGTCAGTAAACAAACCTAATATGAAAATTTCTAGCAAGGTTACGACCTAGGGTTGTCACCTATCTTATTTTTTTTTTTATATTTAGAAAGATATGCCAATATTAGTATCAAATTACAAGTATTTTTGGCCGTATTCTCAATAGGACATTTTCTAGCAGGGTTGCCGCCAAGGGTTGCCAACCTAACCGTATTTTTTTTTTCAAACGCGATGAAGGATTCTTACTAAACTGACCACCAAGCTAGGTGCATGTCCGACATAGTTTCTTTTTAATTTTCCAGTATTTGCTTTCTTCATATATTTCCCCACTCATTGTTTTCCTAATCTATATATATGAAAAGTAAAGGGTTTTCGTTGTCGTCTCTAACCGCCAAACGCGTTAAAGGATTTTGACCAAATTTACATACAAGGTAGGCACATGGGCCGAAATGGTTTTTTTAGTTAGTAGAGTTGCCACCTAGGGTTGGTTAAAGTTTTCGCTTTCAACGCCAATTGTTGTCCTCATATATTCCCCCACTCACTGTTTTGCCAATCTTTCTATCTATATATATAATAAATAGTACCTGGGTGACCGAGCTTGCTCGGTGCTATCAATTTAGTGCTAAATTTACTTACCAAACTTGTGAGGATGTGTGCCCACATATAAAGGACAGTGTACTTTATATGTGGGCAAATTATTAAAATTTTGTAGTTTTCGTAGCCGTAATGGACTTTTTGCGGACAACCCTACTTGAAAATATTTTAGTTGGTATGTCAGCAAAAATACCTTTCATTTGATACCCATATTGGCATATCTAGCTCCATAAATAAAAAAATTAAATAGGTGGCAACCCTGTAATACAAATATACTGCGATAAGGTGACAACCCTAGATGGCAACTGTACTTAGAAATATTTTAGTTGATATGTCGCCGGAAATACCTCTAATTTGATACCGATATTCGCATATTTTACTCAATATTAAAAATAAAAAATGAGATAGGTTGCCACCCTTAAAAGCCCTCCAAGTGGCAAAACCTAAGTGGATAGTCTTAGAATCAGGCATGCTATCACTGTGCCAAATTTCATCCAAATCGTTCAAGCGGTTCTCGAGATAGTACCGGATATATGTAGAAATATAGTGCGGGCAACCCTAGGTGACAAACCTACTTGGAAGTATTTTAGTTGATATGTCGCCGAAAATACCTATCATATGATACCCATATTGTCATATCTTGCTCCATAATTAAAAAAAATGGGATAGGTGGCAACCCTGTAAACTACTCGAAATGTCAACCCTAAAGTAGATAGCCTTGGAATCCTTCATACTGTCACCATACCAAATTTCATCCAAATCGGTCAACCGGTCTCGTGATAGTACTGCGGTAAGGTGGCAACCCTAGGTCGCAACCCTACTTGAAAATACTTAAGTTGATATCTCGCCGAAAGTACCTTTCATATGATACCCATATTGGCATATCTTGCTCCATAATTAAAAAAAATGGGATAGGTGGCAACCCTGTAAACCGCCTCAAGTGGCAACCCTAAAGTGCATAGTCTTAGAATCAATCATACTATCTACATACCAAATTTCATCCAAATCGGTCAAGCGGTTCTCGAGATAGTACCGGATATAGAAATATATTGTGGTAAGATGGCAACCCTAGGTGGCAACCCTACTTGAAAATATTTTAGTTGGTATCTCGCCGAAATAACCTTTCATATGATACCCATATTGGCATATCTTGCTCCATAATTAAAAAAAAGGGATAGGTGGCAACCCTGTAAACCGCCCCAAGTGGCAACCCTAAAGTGGGTAGTCTTAAAATCGATCATACTATCACCATGCCAAATTTCAGCCAATTCGGTCAAGCGATTCTCCAGATAGTACCGGATATACAAATATATTGTGGTAAGGTGGCAACCCTAGGTGGCAACTCTACTTGAAAATATTTTAGTTGGTATCTCGCCGAAAATACCTTTCATATGATACCCATATTGGCATATCTTGCTCCATAATTAAAAAAAAATGGGATAGGTGGCAACCCTGTAAACCGCCCCAAGTGGCAACCCTAAAGTGGGTAGTCTTAGAATCCATCATACTATCTTTGTGCCAAATTTCATCCCAATCGGTCAAGCGGTTCTCGAGATAGTCCGAACATACAAATATACAAATATACAAATATACAAGATTAACTCGTTTAAAGATATTAGATAGTTTAAAAAAACTAAACCTCACGCTTTTAGAGAGTATTGAACTAAAAATTTGAAAATAATTTTAAAAACCCTACACAGTAGTATTGTGGAAAAAGCGTGGTCCGCTTTGTTCCATAATCTTCGTTTTTTATTTAAATTATTTTTACCTTTTTAGTGCAATATTCTTTAAAAGCGCGTGTTTTCGCTTTTTAAACTATATTTATTTTTACTTTTTAGTTAAATGTGTTATGAAGTAATCTATATATATAAAAATGAAATGGTGTATAATTGTAACGCTAAAACTCGAAAACGGCTGAACCAAATGAAATACTTCCTTTGGGGGATTTGTTTGTTATTACCACGCGCAGGTCATGTCTTAAAATCAGAACAAAATATTAAGGGGGCGTGGCACCTCCTATACAAACTGAATTTTTCAAGTTGAATATCTTCAAAAGTGTTTAAGGTAGGAACATGAAAATTGGTACAGAGCTACAGGATAACAGCACCACTCTCACCTATAAAACCGGGGGTTATCCAATAAGGGGGCGTGGTACCTCCCATACAAACTAAATTTTTTAAGCAGAATATCTGTGAAAGGATTCAAGGTAGGGACCTGAAAATTGGTATAGACTATATGGTATCAAAAGAAGGGGTAATCGGAAAAGGGGGCGTGGCACCTCCCATACAAACTGAATTTTTCAAGGTGAATATCTTCAAAAGTGTTTAAGGTAGGAACATGAAAATTGGTATAGAGCTATAGGATAACAACACCATTCTCACCCATAAAACTTGGGGTTATCGAAAAAGGGGGCGTGGTACCTCCCATACAATCTTTAATTATTTTGGTTTGTTAATCTATATAGGTACATATATAAAAATCAAATGGTGTTCAGTCGTCACGCTAAAACTCGAAAACGGCTGAACCAAATTATATACTTCCTTTGGGGGGTTTGTTTGTTATTACCACGCGCAGGTCATGTATTAAAATCAAAAGAAAATATTAGGGGGGCGTGGTACCTCCTTTACAATCTTATTAATTCCACCATATTTTATATCTCATCTTATTAATTCCACCATAATTTATAGGTATCTCCTTTTTGTTTATTTCCCCCCTAGCGCGATATTTTCATTCTGTGTTGAATTGGTTTTTGTCGTAGCTGCGTACAAGCCAATTTTTCAGAAACAGATGTCGCTGCATGGTTCAACGCAGTGTTCAAATTGGGTCGTTTTTTTTGGGTTTTATACTAAACACATTAAAATGTTAAGAAGTTGCGTCGTTTTTTTAATTTTTTTAACGTATTACCATCTTGAATGCATATATATTTTTTAATAATCAAAAAAAAGCATTGTATTTAAAACTGATTTAATGAAATTTGGTATTAAACGAAAATTCTTTGGGTATTTTTGTTTTAATAATGTGTATACCACGGATCTACGTGAAAGCGCACCGACTTCTGTTGGTGAAGTCTTAAGGTACGGGTACATCTAACGACACGACGCGACACGATCAAATAGTTGCCTATTTGATCAACATTGTTGTGTCGCGTCGTGTTGCGTGGTGCTGCTGTCGCTAGGTGTACTCTGCTACATATGCATCTCCCATACAAACTTTTTTCTCCAAGGTGAATATCTCTAAAAGGGACCTGAAAATTAGTACAGAGCTATAGGATAACAACACCATTCTCACCCATAAAACTGGGTGTTAACCAAAATGGGACGTGGCACCTCCCATACGAATAAAATACTTCATAGTCCATATATCTGGAAGTATTCATGTTAGACAACTGAAATTTGGCAAGGGGTTATATGGGATCGATCCCTACCACATCCAAAAAAAAACTGGGGGTAACGAAAAAGGGGGCGTGGTACCTCCCATACGAATGAAATACTTCATAGTCCATATCTCGGGAAGTATTTAGGTTAGACCACTGAAATGTCATGAGGAGTTAAATAAGATTAATCCCTATCATCTCCAAAAAAAATGGAGATAAACAAAAAGGGGGCGTGGCACCTCCCAAACGATGGAAACATTTCATAGTCCATATCCCTGAAAGTACGTTACGTTAGACCACTGAAATTTCGTGAGGAGTTAAACAAGATTAATCCCTGCCACCTCCAAAAAAACTGGGGATAACGAAAAAGGGGGCGTGGTTCCTCCTATACGAAGCAGATAGGGACATGGATTAAAATAGATATAGGGATCGGGTTAGAGAAATATGCAGGGAAATAAATTTGTGGCAGGACAACGTCTGCCGGGTCAGCTAGTCGATATATATATCGAAGTATACCGCAGTGCAAACGAAACCTTTGGGCCTCCACTTTCGTTTGATACCCATATTGTAGGCAATTTTCAATATTATTGGACAACGTCATTTTGACCGATAACTCCGTTATCGATAAATATATCGAAATATTCCAAAGTCCAATAGAAACCTCTAGAACTTCCCTTTTGTTTGATACCCAGATTGTAGGCATTATGACCTATACAAAAATTATGGCACAAAGCGGACCACGCTTTTTCCACAATACTACTGTGTAGGGTTTTTAAAATTATTTTCAAATTTTTAGTTCAATACTCTCTAAAAGCGTGAGTTTTAGTTTTTTTAAGCTATATTTATTTTTTACTTTTTAGTCAAATCTCCTATGAAATTATTGATAAATATATCGAAAAATACAGCAGTCCAAACGAAACCTCTGGACTTCCACTTTCGTTTGATACCCATATTGTTAGGAAATTGTAAGGCATTTGGCCTCAGATAATTGACAATAACTCAGTTATCGATAAATTTATCGAAATACATATTACGAAGTTCAAATGAAACCTGGGGCCTTTCCCTTTCGTTTGATACCCATATAGTAGGGAACTTTTTAGGTTTTTTGGCAATTATATTTTGACCGATAACTCAGTTATCCCCTTTCGTTTGATACCCATATTGTAGGGAAATTTTAAGGTTTTCGGGCAACCACATTTTGACCGATAACTCAGTTATAGATAAATTCATCGAAATATGTCGATGTCCAAGTGAAACCTGGGGCCCTCACCTTTCGTTTGATACCCATATTGTAGGGATTTTTTAAGTTTTTGGGCAATCATATTTTGACCGATAACTCAGTTATCGATAAATTTATCGAAATATGTCGATGTCCAAAAGAGACCGGGGCCTTCACCTTTCGTTTGATACCCATGTTGTAGGGAATTTTTTAGGTTTTTGTGCAATCATATTTTGACCGATAACTCAGTTATCGATAAATTTATCGAAATATGTCGATGTCTAAATGAAACCTGGAGCCCTTCCCTTTCGTTTGATACCCATATTGTAGGGAATTTTTTAGGTTTTTGGGCAACCACATTTTGACCGATAACTCAGTTATCGATAAATTTATCGAAATATGTCGATTTCCAAAAGAGACCTGGGGCCTTCACCTTTCGTTTGATATCCATATTGTAGGGAAATTTTAAGGTTTTCGGGCAACCACATTTTGACCGATAACTCAGTTATCGATAAATTTATCGAAATATGTCGATGTCGAAATGAAACCTGGAGCCCTTCCCTTTCGTTTGATACCCATATTGTAGGGAATTTTTTAGGTTTTTGGGCAACCACATTTTGACCGATAACTCAGTTATCGATAAATTTATCGAAATATGTCGATTTCCAAAAGAGACCTGGGGCCTTCACCTTTCGTTTGATACCCATATTGTAGGGAAATTTTAAGGTTTTCGGGCAACCACATTTTGACCGATAACTCAGTTATCGATCAATTTATCGAAATATGTCGATGTCCAAATGAAACCTGGGGCTTTCCTCTTTCGTTTGATACCCATATTTTAGGGACATTTTACGGTTTTTGGGCCACTGGGGCTTAAACCGAACGAGAGTTACATACATACAAGCAAGCAAGCAAACAAACAAACATACAAGTGAACCTAATAAAAGCGTGGTAAAAATGGAGCCGAATTTGTGTGTTCGTTGGTATCGAGATGTGCCAACCTTTTTTTGAAATTAAAATATGAATGCCCTTACCTATTATGGTCGTCGTAAGGAAGATTTGGTGAAAGTCGACGCAAAAATGCATTGTTATGCGTTTTGCAATGAAGAGGTTACTCATTATTTTTTCCAAGATGGCGGCGCATCTCTTTAACAAAAACGAACATTTTACGATTTCTTTTGCGGAATGTTTTGCGAACCAGTCACGGGTAGGCTAGTAGCTCTATACAACTTAAATTGCTCACAAAGAGAGCATGCTGGCAGCATATTAGTCATAGGCAAGCCAAGTTGTTGTCACGATGCCGTCAGACAGTTGCGATAAAGAATTTAAGTGAAAAGTAATATTTTGTATTATTCTTTGTAAAACGGATCTACAAAAACTTTTTCTTTTCACATCATGAGATTTGGTAAGTAAATAAATAAGCTAATTAAATGCCAATATTTAGTGCTATAATAAATTACAATTTTTTCAACAATTTTTCTAACCGCAATTGGATTCCGTACCAGTTGCGTATCCACGTCGCAGTACCATTTGAAATATATGGGATATGGTAATTGGAGAGAGCACGCCCATTTTTCAATTTGTCCTAAAATGTAAGCTTTCACATTTTAAATAGTGTTTTATTTAAAATTAATCATGGTTTGAACTCAAATCACGTTGCCAATATTTGAGTAAGTTCAGGCTTAAATTTAATCCTTTTCAGTTTGAATTCAAATTATGAATGCTTTTAATTCAAACTCCAAGTTGCCTAAATTTTAATAAATTCAGTTTTTAATTTCAAACTTCTCGGTTTGAATTGAAATTATTTATGGTTTGAATATTAATAAATGAAGGCTTTGATTTCAATCTTCCAGGTTTAAATTCAAATTATTCACGGTTTTAATCAAAAACCATGTGGACTAAATTTTGAACCCTCGGGCTTAAAACTCAAGCCAACAGGTTTTGAATTAGCATATAGCATACTTTTTCCATTAAAAACTTAAGGATTTTAATTCTAAACCAGTAAAAATACATTAGAATTCGATCTTTGAAGCTATGGCGTGTGACGCAATAAAATTTACTTTATATATCCTAAAGGCTTGGTTTCCTCAAAAAGCGGTGCCGCTATTGAACGTACGCTATATAGCGTCCGCTATACTCACCGTCATTAGCGGCACCACTTTGTTGTAAACTTGGGTCAATGTTACGGTCAATCCATTATTTTTGAATGTTAAAATCAAGGACTGAAACCGAAACCGAAACCGTAACCGTAACCGATTAAAACCGATTAATTTTTCAAAACCGAAACCGAAACCGTAACCGTTATTTTGATCTGGAAAAGACCGAAACCGAAACCGTTTCAAAAGCCGGAACCGGTTCCAAACGGTTTTGAATTTTCTCAATACCTTACTTCTGTGAGTGGGCACATAGGTAGTTCCTTTTACAAACAGGTACCCTGAAAGTTTTCATGGAAGATTGTCGAGCCACGTTTTTCAAAATTCTGAAAGAGGAAGTTTGACTATAGTTGAATGAAGCGATCGAAACAAATTTACGAGATCTGTAAAAGAAATGTTCAGGCTTGTCTCAGAAAGCGCCACTAATTTTAATGTTTTTAACGATTTATACATTTCATTTGGCTTCCATTTTTAATAAAAAAGTAGAGTTAACTTTAGGAATGTGTTTTGCAGAAATTTGATCCATGCATAGCGTTAATAAATGTATTATTATATTGGAGAAATCCCATCATGGCCGCAGGAAAAAAGTTATGAAAATTCAGACCTATTTCGTAGCTACATAGATACTTGAGTATTTTAGTAGTAAAATTTTTTTTTCGTGTTTTTATTTGGAAACCGAAACCGGAACGAACCCGTAACCGAAACCGAAATAAATTTTGTAGAACGAAACCGGAACCGAAACCGAAACACGTTGCAAAAACCGAAACCGAAACCGGAACGTTATTTTAATCGGTTTCAGACCTTGGTTAAAATATCAGGGCTCTTTTCACAATTTCCACTATTTAGATTTTTGGAATATTTCGTCCCCTTTTTGCGTTTTTATCGTAAACGCCAAAACCCAAATTTTACAGGAGAGCATTTTTAAAATTTTTTTTTTATTTTTTCATTTATGAATTGGTGGATACGATAAAAAAGATAGCCATTTTTTGACATAACTGTAAGGATTTCAGCTATAATTTTTTTCCAGACGATGCGCTAAGGGATGATGAACAAATTTGCATCAAAAAGTAAATTTCGAAAAAATGGTGGTTACGATAAAAACGCAAAAAGGGGACGATTTGTTTTCAAAACATTTTATGTGACTGAATTGTTTTTATAAGCTTTTATTTAGTTTCACCTGACGGCTTCCTGTAATCAAATCTTGCAAGCTAAATTTGATACACTTCCCGGTGTCCGATTGATCTGAAATTCTGCACCCATGTATAACCCCGATGACAATGCAATATTATAAAAAAAATTTCGATAGGTGACGCGCGGGTCGCTATATTTTCAAAATTCGCATTTATGGTCCGATTTAGCTGAAATTCGTAACATGTATTACTACCATGAAAAGAAATATTTTTGTAAAAAAAAATTCCGCTAGGTGGGGCTGAGATAGCGGTAATAAAAACTCAAAATCGTAATTATGGACCGATTTCGCTGATATTTTACGTGTGTGTTACTTAATTAATTTCTAAATGTTAAAAAAAAATTGGACCCGCTAGGTGGCGCGTGAGTCGCTTTATTTGAGAATTACGAAGTTCCGTTTTCAGTGTCGATTAATTCGTTTTTCAACGAACTTCCCGTTGAGGTAGGATCTTGAAATTTTCATCATCGCTTAGTTTTATACCCCAATGCACTATAATAAAAAAATAATTCCGATAGGTGCCGCATGGGTAGAGATATTTGAAAAATTTAATTTACAGAGATTTTGCTTTCGATTTTAAACTAACTCCCCGTTGAGCTGGGGTTTTGAAATTTTCACCATCGATCAGGTTTTACTGACAATGCATTATACAAAAAAAAAAATCTAAAATCTTGCTTTATTTGCAAAAATCCAATCATCAACCAAGTTTAGTCGTTTTTCCCTATTGCCATAGAAAGAAGATTGGAATTCGCCGCGTGGTGTATTCCAAAAGTACCTTTACTTACCACGCGGCGAATTCCTTTACTCTTATGAGCATTGTTTATTGATATGCAGATGGCGCTGAAGAATGCAACAATCGGCTAATTCCTTCACTCTTTTGAGCAATTATGCATAAAAAGTTGGCTCTGCTGATTTTGAATTATTTAATTGAAGAAAAAAGGAAACAGCTAATTATTATTGAAACGCAGTTCTAATTAATTATAAGCTTTTATTTAGTTTCACCTGACGGCTGTCTGTAATCAAATCTTGCAAGCTAAATTTGATACACTTCCCGGTGTCCGATTGATCTGAAATTCTGCACCCATGTATAACCCCGATGACAATGCAATATTATAAAAAAAAAAATTTCGATATGTGGCGCGTGGGTCGCTATATTTTCAAAATTCGCATTTATGGTCCGATTTAGCTGAAATTCGTAACATGTATTATACCCCTTTTACATTATTCAAGTCTTGAATTCAATTCTGCCGCGACATAGGCGAAGGGGGTGAGAAGCGAGAGGAAGAGTACACTTGAAAGCGTACCGTCAACTCGTTTCAAGTTTTTCTTGCTATCTATTTCACTCCTCCTTGTACCCCCATATTTTGTTTCATAATTGCTTTCAAGAAAAATTGACAAGTGTAGACACGAATAGAAAACACAAAAGAGAACGCCAGCAGAGTTGAAAGCAATACTTGACAAATGTAAAACCGGAGTATCTACCATGAAAAGAAATATTTTTGTAAAAAAAAATTCCGCTAGGTGGGGCTGAGATAGCGGTAATAAAAACTCAAAATCGTAATTATGGACCGATTTGGCTGATATTTTACGTGTGTGTTACTTAATTAATTTCTAAATGTTAAAAAAAATTGGACGCGCTAGGTGGTGCGTGAGTCGCTTTATTTGAGAATTACGAAGGTCTGTTTTCAGTGTCGATTAATTCGTTTTTCAACGAACTTCCCGTTGAGGTAGAATCTTGAAATTTTCATCATCGTTTAGTTTTCTGCCTCCACGCAAAATAACAAAAAAATAATTCCGATAGGTGGCGCACGAGTAGAGATATTCGAAAGTTTTCATTCCAGGAAATTTTGCTTTTGATATTGTACTAACTTGCAGTTAAGATGAGATTTTGCAAATTTTCATCATCGTTCAGTCTTCGCTAACAGTAAATAAAAAAATTAGCTTAATTTAAAAATCCCATTTATCGTTTAGTTTAGTCTTTATTCCAATATCCCAAAAGTAAGTTTACTAACCACGCGGCTTTATTGTAAAAGATTCTATGGTTTCTGTTGCTGCTAGCAGCCGATTGATGTCGCTGCGACATTATTGCCTCTTGTTGATAAACCGAAAGTAACTTTATTAACCACGCGGCTTTATTGTAAAAGATTCTATGGTTTCTGTTGCTGCTAGCAGCCGATTGATGTCGCTGCGACATTATTGCCTCTTGTTGATAAACCGAACTAAAAAGTAAAAAATAAAATTAAAGAAAAAAAACTTTTTTAAAAATAAGCTTTTATTATTGGTTTATAAAATTAACTAAAAAGTAAAAAATAAATTGACTGTAAAGGAATATAACACTTTATAAGTTCATTGTAACCTTTAAAGATAATTTGGCTTCTTCGTCTGCCACAAAATAATTCCATATTGTACATAATTATATATTTCTAACATTAAAACTTTACACCTAAATTATTAAATCTTCCAGTATATATCACATTCCTAATTTTATTAATAATAAAAGCGTGTTAAATTTTGATGGTATAATTAAGAACATTCAGGTGTTAAATTTTGATGGTATAATTAAGAACATTTAGGACCTTCTTTTCTATTTGATGGTATAATTAAGAACATTCAGGACCTTCTTTTCTTGCTATCGAAATTTAACACGCTTTTATTATTAATAAAATTAGGAATGTGATATATACTGGAAGATTTAATAATTTAGGTGTAAAGTTTTAATGTTAGAAATATATAATTATGTACAATATGGAATTATTTTGTGGCAGACGAAGAAGCCAAATTATCTTTAAAGGTTACAATGAACTTATAAAGTGTTATATTCCTTTACAGTCAATTTATTTTTTACTTTTTAGTTAATTTTATAAACCAATAATAAAAGCTTATTTTTAAAAAAGTTTTTTTTTTCTTTAGGGGCCTATTACGGTTTGCGAGTCGAACAAAAATATGAGCGACTCGCCGACATTTGTATTACCGACTGCCAGTCGCCCGGTAGCATTCGCCTCAAACTTCAAAATTAAGCGAATGTCAAAATCTGGCGAACAGAATTTGAAGGTGACTAAGAGGAAAAATTTGATTTTATGGTCATATTGGGATTATTTGGGGGTCATTTTGTGGTAATTTCGTTGTTGTCATTTTGTGGTCATTTTGGACTAATTTCGGGGATATTTTGTTGTTATTTTATGGTAATTTTTGAAATATTTTGTTGTCATTTTGGGGATTTTTTGGGCTCATTGTGTGGTCATTTTGGGGTTATTTTGTGGTAATTGTTTGAATAATTTGGTGTCATTTTGTGGTCATTTTGGGGTAATTTTGGGAATATTTTGGAGTTATTTTGTGGTCATTTGGGACTAATTTCGGGGATATATTGTTGTTATTTTGTGGTCATTTTGGGGTAATTTTGGGAATATTTTGGAGTTATTTTGTGGTCATTGGGGACTAATTTCGGGGATATATTGTTGTTATTTTGTGGTCATTTTTTGAAAAATTTGGTGCTATTTTGTGGTCATTTTGGGGTAAATTTGGGAATATTTTAGTTGTTATTTTGTGGTCATTTTTGGAATATTTTGGTGTCATTTTGGGAATTTTTTGGGATCATTGTGTGGTCATTTTGGGGTTATTTTGTGGTCATTTTGCACCAATTTCGGGGATATATTTTTGTTATTTTGTGGTAATTTTTTGAATAATTTGCTGTCATTTTGTGGTCATTTTGGGGTAATTTTGGGAATATTTTGGGGTTATTTTGTGGTAATTTTGGACTAATTTCGGGGATATATTGTTGTTATTTTGTGGTCATTTTTTGAAAAATTTGGTGCTATTTTGTGATCATTTTGGGGTAATTTTGGGAATATTTTGGGGTTATTTTGTGGTCATTTTGGACCAATTTCGGGGATATATTGTTGTTATTTTGTGGTCATTTTGGGGTAATTTTGGTATCTATATTGGGATCATTTCGGGTTTATTTTGTGGTCATTTTGGACTAATTTTGGGGATATTTTGGTGCTTTTTTGTGGTCGTGTGGGAATATTTTGGGGTCAGTTTGTGGTCATTTTGGAATGGCTCCCAGATATGGGTGGTAGAAGGAAAACCTTTGTCGCCGAATATAAGGAAGACGGTGGAGCTAGCAAAAGCTCTAATAATCAATTTCGGAATTCCCTTCAAATGCCAGAGATCGGACGCGGAGTTAAAACCCCACCCGAAGCGGCATCAAAATACCCCCGGAGAGGCAAACCAAGCTTTGCTGAAGTGACCATGGACGGGATCGTAATAGGCATCCTTGACCGAGACAACGACAGTTTGGCCATGGCCAAAGACCGGTGGTGGTATGTCCTGTACGTAGCCGGAAGACCTAGTTACGACCTTTACAACGGCGCTCTCAAATGCCCTCGATAAGGCCTGTCCAGTGCCAAAACCACGCACATAGGCCACACGGTGGAGGAAACAATTTAATAAGGCCAAGAGCCTTCGCAAGTAGACAGGCGAAGAGAACTTTGTGGAGAAATGTTTGTACTGTGGTCGAGAATGTCGACTATACAGCGAAACTGAGACGAGTGCTCTCAAGAACTCAAACAGCTACATATAGGCTATTTGCGAAGACCTGCCGGATCCTGGACCAGCTCGAAACCTGAAACGCTCGAGCTGCTCTTGATTACACACTTTCCAGAGAACTCGCATGTTGCACTCTTAGCACCTGCAACAAACCTGGCTGCACACATTTTCATCACGGAAGTAGGGGTAAGGTGGGTAAATAAAAGATTCGAGCCGTTCAAGGCTGTTGAACCAGACGGGATTATCCTCGCACAACTCCGCACACGTTGGAAATGGTTGGCTTATCCATATGCAGCTTGTCTGGCTCTTAACTACAATATTCAATAAAAACGTACAATAATAATAAATAATTGAAACTTCAGTTTTGTTCAATTTGAAGGTTTTTTTTTACATTTGACGTTCACCGCTTTCTGTTTTTTGAACTGGCAACAAAATGTGTCATGCGAACTAGTTTGTTCGCTATCCATAATCATTCGAGCTAGGCGACTCGCCAAATAAGGCGACTCGAATAACTCAAGCGACTCGCGAACCGTAATAGGCCCCTTAATTTTATTTTTACTAAGTAGAGTTGCACCTAGGCAACCTTACCACATTTAATTTATATCTCGGAAACCGCCTGACCGATTTTAATGAAATTTGGTACATAGCTGGTATGATTCATTTTAAGATTACATACATGAGCGTTGCCACTTGGGACGATTTACGGGGTTGCCATCTATCTCAATAATTTTTAGTATTGAGCAAGATATGCCAATATGGGTATCAAATGAAAGATATTTTTGGCCTTATTCTAAATAAGACAATTTCAAGCAGGGTTGCCACCTATCTAATTTTTTTTTTAATATTGAGGAACATATGCCAATATTGGTATCAAATGAAAGGTATTTTTGCCCATATTCCCAATATGAAAATTTCTAGCAGGGTTACCACCTAAGGTTTCCACCTATGTAAGTTTTTTTTTAATATTGAGCAAGATATGCCAATATTGGTATCAAATGAAAGGTATTTTTAGCCATATTCTCAATATCACAATTTCTATAGGGTTGCCACCTAGGGTTGCCAACCTAACCGCATTTTTTTTTTTTTTTTTTTTTTCAAACGTGATGAAGGATTCTAACTACACTGACCACCAAGCTAGGTGCATGACCGACATAGTTTTTTTTTTAATTTTTCCAGTATTTGCTTTCTCATATATTTCCTCACTCATTGTATATACTCGTATATACTATATACTCGTATATAATAAAAAATAGAATAAAAAATATTTTTAATTTTAATGTTTTTAAAATGAACTAAAAACTGGAAAATAATTTCCCCTCTGCCTACATAGATTCTACACCACGTAAAGCTTATCTGGAACATTTGTGAGTGGGAATTCTTATAGGTATTAAATAGTACTTGGAGTTTGAAATGTATAAAAACATTGGCACACGCTAAAGAGTGACACATTGACATTGCCACACGCCTGATTGCGGTCGTTAATTAGCATGGACAACAACAACAACAATAATAACAACAACAACAACAACGACACCAACAACAACAACAACGAAAACAACAACAACAACAGCAACAAGGAAGGAAAGGGGGCAAAGAAGGACGGGGAAAATACGGACAAGGACAACAGGGACAGGGACAGTAGCCTGGCTGCTGATCGGTTCACGAGTACGGGACAGGGTGCTCTTCGCTCCTAACCGGAGGCAAAGAACCCAACTGGAGGGCATGCGACCAAGTACCACTGTTGGCCTGAAATCAGGCCGCAGACAAGCCCACACGCGACGTAACGAGAGGGCGAAACGGACAGACTAGCTTCGGGGATTAGAAACAATCCTCTCCAAGGGCTGTAGCGGGGCTGGCGCTCTTGCGAGTGCGGGCTCCGCGAGGAACAAAGGAGCATCGAAGTCGACCTCCGCGGCTGGACAAGGTTCCGGTGCGCAACCTGGTGCTCAGCCACAGTGGGCTCTGATGAGCAACTCCGATGACGTCGTCAGCACCAGCAGAGGACTGCCTCCCAGCATTCCTGTATATACAGAGAAGCGGAGGCGGCCCGGTAGGAGCAAGCTAGCGACTCCACGGAGGAAAGCCATCTGTGATCAGCGCTTGGCTGCCAAGATCCTGGAACGCTACGGCGGTTAGGATAGTTTTCAGGAGCATTCCCGTACGCTGGAGTGGGCCAGGAGCGTGATTAGCGGCGCTGACCAGACTCCGACATCCGAGGGGTCGGTCCCGCTTGGGACTGACGCTCTGCGAAGTAGGCAGAGTGGGGAAGCGGAGAACAGGAGGGCCCGGGGTGATGAAGCCGCGCAGCGTACGTTTAGCGAAGTCGCTAGACATGTCGGCTCTATCACTTTGTGGGTAGTTGAGACGAGCAGGGAGGACGGGGCCATATCCAGGGAAGAGTGGAGCTGGGTGGCCAACGCCATCTCTGCAGCCTACTTGACTGCTACTTGTAGGTACCCGGGGCCACCGCCATCCATAGAATATATGGGATGGTACCATGGCTTCATGTTGGTTGAGTGCGCTGACGAGCGTTCGGCGAACTTCTTCCGGTGCCTTGTCTCGCTGGTTGGGGAGTTATGGAGGGGAGCTAGACTCGAGGCCGTGGAGAGGAGGGATCTCCCTCTTCGGCCAAGGGCTCGAGTGTGGCTACCTGCCGAACCGTCCCAGCCAGATAGAATTCTGGAGCAGTTGCGCTACTGCAACCAGAACCTTCCGACCCACAACTGGAGGGTTCTCAGGGCGGAGGAACCCGAGGGGCCACGTCGGCAAGTGCTGATGCTGCTTAATGCAGAGTCCATGGGTCCTCTCTCTGAGTCAAGGGGTGTTATCTCCTATGGTATCGAGCGTGTGGTCCTCAGGGTCTACAATGCCGATGCCAGGGGGATGACGCCTCGCCTTCAGAGGTGGTTCGGGAGGGTGACGTTCGCGTGGAGGAGTCGGAGGCCGTAAATACGGTGCCCAGGTCTGCTAGATCGGGTAGCATTAGCTCTGTGGGCATCCCGTCTGTGGCGGGATCTGTCAGCAGTGTTGGAATGCTGTTCGATAGGGCTGAGGAGGCGAGGCTTTTAGCTTCTGAGGGGGAGGCTGCTGATGTGGAGGAGATGGATTTGTCTGATGATGATCATCAGACGAATTAATCTTCAGCACTCGAAGGCGGCCTCCGCCAACCTCCTATTCTGCCTTGAGCAAGGCGGGGTGGATGCTGTCCTCATTATTGTGGGGCAGTACGGGTATTAATGCAAGGGGTGAGTTACTTTTTGCTTATATTCTAAATGAAGGGCTATGTATATGTAACAAGGGCAATGACCCAACGTTTGTCACCTCAGTCAGGGAGGAGGTTTTGGATCTCACTCTTGCTTCAGGAGACCTGTTTCCCCTTTCAGAGCACTCCTTCTCGGATCATAGGTATATTCAGTTCTCACTTGATAAAGCTAGACCCAGTAAAATCATGTTTAGAAATCCTAGACATACTAACTGGCCCCTGTACTGTAATAAGTTGGATGAATTTCTCGCAAGAGCACCCGTGGCGCATTTATCTGAGACTGCCGTTGATGCTCTGGTGGAGAAATTCACCCATACTTGTAATAAAGGGTATAAAATCGCATGTCCGCTGAAAACCGTAAGTGGAAAGCGAAACCCACCCTGGTGGACGAAGGAAATAGGCGACCTTAGGGCTTCCAGTAGGCGCCTATTCAACAAGGCCAGACAGAGTAAATTACCTTCTAACTGGGAGCTCTACAAGGTTGGGTTGGGTATTTTCAAATCTGAGATTAGGAACGCCAAACGGGACTCCTGTAAAGTTTTCTGCGAAAGCGTGGAGGGTTGCAATGAGTCTGCGAGATTCCGGAAGATTCTCTGCGGGAATCCTGCTCCCTTGGGGTACTTGAGGAATGTAGATGGTAGCTGGCAATGAGTAGCGAGGAATCTCTCCAACTTCTCATGGACACTCACTTCCCTGACGTCCCTGTTTCACAGGACCGTGGCGCCTCATTGTCCACAAATGTGAACGTGGGGGGGTCGGCCAGCCATCTCTCTGGATGAAAGCCAACTTGTATGGGCCATTCAATCTTTTAAGCCCTACAAGTCACCCGGACCTGATGGCATAACTCTTGTGCAACTGCAGAGATCTCTGGGGATTTCTTGCAGCTGGCTGGCTCCCATCTACGCCAACTGTTTTAGGTTGGGCTATATCCCCGCTTTCTGGAATATGGTCAAGGTTACATTTATTCCAAAGGCGGGAAGGTGCTCTCATGTTTCCCCCAAGGACTTCAGGTCAATCAGCCTTCTTCGTTTCTTTTGAAAACGCTGGAGCGCCTGATTGACCTACACATTCGCAGCAGGATTCCTACACTGAAATAAAAAGGTTGAAAGTGCACATATCAAAACCACTTTCAAAGCGATTATGGAAATACTGTAAATATTACAGTATTTACTGTAAAATTGGCAGTAAAAACATGTGATTTTTGAAAAATATAAGTTAATGATATGAGTCCACTTTCAAATTTACAGTAATTCATGTCAATATGATAGTGTCTACTTTCAAATTTACAGTAATTCATGTCAATATGATAGTATATTCGAAGAATGATAGGGGGTCACTTTCAAAATTGATATTACCCACTGTTGGACGAAAAATGACAGGGTTTACTGTTAATTTGTCGGCCGTTTCTTGTAGATTTTTTTTTCAGTGTAGGGAGCGTTTTTCGGCATCGCAACATGCTTACTGCAAAGGTAGATCAACTGAAACGGCGCTTCACTCCGTTGTAAAACTAATAGAAGGGTCTTTCCAGCACAAAGAGTACGTGCTGGGGGCCTTACTGGACATCGAAGGAGCGTTCAATAATGTTTTGCCATCTGCCATTGTGAGGGGATTAGCGAGTTTGGGGGTCGAACCGAAGTTGTAAGAATTTATCAACAGATTACTATGTGGCAGGATTGTCATGGCCGAGTGGGAAGGTTTTGGAGCTCAGAGAAGGGTGAGAAGGGGTACGCCGCAAGGTGGTGTTCTTTCTCCACTTCTCTGGGTCATAGTAGTCAATGGACTGCTCTAGGCCCTCGAGCACAGGGGCTGTCAAGTGATAGTCTATGCTGATGATCTAGCAATCCTCGACAGGGGTAAGTTTCTTAGTACCATAAGGGATGTTATGCAAGGGTACCTGGGTATTGTGACCGAGTGGTCCGAATCCTGTGGGCTGGCTTTCAACCCCAGTAAAACGGAACTAGTTCTGTTTACAAGAAGGTATAAGATTGATGGGTTTGTACTACCCTCCATTGGGGGAGTACCGTTGGTGCTTTCCGAAAAGGTTAAGTACCTAGGGGTTATTCTGGACAGGAAGCTGTCATGGAAGCCTAATGTAGAGGACAGGGCCAGGAAAGCTTCGGTCGCCTTGTATTGTTGCAGAGGGGCCATTGGCAAACGATGGGGTGTCTCTCCAAGGGTGGTATATTGGTTGTACGAGATGGTGGTGAAACCTATTATGTTTTATGCGGTACTGGTCTGGTGGAGCGCACTGGACACGGCTATGGTTGGGATCAGTGGGGCCATGCGCACCACTCCTATCCTGGCATTGAATGTCATGCTCAATCTGCAGCCAGTGGACATTGTAGGAAAATTAAGCGCGGCTCGAGCTGCAATTAGGCTCCGAGACGCTGGATATAAGCTTGTTCAGTATGGTCACTCCAACATACTATCCAGGTTTGAATTCATCCCAAACAGAACAGATTACTGTGCGCCAACCACTACACTTATATACCCGAAAGGGACGAATGGTCAGCCGGAGAACCTTTCTCGGAGGAGGGTCAGGTGAACCTGTTTACGGATGGGTCAAAGCTGGATGGATGTGAGGGTCAGGTGAACCTGTTTACGGATGGGTCAAAGCTGAATGGATGTGTTGGGGGGGGGTGTTTTCTGTCAGGGGCTTGGGATCAGTAGGAAATTTAGGCTGCCTGACCACTGTAGCGTTTTCCAAGCAAATTGCCGCCATCAAGGATGCGGTGGATGGAATGCTGTCTAGCGCATTTGCCGTCAAGGGGTTCAACATCTACTCCGATAGTCAAGCGGCAATTAGGGCGTTGAGCGCAAGCACTTGGTATTCCCCTTGCCACCTGTGGTCTGCTTTTGGGTATATGGGCTTCAGATCAGTTAAGCAAGCGCTGGGCTGATACCACCTCTTGTAAGGTGTCGAAGTCCTTCTGGCCAGTGGTTGACTCCAGGCGATCGGCGGAACTCCTCAGGTTCTCCATTATGATTGCGGTATTGACGGGGCACTGTCCGATGGGAATCCATGCGGTGCGCTTAAACATTGCTGAAAATCTGAACTGCGTGAGCTGCATGGAGGATGACGAGGTGGAATCATCAGATCACTTCATGCTCAACTGTCCCGCTTTTGCCAGGACTAGGCGCAGGTTTCTCGGGTCGGACGTACTTAGGTCTCCGGAAGACGTATCGAAGATCAATGTGTGCCTTATCCGGAGTTATATTGTCGCTACGCAGCGATTTGAGAGGTAAATTTGAGTTTGAGTTAGTGTCACCGTTTAGAATGTGGTATCACAACGGACCATACAAGTGTCCAAATGAGCGGCCCTCTCAGTTGGGCTGCTACCACCCTACCTAACCTAATCTAACGCTAAAGATGGTTCGCATTAATTTCTAACAATCTTATTAGCGATATGAGCTTTTTTAAAAACATATTTTCACGATATAGCAAGCGCCATATGTTTTTATACATTTCAAACTCCAAGTACTATTTAATACCTATAAGAATTCCCACTCACAAATGTTCCAGATAAGCTTTACGTGGTGTAGAATCGATGTAGGCAGAGGGGAAATTATTTTCCAGGTTTTAGTTCATTTTAAAAACATTTTAAATTAAAAATATTGTTTTATTCTATTTTTTATTTTATACTTTTTAGTTGTGAGTCTGTGAAAATTTCTAAGTTTGTAGTGGTACTCATGTAACCATATAACTTAACAAAAGCGTAAATATATACATTTAACAGCTCAGTTAGATGAACGATATAGATAAATTTATGTGAATACTTTTTATTTTGAAATTCCCATTAATTAATTCTATTTTGTCTAGTGTGCATTGACTGCTTTGAAAAACTGCATGTCGAACAGCGTCATCGAATTGGGTAATTTTTCGAGGTGTTTACACACTAAACTCCTCGCGGAAGTTTGCCGAATTTGTGTAAACTTCGTTCCATAAAAATTTTGACAGTTCATTTACGCATTCGGCAATTTTCTACGTTTACACGCTTTATGCGGTGTGTCTTTGGTTACATGAATAAAATTATTATTTTTTAAGCATTATAAAACACATCATCTTTCCTTTGTGCAACAGTGCAGATGACGTTGAAGATTGCATGTTCGAATAAGTGAAATTCAAATATTCGAAATTTCGATGCTGTTTATGGCGCTGAAAACGCATTATAGCATGTGTACGAAATATTCAGATAGCAATAAGGAAGATAGGCCGATAAATGGGACTTTTGCAATTAAAGCAATATTTTGGATTTTTTTTGTATAATGCATTGTCAGCGAAACCTGAACGATGGTGAAAATTTCAAAACCCCAGCTCAATCGGAAGTTAGTTCAAAATCCAAAGCAAAATCTCTGGAAATGAAACTGTTCAAATATCTCTACCCGTGCGCCACCTATCGGAATTATTTTTTCGTTATATTGCGTGGGGCCAGAAAACTAAACGACGATGAAAATTTCAAGATTCTACCTCAGCGGGAAGTTCGTTGAAAAACAAATTAATCGACACCGAAAACAGACCTTCGCATTTCTTAAATAGAGCGACTCACGCGCCACCTAGGGGGTCCAATTGTTTTTGAAGATTTGGAAATTGATTAAGTAATACACACGCTAAATATCAGCTAAATCGGTCCATAATTAGGATTTTCAGTTTTTATTACCCCGATCTCAGCTCCACCTAGCGGATTTTTTTTAGGAAAATATTTCTTTTCATAGTAGTAATACATGTTCCGAATTTCACCCAAATCGGACCATAAATGTGACCCACGCGCCACCTATCGGAATTTTTTTTCATAATATTGCATTGTCATCGCGACCTGAACTGTGGTGAAAATTTCAAGACCCTAGCACAACAGGAAGTTGGTTCAAAATCAAATGCAAAAATCCGGGCACAAGAACGACGAAAGCGACCTAATAAAAACATTTTAATAATAATAAAAAGTAAAAGGTTTTCGTTGTCGCCGCTAACCGGCCAAACGCGTTGAAGGATTTCCACCAAACTTACACACAAGGTAGGTTATATCTCGGAAACCGCCTGACCGATTTTAATGAAATTTTGTATATAGACAGTATGATTCATTTTAAGATTACATACATGATAAAGAATTTTAGTGAAAAGTAATATTTTGTATTATTCTTTGTAAAACGGATCTACAAAAACTTTTTCTTTTCACATCATGAGATTTGGTAAGTAAATAAATAAGCTAATTAAATGCCAATATTTAGTGCTATAATAAATTACAATTTTTTCAACAATTTTTATAACCGCAATTGGATTCCGTACCAGTTGCGTATCCACGTCGCAGTACCATTTGAATTATATGGGATATGGTAATTGGAGAGAGCACGCCCATTTTTCAATTTGTCCTAAAATGTAAGCTTTCACATTTTAAATAGTGTTTTATTTAAAATTAATCATGGTTTGAACTCAAACCACGTTGCCAATATTTGAGTAAGTTCAGGCTTAAATTTAATCCTTTTCAGTTTGAATTCAAATTATGAATGCTTTTAATTCAAACTCCAAGTTGCCTAAATTTTAATAAATTCAGTTTTTAATTTCAAACTTCTCGGTTTGAATTGAAATTATTTATGGTTTGAATATTAATAAATGAAGGCTTTGATTTCAATCCTCCAGGTTTAAATTCAAATTATTCACGGTTTTAATCAAAAACCATGTGGACTAAATTTTGAACCCTCGGGCTTAAAACTCAAGCCAGCAGGTTTTGAATTAGCATATAGCATACTTTTTCCATTAAAAACTTAAGGATTTGAATTCTAAACCAGTAAAAATACATTAGAATTCGATCTTTAAAGCTATGGCGTGTGACGCAATAAAATTTACTTTATATGTATATTCTAAAGCTTGGTTTCCTCAAAAAGCGGTGCCGCTATTGAACGTACGTTATATAGCGTCCGCTATACTCACCGTCATTAGCGGCACCGCTTTGTTGTAAACTTGGGTCAATGTTATGGTCAATCCATTATTTTTGAATGTTAAAATACCAGGGCTCTTTTCACAATTTCCACTATTTAGATTTTTGGAATATTTGTTTTCAAAACATTTTATGTGACTGAATTGTTTTTTTAAATAAATTTCAAGTAGATTTGATTGACTTCTCAACCGTTATGACATGACGGTGGGAAAAAACGTTGACGTACGAATTGTCACCGTCATGACGGCGGCAATGTTTGAATGCTTGCCGCTATATAACATTACGGTGAACTTCACCGTCTTCTTAGTTTACACCCAATTACTTTTACATGGCAGTATTTTTGACAACGTACTTCACCGCTATGTAACGAACGCTATATAGCGTCACCGCTTCCGAGGAAACCAAGCCTTTACCCAACATTTTATTTATTAATATAAATTATTGAAAATTAAAAAGCAACAGCAATAATGAAATTATTGCAGACCTCAAGCTCGAAATTGCAATGTTAATTACAGTTTAAATTTTAATCATTTGTCTTTTAAAATTATGAAAAGGAAAATATACACATGTAAGACCGAAGGGTTTGAAATCCAAACCGAACTTAAAACTTTCACCATTGTGAAAAGTATAAACGATTTGGTTTCAAACCAAATTTGTAGTCCAAAGAAGTTTTCAATTTAGGTCAAAATTTTTAACCCCAACCTATTTAACCCTTTCGCTATATAGTATCCATAATATCGATTCCATATGGATACACGCAAGATTGTGGGAGGCTGATTATGACTTTCTAAAGTATAAACCATCAATTTCAATAAAAATAATTCACTTTTTAGCTCAAGTTAGTAAAAACAAGCACTTAAAAGAAAGGTCCTATTTTTACCGCATTATTTTGGTGAAAAGTGGATTTTGTTTTAATAATAATAGTTGACCAAATATTTTGCTTAATGCATATAAAATATGAAGGAAAAAGTTTCATTTTAACAGTTTGCATCATTATTTTTATACCTTTAATGACGATGAAATGGTATTATAACTTTGGTCCGATGTTTGTAAGTATGAGAAGAAGAAGAGATAGACCCATCAATAAGTGTACCGAAATGATCAGAATGACGAGATGAGTTGATTTAGCCATGTCCGTCTGTCTGTCTGTTTGAACGCAAACTAGTCCCTCAGTTTTTGAGATATTTGGCTGAAATTTGGTATGGTATCATTTTCTAATATAAAAATCATTTGTCGGAACCGATATTACATATAGCTCCCATACAATCGATT
Source organism: Campiglossa producta (assembly GCA_964058755.1). NCBI lineage: Eukaryota > Metazoa > Arthropoda > Insecta > Diptera > Tephritidae > Campiglossa > Campiglossa producta. Next base: position 141,006,361 of record CAXKVI010000001.1, read on the forward strand.
GTTCCGATAAACGGATTTTGAACTATAACTCCTGTAATTAAACAGGTAGGAACACGAAATTTTGTGAGTAGCGCTATTTTTATATGTGCAATATCGATGTTGAAAATCATTGCGATGGGATAAATATATTACATAGCCCCCATACAATCGATTGTTCCGATAAACGGATTTTGGTGAAATGCCTTGAATGTTGTGACAATATCACTATTGATAGCGACGAGTTTGATGCAACATTCATTCAGAATGAGCGAATTATCAAATATTATTTGCTACCAATAAAAAGTCAAATGACATGTCAACCATTTCGATATGATGCACTGTTTTTCATATTTATGGATAGAAGACTAATATTTGAACGGCATGTCAATATCTATGGTCTTGATATGAATTTCTATTGTCGCTATATCCATATTCATATTTACTGCATAGTAGTAGGGTACCACGAAATAAATCCCAAATGAAATAAGTCCCATGAAATAAGTCCCAATGAAATAAATCCCACCTAAAAATGAAATAAGTCCCAACTTTTAAAAATGAAACAACTCTCAAAGAAGGAAATGAAATAAGTCCCAATATTTGGTAGTTATCTCATAATGAGACCCCAGTTTCCAAAAAAAATGAAATAATTCCCAAATGAAATAAGTCCCAAGAAAAATGAAATAACTCCCAATTCAAGTGCTTATTTATTCAGTAGATATACATATGTATGTATATTTATACATAAGCAATACGTTATTAATTATACACCTGAATATGTGTAAGAAAAAGTAAAAAAAAAAAACATGAAATTAATTCAAAACCTCGTCATTGCATATATGTATATTAGTAAGTACATTAGAGCGTAAAAAGTCGGCCGTACCTCCCTTCATATGAAGTGTTTTTGAAAATCATTTAAAAAAAAATGTATTTTTTTTCTGGCAACCCTACACGGAGGGAAATCTATGGATGGAACATCCATAATTATTGATATCATCATCATCATTTATTGGCGCTTAACCGCCTAAGTGATTTTGGCCGTCGCCTATCAAAGCACGCCAGTCATTCCTTTTTAGCGATAACTGACGCCAATTGGAAACCCCAAGGGAGTTCAAGTCATCCTCCACCTGTTGTTTCCATCTCAGTCGAGGCCTCCCCGTTCCTCTGCTGCCGAATTCGGGTGACGATTGGAAAACCTTCTGGGCTGGAGCTTCTTTGTCCATTCGCATGACGTGACCCAGCCAGCGGAGCCTTTGGGCTTTAATTCGCTGGACTATGGTCAGATCTGCGTAAAGCTCGTACAGCTCATCGTTAAATCTCCTTCGATACTCGCCGTCGGCATCACGGGAAGGACCATAAATCTTCCGGAGAACTTTTCTCTCAAATACTCCAAGGGCCATCTCATCTTCTCTTGACATTGTCCATGAGTCTGAGCCATACATCAGGACAGGTATGATGAGAGACTTATAGAGCGCGATCTTTGTTCTTCGAGAGAGGACTTTACTTCTCAATTGCCTACTCAGTCCAAAGTAGCACTTGTTCGCAAGAGTGATTCTCCGTTGGATTTCTAGACTGATATTATTTTCGGTGTTAATGCTGGTTCCCAAATAGACGAAGTCCCTCACAGTTTCAAATTTGTAACTATCAACAGTGACGTGGCTGCCAAGGCGCAGGTGCGCCGATTCTTTCTTTGATGACAGCAAATACTTCGTCTTGTCCTCGTTGACCGCAAGACCCACTTTTTTCGCTTCTTTATCCAGTCCAGAGAAGGCAGCGCTTACGGCGCGGTTGTTAAGGCCAATGATATCAATATCATCGGCATACGCCAGCAATTGCACGCTCTTGTAAAAGATTGTACCATTGCGGTTTAGCTCTGCTGCTCGAATTATCTTCTCCAGCATCAGGTTGAAGAAATCGCACGAAAGGGAGTCGCCCTGTCTGAAGCCTCGTTTGGTTTCAAATGGCTCAGAGAGGTCCTTCCCGACTCTGACGGAGCTGTTAGTATTGCTCAACGTCATTTGGCAAAGCCGTATAAGCTTTGCAGGGAAGTCAAATTCAGACATGGCGGCATACAGGCAACTCCTTTTTGCGCTGTCAAAAGCGGCTTTGAAATCGACAAAGAGATGGTGTGTGTCGATTCTTTTATCATGGGTCTTCTCCAGGATTTGGCGTATCGTGAAAATCTGGTCGATGGTAGACTTACCAGGTCTAAAGCCACACTGATAAGGTCCAATCAGCTTGTCTACGATGGGCTTCAGTCTTTCACACAATACGCTAGAAAGAACCTTATACGCGATATTAAGAAGGCTGATTCCGCGGTAGTTGGTGCGGTTAGCGGGATCGCCTTTCTTGTGGATTGGGCAGAGCACACTTAAATTCCAATCTGGAGGCATGCACTCGTCTGACCATATTCTGCATAAGAGCTGATGCATGCTTTTTACCAGCTCTTCGCCTCCGTGTTTGAACAGCTCGGCGGGCAGTCCGTCTTTTCCAGGCGCTTTGTTGTTTTTGAGCCGGGATATAGCTATCCTCACTTCATCATAGTCAGGTGGTGGGACGACTTTTCCATCGTCAGGGATTGGGGTATCGGGTTCGACGTCTCCCTCGCAATTTAGCAGTGAGGAGAAGTGCTCCCTCCATAATTTAAGTACACTCTGTACGTCGGTTACCAGGTCGCCATTATTGTCCTTACAGGAACTTGCCCCGGTCTTAAAACCTTCCGTCATCCGCCGGATCTTTTCATAGAATTTTCGGGCATCATTCCTGTCAGCCAGCATCTCAAGCTCCTCACACTCACGCCTTTCGGCCTCACGTTTCTTTTTTCTGAAAAGGCGTCTCTCTTCCTTCTTTGCCTCACGATAGCGTTGCCATACACTGCGGGTTGCGCCCGTTCGCAACGTCTCCCTGTAGGCAGCGTCCTTTTTGTCCGAGGCAGTGCTGCATTCCTCATCGTACCAGTTGTTTTTGCGGGCTCGCTGGAACCCTATAGTGGCCTCAGCGGCGGTACGTAATGAGTGAGAGATATGCTTCCATTGCTCGGTTGCATCGTTAGGTCGAGGATTGCTCTCCGATAGCAGGTGTGAGAGTCGAGTGGAGAAATTGTCAGCTGTCTGTGTCGTGCGCAGCTTCTCGACGTCAAACTTTCCTTCCGTTACTGTGCGCACTTTCTTTGCTACACAGAGGCGTGTGCGTATCTTGGCTGCAACAAGATAATGGTCCGAGTCGATATTGGGACCACGAAGGGTACGCACGTCCAGAACGGTGGAGCTATGTCTGCCGTCGATCATGACATGATCAATCTGGTTTCTTGTTCTTTGATCAGGAGACAGCCATGTGGCTTGGTGTATTCGTTTATGCTGGAACCTGATACTACTGATGACCATATTGCGAGCAGCAGCGAAATCAATCAACCTAGTGCCGTTGGGGGATGTTATATCATGGAGACTAAATTTTCCAACTGTTGGACCAAAGACTCCTTCCTTGCCCACCTTCGCATTAAAGTCGCCGAGCACGATTTTGATATCATGTTGGGGGCAGCGATCATAAGTCTGTTCAAGTTTATCGTAGAAGGAGTCCTTCTCTGCGTCGTCCGTCTCCTCAGTCGGCGCATAGGCGCAGATAAATGTTATGTTGAAAAAATTCGCTTTGATGCGGATCGCAGCGAGACGCTCGTCCACGGGGGTGAACGCTAGTACTTGGCGGCGAAGTCTCTTTCCCACCACGAATCCTACACCACGCGCTTTGCCGCGTGTCTGGCCACTGTAGTATACGTCACAAGGTCCGATGGTCGTCTTTCCTTGTCCCGTCCATCGCATTTCCTGCAGGGCGGTGATGTCAGCCTTTGCGTTAACGAGGACATCAACCAGTCGGGCAGCGGTACCGTCCCTTGAAAGGGTCCGGACATTCCCGGTACATGCCCTAATATCCAAATCATTATGCCTTATTCGTTTTGCCGGGTCGTCAACATTAAAGGGGGTTCTCATCCGAGGCTTTAATTTATTTTTCATTGGACTAAATTTTTTACGTGGCGGGTCCCAAACCCAGCGCACAACCCGTTTCGGGGTTTTTGGAAAATATTTACACATTTATATAGCGAGCCGCTTGCTTCAAGACAGACGCCCGCTTGCAGCCGCACCTCATGGTGAACAGACGCTGCGCAAAAACCTCGGTGAGCCCTTAAACCAAGTATGTCAGAGTGGCCCCACCGGGGCTCCCTCTCTTTCTGCCGCGAGCCTAGGTAGCTCCCGTTGCCCAGAGTGCACGAACGAGGACGCAAGAGTCGGGATTGAGCAAGGTCACTTAGCAACCACACTCCATTACACTCCTATTATTGATATCACATTAAATAAAAATTGATATTTCTGTCCCATAAATGAATATGGATGTTTCATCAATGCTTTTTTGATAAATCACTATTGAAATGGTATCCATATAAACTATTGATAAATTCTAAATAGTTAAAAAAAAAAAAATTTGTATAATTTGACATCTAGTTTCAGTGGGACTTGAACCATGCTCCTCTGGCACGTTAGCCCAGTATTCTACCATTCGGCTACGGCATATTATACAATTTTTAGAAAAATGTTCAATCATAAGAAATTCAAAAAATTTTGAATTTAAAAAAACCGCTCCAACAAGTTGTAATATTGTTAGAAAATCCATAGTAAAAATTGTTGAACTATTATGATTATGCGTCCCAGAAAAATTTACATTTCGCCCATAACCAGTCGGGATTTTTGTAGTTTGTCTATCAAAAAAATAACTTTAAGTCAATCTATACAGATGGATCTAAAGCTAGCCCTAAAGTAATGCAGAAATCAAACAGTTGGAAAGAATTTGTTTGTCTTTGTTTTGCATTTTTCGAACCTAACTTTTAGTTACCCTGAAAGTCATGCAGGGATCAACCAATTGATTTTTATTTGACCGTATAGTCATGCAGAAAACAACCAGTTCAGAACAGAATTCTTAACTTTTGGCTAATTTTTTTACTGTTTGATAGTAAAATGTATTACCTTTTATACATTTTATTATGCCGATTTTTAGCTAACCCTAAAGTGATGCAGAAAACAATCAGCTTATACTTTGCTTTATTTTTTTTTTATTATGAGAAACTCTGATTGCGCCAACTTTCAAAATATTTTCATGTAAACAAATTTTTGGGAAGATAAAAATGTGTTACAAACTCAAGCCGCTCTTTGCCCATGCAAAATTTTAACGTAAGGCGAAATTAATAGAAAACAGTAGAAGGTAATTAAAAAGTGCCCACTTAATACAATAATTATATTAATTATAAATATTTTAACAGAGGCAGCTCGTTCAGCGTCCACAGAAGATGCTCAAACATCCCTTCCGCAACCAAAGTTATTATAAACATATGTACCTTTATTTTCATAAATACTATATACTAAAAAGTGTTTGTTTCTTAAAAAACTACATACATATATTATTTATACCGTCTTTCTTAAATTATAATAAAAATAAATGTGGAAAAATACAGCCATGCATACCTTAAAATGCAACTGCGTTAATATATTTTTGCAATAAAATTTGCTAAAAAGCCGTTGAAAGATAATTGACTGTAAACTAGCCTAAAAAGACGGTTTAAGTTGTGACAAAGTAGCCCCCTAAAAGCCATCTTAAACAAGTGAGCTAAAAGTTACCTCAATATAGTAAACGTTCACCTGTTCTAAACAAGTTGACTTTTAGTAAGCTGAGAGTCATGCAGAAAAAAGCACTACTGACTACCTCCTAGGCCCCCTCGTGAAGGGTGGATACCTTGCCGCGGTACGAGGGCTTAAGTCGATAGCCACAGGGCTACGCTGCCCTTGTGATCATAGCTCCGTACGGCACTTCATCACGGGAGCAGCCTAGCCTCTCTGGCGCGACGATAAAGATCTTCCCCCTCCCAATCCAGGGTGTTATGCGACCACGTGCCCATTGGACGTTTGCAGCCGCTGCTAAACTGGGTGAAGTATACAAGGGCGCAAAGATAGAGGTCGTCGACTGGAAGGACATTCCAGCTCGTCCAAGGGCAAGGGCGTGGATTCCGGCCATCCCTGAAGAACCCGACAGAATTCTCGGGATGCTACGGCTAATGAATCCGTCCCTCCCAACGCATGACTGGAGTGTCAATCTGGTCGGGGATGCGGTGGGGCCCGACAGACAGGTGGTGTTCACCATGAATAAAGAGTCAATCGAGCCCCTCAAAAGGTGCAATGGCCTAGTACACTACAGCGTAGGCCAGATCGTTATCCACGTATATCGCCTTCTCGGCTGCTCCGGGGGAACCGGAAAACGAATTACCAGAAGAGGAAGCGGAGGATTCCGATGCGGAAAGCATGTTATCCGCCACGTCCCTTGCCGATAGTGCTGTGAACAACTCGGAGATGGAGGACAGCCTACAGGACGAGGAAGTCCTCGACGTCACGGTGGTAGCAGCCAACGCTGAGCGATTAACATCTAACGCTACAGGCAGCAGGACTCCTGCAACGCCATATCGGGCAGTTAATCGGAACAACTCGTCGTTGATAGGCAACCTCCGGGATGGGGCAAACCTCGACGACATGGGGACGGCAGGGAAGTCTGTGCGCTCTCATGTTGGTGGTGCTTCAGATTAATCTGCACAAATCTAAAGTGGCTTCGGCTGCTTTAAGTAGTCGTCTTTCTAAAGGCGACGTGGATGTGGTCCTCATCCAAGAACCCTGGGTCAATAGCTCGAGAATCTGCGGATTGGGGACTAAGGGCTTCAAGCTCATTCGAGCCAGCGAGGAGAGCAAAGTCCGAACGTGTAGTTTGGTCAAGTCTGAGTTGAACTCCTTTCTCCTACCTAACTACACCAATGGTGATATTACCGCTATCAGTCTAACGGTCGACAGCACCCGCCTGACGGTGGCGTCGGTCTATATGCCCTACGACGCCGAAGAACCCCCACCACAAACGGAGGTGAAAGACCTGGTGTCAAATTTCTGCACGGGTAATCTTATTATTGGAGCGGACGCTAATGCTCACCATGTCCAATGGAGGAGTTCAATGCCAGGGGCGAGTCTCTGTTTGATTACCTCTTAACAACCAACCTGGTAATTTGCAACGTGGTCATAGACCTCACTATCTGTAGTGAAGGCGCTTATGGGTGGGTCAGAAAATGGCGGGTTCTGGAAGAACATTCATTCTCCGACCACCGTTACATAGAAATGGTTTTAGACTTTATTGTAGAACAACCAATCATTAAGCGCAATCCACGTAACACAAATTGGCAGTTACACAATGAAATATTAGTCAGAGACCTCCCAGTACTGCCCTCACAAGCCCCCTCATCAGTAGAGGAGCTGGAGGATCTTGTTACTACATTTACATCGGCGCTCTCAAATGCTCTAAAACAGGCTTGTCCAGTGCCAAAACCACGCGGTAAACACAGGCCACATTGGTGGTCCTACGATTTGGACTCCTTCCGCAAATCATGCCGGAAACAATTTAACAAGGCCAAGAGCCTCGGCTCTGAGCCTCATTGGCACGAATATAAAGCTAAACTTAGGGCCTACAAAAAAGCTCTGAGACAGGCGAAGAGAACTTCGTGGAGAAATTTCTGTACTGGCGTCGAAAAGGTCGACGACACAGCGAGACTTAGACGAGTCCTCTCGAAAAGTCAAACAGCCATCAGCTATTTGCGAAAAACTGACGGATCCTGGACCAGCACGGAAGAGGAAACCCTTGAGCTGCTCTTGAATACACATTTTCCGGGGAATCTGCATGACGCACCACTAGTACCTGCAACAAACCTGGCAGTAAAAATACCCATCACTGAGGAAAGGGTAAGGTGGGCAGTTAAGAGCTTTGAACCGTATAAGGCTGCCGGGCCGGACGGGATTATCCCCGCGCAACTTATAAACACTTTGGAGACATCAGCTAAACGGCTGGCATTTCTCTTCACAGCCTGCCTGGTTCTCAACCACATTCCGGGCTCCTGGAGAAGCGCCACGGTAGTGTTTATCCCTAAGGCTGGTAAGGCATCCCACTACGAGCCAAAAGACTACAGACCGATCAGTCTCTCGTCCTTTGTACTCAAAACCTTTGAGAGGATACTAAGCGACTACCTCTCAACGACTATGGATAGCAACCTAATCTCTAGCTATCAGCATGCATACACCAAGGGTAAATCAACAGAAACCGCTCTGCACAGCCTTGTATCTGTCATTGAGAAATCGCTGTGTGAAAAGGACTACTTTCTCGTGGCCTTCCTAGACATTGAGGGGGCTTTCAACAATATAAGCCCGGAGGCTATCAACTCCGCTCTAACTAATCTGGGCGTAGATAGACCTCTAACTGGTTTAATTGACCAACTTTTAAGGGGAAGGAAAATAGCTTCTTCACTTGGTACGGTTGAGTTATCACGCTATGTCACAAGGGGAACAACCCAGGGTGGTGTTCTTTCCCCGCTTTTATGAAACCTCACAGTCAACTCGTTGCTACGTGACACAAGCTGGGGGGGCGGGAAGATAGTGGCATACGCAGACGATTTAGCTATTGCATTCAGAGGCAAGTTCCCACAAACTCTGTGTGACCTGATGCAAGTAGCACTGCGAGAAGTTTCGACGTGGTCCTCTCGCTGCGGACTTAGTATCAACCCGGGGAAAGTGGAACTTGTCCTTTTCACCAACCGGTACAAAATACCGCCACTAAGCCTACCAGAACTAGATGGCACGCGCCTGGGCTTGTCGGATAAGGCCAAGTTTCTAGGCATAGTTCTGGACAGGAAACTGAATTGGAAGGAGAATGTTCTTCAGCGCCAGAAGAAAGCTTGCATCGCTCTTTACACATGCAAAAGACCCATTGGTAAAAAATGGGGGCTCAGCCCTAGAGTATGCAGTTGGATCTACACGGCCATCATTCGTCCAATCATGCTATATGGTGTCGTCGTATGGTGGCCTGCGCTGAGCAAGGCAACATACCTGAATCTGTTGCGGAAAGTCCATAGATCCAATATGATCTGTATAAGCGGTGCGCTAAGGACAACGCCCAACGAAGCCCTCCAGGTCATTCTGGGCATTTTGCCACTTGATCTGGAAGGGTTTCGGTCAGCAGCGGCATCAGCTCTGCGCCTAAGAGAAACCTCCAGTTGGGGTGCGGGTACTATTGGACACTCCAGTATTCTGGAATCTTACAGCTTTCTCCCTCAAAGCACAGATCGTTGTGCGACCACTACAGTCGGTGATAGCTGTTTCAAAATAAACATTCCCAGCAGAGAAGACTGGGAGAGGACGGATTGGTGTCCCGAAACAAATAGTGGCACTTCCATATACACCGACGGCTCGAAGTTGGACGGCAGAGTTGGAGGAGGGGTTTATTCAAGGGATTTGGACCTTGAGCTCTCCTTCAGGTTACCTGATCATTGTAGCGTCTTCCAGGCGGAAGTCTCGGCAATCCTAGACGCCGCGGCCTGGTTAAGCAAACGTGTTATCGGAAAAGATATCGCTATTTTCAGCGATAGCCAAGCGGCCATCAAATTCCTTGGCTCATACACGTTCAACTCTGAACTGACGCTCAGCTGTCGTCGATCTCTTCAGGAGATAGCCCAACAGAACCGCGTAAACCTCATATGGGTCCCGGGACATAGGGACATTGAGGGAAACTGTAAGGCAGACGAGCTTGCCAGGCAGGGCACGACCAAGCAGGTTCTTCAGGATAAAGAGCGCTTAGGTATGCCGTTTGCAACATACAAACTAATGCTGAAGGAGCACACACTCCGTCCAGCCAACGAAAGATGGCTGCAATCCCCAGGGTGTCGGATATCGAAACAAACCTGGCCAAAATGGGATCTCAAAAGGTCTAGACGCATTTATGCCCTAACTAGGAGGGAAATCTGCATATTGATAGGGGTATTAACCGGTCACTGCCTCATTGGTAGGCATGCAGAAAGGCTAAGTGTGCCCTACTGACGATGCTGCAGTAGTTGCAAAGATGATGAGGAGGAGGAAACAGTGGAACACCTCATCTGCAACTGTCCGGGTTTAAGCGGCGCGAGAACGCGCTTTTTGGGAGTTCCGTTCCTGGATAGCCTAAGCCAGATTGCGGAACTGGACATAAAGGACTTAATGGCCTTCATAAAGTCATCTAAGTGGTTCGAGGAGGAGTAACGGTGTCGGTTTAGGAGTGTCAGTCCCGGGATTCTGCTATGTGGAAAATCCCAACAACTCAGGGATTTTCCATTTGGCTGGGTCCCGGGACTGACTTTCCTTGTGTTGGTGGTATCACAACGGGCCTTTCAAAACTGGCCTAAGTGTGCCTCTGCGGCAGCCACTTCAACCTAACCCAACCTCCTAGGCCATCGCCATGTAAAAATAGCCAGCCTGCTCCATACAAAGTAGTTAGCTTTTTAAACAGTATTGGGTGCGAAGTAGTCAACTTATAATGCATTTATGATTAGTCGAGTTCCCGACTGGGTATATATTAATACGCTGTCTCTACCATTATTACTATGCAGTAAATATGGATAAGGATACACCGACAATAGAAATTCATATCACGACCATAGATATTGACATGCCGTTCAAATATATTAGTATTCTATCCATAAATATAAAAAATAGTACAACATATCGAAATGGTTGACATGTCATTTTACTTTTAATTGGGAGCAAATAATATTTGATAACTCGCTCATGCTGAATGAATATTGCATCAAACTCGTCGATATCAATACTGATATTGTCACAACATTCAATGCATTTCTCTCAGTGTAGATGTCGCCCAATTGCATTTTTCTTCATATCTTCGGCATTTATTGTCGGATTTTAAAGTGTGGTACCACAACGAAACGCATGAGCTCAATGAACTTTCTTGAGAAAAACCTCCTCATTGAGACGAAAAAATTGATGTGTTGAACTTTAAAATCCGACAACAAATGCCAAAGATTTGAAGAAAAATGTAATTGGGCGACATCTTGGGTTGCCACAAAAAAAAAAAATTTTTTTTAAATGTTTTTCAAAAAAAATTCATATGAGGGGAGGTACGGAGTGCGGCGTTCTTTCCCCCTCTAACTTTTTTTTCCTGCCTGCGTTTTCATTATCGCCCAATATTTAGACCAGTCCTTTTCTACCTTTTGGCGATCAAAATCAACGGTTTAAAACACCCCAGCGGTAAAATTGAAAATGTGTCATCGATCAAAATCTTTTTATTGCTGTTGTCCAAAGTTATTGAAAATATGTTCTTTTTGGAACATGTTGACACAATAATATCAGTTTCGATGTAATAAGACTGTTGGTTGTTTTGCTAAAATCTTACCTTACAACAGTAATAGAAACAGTTACAAAAACGTGAAAGCTTGTTAAATTGCAATTTTAAGAGAAATGAAATAAGTCCGAATGAAAATGAAATAAATCCCAATGGTAAAAGTTAATAAATTGTAGTTTTAAGAGAAGGGAAATAACTCCCAATGCTGGAAAATGAAATAACTCCCAACGAAATCCCGTTGGGAATTATTTCATTTGGGAGTTATTTTATTATGAAATAATTCCCAACAAAATTTTATGAAATAAGTCCCAACGCATTGAGAGTTATTTCATTATGAAATAAGTCCCAATTTGTATGGAAAATATTTGGGAACTATTTCATTTTTTTGGGATCTATTTCGAGGTACCTAGTAATAATGGTAGAAGCAGCGTATAAATATATATTGGCGAAATGTAAATTTTTCTGGGACGCTTCATCATAATAGTTCAATATTTTTTACTATGGATTTCCTAACAATATTAAAACTTGTTGGAGCGTTTTTTTGGATTCAAAATTTTTCTAATTTCTTATGATTGAACATTTTCTAAAAATTTTATAATATGCCGTAGCCGAATGGTAGAACACTGGGCTAACGTGCCAGCAAAGCAGGGTTCGAATCTTACTAAAACCATCATCATCATTTATTGGCGCTTAACCGCCTAAGCGATTTTGGCCGTTGCAAATCAAAGCACGCCAGTCATTCCTTTTTAGCGATAACTGACGCCAATTGGAAACCCCAAGGGAGTTCAAGTCATCCTCCACTTGTTTTTTCCATCTCAGTCGAGGCCTCCCCCTTCCTCTGCTGCCGAATTCAGGCGACGATAGGAAAACCTTCTGTGCTGGAGCTTCTTTGTCCATTCGCATAACATGGCCCAGCCAGCGGAGTCTTTGGGCTTTAATTCGCTGGACTATGGTCAGATCTGCGTAGAGCTCGTACAGCTCATCGTTAAATTTCCTTCGATACTCGCCGTTGGCATCACGGGAAGGACCATAAATCTTCCGGAGAACTTTTCTCTCAAATACTCCAAGGGCCATCTCATCTTCTCTTGATATTGTCCATTAATCTGAGCCATACATCAGGACAGGTACACAGAGCAAAAAGTCACATAAAATGCTCTCTTAATCAGAAGGATTTCTCTATGATATTTTTCCAATAAGATGCCCATCTTATTATGACTGGGTGTCTCTTTTTAATAAAACTGAGAAGATAATCACATAATATTAAGAAGATTTTCTTCTTAATATTTCAAATTAAAAAAAAAACAAGTAAGGAAAGCTGTCTTCGGCTGTGCCGAAGGCTAAATACCTTTCATGAATAAGCGTCACGATTTTCACTGTTTGATCCCCAGTACAGCCTGTGTGAATTTAACTTTAGCTCATACCGAAATTATCGGAGCTATCGATTATATGGGGACGATGTGTTATATTGGTCCAATCTCATTGATTTTTAACATCGACATTCCACATTCTAAAATAGCAACATTTACGAAATTTCACGTTCCTACCGATATAATTACAGGAGTTATCTACCAAAATCCGTTTATCGGAACAATCGATTGTATGGGAGCTATGTGAAATATTTATGCCATCTCAATGATTTTCAACATCGATATTTCACATATAAAAATAGCGATACTTCCAAAATTTCACGTTCCTACCTATATAATTACAGGAGTTATCTACCAAAATCCGTTTATCGGAACAATCGATTGTATGGGGGCTATGTGAAATATTTGTCCAATCTCGATGATTTTCAACATCGATATTTCACATATAAAAATAGCGATACTTCTAAAATTTCACGTTCCTACCTATATAATTACAGGAGTTATCTACCAAAATCCGTTTATCGGAACAATCGATTGTATGGGGGCTATGTGAAATATTTGTCCAATCTCGATGATTTTCAACATCGATATTTCACATATAAAAATAGCAATACTTTCAAAATTTCACGTTCCTACGTGTTTAATTACAGGAGTTATAGCCCAAAATCCGTTTATCGGAATAATCGATTGTATGGGAGCTTTGTGAAATATTTATCCCATCTCTATGAGTTTCAACATCGATATTTCAGATATAAAAATAGCAATACTTACAAAATTTCACGTTCCTACGTGTTTAATTACAGGAGTTATAGCCCAAAATCCGTTTATCGGAATAATCGGTTGTATGGGAGCTATATGTTATATTGGTCCGATCTTGCTGGTTCCGACAAATGATTCCTATATTGGAAAATGGTGGCCGCATACCAAATTTCAGCCAAATATCTCAAAAACTGAGGGACTAGTTTGCGTTCAAACAGACAGACAGACAGACAGACAGACAGACAGACGGACAGACGGACAGACGGACAGACGGACAGACGGACATGGCTAAATCAACTCATCTCGTCATCCTGATCATTTCGGTATACTTATTGATGGGTCTATCTCTTCTTCTTCTCATATTTACAAACATCGGACCAAAGTTATAATACCATTTCATGTTCATGAAAGGTATAATGAACGCTCAACCCAGATGTCTAGTCAGTCTAGTCTAATCTACACTACCATGCCATCGTATACTTAACTTGCCAACGTCTAATTACACCTTTGTTCTTTTTGCCTCACCACATGTCCACTTGCCTTATTGCCTTCACCGCGAATCGAACTAAGAATTATTAACTGCTGAACGGAGATCTCTACCATAATGCTATCGTGTGCTTGTGTGCTTGTGCTTGGTAGCGTCGAATTACACATTTGAAGAAGGCATACCTGAATTTGAATTAATAAGGGATCTTCTAAAAATATATAGTTTTCCTTTTCAATAAATTCAATATGAATCTAGAGAAAATAAGAGGATGTTCTCATTAATTTACTTTAAACAGGTTTTCTCATAAAAACAAGCAGATTTCTTCTAACTTTTGACAAAAGTACATAAAAAATTCATAAATAAGAAGCTAACTCCTTTTTTTTAGCCGATTTCCTTTTCAATAAATTTGAGAAGAAATTCAAGCTAAAATTTAGAAGATTTCCTAGCACAAATTTCTTCAAATTTGTCCCCACTCGCTCTCCCCGGCCAAAAAGCTTTTTTAGACGTCGATTTCCTTGATTATAGGTGAACTTTTTGGCTCTGTGTATGATGAGAGAGACGCTCTGATCTTTGTTCTTCGAGAGAGGACTTTACTTCTCAATTGCCTACTCAGTCCAAAGTAGCACTTGTTGGCAAGAGTGATTCTCCGCTGGATTTCTAGACTGATATTATTTTCGGTGTTGATACTGGTTCCCAAATAGACGAAGTCCCTCACAGTTGCAAATTTGTAACTATCACATGGCTGCCATATCAATATCATCGGCATACGCCAGCAATTGCACGCTCTTGTAAAAGATTTTACCATTGCGGTTTAGCTCTGCTGCTCGAATTATCTTCTCCAGCATCAGATTGAAGAAATCGCACGAAAGTTAGTCGCCCTGTCTGAAGTCTCGTCTGATTTCAAATGGCTCAGAGAGGTCCTTCCCGATTCTGACGGAGCTGTTGGTATTGCTCAACGTCATTTGGCAAAGCCGTATAAGCTTTGCAGGGAAGTCAAATTCAGACATGGCGGCATACAGGCAACTCCTTTTTGCGCTGTCAAAAGCGGCTTTGAAATCGACAAAGAGATTGTGTGTGTCGATTCTTTTATCATGGGTCTTCTCCAGGATTTGGCGTATCGTGAAAATCTGGTCGATGGTAGACTTACCAGGTCTAAAGCCACACTGATAAGGTCCAATCAGTTTGTCTACGATGGGCTTCAGCCTTTCACACAACACGCTAGAAAGAACCTTATATGCGATATTAAGAAGACTGACAAGTTATATGAAATTTTGTTTTTTAAATTATTTAGAATTTATCAAAAGTTTATATGGATACCACTTCAATAGTGATTTATCAAAAATGCATTGATGGAACATCCATATTCATTGATGGGACAGTATTATCAATTTTTATTTAATTATCAATTTTTATTTAATGTGGTATCAATAATTATGGATGTTCCATCCATAGATTTCCCTCCGTGTAGATAACTCCTGTAATTAGATAGGTAGGAACGTGAAATTTCGTAACTGAATGAATGTGGAATGTCTATGTTAAAAATCAATGAGATTGGACCAATATTACACATCGCCCCCATATAATCGATAGTTCCGATAATTTCGGTATGAGCTACAGTTAAATTCACACAGGCTGTACTGGGGATCGAACAGTGAAAATCGTGACGCTTATTCATTCGTGCGATTTGCGTTTAGCTAAAAAGCGCATTCAAGCATTAATTATAGCTTGCTGTGAATTTCGTTGTTTATAACATATCGTTACCTTAATTCACAAAGGCACTAACTGACACAAAAAAAAATTTTACAGGAGAAGCAAAAAACATTTTTTTTTTGTACATTGCATGGAAATATTGCTTTGTAAATTTGGAATATCTCCGTTATTGCTGCTAGTAACTCCCTAAAATTTGTAAAGAGTTTGTATTTTACTAAATCATACTTGAATATGTGAAAAGTCGTTATCGAAAAATGTGTCAATTAGGGCCTTTGTGAATTAAGATAACGATATGATGAATTTCATAGCAAACCCAATAAGCATTGAACCCGACCCCCTCAGAATTTGATGAAATTTTGCATAGAGGTACATCTTACCTACCCAAACACAACCTCATTTTTAGAAATCGCATTTTCGAAAAATTGTGGGCGTGGCAAGGTATCGAAATATTCGAAAAATGACGATAATAGGTACTTTAAAGTGTGATTACTACGGAATGGCTTTACCGATTTCAAAGATCTTCATACCATTAGAAAGGTATTGAAATAAGCTTTCAAAAAAATACACTGTAAAAAATGTTAACCAAAATATGTTTTCCAAATAAACTGAAAAAAAAATTCGAAGATCAAGCGATTTTGAAAAATAAAATTTTATTTTAGAAAGGTCTATTCAATAAATATAACATATCTAAACTAAAATGCGTTTTTTTTCTTTTTTTAAATTTATTTAAGTAAATGCTTCTCTTGGTTACTTTCTGATATTTTGATATCACGCCTAAACTAATCAACCGATTTCAAAAATTTGTATACCGTTGGAAAGGTATTAAAATCACCCCTGCAGTCAAATTCCGAACTACTCAGCAAACATACTAGTTCATTGACTAACCATTTTGTGGCATATGCATACCAGTTCATTGTTGATTAGTTTTAAAACCAGTCAATGCCAAACTACTCAGCGAAAATTCCAGTTCATTGACTATACATTTTGCGGCGTATGCATACTAGTTCATTGCTGATTAGCGTTAAACCAGTCAGTGCCAAACTACTCAGCAAACAATATAGTTCATTGACTATACATTTTGTGGTGTATTTATACTAGTTCATTGCTGATTAGCTTCAAACCAGTCAAGGCCAAACTACTCAGCAAACAATATAGTTCACTGACTATACATTTTGTGGTGTATTCATACTAGTTCATTTCTGATCACCTTTAAACCAGTCAATGTCCAACTACTCAGCAAACAATATAGTTCATTGACTATATATTTTGTGGTGTCTTCATACTTGTTCATATCTGATCACCTTTAAACCAGTCAATGTCCAACTACTCAGCAAACAATATAGTTCATTGACTATACATTTCGTGGTGTATTTATACTAGTTCATTGCGATTAGCTTCAAACCAGTCAAGGCCAAACTACTCAGCAAACAATATAGTTCATTGACTATACATTTTGTGGTGTATTCATACTAGTTCATTTCTGATCACCTTTAAACCAGTCAATGTCGAACTACTCAGCAAACTATATAGTTCATTGACTATACATTTTGTGGTGTATTCATACTAGTTCATTTCTGATTACCTTTAATCCAGTCAATGTCGAACTACTCAGCAAACAATATAGTTCATTGACTATACATTTTGTGGTGTCTTCATACTAGTTCATTTCTGATCACCTTTAAACCAGTCAATGTCCAACTACTCAGCAAACAATATAGTTCATTGACTATACATTTTGTGGTGTATTTATACTAGTTCATTGCTGATTAGCTTCAAACCAGTCAAGGCAAAGCTACTCAGCAAACAATATAGTTCATTGACTATACATTTTGTGGTGTATTCATACTAGTTCATTTCTGATCACCTTTAAACCAGTCAATGTCGAACTACTCAGCAAACAATATAGTTCATTGACTATGCATTTTGTGGCATATGTATACCAGTTCATTGTTGATTAGCTTTAAACCATTCAATGCCAAACTACTCAGCGAAAATTCTAGTTCATTGACTATGCATTTTGTGGTGTATTCATACTAGTTCATTACTGATTTCCTTTAAGCCAGTCATTGCCAAACTACTCGGCAAACAATGTAGTTCATTGACTGTACATTTTGTGGTGTATTCATACTAGTTCATTTCTGATTAGCTTTAAACCAGTCAATGCCAAACTACTTAGCAACATTATAGTTCTACGCCTAAACATTTTGTGGTGTATTCATACTAGTTAATTTCTGACTACCTTCAAACTAATCAATTACAAACTACTCAGCAGACACCTAGCTCGTTTACTATACATTTTATGGATGTTTTTATGCTAGTTCTTTGCTGATTACCCTTAAACCAATCAATGCCAACCTAATCAGAAAACATACTAGTATACAACTATAATTTTCTGGGCGAAATCATACTAGTCAGAAAGTTTTCTGAATATCAATTGTAATTTTCTGAATGTCAATTGTATTTTTCTGAATATCAAATAGAAATTCTGAATATGAATTGTAATTTTCTAAATATAAATTGTTACTATCTGAATATAAACTGAAAAAGGTGTAGTCAGAAAAAGTCTAATCTATTTTAGAATAATACTAATTAGAAAAATTCCATTTCATACTACATTATTATTATAAGGCCTTATTACATCGCAGCCATTAGTACGATCTATTGTAGTACATGGTACTATGCAAACATTATTTGAATTTTTGGTTTGCTTCTTTTTTTTCTCTTGTAATTCACAGATGCTTTTTCGTGTTTGGGTAAATACAAATATGATGCTGATGTATATATGATCTAGTATGTCAACTGCTATATTTCTTGTGTATATACACAGAAAAAAGGTACTGGTAAAAAGGCACTGGCAAAATCAACAAAATCGTGCTGTTATCCTGAAGTTGACCAAATTTTGGTTGTTTGAACGGTATTTTTTGTTAAAGTAACTGCATTCAGATCTTTTATGATCCCTCTAGAGCTTTTATGATCCCTTTTTGGCCAGGTTTGTTTGGATGTCCGGCACCCTGGGGATAGTTGCTACCTTTCGTTGGCTTGACGGAGTGTGTACACCAAGCCAACGAAAGGTGGCAACAATCCCCAAGTGCCGGACATCCAAACAAACCTGGCCGAAATGGGATTATAAAAGATCTAGAGGCATTCACGCCCTAAGAAGGAGAGAAATCTCCATATTAATAGGTGTTCTAACTGGGCACTGCCTTATTGGTAGGCACGCAGAAGGTGTGCCCTATCGCCGATGCTGTAGGAGCTGCAAAGATGATGAGGAAGAGGAAACGGTGAAGCACCTCATCTGCAACTGCCCGGCCTTAAGCGGCGCGAGAAGGCGCTTTTTGGAAGTTCCCTTCCTGGATAGCCTAAACCAGACCGCTGAACTGGACATAAAGGACTTGATGGCCTTCATAAAGTCATCTAAGTAGTTCGAGGAGGAGTAACGGTGTCGGTTTAGGAGTGTCAGTCCCGGGATTCTGCTATGTGGAAAGTCCCAACAACTCAGGGATTTTCCATATGGCCGGGTCCCGGGACTGACTTTCCTAGTGTTGGTGGTATCACAACGGGCCTTTCAAAACTGTCCTCTGTGGCAGCCACTTGAACCTAACCTAACCTAAATGCATTCAACTGTTTGAACAGTCACAGATTTGTAAATTTAAAAAAAAAAAACTAGGTCCCGCCAACTTATAGGAAAAAAATCAAAGCAGCACACTATAAGTTGGAAGAGAAGTTCGGCACTAGTCTCGTTAGAGGTTATGACAACCTGTTGGTATATAACTCCCATTTTTTTACGTTGCGGCATAAACTTGAGTATATTGACAACAACAATATAAATTAACTCTAACAATGCTCCTTTAACTCGAGTGTATGATGTAAAAATAAGACTTACTTTTATCTATATATACATATGTGGGACCGGAACTCCGCAGTGGACGACTAACTTAACCTTAAGTAACCTTAATTTACCTTACCTAAAAATACAACTCCAAAGCCCCAATTACATAAAACTTTGACAAATGCGCGCCTCGTCTTTGAGTATTTGCAAAAATTTCGCTTCGCTTTACGTTTAAAAAACTTTGTATGAAAGTGGATCCTACAAAGTTGAATGCAATTGGGCCTTCCCCTAAATAATCAAACTTGACGAACGCGGAATTTGAAAGGAGCCATTGCAAGTTGAATTCAATAATTAAATTAAAAATATGTACAATAAACAACGTAATTTAAAAAATATAGAAAAAAACTTGTGTTAACTTTAACGAGAATCGAACTCAGAGCCTTTAGCTCATTTTTGGCCGTGTATGAACTAGTATATCAACTGGTATAATGCTGATGCAGAGGCTGACTAGTATACTAATTGGTATGGTGCTGATGCAGAAGAGGACAATTGCTTTTTTTTTTCTCTTGTAACTGCTTCTTTTTTACCTTGTAATTCACAGATGCTTTTTCGGGTTTGGGTAAATTCAAATAGTCGCTGCTTTCTAAAGAATAAACTGGTATATTGCTGATGTAGAGGCTGACTATGATACTGGTGCATAGACCGACTAGTATACCAATTGGAATGAATGTCAAATTCGTGGACTAGTATGACAAGTGGTACGATCTGAATGGGCATAATGATTAGTATCTCCTGCCGCATAGACTGAGCAGTATGTCAACTGGTATGATTTTGATGTATATATGAACTATTATGTCAACTGGTAAGATTCTGATGCATATATGAACTAGTATGTCAAATGGTATATTTCTGATGCAAATTTGAACAAGTATGTCAACTGATATGATTATGTTGCATAAATGAACTGGTATGTCAACTGGTATGATTCTGATGCATAAATGAACTACTATATCAACTGGTATGATTCTGACGCATATATGAACTAGTATGACAACTGTTATGATTCTGATGCATATAAGAACTAGTCTGTCAACTGGTATGATTCTGATACATATATGAACTAGTCTGTCAACTGGTATGATTCTGATGCAAATAAGAAGTAGTCTGTCAACAGGTATGATTATGATGCATATATGAACTAGTCTGCCAACTGTTATGATTCTGATGCATATAAGAACTAGTCTGTCAACTGGTATGATTCTGATGCAAATATGAACTAGTATTTTAACTGTAATGATTCTGATGTATATATGAACTAGTCTGCCAACTGGTATGATTCGTATGTATATATGAACTATTCTTTCAACTGGTACGATCCTGACGTATATACGAACTAGTATCTTAAATGGTATGATACTGATGTGTATAATAACAAGTATATCAACTGGTATATTCCTGATGCAGAGGCTGACTAGTCAGCCAATTGGTATGGTGCTGATGCAGAGAAGGACAATTGCCATCTCGTAGGACATCGCCGTGTTAAAAATACCAGTTGCTAATATGGAAAAATTACAGAACTCGAACTAGTTGAGGCCGCCTGGCTGACTGGTATGTGATTAGTATAAAACTAGTTAAGTTGACTGCAGGGACCTTTTGAAAACATATACTGTAAAGATTCTATATTACAGTTGACAGACTAGTTCATATATGCATCAGAATCAACCAATTAACAGACTAGTTAAAAAAATCTTTGGAATCATACCAGTTGGCATAGTAGTTCATATATGCGTCAGAATCATATCAGTTGATATAGTAGTTCATTTATGCATCAGAATCATACCAGTTCACATACCAGTTCACTTATGCATCATAATCATATCAGTTGACATACTAGTTCAAATTTGCATCAGAAATATACCATTTGACATACTAGTTCATATATGCATCAGAATATTGCCAGTTGATATACTAGTTCATATATACATCAGAATCATACCAGTTGATTTACTGCTCAGTCTATGCGGCAGGACATACTAATCATTATGCCCATTCAGATCGTACCACTTGTCATACTAGTCCACGAATTTGACATTCATTCCAGTTGGTATACTAATCGGTCTATGCACCAGTATCATAGTCAGCCTCTACATCAGCAATATACCAGTTTATTCTTTAGAAAGCAGCGACTATTTGTATTTACCCAAAGACGAAAAAGCATCTGTGAATTACAAGATAAAAAAGAAGCAGTTACAAGAGAAAAAGAAAAGCAATTGTCCTCTTCTGCATCAGCACCATACCAATTGGTATACTAGTCAGCCTCTGCATCAGCATTATACCAGTTTATATACTAGTTCATACACAGCCAAAAATGAGCTAAAGGCTCTGAGTTCGATTCTCGGTAAAGTTGACACAAGTTTTTTTTTCTATATTTATACCCAGCTGTACTTGTACACAGGGTATTATAACTTTGTTAGGATAACGGTTGGTTGTACAGGTATAAAGGAATCGAGATAGATATAGACTTCCATATATCAATATGATCAGGATCGAAAAAAAATTTGATTGAGCCATGTCCGTCCGTCCGTCCGTCCGTCCGTCTGTCCGTTAACACGATAACTTGAGCAAATAATGAGATATCTTCACCAAATTTGGCATGCGTACTTATTTGGGTTCAGAATAGATTGCTATTGAAAATGGGTGAAATCGGACCATAACCACGCCCCTTTTTCGATATCGAAAATTTCGAAAAACGTATAAAATGGGTTAATTCAATATTAGAAGCAGCTACAATGATAAAATTTGCAATATGTATTGATTTGGATGTTCTAAGGCCGATTTTATAAAAAAATTTTAAAAGGGGGCGTGGTACCGCCCACTTATATTTGAAGAAATTTTAAAATTTTGACTCCTAATAACTTCAGAACAGTTTATGCTAGTATAACGAAATTTCGTAGAGGACATACTATTGTTGTGGTAAATTCAGCTATAGAAAATAAACGAAATCGCTTCGCGACCACGCCTACTTTTTCATAAAAGTTATATTGAAAGGAGGTGGAAATATTGAAAAGTCCATATCTAATTAACTGATTTCGCTATAATAATATAATTTGGTACATACATCAACTTTCACATTCTTTACATAATTTTTTCAAAATTTTGGAAAGTGGGCGTGGTACCGCCCACTTATGAGTCAAGCAATTTTTAAATTCGACTGCTAACAACTTCAGAACGGTGTGAGATAGATTTACGAAACTAGGTACCAGGTATGTTATGTTTATGTAGAGTACTACCACAGAAAATAAGAAAAATCGGTGAACGATCACGCCCACTTTATGTGCACAGCTGGGTATGTAATGTTCGGTTTCACCCGAACTTAGACTTCCTTACTTGTTTTTAAATTATGTTGTGTATTGCATTTTTAATTTAATTATTGAATTCAACTTGCAATGGCTCCTTTCAAATTCCGCGTTCGTCAAGTTTGATTATATAGGTGAAGGCCCAATTGTATTCAACTTTGTAGGATCCACTTTCATTCAAAATTTTTTAAACGTAAAGCGAAGCGAAATTTTTGCAAATGCTCAAAAACGAGGCTCGCATTTGTCAAAGTTTTATGTAATTGGGGCTTTGGTGTTGTATTTTTAGGTAGGGTAAATTAAGGTTACTCAAGGTTAAGTTTGTCGTCCACTGCGCAGTTCCGGTCCCACATATGTATATATAGATAAAAGTAAGTCTTATTTTTACATCAAAAAGAGTCAAAGTAAGACTGCTTTCATGCTGGGCCATACACTCGAGTTAAAGGAGCATTGTTAGAGTCAATTTATATTGTTGTTGTCAATATACTCAAGTTTATACCGCAACGTAAAAAAAATGGCGGTTATATACCAACAGGTTGTCATAACCTCTAACGAGACTTTTGCCGAACTTCTCTTCCAACTTATAGTGTGCTGCTTTGATTTTTGTTGGGATTTTCCACATAGTAGTATCCCGGGACTGACACTCCTAAACCGACACCGTTACTCCTCCTCGAACCACTTAGATGACTTTATGAAGGCCATCAAGTCCTTTATGTCCAGTTCAGCGGTCTGGTTTAGGCTATCCAGGAAGGGAACTCCCAAAAAGCGCGTTCTCGCGCCGCTTAAGACCAGGCAGTTGCAGATGAGGTGCTTCACCGTTTCCTCTTCCTCATCATCTTTGCAGCTCCTACAGCATCGTCGGTAGGGCACACCTTCTGCGTGCCTACCAATAAGGCAGTGGCCAGTTAGAACACCTATTAATATGGAGATTTCTCTCCTTCTTAGGCCAGGTTTGTTTGGATGTCCGGCACCTTGGGGATTGTTGCCACATTTCGTTGGCTTGGAGTACACACTCCCTCAAGCCAACGAAAGGTAGCAACAATCCCAAGGGTGCCGGACATCCAAACAAACCTGGCCAAAATGGGATTATAAAAGATCTAGAGGGATCATAAAAGATCTGAATACAGTTACTTCAACAAAAAATACCGTTCAAACAACCAAAATTTGGTCAAATTCAGGATAACAGCACGAGATTGTAGATTTTACCAGTGCCTTTTTTCTGTGCATATAAGTACACAAGAAATATAGCAGTTGACATACTAGATCATATATACATCAGCATCATATTTGTATTTAGCCAAACACGAAAAAGCATCTGTGAATTACAAGAGAAAAAAAGAAGCAAACCTAAAATTTCAAATAATGTTTGCATAGTACCATGTACTACAATAGATCGTACTAATGGTTGCGGTGTAATAAGGCCTTATAATAATAATGTAGTATGAAATGGAATTTTTCTAATTAGTATTTTTCTAAAATAGATTAGGCTTTTTCTGACTACACCTTTTCAGTTTATATTCAGAAAGTAACAATTTATATTTAGAAAATTACAATTCATATTCAGGATTTCCATTTGATATTCAGAAAAATACAATTGACATTCAGAAAATTACAATTGATATTCAGAAAACTTTCTGAATATAAACTGAAAAAGATGTAGTATAATTTCAACCCGAGATTCATACATACTTGTATACTAGTACGAACCAGGATTTTTGTGACTAGTATAATTTCGCCCAGCAAATTATAGTTGTATACTAGTATGTTTTCTGATTAGATTGGAATTTATTGGTTTAAGGGTACTCAGCAAAGAACTAGTATAAAAACATCCATAAAATGTATAGTAAACGAGCTAGGTGTCTGCTGAGTAGTTTGGAATTGATTAGTTTGAAGGTATTCAGAAATTAACTGGTATGAATACACCACAAAATGTTTAGGCGTAGAACTATAATGTTGCTGAGTAGTTTGGCATTGACTGGTTTAAAGCTAATCAGAAATGAACTAGTATGAATACACCACAAAATGTACAATCAATGAACTACATTGTTTGCCGAGTAGTTTGGCAATGACTGGCTTAAAGGAAATCAGAAATGAACTAGTATGAATACACCACAAAATGCATAGTCAATGAACTAGAATTTTCGCTGAGTAGTTTGGCATTGAATGGTTTAAAGCTAATCAACAATGAACTGGTATGCATATGCCACAAAATGCATAGTCAATGAACTATATTGTTTGGTGAGTAGATCGACATTGACTGGTTTAAAGGTGATCAGAAGTGAACTAGTATGAATACACCACAAAATGTTTAGTCATTGACCTATATTGTTTGCTGAGTAGTTTGGCCTTGACTGGTTTAAAAGTGATCAGAAGTGAACTAGTATGAATACACCACAAAATGTATAGTCATTGAACTATAATGTTTGCTGAGTAGTGTGCCCTTGACTGGTTTGAAGCTAATCAGCAATGAACTAGTACAAATACACCACAAAATGTATGGTCAATGAACTATATTGTTTGCTGAGTAGTTGGACATTGACTGGTTTAAAGGTGATCAGAAATGAGCTAGTATGAATACACCACAAAATGTATGGTCAATGAACTATATTATTTGCTGAGTAGTTCGACATTGACTGGTTTACAGGTGATCAGAAATGAACTAGTATGAATACACCACAAAATGTATGGTCAATGAACTATATTATTTGCTGAGTAGTTCGACATTGACTGGTTTAAAGGTGATCAGAAATGAACTAGTATGAATACACCACAAAATGTATAGTCAATGAACTATATTGTTTGCTGAGTAGTTTGGCCTTGACTGGTTTGAAGCTAATCAGCAATGAACTAGTATAAATACACCACCAAATGTATAGTCAATGAACTATATTGTTTGCTGAGTAGTTGGACATTGACTGGTTTAAAGGTGATCAGAAATGAACTAGTATGAATACACCACAAAATGTATAGTCAGTGAACTATATTGTTTGCTGAGTAGATCGACATTGACTGGTTTAAAGGTGATCAGAAGTAAACTAGTATGAATACACCACAAAATGTTTAGTCATTGAACTATATTGTTTGCTGAGTAGTTTGGCCTTGACTGGTTTAAAGGTGATCAGAAGTGAACTAGTATGAATACACCACAAAATGTATAGTCATTGAACTATATTGTTTGCTGAGTAGTTTGGCCTTGACTGGTTTGAAGCTAACCAGCAATGAACTAGTATAAATACACCACAAAATGTATAGTCAATGAACTAGAATTTTCGCTGAGTAGTTTGGCATTGACTGGTTTTAAAACTAATCAACAATGAACTGGTATGCATAAGCCACAAAATGGTTAGTCAATGAACTAGTATGTTTGCTGAGTAGTTCGGAATTTGACTGCAGGGAACTAATCGGCAATGAGTCCATTAAATGAATGCACATACATTTACACACATCTAATCATAGATATATGAGTTAAATTTTGTGAAGTGAGCCACCTACAATTTTTTCGACGGCCATGTATTTTATTGAAAGTTGGTAGTATGGCTCACAACGATTAAACAAAAATATGTATATAGTAATTTTTCGAAATTCGAATTATTTTCAAAGTTATAGCTATCAATCCTTTTCGAAATTCCTCACTTTTTGATGATTTTCTCACTATTGGTCAAACCGATTTTGCTAATTTTTTAAATATATATAAAAGATGGTATCTTCTACCAAACGACATTTCTAA
Organism: Campiglossa producta; assembly: GCA_964058755.1. Lineage (NCBI taxonomy): Eukaryota > Metazoa > Arthropoda > Insecta > Diptera > Tephritidae > Campiglossa > Campiglossa producta. The sequence continues at coordinate 141,032,795 of CAXKVI010000001.1, forward strand.
TTTTTGCAAAAAATTTTTTTTTCCAAACATTATTCGCAATTTTTAACTTCTCCATCATGGTCAGATGGCGCTTTTGTATGATGTTGTTGGGCATTCCATTAGTAACTATTAGCAAAAAACGGAAGCAATTTACATTTTTTGTCTTCATAGTACACAGTACGTAGAGAAAAAAAAAATTCATAAAAAACTAACTAGTCTGTAAAAAATTGTAAATAAAGTGGCAAAAAAAATTTTTTCAAAAAATGTATCAAAAAGTGAGGAATTTCGAAAAGTGTTGATAGCTATAACTTTGAAAATAATTCGAATTTCGAAAAACTGGCCCAAACTTATTTGTTTTTGTTGTTGTGAACTATACAAAAAAAGTTTCAGAAAAATAGTACAACTTCGAAAAAAAGTGGCTCACTTCACAAAATTCAACTCATATGCATACATCTGTATGTAGATATGTATTTACAAATGCTTGTATATTCAGTGACAATTAAGTACTTCATTTGCCATACAGCTACTAGTGTTAACTCTATAAACCACCTTGTAAATGGGTAGTTACATAAATGTATCCACACCCCTAATCCTACATATACTTATAATACTAATACATAATTTACCTATTTACCTTATTTGCATTCATTACGCTACAATTTCTTATTTCTTAATATACTACTCATTTATTACTTACCGTATAACCGTTATCCTCTCATCAGACTTTGCTTATAAATTTCTTTTCTACTTAGCTTTAATATTTATTACACTCTCAATTAGCTTACCAAATATGAATCTCTAAATAACTCTTACCTTAGTTTTAAGAACAAGCACTAATTAATCAATGTTTAACTCTTAACCTGTGCGGATCGTTTTGTAATAATCAAAAATTAAAGCAATTGAAATATTTATTTAAAAACGTTAAAAAGTGAATTTTAAATAAACAAAATACAATTTAACAGAAACATTTGTCATTTAACTTATTTATGAATGTATGTATGTGTACAGACATCGACACATGCATCAAACTGGCGCAGTCGGTTCTTGAACCTTGAAAATTTAAAACCATCAAAAAGAATAAATCGTGCTATACAAACATTAATGTGTAGTTATGTAAATATAAAAATAACGAAAATTTTTAATATAAAATGTGAAAAGTATTGTCATATATGAAACATTAACTTTTTCTTTGAAGAAAATCTGTGCAAAAAAAGTAACGGATAAAATTTTTTCCATATACTGTTATATAATAATTAAGAGACCGCAAAATAACTTGTGACTTGTGCTATATTTTAATTGAGCAGTCATCTTCTCTTACGAACATAATTGCATCAAATAGTTGCAATGCACTCATAGCTGCATTGAGTAGGTCAACACAACTCACTCATGAGATTAATAGCGCTGGTGCTAGCCGCCATAACACAAACATAGAGCGGAAGTTGGTCTCGCGTTTTATGCTCACATACATCCGCACGCTAACGCATGCATATGAAGAAAGCGGAAACTACTGCCGACACCATCATTAATAAGAGTGACTTCTAATTCGCATTGTACTATTGGAGATAAAAAAGAGAAAGATTACAAATACACGGCTGTGTAATCAAAAGGTAACACAAACAAAAATATATAGAACAAGAGAGACTTTGTGAGCTTGTTTAAAGAAAGCACAAACAATAAAACAATAATTATACCTATATATGTATGTAATAACAAAAACAACAAACAACGTTTACGAAAAATTCAACGACAAAAGAAAGCAAAAATAAAAACCATAGTTATACCTACATATATAAGCAATAGCAAAACTGCAAAAAAACTTGTAAAGCATTATTCATCAACGAGCTGTAGTAGTGAAACAGATATAATCAACATGTCTCGACTCACAGTATTTGACTTGTTAGCAGATGTTGAAGAATTTGGAGGAAAACCAGAAGAGCTATTTCTATTTATCAAAAACATTGACGAGTTGCGTGCCATAGCATTTTCACACGATCCGAATTTCTTAAGTTTATTTGATTTAAGAGTAAGATCTAAAATTAAGGATAGGCCAAACGTGGTGCTTATTAATAACAATAACCCTGTAGATTGGCAGAGTATAAAAACAATTTTACAAACTAATTTCAATATAAATGAAAGTTTCGAAACCCTTGTTAATAAAATTAAAATGGCTGAAATAAAGTCTAGTATTAGTGATTTGTTTGAGTACGTTACAGATCTTTTAACAAAGCTAAATTTAAAGTCGCAAGTCGAAGAAAATAGTTGGTACAGATGCGAAACCAATGAAAAAATGGTTTTGAAAATATTTATTAGTAAATTACCTAGCGATGCAAAATTAGTGCTTCAAGCTAGAAATCCCAAAAATTTACTAAAAGCTAAAGAAATGTTAATTGAAACCGAATATTTCTATAAAAAATTTAATTTAGGAAATACAAGAATTTCTGGTGCTTTCCAGCAGAATTTAGTCAACAATAGGGAAAATTTAGCAATTAGTAAAAATAATGGTACAGCGAGTACTAATAACTATGCGAGAAATAGTAATAATAATCCAAATTTTACGGAGCGATATTTAAGTAATCGCAGAGGTTCTGTGCAAACCAACATGAGTGGCTATAACTCACAAGCGACAGGCACCAATAGTAGTGCGCGCATGCTGTCTAATATGACTAGGCAGTCTAATATTTCCAACAGAACCGCCCCAATGGAAATAGATACCATTGAAGTTGAAACACAGCCAAATTTTCAATCAACAGCCACAGAAATCTTCCCCATATAGTAGTCAGAACTCAGTCAATACCACTTAAACTTTTAATTGACTCCGGTGCAGGTACATCATTAATAAAAAAAAATCTTTTTCATTCTTCTTTTAGTTCAAAAATAGATCAACCTATTACAGTTAAAACAATTAATTCAAAATCAACTCTAAACAGTAAAGTAACTATACCCCTATTCAAAGAGTTTAACAATCCTAATATTAAAATAGAAATGCTAGAAGCAGACTTAAATACTGATTTCGACGGCATAATTGGTTGCAATATTTTAAGTCCCTTAAAAGCTAAAATTGATTTTGATAAACAACAATTAATTACAAAGAATGCTACAATTAATTTAATTTTCTCAAACCCTAATAGTGAAATAAAATATCTTTCTAATGAGGATAATCTCAGTTTTAGTTCAAATGTAGCAGATATAAAATTCATTAAGCCAGATATACAAATAATACAAGAGAAATTAATCACAGATGACCTCAATAAAGAAGAGATCGAAAAACTTACCGCGTTATTAAAAAAATTTAATTCCGTATTTTATCACGAAGGTGAAAAATTATCTGTTATCAGTAAATACCAGCATAAAATCCCAACTTTTAATAACACCCCCATTTATTCGAAAATATATAGAGTAGCAGAGGTTCATAAAAAAGAGGTAGAAACGCAGATAAATGAGATGCTATACTCTGGAATTATTGTAAAATCTTCCAGTCCTTATAATGCCCCTATTTGGGTTGTACCCAAGAAATTAGATAATTCAAAAATCGAGAAATGGCGCTTGGTTATTGATTATCGAAATCTCAATGCCGTAACAATTGAAGACAAATTTCCAATACCAAATATGGAGGATATGTTTTCAAAATTAGGCAATTCTCAATATTTTACTACCCTAGATTTGGCTAAAGGATTTCACCAAATCCCCATAGCTCTGGAAGATAGGCATAAAACTGCTTTCTCAACCTCAACGGGCACTTCGAATTCACAAGAATGCCTTTCGGCTTAAAAAACGCCCCGGCATCATTTCAGCGGATGATGAACGAAGTCTTACATGATTACATTAATACGATTTGCGTAGTTTATCTTGATGATATACTTATATTTTCGACGTCTCTCGAGGAACATGTCCACTCACTAACAAAAATATTCACTAGATTATCTGAATTCAACATGAAAGTTCAGATAGACAAATGTAATTTTTTCAAAAGACAATCCGAATATTTAGGCCATATTATTTCGATTAATGGTATTAAACCCAATCCCAATAAAATAGATGCCATTCAGAAAATACCTGTGCCGAAAACAATAAAGCAAATTCGTTCGTTTCTAGGGCTCACTGGCTTTTATAGGAAATTTATAAAAGACTACAGTAGAGTTGCACTTCCCCTTACTTCTTGTTTAAAGAAAAAATCTAAAATTAATGTAAATGACCCTAGCTTTGTTGAATCTTTCTGTAAGCTGAAAAAGCTAATAAGCTCAAGTCCGGTGTTGGCTTATCCCGACTTTAATAAAATGTTTACTCTTACCACGGATGCGAGCAACGCCGCTTTAGGTGCTGTTTTATCGCAAAATGGTCGTCCAATAGCATACGCTTCCCGTACCTTAAATAACCACGAATGTAATTACAGCACAATAGAGAAAGAGCTGTTAAGTATAGTTTGGTCAACAAAATATTTTAGGCCATACCTCTTTGGCAGAAAGTTTCAAATACAAACTGATCACCGTCCGTTAGTTTGGCTTAGTTCACTGAAAGAACCAAATATGAAAATGCAACGATGGAAGATAAGTTTGAATGAATATGATTTCGATATACAATATATCAAGGGGAAATCCAATTGCGTTGCAGATTGTTTGAGCAGGATTGAAGTAAACGCTGTTGATAATGATTGTGACGTACGAAGTGACTTAGCAACTATCCACAGTGGGCATGAAAATCTTGATGACCATGTTTATATAACCGAATCACCAGTAAATATTTATAAACACCAAATTATATTAGAAAAGGGAAAATCGAATAACTATTTAAAAAAGATTATTTTTCAACGGAAAATTAGGCATATAATAAAAATCGAAAATTACGAAGAGTGCTACGTATTAAGCGTTTTAAAAGATATATTCCCAATAAAAGGAACTGTTGGGGTATTTTGTGATGATTTAGATATTTTTAAATTGCTTCAAAAGACTTTAGTTAAATATTTCTCAAATATTGCAGGCATGCGTATTTTAAAATGTTGTAAGTATTTAACTGACATTTTCGAAAAAGACCGTCTTCTTGAAGCAATCCAAAAATATCATTTAGGAAAAAATCATAGAGGAATCGAGGAAACATATGAGGAAATGAAAAATACAATATACTACCCAAATTTAAAACTAGAAATACATAAATTTATTAATAATTGTATAATTTGTAATATGTGCAAATTTGATAGAAGTCCCAATAAGATAAAATTATGTCTTACGGAAACTCCACTTGAATCTAATGAAATATGTCATATTGATATATGGTATTTGAATAAAGTTAAAATGTTTTTAACATGCATTGACAAGCTAACAAAACACGTTTCTATTCACATCCTTTCTGATCGAAATTCGATAACTATTGTAGACTCTCTTAATGAAAGATTTGCTATATTAGGTAAGCCTAAAAAAATTGTTGCAGACAATGAATTTAACACAGCTTTAATAAAAAACTTTCTTAGCTCTGAAAGTGTGGAATATCACTTTACATCACCCAATACCCATACTGGAAACTCAGACATTGAGAGGTTTCACCTAACCCTCAATGAACACATACGTATTTTTAGATTGAGCAAAATGTACGCCGATCTAGATGATAAAACCCTTGTGTTAAGAGCTGTTCAAATATATAATAATACGATACATTCGACGACTAAACAGAAGCCATTCGATCTGTTGCATAATCACGTTGACAAATCTGCTTGGAAAGACTTAAAAGAAATTATTCATTGTAAAAAAGAAAAATATATAGATAAAATTAACAAAAATAGAGCCGGCTCTATAGAATTTGGAGATCGCGAGCTTGTAAAAAATTTGGGATTTCAAAATTTGAAACAAAAACCGAAGTATATAATAAAGACTGTAAAGGAAAAAGGAGTCACTAATTTTCTTGACGAAAAAGGTCTCAAAAGAGACAGGCAAATTGTTAAAAGAAAATATAAGCATCAAAATGAAGTTGAAGATGTAAATTTTGACAGAAAAATTACTGGAAGAAATAGATCAAAGCGAAAATAAAATTTATTATTAATAATATTTTAGATACTTAAGTAACTTGATTGAGCAAAGTTCACCTATTTTTAGTTTTAGACATATTAACATATTTTCGTTTATTAGACTAAAAAGATTATATTCAACATTCCAGGAGTAATGTTAATCAAAGATGGGGGAGTTACATAAATGTATCCACACCCCTAATCCTACATATACTTATAATACTAATACATAATTTACCTATTTACCTTATTTGCATTCATTACCCTACAATTTCTTATTTCTTAATATACTACTCATTTATTACTTACCGTATAACCGTTATCCTCTCATCAGACTTTGCTTATAAATTTCTTTTCTACTTAGCTTTAATATTTATTACACTCTCAATTAGCTTACCAAATATGAATCTCTAAATAACTCTTACCTTAGTTTTAAGAACAAGCACTAATTAATCAATGTTTAACTCTTAACCTGTGCGGATCGTTTTGTAATAATCAAAAATTAAAGCAATTGAAATATTTATTTAAAAACGTTAAAAAGTGAATTTTAAATAAACAAAATACAATTTAACAGAAACATTTGTCATTTAACTTATTTATGAATGTATGTATGTGTACAAACATCGACACATGCATCAAACTGGGTGGCAAAAATACCTGGAACATAAATAATTGAATGGCTGTACGATATTATGTATAATTTAAGTGCAAAAATTGATGGGAATTTTGTAAATTCAGATTTGACCTACGGCTGCCTAACCTCTAATTTTGTTGAGTTTTACATGATGAATTGTAATCAACAAATTGCTTAAAATTGTTTGGGATCAAACTTAAAAAAGGTAAAAATTTATTGCGCATTATAGGTACCTACAGGTCAACATCATAAACCTTCAAAGTTATTTTTGAGCGGAGCTTCTCTTTCCCAAAAGTTTTTTGTCCACTGCAGACGGCATCTTAATTATGGTAAGCAATTTTTCAACATCATAATGCTTTTAAATTAAATATTTATAGTAAATTGACAAATGCCTTAACCGTTAAACAATTGTCGGTTGCCTAGGCAGCTGTTTAATTCAAAAAAGGCGATCGGTATTGAACAGTTTCAAAACAGGAAAAATTTGATTACCAAGTCGAATATCGAAGAAGTCTTTGATAAGAGTGTGTCAAAAGTTGAATGTTTGATAATTTGATGGCCGCCTACTTCTGTGTCTGGTCATTTGCAACTATAGAAACAATTGTATCAATTAAGCTATTGCGGGCGCTTGTTTAACATAAATTCTTACGCTACACTCTAAAAATTCCGTATAATACATATTAGTTGAGCGTTCAAGATACCTGCTTTGGATTCTCGATAAAGTCCAATATAAGAACTCTAAAAATTTTTATCTTTATTATTTTACACTTTTAATGTTGAAATTAAAACAGTTTGTTAAATTTTTCAGTGTGTAATTTCGCATCCTCAAATGTAGGAAAAAAGTAACCTACCTTTAAAGTAGCGAAGTTACACCAAAATTTTTTAAGAGTGTACAATAGTGCGGATCGGTCCCCATACAAAAAAAAAGTTTTTCCAGTCCACCCCTAGCATTAAAGATATTTTGAAGGCAATCCCAAAAAATTTTTTTTTTGCCACGCCCTCCCGATGGGCTATTTTCTTTTTTTGACACTACGTCCCCATTTTAAGTCCGATTTTAATGAGCCGTACAACGTTGTCCATGGCTTGGAAGCCGCAAAAATTCTTACCTTAATAATTTTTTACTCCGAGTTCAAATTCTAGTTGTTGTTGTTGTTGTAGCGAGGTGTAGCCCTGCCTAAATGTCAGACAGGGTCACCTCGAGTGTTGCTCTTGGCCGGGTCGATATAAGAAAACGGCCCGGGTCGTTTCGGCACGATGGGTACAGCACAAGTACTGGTACCGTTCTCGTAGAACCGGCAATACAAGAAACTAGCCGTGTAGGCTGTGACTGTCGCTATCTCGTTTCACACCATACACATCACAATACCGGGAAGAAAAGTCCATGAAGAGATGTAATTCCAGTATCATCGAAACATATGTCGGCTTGTCTGGTTCCTGCAGCGCGTGGGTAAATTTTTCTCAAACAACAATTTTCATTATTTTTTACATTACGAGCTCAGGGCGGTTCATGTAAAACTAGCCTGAGATATATATTAAAAAAAAAAAGTGTGCTGCTTTGATTTTTTTTCCTACAAGTTGGCAGGATCGGCGGCCGCCGTGGTGTAGCGGTTAAGTGTTCGGCCTTCTACACCAAGTCGTGGCGGTTCGATGCCCGACAAAAGTAACATCAAAAATTATTTAGAAAAAGAATTTTTCTAAACGGGGTCGCCCCTCGGCAGTAGTTTGGCAAACTCTCCGGGTGTATTTCTGCCATGAGAAGCTTCTCAGCAAAAAATTCATTTGCTTTGCAAGTGCCGTTCGGAGTCGGCAAAAAAATGTAGGTCCCGCCAACTTGTAGGAAAAACTCAAAAGCAACACACCACAAGTTGGAAAGAGAAGCTCGGCTAAAAATCTCGTTAGAGGTTATGATAACCTTTTGGTACATCGCCGCCATTAGTTTTTTTTTTTGTTTTTCTCATGGCAGAAATACACCCGGAGAGTTTGCCAAACTACTGCCGAAGGGCGATCCCGTTTAGAAAAATTCGTTTTCTAAATAATTTTTGATGTTGGTTTTTGCAGGGCATTGTTATGACACGACTTGGTGTAGTAGGCCGATCACTTAACCGCTACGCCTCGGCGGCCTGAGATATATTTGGGGTCGATAAAAAACCCTATAAGCGACCCTGTATTTAATAAACCCACAATGAAAAACATATTTTTTTGGACCTCCATAAGCTACTCTTCGAAAAAAGTGTATCAGTTTTTGAACAAAAAAGGTATCAAAATGTATGAAAAGAGTGAATATCACCAATTTTTTAAATTTTTACTTAATTAGTTAATAACCAAATTTTTTGTCGAAATCCACCTTATTCACCGTGGTGTTCGGACTATCACACTAAAGATTCCGGGAAAAGTAACATAAAAAATTCTTCAGACAAATTTTTCTAATCGGGGCGCCTCTAGAAAGTGGTTTGGCAAACTCTCCGAGTGTCTTTCTGCCATTGAAGGCTTCTCAGTATAAATTCATCTGCTTTGCAGGTGCCGTTCGCAGCCAACAAAGTACTGTAGGTCCCACCAATTTGTGGGAAAAAATTCAAAGCAGCACTCTACAAATCGGAAAAGAAACTTGTCGCAAAAATCTCTATGGAGATTTATCACACCATTTATTTTAGAATTTTCATGTTTCTTTATTTAAATTTTATTGAAATTGAAAATTTTACACTTTCAAGTATGATGGAACCATATCAGGTTTGGCTTAGCTGATTACCATTTGATTTGAGTATACAATCAGTGTGATTTTGGCACCAAACTCGCGAATTACGAAAACAAGGCTGTCGTAGGTACAAGAGTTTTCTAGCTCATGTGAAAAGTTAAAGCTTTATTACGCGATGAATCAAAATCAATACTGAAAATGTATCAAAAGAGGGAGTTTCATTATAAAAAAGTATCAATGTATCAAAAGAAGAATTTTACAAAATTGTGTATCAAAAATGATACAATTGTATCAAAACGGCAACGCTGGTCCAATTCAAAAAGCAAAATACTAATAGTGCGAATAATAATAGTTGCCTTTAAATAAATGATATAAGCAAATTTTGTATAGGTAAATCATAAATGAACGTTTGGGTATTTACATAGAGGTAAAAGCCTGGACGGCCAAAATCGCCTAGACGGTGAAAGGCTATTTTAAGTAAGTAAAAGTCAAATATAGTCGAGAAAACTACAAAATGTAACATAGTTTAACTTTTCAAGAAATAAATTTATTTACGTCTGTATTACGATAGATGAAATAAAAAACGTTTAGCCTTTTCATGTGGTCATTTAAAGTTCCGATTTTAAGCCCTTGATTGTAAAAATAATGACTTGTAAGGTCAAACATATTTTTTCACTCTCTGATAAAATAATAATACAAACTTTACTTACTTACTTTCCTTTATCCGGTATTTATACGTTTCATTAACTAATTTATTCGCTTAATACCCGACAATAACCCTTTATAATTATGAAACTCATCGGCAGGTAATCCGAGCGCTTAAATAGTGCCTTATTAATATTTCCAACTACATCGTCACGCAAATATTCGTGCAATACATACCATTTATGTATGTATGTCTCTATATTCCCTGCAAAAAACTCAATTAGGGCCGGTTGCATAAAAGCCGATAACGACTAATCGGTGATTAGTTTGACAGCTAACCGAAACAAAATACGTCAATTAAACTCCGGTAACCGGCCGATTAGTCGTTATAGGCTTTTATGCAGCGGCCCTTAGTCTAGGATATGTTCGGGATGAGTTGAACGAAGAATACGACTAATGCCAATTATGATCGCTCTGGCAAAGAGGGTAGAAATTTCAGCCAAATATCTCAAAAACTGAGAGACTAGTTTGCGTTCAAACAGACAGACAGACGGACATGGCTAAATCAACCCAGCTCGTCATCCTGATCATTTCGGTATACTTATTGATGGGTCCATCTCTTCTTCTTCTTCTTCTCATACTTACAAACATCGGACCAAAGTTATACATAGTACCATTTCGTGTCCATTATAAAGGTATACAAATCATTTCACTAATCGATAACGATAGTTATAAAAAATGTTTCTATGTCTCCTTATGGCAGTAGCACTACCCCTTTATAACGATTTTTTGGTTAAAATTTTGCTCGATAACTCCCTGAAAAACTTCTTCTGTCGTTTACATTCCTTTATTACTTACCCTGCATGGCAAATACGCGTGTGTTCCGATTTGTGTCGTTACATTTGAAGTAGCATATCCATCCATGTATGGGTCCACGAAATCACCGCGCACTGACGACGATGCGGGTGATACTGCTAATGTACCACCCACTGTGGGGCTCACTGACATGGAAGGGGACGATATATACTGTGATGTCAAATCCACAACTGAAGCATGGAGGGGCACTAAAAAAATTGAGAAAACGAAAACAGGTAAAAATCTGACGATTAAGAATTCCAATTAAAAAAAATTGTGTATAACTTGTCTAAAAGTTTGAGTGCCTAACAATATTTTACTTTGTAATTATGCAACGGGGAACCGAAAATTGCAATTATCCATCAAACTTACAAACCGCAAGTGGCTGCCAATATCGCGTCTAGCCGCAAATGACACTTTTGTTGTAATCGCAATTTACAGCAATCAATATAGCATTTAAAAAATACTTTCCATATGCCAACCGAGACATTATATAAAATACACACAAATCTACGTAGGGTGTATAAAATAACTTTACGCTATGAAAGGAAAGTTCAATGACGTTTAAAATTCCTCTTTCATAGCTTAACTGCGTGTTGTTTTAAAGTTTTCTCATTCATCACTCTTACGTTTGGTAAGTTTCATTATGACTTTATGACGTTCAATTTTCCTTAGGTGTGCTGAAGAGATGTACTTAGATACATATTTTTAGGTTGATGAAAGTCATACATTTTTATATTCCTCTGCTTCGGATCAAGGCAAATTCATTCACATGGTAATGGCATGTGAACAGCTGACTTCATTTTCTTCTCGTTTTTAGCTCGCAGGGTACTGTAGAATGTCAGAAAATGAAAGAAATAAAGAAACAATCGATGGTTATCGATTCAAGTTCTTTTTGACTCTGACATTCTACGGTACAAAAAGCTTGAAGCGAATCGGGGCGAATATTGCCGAATTAGCCCTGCTATTACCATATATGAATTTGCCTTGCTTCGGATATAAAACGAACAAAGTTTGTTGAGGAGTCGAATAATTTTTCTTCATTGGCTATCTTTTCGACTGATAGAAGTACAACCAAAAAAAAAACTGTTTTGATTAGATTAGATATCGATGGCTGAGTGGAATATCACCATATTTCGAAATATTCCCTGCAGTAAAAATGGGAGACAGTCGCTCTACGTGTCAGTTTCACTCTATAGAATTTATGACTAGCTCCGAACTGGTGCTAAACAGATGCAGAGCGGGACAGTTGTTGGCCATACTTTAGCCAGAGCTGATACAATTACCGATTAAAGTGAACAACAATAATCGATTATCGGCCTGCTCTACAACAGCTGTGAAAGTTCATATCTAAGAGCGTGAATTTTTTCAGGAAACCAACATAATTTTGCTAAGTAATTTTATAATTTTGTGAAAATTAGCAAGCGGCACATGATGAGATTAGTTAAAAAAACAGGAAGATGCTTATGATAGGACTTTAAGTACCTAACTTATGTGATAGTGATGTAGAGGAAGAACTACGACACAATTGCCAATGGACGCACGTCCAGTTGTTGAGCCAATTGAAATTTTATTATTTTTGTATTAAGAATTTACAATTTGTCCCTTATTTATATACATGAAGATGCCATTTCCAGCGGTAATTTTCAGAACGGGATAACAATGATATAGGCCCCAGGAGGATTTAAAAAAGTTTTTACTATCTTTGCTACTTACCTTACCGAATTATGTCAATTTATGTGATTTTCGAAATTTTCATATCAAAAGTGGGCGTGGTCGGGAAGCAATCTCGTCCAATTTCATCACCTATATTGCTAGTATATGTTGTGCCAAATTTCATGAGTCTGAAGTAATCAGTTTAAAAGTTTTGACCAGTCAAATATTCCAAAAGGCCTCCCTTAAGGTGTCACGCCCAAATGTAACCATTTATCAAAAAATCCTAATAGAATGATTGGGGGGTTCATCCTACCAAACTATATCATTTTAGCCATTTCCGTTACCGAATTATGTCAATTTAGGTGACTTTCAAAGCTTTCGATAACGGTTTTTATGTAAAACTAGCCCTAAATCACAAAAAACTGATTAACAGAGAAAAATGAATATTCGGCTTAAAAATACATATGTATCAGGTTGATAACCAATAGGGGGGGCCTACACCCGACTAGGGAAAGCGGACAACAGTCCTAGTAATAGTAATATGCAATAGGTACTTTGCGATTAACATGGCCAAAATTAACCTATAACGCAAATCAACTTACTCTATTACATGGCTCTAAGCAACGCTTTTTAAAAGTAACCAAATCTTTGCTTCGAAACTATAATTTAGCTATTGTGACGAATTTCAAAAAATTTTTAACAGAGTATGATGAAATAACACAACTCTGTTACAACCATGGATGCAAACCATTTCAAAATCCTCTGTGGTTGGGTTCAGTGGTTCGAACTACCTCGACAGGGCTTACATCAACCCAGCGAAAAACTAAAAAAAATATTTAAAAAAAAATATGGGGGTCGATAGATGTTGGGAATCTTGCAATCGACGCTTGACTAACTTCCTGGTAACACAGTAACTTAAAACTTGGAATTAAATTGAGGGCACGGTGATAATACAATTTGTAAAACTCAAAATTCCGATAGGTGGCGCGCTGGTCTATATAATTGCAAATCTTTAAAAATCTTGAAAACTATCTTGCGATCGATTTTTGAGAACCTTCCCGCTCAGCTGGAGACGGGAAATTTGACACATTTGTCAGAACCCGGTGATAATGCAATCTCTCATCAAAAAAATTCCGGTAGGTGGCGCACGGATCGAGATATTTCGAAAACTATTTTGAAATTGGGAATTTTGCGATCGACTTTTGACTAACTTCCTGGTAACCTAGGAACTTGAAACTTAGCACTTACCCACTAAACAATTAATCTCTACTTTTTTCCGAAGTCTTTACGTTGCGCCGAAAGATTTTTTTTGCTTTCGAAGTTTGCTGAGAAAGTTGTATGGGAGGGTTGACGCGACTCCGCTACGAATTTTTCGAAATAAAATCGGTAGTTAAAAAAAATTTAAATTTGAAAAGCTTTTTGGCAGGTATCGAACCGACTCGCCTCCATACTTGTAGGTACTCATGTGCTATCCACTCAGCTACAGAGTACAATGAAATTCTTTGGGCAATAGTCAATAGCTTTAATTTCATAACTTTTTTTTATCTGATAAACAAATTTTTGTTACACTTTTATTTTACGAAATGATTACGAATTATTTAAGCAAAGTCGAAATTCTTTCAATTTTCTTCAGAATAGTCTGATATCAGGTTATTTCCGAAGTCTTGGTTTGGTGGGTAGTTGAGGGAACAGTGACAATACAATTGTAAAAATAAAAATTCAAATAGGTGGCGTGCTGGTCTTTAAATTGAAAATCTTAAAAAACTATTAAAACACAGGGAGGATCTTGCGATCGATTTTTGAGTAACTTCCCGGTAAGCTAGAGACTTGAAACTTGAACTCGTTCACAATGCAATCCATCATCAATAAAATTCTGGTAGGTGGCGCACAGATCGAGACGTATCTAAAATTCTTTTGAAATTGGGAATCTTGCGGTCGTTTTTTAACTAGCCTCTTGGCGGACTAGCACAAGGGTAAGCATTTAAACTAAGGAATCATTAAAACTAAAAATAAAATAATAAAAATATGATAAAAAAAATTAAAAGACAACCTTTATATGAATAGGAAGTGCTCTGGCTAAACCGAATCGGAAAATACACTTCCGAACTCTAGAAAGAAGGCTACTAGTTAAAAAAGATAATGTTTGGACGCCGAGAATTCTAGGAAGCCCTTAGTAACACTATGTGGATTTTTGGATATTTCAGAGAAGTACATACATACATATGTCTTTTTAGACAATTGCTAAAAAAAATTGTGTTTCTCTTTTGAAATAAACTATTGTACAAAGCTTTTAGATCGTACACACAATAACGCCCGAAAACAGGAAATATAAAATGTTCATCGTCATCGTAAAACATTCACAAATACGAAAACATATATGTACATTTGCATATATATGCTCAACGAAATGTTGAAAGTGCAGATTGAACAAGCAAGAAAATAGCAAAACGGAACAGGGGAAAAAGCTATTGTCCGACTTCAGAAAAGCCCCTGCAAAAATTGTTGGATTATGTGTTCCAATTTTTTGATATTGGAGTACTCCTATAGTAATCCTTTGTAGACCTGATCGGACCACCTTAATCTTTTGAAAGTCGATCATTGCTCGTGTCTTATCGACGAAAATCACGACACTATCGCTCTGGCAGTATATACTTCAAGGAGTAACAACATTGGAGTACATTGCAAAGTACTCTGACTGTAGGTACTCCATGGACTAGCAGAAACAAAGCGAAGGTTGGAGTAGGTGGTCCAGTCCTAGGACATCGCAATGTTAATTTGAGCACAATTTTTACATGAAAAAGGATTACATTTGGAGTACTCTGATGCTCCAGTTGGAGTACTCTTTGGATAGGAAATAGAGTGCTCTCTATTTTTGCAGGGGCATTCAATTGTCATTCGATATTTTGGCTGATGGCAGCTGACATGGATTTGTTGGGTGCCCAACACATACACACATACATACATAAATACATGGATAAAAATTTGTACTTTATTCATTAAACAAAAAATTCCGAAAATATTAATTCATTGAATATGCTGATGCAATCGGTTCGTCTGTGTGGCGTGTCTTCCTCCTTTTTAACCAAGAATATTTGAATATGAAAACCACTTCGCTTTTTACCCAATCTATTGCTGTGTTACCAATTAAGTTTTTTGCATTATTTAAACTTATATAAATGGGGAAAATATGAACATATATGCTTTAACCGAAATCAACTTCAAAGTGCGACCACTGTCATTTTGTGAAAAGTTTTTTTTAACACTCATACTCAAACTCCTAGGCCCGCGATACTTAAATGCATTCCTATCAGGTTTCTGAAACTTTTCGAATATGGAATATGCCTTTATACAGGTATGCTTTGAGCTACTTCTCACTTTTACATAATTATACTCAAATGAGCTATAAAAGTGCTCACTAAAAATGTTCACAACTAGTTTTCAAGAAATATACCAATTTGATTTTTGTATCCTATAATTTCGGCCTTCACTGTATATCTCTTGCCCATTTGTGAGTTTGGCCCAAAATATGTCTGTATCAATGATATTTTTCTAAGCATTCACATGGCATTCTAGCTAACTGCCCATTTTTAGAAAGCCAATTGAAATACATTTTTGGCGCCAAATCGCTCATGCATCAAAAGAGCAGTTAAAACTTCATTGCCTCCCCACTAGTGCCAGAATTTGCTGTTAACATCGTTTGCTGACTCGAATCAAAACTTACATCGGTAATCACACTGGACCACAGCTAGTGGCCTGTATATGAAGGAATAAAAAAGTTGCTTCGCCGATATTCGATAGCAATGCTAATGCGAAATATAGTAAGTATTTAAAAATGTAACATATTTCAAGGGGTAAAAACTTGATTAACGCATGCTTGCTGTTTCGTATTGGCCCGTTAGCACTAATCTTTAACATGTCTACTTTTAAAAATAATTTTTGATAGTTGAACGCGTTTCTAGTACTTGTAGTAATTACACTGCTGATTTCTTTGATTTATTTTAAATTGTAACTCTTCAATCGTCATTCCTACTTTCGTAAGACCGTGTTATGTATGTGCATATCTGTACATGCCTTTTGCGCTCTTTTTAAATACATAGCAGACATCCGAATAACCAATTGAATCTATGGTGGGTTTGCCCATATCTACATCCAGTCATCCTTAATGAAACCCACCATACAAAATAAATCAGCTTTTTTAACAACTTGTATGTATGCACATTTTATTATTCATACTGCTTACATAAATGAATATTTATATGCAAAATTTTAATTTATATTGAAAATGGCAGGGCAAGCCACATTGAGCAGCAGCAAATTAATTACATTTTATGCAACACCTTTACTCGTGTCAAAGCATTTAAAGCAGATTTTTATACTGGGTTGGCTTTAATTATGAAAAGTTTTTGCGCAACATTGATTTTCCATGTTATGCAGAATTTAAATATAGTGGACACTGCCGGTACTAATAAGTTTTTTTTAGGTTTCGTGATAGTTTTGGGCTATTGCCATGGGCGTAGCCAGACTCGAAATTAGGGGGGGGGGGGGCATTTTTATAGTACCTCTATTCAAATAGATAGTTGCAATATTATAGTTATGTATGTACATTCACTTGTGCGTATATTGAAATTATATATGTACGATTATAACTATTCGAAAATTAAATGAAAAATTATATAGTAAACTAGCTGGTGCCCGCGACTTCGTATGCATATAATATCTGTTTTAATGTTTGTCTGCTCGATAAACCCAAATTTCGGTCACAAAAAATGTTTTCATCGGACTGATAAAGCTTAAAGTTTAATAAAAAACGACGCTAAAGCCATGTGATTTAATAACATCGCATATTACAGCACCCATTGACACCTTTCCTTAGACATCCATATTGAACTAAGACATTTTTTGCCACCCCTGGTCCAAATTTGGGACGATAACTCCAAAACCGGTTGAGATATCGCAAAATAGTATCTTAAACTTTTTATTTCATATGGGGTAAGAAAATAGTAAATTTCCCTTAATAGCCATATTAAGCGTTTCGGTATTAAGAAGGCTCATATTTTATGAGATATCTCCGGGGTAGCTTAGGTATTGAAATTAATCAAATGGTTTATGACAGCATTCATAAACACCTTTTGTTTGATACCCATAATGTACTAAACATTTTTGTGGAAATATTCGTCGATACCTCCGAAACCGGTCCAGCTATCGAAATTTCAAGATATCTCCCAAACCACTTCAGATATTTCAATGAATCACATCGCATATTACAGCACTCATTGACACCTTTCGTTTCACACCCATATTGTACTAAGACATTTTTGGTCATCCCTGGTCCACATATTGGGCGATAACCCCAAAACCCGTTGAGATATTGAAAAAAGTAATGTCTTAAATTTTAAGTTGAGCGTCGAGCAACCCAACCAAAAAAGTTTCATTCAATTCCATTCATTACTTTCACAGTGAAACGGCAACAAACATACGGACAGACAGACAGACAGACACACGGTTAAAAATTTGAACCTAAATTTTAAACTTTTTTGGACTACATATGAAGACATGCATGGATGAAGGGGGTATGTCGCATTCTCACTCAATTTCTGTTTTTGGCATTGGTGAATAGTGTTTATGCAGATCTATGTTTCTGTCTTATCAGAATCTGCCTATCGTGAAAATTGTAGAAGATAATTCATGGATGAAGGGGGTATGTACACAACTTTTCAATATGCATTGTGGAATAAGGGGGTATGTTCCGATTTTTTCATATAAAACACTAAATATAAACTTATGCTTTTTATTGCATATTATGCAACGTCTTTTATGGCTTTGCATAATTTTTTTGTCAGTTTTCCATAAAGATTCGAAAAAACCTCAAATTTTTAAGCAAAACTTTAAAGCCGATTTTCTCGTTTCACTCAAAATGCGACATACCCCCTTCATCCATGCATGTCTTCATATATGACCAAACAAAATTTGGATTCAAATTCAAACTAGACCAGTTTCCATGAAAATTGGCTAAATGAATCGGGTTTCAATTATAAACAAGAAATGTTTTAACAATTTTTTAAAGATAAAATAAATTTTTTGTCCGTTGGCGGGAATTCGAACCAAGACTCTCCGTATCATGCCCGTCTGCTCTACCACTGAGCTACATTGCACACATAAATTTTGTTAGCAAAATTCAATCTTGAATAAGCTTTCAAAAATAAATTTGAATTTTCAAACACAAAAATTTCAATTTTAGACCGAAAAGTTTTAATTTTTAAACCAAAAAATCTTAAGTTTAAAACGAAAAGTTTTAAGAATAAAATAAAACTAAAAAATGTGGCAGCTGACAGGACTCGAACGAAAACACTCAGAAGTCACAGCCGACTGCTCTACCGCTGAGCTATGACGCACATGAAGTTTTTGGGGGCAAAATTCAATTATATTCAAACAAACCAAAAATAAAAAATTTAGACTGCTTTTTCATTTTTATTTTAAATCGAAACCAAAAGAAATTGAAAATCTCTGTAGGTATTTGGACGGTTTGAAATATTGTACAAAAAAGTTTGAAAAATTGATTAAACTTTATACGGGTTTAAATTTTAGGTTCATTTTTTTAGCCGTGCACACACACATTTTTAAAATGGTTGATTTAGATTCTACTCGCTTAATGCTTCCCCCAATCAATTTTTTGTTGATATCTGCCATGTACAATTTTATTATATGTAGAGATGAATAACTATTTTAAAGAAATTCTGCGGGTATCTTCTGCAAATCGATCCAAAACTTCCTCTTCAATTTGGTGCACATTCTCTTTCACATATTTTCGATGTACGCTTAATGAGCACAGACCTAAAAATTAGTTTTTTTAATTAATATACAATATTACGAAAACAACATAATTCGTTACATTACCTCACAAGTGCTAAAACTCGTCCAAAAATACGAGTTTTAACCTTGATTTTAATAATCTGAAAACGGAAATTTATTTTTTATTTCTGTGAAGGGAAATTTGCAAACAAATTGAATTGTTTTTGAATTTTTTTCTCACTCTTGGAAAGAGTTTCCAGAATTTAGGGGGAGGCAGCTGCCTGTGTCTTGATCTTTTATGATCCCATTTCGGCCAGGTTTCTTTGATTATCCGGCATCCTGGAGATTGCAGCCATATTTCGTTGCTTGGCGGAGTGTGTACTCTTTCAGCATTAGCTTGCATGTGGCAAACGGCATACCTAAGCGCTATTTATCTCGAAGAATCTGCTTGGTCGTGCCCTGCCTCGCAAGTTCGTCTGCCCTACAATTTCCTTCAATGTCCCTATGTCCCGGCACCCATGTGAGGTTCACGCGGTTCTGTTGGGCCATCTCTTGTAGAGATCGACGACAGCTGAGCGTCAGTTCAGAGTTGAACGAGTAAGAGCCAAGGGATTTGATGGCCGCTTGGCTGTCGCTGAGAATAAAAATATCCTGTCCGATAGTGTGTTGGCCTATCCAAGCCGCGGCGTCCATGATTGCTGAAACTTCAGCCTGAAAGACACTACAGTGATCAGGTAGTCTGAAGGAGAGCTCAAGGTTCATATCCTTGGAGTAAACCCCTCCTCCAACTCTGCCGCCTAATTTCGAGCTATCGGTATAAATGGAAGTACCGCCATGAGTGGCGGGACTGCGATCCGTCCTCTCCCATTCTTCCATGCTGGGAATGTTTATTTTAAAACCGCTATCATCGACTGTTGTGGTCGCACAAAGATCTGTGCTCAGTGGAAGAAAGCTGTAGGATCCCAAAATACTGGCGTGTCCAGTAATGCTTGCGGCCCGGCCGGACGTTTCCCTTAGACGCAGAGCCGATGCTGCTGCTACCCGGTGCCCTTCCAGATAGAGTGGCAAAATGCCAAGAATGGCCTGGAGTGCTGCGTTATACAGATCATGCAAGATCTGTGTTCTTTTACAGATTAAGGTTTTTTTTCGGGTTGATGCTCAGTCCGCAGTGCGAGCACCATGAGGGAAACCTCTCGCAGTGTTACTTGCATCAAGTCGCTTAGGGTTTGTGAGAATTTGCCCCTATATACAATAGCTAAATCTTCTGCATATGCTTCATCTGTCCATGGCTTCTCGACTTCGGGCCCTTTGCTTTGATGCTTTGAATTTCTCCAATGTTTTTGTGACTCCTAGATGACCTCCACTTGGACCATTATGTATCTCATTCAAAACATCAGAGATTTTCGTCCTTGGGACAACTACCAGCTTCCGAGCGCATTGACCATCTTCGCTTTCCCATACTCTATGTAAGCAACCGGATACCAATTTCAAACTGTTCCACTGTGCCCAATATGACTTGGCAACAGGACTCTCTGCTGACATCTCCTCTCTTGTTGGTCGTTCATTTTGCTCGATCCCCTGCATCACACGTACCAGATCTGGATCCTCTAGCTGATACTTTCTTAGTTGATCCATGTCTCATTCGTCCGACGTTATAGTCATCAGCCGTACATCTATAACATCTTCCTTGGCCTCAGCTCTCGAACAATGTTTGCATTCCAGGTTACATGGTCGCCGGGACATTGCATCAGCAGTACCGTGGTTGCTGCCTTTGCGATGCTCTATGGTAAACTCATAACTTTGTAGTCGTATCCACCGTGCCAATTGACCTTCCGGATTACGGAACTGCAAGAGCCATTTCAATGCTGCATGGTCTGTCCTGACGTGGAATCGCTGTACATAGACATTCTTGTGGAAATGCTTGATGCACTCCACCAATGCCAGTAGTCCTCTCCGTGTTACACAATAGTTCCTTTCGGGCTTTCCAATTGTGCGGCTATAGTATGCCACTACCTTCTCCTGCCCATCGACAATCGGTGACGAAACTCCTTCAATCGCTGTATCTAAAATAAATGTTGAGCCTGGGATTGGATAGGCTAACATTGGGGCAGTACACAGCCGTTTCTTCAAGGTTTGGAAAGCCACTTCATGTTCCTTCTTCCAATCAAATGACATATTCTTCCTGGTCAACTCATGAAGGCTACTGGCTACGCTGGCGAAATTTGGTACAAATCGGCGATAATACGTGCACAGCCCAAGGAAACTTCTTAACTCATGTATATTGTTCGGTTTTGGCCAATCCTTCACAGCTTCAATCTTTTCTTTAGCAGTGCAGATGCCCTCCGTAGTTACCTTGTGACCTAAATAACTTACTTCCTTCCTGAACAATGCACACTTTTTAGGACTTAATTTCAGACCGGCACCAGCTATCCTTTGGAAAACGATGATGTCGTCCAGGTACACCAAACATATTTTCCAATGCAGTCCTTTCAATACTTGATTCATGAGTCTCTCAAAAGTAGCAAGAGCGTTACATAATCCAAAGGGCATTACCGTAAATTAGCACAGCCCGTCTCCAACGCTGAAGGCTGTCTTTTCCTTATCCTCATCTTTAACCTCCACTTGCCAATAGCCGCTTTTTAAGTCCAGTGTAGAAAACCATTTCGTACCATATAGTGAGTCAAGAGTATCATCAATTCTCGGTAATGAATAGCTGTCCTTTTTCATTACGTCATTCAGCTTCCGGTAATCCACGCAGAACGGCATTTTTCCATCCTTTTTCTTCACTAGTACTACCGGTGAGCTCCATGGACTAGCTGATGGTTCGATCACACCGCTCTCACTCATTTCCTGTATAATTTCTCTTACCACTTGGCGTTTGGCCAAGGGAACACTTCGAGGAGCTTGGCTGATTGGCCTCGCATCACCGGTATCAATTTGATGCTTCACAACATTGGTTCTACCTGACTTGGAACCATCCTTGTCAAATATGCTAGAGTACTTTAGTAGAAGTTGTTTTGCTTTATTCTGATGGTCTTCTCCGAGCTCATGCGTCCACGCCGTGATATCATTTGAAAGATCAATGTTGCTGGTAGAAAGACTTTCCTGGAGCTGTTCACAATTTATAACCACCTCCACCTCCTGACATTGTCCCAATATAGCTCCTTTGGAAAGCTTAATCGGCGATCTGAACTCATTTAGTACTCTTACCGGTAAACGTCCATCTTGTTTTATCATAGCCAGTGTTTTTCCTACTAGTATATCCGTCTTTGATTTGTTTGCTGCCTCTACCACCCACAATTTGTTTGTCCCGTAATCTCCATCAGTCCTTGCCCAAACGATCGCCTCCGACTTCGGTGGAATTTGTTGGCTTTCTTCCACGAGGACCCGCTTACTGATGTACTTGTTCTCGTAACCAAAATTTAGTGGCACATCCATGTTCTTATAGCTCATAGTCCTGTTTTGCATGTCGATCTTGATGCCTTGGTTTCTTAAGAAATCCACACCAACTATGATCTCATCAACAATATCTGCCACTATAAAATTGTGCAGTACGGTGACATTCCCAATTGCGATTTCACATGTTACTTCTCCTTGGACTTGGGTGTCCTCACCAGTCGCCGTTCGCAACTTTGGCCTCACTACTTTGTTGACTAAATCAGATCGAATGATGGAATGAGATGCGCCCGTATCAACAGTCAGTAAACCCTCCTCTCCGTCCACGAGTCCTCCAACAGTAACATTACTCGACTTCCTTCCGATCTGTGAGACAGAGATTATGGGGCATCCAATTGCGGGAGCCAGCCTACGCCCCTTGCGGCTGACTCTCTTTAGTTTAACAGTTGGTTGGATTGGGAGACTTGCTCATCTCCTTCAGCCTTGTGCTTACGTCCGCCTGCATTGTTGGAATTGTTGGAGCCAGATACACAATAGCGTGCAATATGACCAGATTTTCCCACTTAAAGCACTTAATGGAGCCATCGCTTTTCTTCTGTGCACCATTCAATGCTTCCAAAATTGTGTCGATTTTGTTGACCAAGTCTGGCGTCTCCACTTCCACACGGTGAGCTTTGTACAATGGTTTGCTCAAAAGAGATGCGGTTTCTTGAGTTAGAGCATGTGATACTGTCTCCGCGAATGATCTCTTTGGATTTGCATATGTGGCGCGCTTCGTCTCCACGTCACGTATTCCATTTATGAAACTTTGGATTTTCACCCTCTCGATGTATTCCACTGGTGCGTTTGCGTTTGCTAGATGAGCCAACCTCTCGATGTCCGATGCAAACTCCTGTAATGTTGCGTTAGCCTTCTATTTGATGTATCTGCCTCCTATGCTCGCTGCCGTAACGTCTTTCAACGGCTCCCATCAACGCTTCATAGTTGTTTCTTTCAGCGTCCGGAATAGTCTGTAAGATTTCGGCTGCACGTCCTTTCAATGCCACAAATAAAGCAGCGACTTTGTCCTCAGCGCCCCAGTTATTCACAGCTGCTGTCTTCTCAAATTGTAGCTTAAATACTTGGAAAGGGACAGAACCGTCAAAGGATGGGGTTTTTACCTTGGGTGCGCTTGTTGAAACCACTGTGCGATTCAACTGCAACTCCTTGATACGATTTCTTAACGCATCCACCTCGGCCTCGACTTTCTCCTCAAGTTGTATTATTTTCTTGTCCTGCTCCTCCAGCTGCAATGCTATTTTTGAAGATAACCGGGCCTCCTGATCCTCAAGTTGAGCTGAGATCTGAGAAGTCATGCGTGACTCTTGTTGCTCCAACTGAGATGCCATGCGTGTTTCTTGTTGTTCGGAGTATCCTTCTGCTCTTCAATTTTGGTCGCTCCCTCTTTCGAATGCTGAAAAACATGATCGTCAACGTTGATTCCTTCCGTTTCCATAGCCTCTCGCAAACGTGATTGAAGCTCTGCTTTATTGCCTGCTGTTGTCAGTCCACGCCTCATTTTTGAGTTGCTGGATCTTCAATTCACTCAACTTTGCCATGTCCTTGCAATTATTTGCTATCCTTGCAATGTCCTTGTTATCCTTACAATGTCCTTGTTTATTTAATAATACCGCTTCTGCCACCAATTGTGACGAATTCGATGATTCCTCGACTATTTTCCCTGAGTTCGATCACTGTACTTTAAATAAAACACTCAAATTCTGCTTAATAAGTAGTATGCTTTATTCACTACTAAAAACCGTAGTACAATATCGCGGGTTAATTCACTGTTCAGTACTTCACTGTACAACACTTGAAAATAAAATGATTGAAGGTCGTTGTCTTTCCGCGGTTTATATACCCTAGCAGACAGCAGCTTCATTACCTAGAAATGTCTACACATTTCCGGGTTATTCGTGCAGCAGTGTTCTCGAAGCGTTTATCTATCGTCATCTCCTCTTTGTGCCACATTCGCAAACATGCGAGCTGCCTCTTCCTCTCTCGCTCTCACGTCATGTATCTAAACAGCTGTGGTTGTGTTAGTGACGCTAGCGGAGCGATTCTTGAGAACATTCGCCACAATACTAAGTATAAAGGGTGATTCCATTCAAGTAAAAAATTAATTATAAGTAGTTCGAACTGAACTCGAACTGAACATTCTCCACCTCTAAGAACGAATGTTCTTAACTGTCTTCTGGTCGCTGGCATCGTGATGGTCAGGGCTCGGTTCCGAGATAGGCAAGATGCAAATTTTTGAAATAGGTCGTTTTAATAACTTCCCGTTGCAAAGTAGAGTTACTACTCTCACCAAACCATCATTTCCAGGGTGAACTTGATGGATTCTGGCTAAAGGACAGTGACCGGGAGCACTGCGCTCAACACCACATCATTTACAGCAGGATTCTTCTTTGGGTGTGTCCACTGAGTACGTTTCTGAAGGGTGTGTAAATATTCATCGGTCCATCGCTGCCAAAAATGCTGCTTTAGACGTTCCACCAGTTTCCAGCGAGTAAGACGATCTATATTGTTGTCAAGCAAATTCTCTTGGGAAACGCCAGTAGTTGGCTCGACCCACAAGAAAATGGGCGGGGTTTAGTACTTGACAATCATCAGGGTGGGTATTTAAAGTGTACAAAGGTCTTGAGTTTAGACAACTCTCTACTTGTGTAAGTAGCGTGCTTAGTTATTCGTAAGTGAGTATACGATCTTTCATTACGCGTCGTAAGTGGTGTTTGGTCGATTTCACCCCTGCTTCCCATAAGCCTCCGAAGTGGGGCGACGCTGGTGGAATGAAGTGCCACGTTGTTCCGGCGTTTGCTAGGGCTGCTGCTAGATACTCAGTAACCTCAGACTTTTGCCTTTTAAGTGAATTATGCAATTATTTATCGGCACCCACAAAAGTGGTCCCACAATCGGAATATAGGTCGGTACAGCGACCTCTTCTACTTACAAATCGACGAAAGGCGGCGATAAAATTTTCTGTTGTTTGATTAGTCACTGCTTCCAAATGAATCACCCTAGTGCTCATGCAGATAAACAGGCAGTTAGCGGACCTGCATAGTCTAGTCCGCTGTGGAGGAATGCTTTTGTGGGTTGTAGTTGACAGCAGGTATATTTGAAACACACAATGCATTTACTAAGCACAGAGCTAAAGAGCGCGAAGAGAGAATCCAATAGCGGAGTATTACATACGAAGCCATCAGCTGTACTCCTCCGTGTAGAGTTTTGTGATGAGCATCAGTAAAAATAAGCAAAGATATAGGGTTTGTTTTTGTCAATAACATTGGATGTTTTTTGTCAAATGCAGTTTGCGCATTAATGATTCTTCCTCCTACTCTCAGGAGCCCTTGAACATCCAGAAAAGGTGAAAGGTTTAGGAATTTACAGCTTTTTGGTAACGAAAGATTATTTTCCAAACAATTGATTTCATGCGCAAAATCCACATGTTGTACCGCTTCCCTGTAGGTGTGACCCTTACCTAAACAGTTTAAGCACAAATTATTTTGCAAAACAAATTGCTTTTTATCAAATGCGGGGAGAGCAGAAAATTTAAAACCTAGGTCTGAAACCGATTAAAATAACGTTCCGGTTTCGGTTTCGGTTTTGCAATGTGTTTCGATTTCGGTTCCGGTTTCGTTCTTCAACATTTATTTCGGTTTCGGTTACGGTTTCGTTCCGGTTTCGGTTTCCAAATAAAAACACGAACAAAACAAAATTTTACTACTAAAATACTCAAGTACCCGTGTAGCTTCTAAATAGGTCTATATTTTCAAAACTTTTCTCCTGCGGCCATGATGAAATTTCTCCAATATAATAATACATATTATTAACGAAATTTCTGTAAAACAAATTCCTACAATTGTAAGGTAGAAAATACTTTACAGTTTGCAAGATCAGTTTTTCTACAACAAGCAACATGATCGAGGTGTTTCTATTCAATTTCAAATAAAATAATTTTCATGTAATTTTTGAATTTCCAACAATTAATACCTATTTCTTATTAAATGATAAAATCAAACCAAATATTTAAAATTTATTTCACAATTAACTCTACTGTTTTATAAGAAAAATATTAGAATGGAAGCTAAATGAAATGTTAAAATCGTCAAAAACATTAATATGAGTGGTGCTTTCTGAGATAAGCCTGAACATTTCTTTTTCGGATCTCTAAACTTTTTTCGATCGCCTCATTCAACTATAGCCAAACTTCCTTTTTCAGAATTTTTATACTGAAGTCAAAACGTGTCTTTTGTAACCTTGCTCGACCATCTTCCATGAAAGTTTTCAGGGCGCCTGTTTGTAAAAGAAAATACCTATGTGCCCAGTAAAAGAAGTGGTACATTAAAAAAATTCAAAACCGTTTGGAACCGGTTCCGGCTTTTGAAACGGTTTCGGTTTCGTTCTTCTTCAGATCAAAATAACGGTTACGGTTTCGGTTTCAGTTTTGAAAACTGAATCGGTTTTAATCGGTTACGGTTACGGTTTCGGTTTCGGTTGCAGTCCTTGTTTAAAACATTTGTACAACTGATGCTGCTTTTGACAAAGGGAACAGGTAGATTCACTTGATGTGTGGTGTGCAGATGTTGTATTTGCATGTACGAGTCGTCGTGGTTTGCTTTGTTGTTTATTTTTAGAATCACGGATACCTGTTACCTTCATTTTCGTCTCATCCTCTCCTTCAACAAACTCAAGAGCGAGATAAGTGTTCTCTAGGAATTTGAGGAAACTCAGTACTTCAGGAATGTCATTACTTCCATGCAGCGACTGTTCCCATTCTTTTCGCGTTTGTTAATCTAGTTTTTGGGTGAACACAAAGATAAGCAAGGGATCCCAACCAGTAGTGCATACATCTACCATTCTCAGAAGTGGTAAACAATTTCGAGTCAAATCAGCGTCAGCTGATGGATATTCATCAACCATTTCTTTTGGTGTACCTGTACAAGAACCTTTTAAATAAAAATATTTTGGACATCTTATAAAGCCGTGTTGTTGTGAACTAGAGACAGAAACATATCGCGAAAAGGAATCCATTCCAGATAATCTCCCGAGAAGGTGGGAAGCCAGATTTTTAGCAAACGGGCAGCTGAAGTTACTGTATCGTTCCTAGAATTAACTGTAGCGAAAGTGCTTTCATGAATAGCTGGTGAAATTGGAGTGCTAATTTCCAGCTGACGGTCAATCCACTTAGATTTAAATGAAATAAATAAATCATAACCTCTCGTCTTTTCTTCTAATGCCTTTCCGTCGAAAGATGCCATCATTCGCTCGGTATGAGCCTTCATCCGTCGCTGATCTTGAATGGCAGCTTCCATATTTATAAAATATGAGCAAGGTATATTTAAGATAATTTATAAATTTTCCGTGGTGGCGATATGGCAGAGTATTCATAAAAATACTAAACCTTCTAAAAGTGTTACTTGTATTAAAGTAAAACAATATAATATTTACGCAAAGTATTTTAATTCACGTATCCCGGGTTTCGGCACCACTTTAATGCGTAGTACATTAATAGATTAGGTCGTCCAAGACTTGTGGTGATAATTCTTACATTATTTTTATTTCATTTCTTCTTTGTGTACAAAATTTAGGTGATACCTAAAGAGTAGTTGTAAATGTCAAGAAAAGCAAAATCGATAGTTCACAATAAATTCATTATAATGTATATTAATACTAAGTATAAAGGGTGATTCCATTCAAGTAAAAAATTGATTATAAGTAGTTCGAACTGAACTCGAACTGAACAGTCTCCGTGCCAAGGCTCTTGGCCTTATTAAATTGTGTCCTGCATGATTTGCGGAGCAAGTCCAGGTCGTAGGACCACCAATGCGGCCTATGTTTACCGCGTGGTTTTGGCACTGGGCAAGCCTGCTCTAGTGCATTTGAGTGATAATTCTTACATTATTTTTATTTCATTTCTTCTTTGTGTACAAAATTTAGGTGATACCTAAAGTGTAGTTGTAAATGTCAGGAAATGCAAAATCGATAGTTCACAATAAATTCATGATAATGTATATTAATACTAAGTATAAAGGGTGATTCCATTCAAGTAAAAAATTGATTATAAGTAGTTCGAACTGAACTCGAACTTAACAGTGTCCGTGCCAAGGCTCTTGGCTTTATTAAATTGTGTCCTGCATGATTTGCGGAGCAAGTCCAGGTCGTAGGACCACCAATGCGGCCTATGTTTACCGCGTGGTTTTGGCACTGGGCAAGCCTGCTCTAGTGCATTTGAGAGCGCCGTTGTAAAGGTCTTTACCAGATCCTCCAACTCCCCTACTGATGAAGGCACTTGTGGGGGAAGTGCTGGTAAGTCCCTAGCTAATATTTCATTGTGTAGCTGCCAGTGAGTGTTACGCGGGTTGCGTTTCATAACCGGCTGCTCAACAAAAAAGCCTTCGCTGCAAATAATGAGATCTATGACTTCCCTGCGGGTTTTAGTGATAAACGTAGGTTCGTTGCCCACGTTGCAAACTACCAGGCTAGTTGTTAATAAATAGTCAAACAACGACACTCCCCTAGCATTGATATCGTTGCTTGCCCACTGGATGTGATAAGCATTAGCGTCAGTTCCGATAAAAAGATGACCCATGGAAATATTTGCTACCAGGTCTTTTACCTCCCTCTGTGGCGGAGGTTCTTCGGCGTCGTAGGGCATATACACTGACGCCATCGTCAGGCTGGTACTGTCGACTGTTATAGTATAGTTGGGCAAGAGAAAGGTGTTCAGCTCAGCCTTAACCAAAATACAGGCTCAAAACCTTCGCTGGCTCGAATAAGCTTAAAACCCTTAGTCCGCAGACCGCAAATCCTTGAGCTATTGACCCAGGGTTCTTGGATGAGGACCACATCTACGTCGCCTTTAGAAGACGACTGATAGATTTGTGCAGGTTTATCTGAAACACCACCAACATGAGAGCGCTCAGACTTCCCTGCCACCGCCGTATCGTCAAGTTCTGCCTCGTCTGGAGCTTTCAACGACGAGTTGTTCAGACCACGATTTGGCGTGGCGGAAACCCTACTAACTGTGGCAGTATCAACATTGATGCGCTCAGGACTAGCTGCTATCACCGTGACGTTGAGGTCTTCCCCGTCCAGCAGGCTGTCTCCCATCTCCGAGCTGTTCACTGCTCCTTCGCCATTTGACGTGGCAGATGCCATACTTTCCGAGTCGGACATCTCCGACTCCTCTTCAGGCACTGCGATGCCCGAGTCCTCCGGAGCAGCCGAAATAGCAGCGCGCTGTGCATCGCCACGGTATACGTGGATCACGATATGACCCATGCTGTAGTGCACTCGTCCATTGCACCGTTTAAGGGGCTCGAGTGCCTCCTTATTCAAGGTGAAGACCACCTGCCTATCAGGCCCTACTGCATCCTCAACCAGATTGACAGTCTAGAGTGCGTCGGGAGAGGCGGGTTTATGGTCCGCAGCATCCTGAGAATTCTCTCAGGGTCAGCAGGGATGGCAGGAATCCATGCCCTTGCCCTTGGCCGAGCCGGAATGTCCTTCCAGTCGACAACCTCGATTCTTGCCCCTTGGTATATCTCACCCAGTCTTGCAGCTGCTGCCTTGTACAGTGCAACAGATTTTGCATCCTCGCAAGCAAAAACCTTGATTCGGCCCTGGTGCCATCCCGCATCAGAACCCATATCCGTGTCTCCCGGAGACTCATCCATAATGTCAAGAAGGGCATTACCGATCGCGTTCCGGACGTACCGCCACTGGTCCTTAGGGATGGCCCAGCTTTCGTTACCTCGATCAATGACGCCTATGACGATCCGGTTCTTGGTCACTTCAGCAAAGCTAAGTTTACCCACTACGTGGGTATTCTGCTGCCGCTTCGGATGAGGTTTTAAATCCCCGTCCGATCTCTGGCGTTTGAAGGGACTTCCGTTAACCTTCTTTGGCGCATAATTGCTTTGGAAGTTCGGTAACAGAGCTTCAGCTATCTCCACCGTCTTTCTGGCATTCGGCGAAACTTCCTCGTATTTCTTCAGTATCCTTTCGGCCGCTCTTTTGTCCAAGTACTCAGCGCGACTGGGAGATGTCTTTTGGGAGGAACTTCGACCCGTAGTTGCCATGGCGGTCGTTCCCTTACTTGAATGTCTGGGGCCAGGTCTTGAGACCACTGCCACAGACGTTAAGGAATTGGTTTCAGGTACCGGCACTTAATGGAGGTTTAGCATCAGCCGTTGTTGGCTTCACTGTGTTTGTACCGGTGCCTGATTTGGGGATTGTCCTCTTTTTATCTAGAGCTGCCATCGCTGTCGATCTCTCGACTGATACTGAAATGGAGGTTGTCCTACGACGTTGTGTTCTCGCTTGCTCCACCATTGTCCTCCTCTGCTGTGCAGTATTCGTAGTTGTCGTATCTTTGGTTTTATTATTATTATATTTTTATACCCAGCGTACTAGTACTAGTACAAGGGTATATTAATTTTGTTCACATAACGGTAGTTTGTAACGGCACAAAATAATCGAGATAGATATAGAGTTCCATATATGAAAGTTCTTAGTTTGAAAAGAGGATTTCATTCAGGCATGTCCGTCCGTCTGTCCGTCCGTCCGTCCGTCTGTCCGTCCGTCCGTCCGTCTGTGTACACGATAACTTGAGTAAAAATTGAGATATTTGCATGAAATTTTATATACAGGTTACTCTTTGGCCAAGGTAGGTTGCTATTGAAAATGTGCGAAATCGGATGATTACCACGCCCCCTTTTTCGATATCGAAAATTTCGAAAATCACACAAATTGACATATCTTGGTAACTGAAATGGCTAAACTGATGTAATTTCATAGGTGTATCCAACCGGCCATCCTCTTATGACTTTTCTAAAAAAATTTAATAGTGGGCGTGGCACCGCCCACTTTTAAGGGTGGAATTTTTGAAAATTTGACTGGTCGTAACTTTTAAACTGATTAACACAGAACGATGAAATCTGGCACAAGGCATACTAGTATCGTTGGGAGTATATGTGATGAGATTGGATAAAATTGCCCCCCAACCATGCCCACTTTCGATATCGAAAATTTCGAAAAACAAACAAATTGAGATATCTCAGTAACTGAAATGGCTAAAATGATATAATTTCATAGGTGAATCACCCTGGTCATCCTCTTATGAGTTCTCCATAAATTTTTTATAGTGGGCGTGGCACCGCCCGCTTTTAAGGGTGGATTTTTTGAAAATTTGACTGGTCGTAACTTTTAAACTGATTAAGATAGAACGATGAAATCTGACACAATGCGTACTAGTATCGTTGGGAGTATATCTGATGAAATTGGATAAAATCACCTCCCAACCATGCCCACTTTCGATATCGAAAACTTCGAAAATCACCTAAATTGACATAATTCGGTAACGGAAATGGCTAAAATGATATAATTTCACAGGTGAATCGCCCTGGTCATCCTCTTATGATTTCTCCATAAATTTTTTATAGTGGGCGTGGCACCGCCCACTTTTAAGGGTGGATTTTTTTAAAATTTGACTGGTCGTAACTTTTAAACTGATTAAGATAGAACGATGGAATTTGGCACAACGCATACTAGTATCGTTGGGAGTATATCTGATGAAATTGGATAAAATGGCCCTCCATGCCCACTTTCGATATCGAAAATCATATAAATTGAAATAATTCAGTAACGGAAATTAGGTAAATCCTCCTAGGGACTAATGATTGTTATCCCGTCCTAAAAATTACCGCTGGGTATTGAATGTTCGGTTCACCCGAACTTAGACTTCCTTACTTGTTTTTTTTTTTATTATTATTCATGTTGTTTGTACGACCCCTCGCCGGGCAAGGCCAGCTTAGGGTCAAGGGAAGAGTAAGAGGAGTGTGTCCACCGCCGCGGCAGAGCCACATACCGCGGTAAGGCCATAGTTACTCTCCGAGGCGGCCCGTTCGATTACAGCCACGATTTGCCTCGCGTCGCATAACACCCTGGATTGGGAGAGGGAAGATCTTTGCCGTCGCGCCAGAGAGGCTAGGCTTCCCTCGTGATGTAGTACCGGGCGGCGCTATGATGATAAGGGCAGCGTAGCCCTGTGGCTATCGACTTAAGCAACGAGGGCTTAAGCAACGCCTCTACTAATTCTTCTTAAAAAAAGGTGAACCTGCCAACACACAACACAAGCTTAAAGGTTGATTTTTTCCAATTTGTGTCAACGTAAATTGTCACATTTGCTAAGCCTTTTGTACAAGAATATAAATTTCACCAATGCTACAGTTACTATAACTCTTATTCCAACCTTACAAATGCGCAAATCTGTTTAGCAATTTTTACCTTCATTTGATTGCTCGCATTTACTGTGTTGAACCTGCATGTAAGCACCTGAGGGCGTCATTCGCTCAAAGTTAATCCTTAGCAAGCACAAAGAGGAAACGAACATAAAACCTATCGACATCGCGTATATGGTAGCACACATACATTCACATAAATAAGCTTAACTCGACGTTCGTTATTGCGTCTGTATGTGTAAATATTATGAGTGTATAGGTGGGAAAATGGGAAAATGGGCTTACTTTATTAAAAATTGACAAATAGGCTCAACAGGAGGTGCACTTAGCGGGAGCGAGCATACTTTCCCGCAGGACAACAGATTTAAGTGGCATTTATGGGCAACTAAGTGAGTCAGGGAAATGTGATGTCGATTACAATATACACGTACACACCAAAAGCTAAATTAAAGTACGGATATATGTATCTACTTCTGTAAACATTTCCTTAAATGCGTAATCACGCACATTTTTTTCCGAAATTCGTAGACTTTCATCAATTTGTTGGAAGTTTTGAAGGCAAGAATATCTAATTTTCTATGAATCTGGCATTTTTAAATCTTATTCTGAAAAAGCGCATTCTTGAAACAAATTTTTAAATATATTTTGAATTGGGATGGTTTTTTCACTTGGAGTGTAATGGAGTGTGGTTGCTAAGTGACCTTGCTCAATCCCGACTCTTGCGTCCTCGTTCGTGCACTCTGGGCAACGGGAGCTACCTAGGCTCGCGGCAGAAAGAGAGGGAGCCCCGGTGGGGCCACTCTGACATACTTGGTTTAAGGGCTCACCGAGGTTTTTGCGCAGCGTCTGTTCACCATGAGGTGCGGCTGCAAGCGGGCGTCTGTCTTGAAGCAAGCGGCTCGCTATATAAATGTGTAAATATTTTCCAAAAACCCCGAAACGGGTTGTGCGCTGGGTTTGGGACCCGCCACGTAAAAAATTTAGTCCAATGAAAAATGTATTAAAGCCTCGGATGAGAACCCCCTTTAATGTTGACGACCCGGCAAAACGAATAAGGCATAATGATTTGGATATTAGGGCATGTACCGGGAATGTCCGGACCCTTTCAAGGGACGGTATCGCTGCCCGACTGGTTGATGTCCTCGTTAACGCAAAGGCTGACATCACCGCCCTGCAGGAAATGCGATGGACGGGACAAGGAAAGACGACCATCGGACCTTGTGACGTATACTACAGTGGCCAGACACGCGGCAAAGCGCGTGGTGTAGGATTCGTGGTGGGAAAGAGACTTCGCCGCCAAGTACTAGCGTTCACCCCCGTGGACGAGCGTCTCGCTGCGATCCGCATCAAAGCGAAATTTTTCAACATAACATTTATCTGCGCCTATGCGCCGACTGAGGAGACGGACGACGCAGAGAAGGACTCCTTCTACGATAAACTTGAACAGACTTATGATCGCTGCCCCCAACATGATATCAAAATCGTGCTCGGCGACTTTAATGCGAAGGTGGGCAAGGAAGGAGTCTTTGGTCCAACAGTTGGAAAATTTAGTCTCCATGATATAACATCCCCCAACGGCACTAGGTTGATTGATTTCGCCGCTGCTCGCAATATGGTCATCAGTAGTACCAGGTTCCAGCATAAACGAATACACCAAGCCACATGGCTGTCTCCTGATCAAAGAACAAGAAACCAGATTGATCATGTCATGATCGACGGCAGACATAGCTCCACCGTTCTGGACGTGCGTACCCTTCGTGGTCCCAATATCGACTCGGACCATTATCTTGTTGCAGCCAAGATACGCACACGCCTCTGTGTAGCAAAGAAAGTGCGCACAGTAACGGAAGGAAAGTTTGACGTCGAAAAGCTGCGCACGACACAGACAGCTGACAATTTCTCCACTCGACTCTCACACCTGCTATCGGAGAGCAATCCTCGACCTAACGATGCAACCGAGCAATGGAAGCATATCTCTCACTCATTACGTACCGCCGCTGAGGCCACTATAGGGTTCCAGCGAGCCCGCAAAAACAACTGGTACGATGAGGAATGCAGCACTGCCTCGGACAAAAAGGACGCTGTCTACAGGGAGACGTTGCGAACGGGCGCAACCCGCAGTGCATGGCAACGCTATCGTGAGGCAAAGAAGGAAGAGAGACGCCTTTTCAGAAAAAAGAAACGTGAGGCCGAAAGGCGTGAGTGTGAGGAGCTTGAGATGCTGGCTGACAGGAATGATGCCCGAAAATTCTATGAAAAGATCCGGCGGATGACGGAAGGTTTTAAGACCGGGGCAAGTTCCTGTAAGGACAATAATGGTGACCTGGTAACCGACGTACAGAGTGTACTTAAATTATGGAGGGAGCACTTCTCCTCACTGCTAAATTGCGAGGGAGACGTCGAACCCGATACCCCAATCCCTGACGATGGAAAAGTCGTCCCACCACCTGACTATGATGAAGTGAGGATAGCTATATCCCGGCTCAAAAACAACAAAGCGCCTGGAAAAGACGGACTACCCGCCGAGCTGTTCAAACACGGAGGCGAAGAGCTGGTAAAAAGCATGCATCAGCTCTTATGCAGAATATGGTCAGACGAGTGCATGCCTCCAGATTGGAATTTAAGTGTGCTCTGCCCAATCCACAAGAAAGGCGATCCCGCTAACCGCACCAACTACCGCGGAATCAGCCTTCTTAATATCGCATATAAGGTTCTTTCTAGCGTATTGTGTGAAAGACTGAAGCCCATCGTAGACAAGCTGATTGGACCTTATCAGTGTGGCTTTAGACCTGGTAAGTCTACCATCGACCAGATTTTCACGATACGCCAAATCCTGGAGAAGACCCATGATAAAAGAATCGACACACACTATCTCTTTGTCGATTTCAAAGCCGCTTTTGACAGCGCAAAAAGGAGTTGCCTGTATGCCGCCATGTCTGAATTTGACTTCCCTGCAAAGCTTATACGGCTTTGCCAAATGACGTTGAGCAATACTAACAGCTCCGTCAGAGTCGGGAAGGACCTCTCTGAGCCATTTGAAACCAAACGAGGCTTCAGACAGGGCGACTCCCTTTCGTGCGATTTCTTCAACCTGATGCTGGAGAAGATAATTCGAGCAGCAGAGCTAAACCGCAATGGTACAATCTTTTACAAGAGCGTGCAATTGCTGGCGTATGCCGATGATATTGATATCATTGGCCTTAACAACCGCGCCGTAAGCGCTGCCTTCTCTGGACTGGATAAAGAAGCGAAAAAAGTGGGTCTTGCGGTCAACGAGGACAAGACGAAGTATTTGCTGTCATCAAAGAAAGAATCGGCGCACCTGCGCCTTGGCAGCCACGTCACTGTTGATAGTTACAAATTTGAAACTGTGAGGGACTTCGTCTATTTGGGAACCAGCATTAACACCGAAAATAATATCAGTCTAGAAATCCAACGGAGAATCACTCTTGCGAACAAGTGCTACTTTGGACTGAGTAGGCAATTGAGAAGTAAAGTCCTCTCTCGAAGAACAAAGATCGCGCTCTATAAGTCTCTCATCATACCTGTCCTGATGTATGGCTCAGATTCATGGACAATGTCAAGAGAAGATGAGATGGCCCTTGGAGTATTTGAGAGAAAAGTTCTCCGGAAGATTTATGGTCCTTCCCGTGATGCCGACGGCGAGTATCGAAGGAGATTTAACGATGAGCTGTACGAGCTTTACGCAGATCTGACCATAGTCCAGCGAATTAAAGCCCAAAGGCTCCGCTGGCTGGGTCACGTCATGCGAATGGACAAAGAAGCTCCAGCCCAGAAGGTTTTCCAATCGTCACCCGAATTCGGCAGCAGAGGAAGGGGGAGGCCTCGACTGAGATGGAAACAACAGGTGGAGGATGACTTGAACTCCCTTGGGGTTTCCAATTGGCGTCAGTTATCGCTAAAAAGGAATGACTGGCGTGCTTTGATAGGCGACGGCCAAAATCGCTTAGGCGGTTAAGCGCCAATAAATGATGATGATGATGGTTTTTCACTTAGTTGTCTGTGTGATAAAATAAAATATTTCCCTTAAGAAGGACTAAGCTGTACCACGACCCATTTCACTCTCAATTTGTTGCATTCCCTATATTCCCTATATATATCTAAATATATAAAATTCAGATTGTGTATTGCATGTATGTATAGATACCGACACTTAGCTCCTAAACAAATAGTCCGATCGTAGCCAAATTCTGCATACGCACTGGATAACTTCCAGAGATGGGCACAGGATACAAAAGATATTGTGATATATATAGTGGGAGGTGCCACGCTCCACAAATGGAATTTTTATAGTCCGTATCTCTGGAAGTATTTAACAGTTATTTACGCGATATAAGCTATGTTTATTCCGTTCATTTCATATTATCTGCATTACATATTATTGTAATTCGCAAATAGTTTATGGAATATTAGGGTTGCCAGACGTCCTTCTTTCGGAAGGACATGTCCTTCATTTTATTGCAACGTCCTTCCCTGTCCTTCCAAAAGAAAAAGTGTAGAAATGTCCTTCTTTTTAAGTTGTGTCCTTCTTATGTCCTTCTTTTTCCTTTTTTTTTTTGCTGGGGTCTTGAGATTAGTATCTAGTTATTCTAAAATGAAATGAGCTACAAAACTGCATACTGATGAGATTCGTCGAGTTTCGCGAATTTTTTTGGAGTTTTGCTCAAAATTTCAAGTGCAAAATTTTAATGTATTTTCATCTATATTTTCATGAACAATTATAGAAATTTTTAGTGTTGTATTATCTATGCATTTATTTTTTTTCTTTGCATTTAAATGTGAATACGTGGTAAATATATGTATATATTAGACTGGGCCAAAAATTAAAAATTTCTTTTTTTTCCAAAGATTATATTGATTTTCTTTTTAAGAAAGGTGAAAAAAATTACTGTAATTTTTTCAGATTTTTAAATTAAAGTCTAGAGGTCTATTGTCGCTAGTTTAGATTTTACAGACATTTGGTATAAAAACGACAAACCATTGTTGTAAAACATCATTTATCTGAACATACTTTTGAAGGAAATCGAATTCCCTACAAAATTTGCATTGACCAAAATTTTATCAGACTAGCCGTTTTCTAGTATTCTACATATTAGCATGTTTTTTCGATTTCCCATTTATTCTTTCAAAAATTGTCAAAAATGTAAATATCCATGTACAACAGAGAAATATACAGATTCTTAAAGGAAATAGAGTGGGCTACAAAAAAGGCAAAACAACTTTCTTTGTTACTTTTTCAAAACTTGTTTAGTATTAAATAGAAAAAAAAAAATCATATTTCCGTATTTTTTTTGATGTTTTTGATCCGATTTTTTTAATAGATATTCTACAGATTATTTATCATTATATGATCAATATTATAACCAAAAATATACATTTCTCATATACGTTCAAACATATTTTTGCATAACAAAGGCATTCTCACATTCGAAGGTGTAGTTTTACAGTCTTCAAATGGCGCAGCCGCAAAAAACACAAAAAGGCGACAGACCTGTGAACTCAATACATTAATTTTCATGTAGTTCGGCGAGCTAAATCCAAATCCGTGATAAGAATTAGCCTAACAGGTCGCAGTTCTTCTCTAACCTAACAAAACCATCACAAAATAATATTGGACTTTCTTGCAAGGTAAGGGCCGAACCTCGGTCCCGTTGTTGGATTCTGACATCGAATTCGGATTCAGCAGCCAATTTCCCTCAAGAATATGTATTTAGTTTTATTCAATGTTGATTTTTTCATGTTTCGCAAATTTTCAAACCAAAATCGGGAAATCCAAAAAACATTTCAGTCTAAGCAGCTTTTATAGGGAATTCAATTCCGTATATTTTAGAGCAAGAATTGTAGGAAATAAGAAGGCAACCCTGTATTTCTTTCAATCCTCTCATTTTTCTCACAAAAAGTAAAAGTAATTGTCAGCGCCAACGTTTTTTCGGAAAACTAGTAAAAATTTGCTCAGTTTTTGACGTTTGTTATCGATGTTACAGCAAACTCAGTGAGGGGTGCTCTCGTAGTCTTGCATATTTTGGCGTAGGATTCATACATTTCGTGCAATCCGTGCATTTGGCAAGACTTAGCGAATCGCCCTAATAAATTGTCCAAAAAAAACCGTCCTTCTTTTTTACGCGTGTCCTTCTTTTTTTTTGTATCGAAATAGAAAAGTCCTTCCTTTTCCACTTCAGAATCTAGCAACCCTATGGAATATTCAGAATACATTGTTTATAATTACATAAACAGATGGAGGTTTTTTCCAATGACAGTATCTTGCAGTTTGTTCTTTTTAAAACGACAGTTCCTTCGCTGTTGGATTAACCCAAAATTCTTTCAGTTTTACCAAATTTTGTTGTTTAAAAATGGACGGTTCTATGACTATTGAATCAACCGTTATTTCAAACAAAAAAATTCCGTGTAAATAACCAAAATTTGGTCAATTCAACAGAATTTGGTCAATTTCAGGGTAACAGTTCGAGACTGTTGATTTTACCAGTGCCATTTTTTTCTGTGCATGTTGAATGTCTATGTGCAGTTCAACTACTGCGATATTCACTCCAGCAACCTTATCAAGGTAAAAAAGTTAATTTACTAAGTCGTATTTGGTGTTAGCGACATTAGTGACTATAATCCATAATCAGATAACCTAATAACCAGACCTAGGTTAATGCCTAATATATATTTTACCGAGCTGGATTGGCAAAAAAAAAAAAAACTCTTAAAGAAGTACTACATAGGTTTTTACTGAGAGGCTTTACTGGGATTTAGATGCTAGTTGTTTTTTTTTGTATTTGTCGAATAACTTTAAACCAGGCTTTTGAAAAAAATACGAACGATCGTCATGTACATTACCTTATAACAACTTTCCCCGTCTCAAAATTGATAAGTGATTAGGGGAGTGAAGTAAATGAAAGTAGGGTAATATATTTGGCGCTTGAACAAACAACACGGGAACCTTAGAACGTTAAAAGTTAGTTATAGAAGAAAATCAAACACATGGGGATTTCAGGGAAGTGTATATTTGTAAAAACAGGATATAATTCAT
The DNA here is from genome assembly GCA_964058755.1 of Campiglossa producta. NCBI lineage: Eukaryota > Metazoa > Arthropoda > Insecta > Diptera > Tephritidae > Campiglossa > Campiglossa producta. Next base: position 141,072,764 of record CAXKVI010000001.1, read on the forward strand.
ATTTCTGTATCTCTATGAGTATATATTTACGTACATTTAATGCGGTAAATTACAGACTTACATTGATTTTACGGAAAAAAAAAGTACATACGTCCCTCATCAACCGCCTGCTTGCTGTCAGCCTTTCATCCGCTTAGTTATCATTTCCTGTTTATGCCGCCCCGAAAGCCATTGTTTACGAAATAGCTTCGTACAGGAAATTTGCATATCATCAGGCGTGTTACTAAACAACATAAGCCATGTTTCCCACTGTTAACCATAGAAGGCAAGTAAACAGAAACCAACAAAAATGTGCCTGGATTTGGGCAATCAATCGCATGTCAGTACACACAACTTCGGGGGGTTATGCGGGGGATGCATGTTCTTTTTCATATATACGTGCCTGTGTATATTTGCATATATTATTTTGGCTCGTGGTATGCATTTACGCCACGTTAAGTCCAATTTCTTTAAATGAAAAAAATCGAAATCAATTGAAAACATAAGTCATCAATGAAAGGACAAAACCGCTTATTTCAAACATAAAATAGCGGTTAGACGTCAACATCGCTTCTTTGTGACTTAAAAATATTCCAATATCAAAAAGAAAGCTCTTTTATAGAAAATCGGTGTCTCAGATGCGATACTATCAATATTTTCAAAATTAATATACATATCTACATAGCGCGGTGTTTATGCAAAACAGCGTAATGGATAAATGCTAAACCACGTAAAGGACACTCTGGTCAAAGATGAGATTTGCTTACCAGGGCCTCTGGGTACCCGGAAGTTTTTTTATTTAAACGCACACCCTAATGTTGAAAGTTATGCAGAAAAACTATCCTGACAAAGTTTTATGCAATTCGGACCACGGCAACCCGTGCCGACTTGCAGCTGAAGTTATCAGTAAAATCGTACTACATTCCATGGCGTTTTGCTAATTAAATGAATTATGTACTCGTTTTTCTCATATTGCTGTATCTTTACCCTTTAAGGACTTTGTAATAAGTAAATCGGTATCAAAATAGCCTTTAAGGGATCAAAGATTGTAGGGCATCCCGAAAAATTTCAACAAAATATTAATACTTACTTACTTAAAAGGCCTTTAACCGCCTAGACGATTTTGGCCGTGTTGACATGTTTCACCAGTCGGTTCTTTGTTGAGCCAACTGGCGCCAATTGAAAACACCGCGTGTTCTCAGATCTGCTTCCACTTGGTCCTGCCATCGGAGTTGTGGTCTCCCTTTTCCTTTACTTCCACCGGCGGGTGCCGATAAGAATACCTTCTTCGCCGGAGCGTCTTTGTTCATTCGCACCACGTGTCCTAGCCAGCGAAGCCGCTGGGTTTTAATTCGCTGAACTATGTCGACGTCTGCGTAAAGCTCATACAGCTCATCATTATATCTTCTTCGGCACTCACCGTCGCCAACTTTTAATATATAAAATATTAATATGTGGTTACTAATTTAAAGCATAATTGAAATATGAGCTAAATACAACTTTTTATAATTATCCTTCAAGACCATGGAAGTCCTTTAAACTTATTGTCCGTCAAGTTTTTCAAAACTCTATGTGTTTAAAGAATTGTATTGTATCTAATAAAAGTTCTGAAAATGCGTATACAAATATTTAAGGATGCATTGCAGATGGACAGGACATACCCCAGAAATTGATTTTATAATATGGGTATCAAAAGAAAGGTGTTCATGTGGACCTGAAAGTAGTGTAAGTTTTATTTCGATATCTCAATCCGTTTCGGAGATATCGCCCAAAAAAATTAATACAATTTACTTGTACTTTTCATATACAAGTATGAAAAGTAAAGCTAAATGTTACTCATACGCCGTGTAGGACCTATGCACTATTATTGCAAAGTTGCAAGATGTACTCAATTATTTTTGCTAGAAAACATATTGTTACGCAATCTACTAAAACACTTTTGAAAATCCAATATCCTTTTCTCGTGAATACGTTTTTTCAATATCCATGTAAAGAATCCTGTTATCGTTTCAAAAATTCAAAGGTGGAGATTTGTTGCACAGTCTTTTGAGTATGAGCCAAACATTAAAATTATGTAATTTTCTAAGCCTTAATGGACATCTTTGCGAACTTAGTATAAGCTGCTAGCAAAAATTTGAGCTAAAAATCAGCCGGGTTGCCGTTACCCTAGAACAAAAAAACTTCGCACATATGTTATTTAGGCTAAAACGCACAGATAAATAGGGTATGCATATCAAATTCCGAACCTTCCATACATTTTTGGGACAGTCTAGTGCAGGGATAACCACGGATTTCAACTTCTAAGCCATGCAACAACATCGTCATACTTTCTACAACAACATCATTCCTGGAATAACAAAAAAATACTCGATATACAGTAGACGCAACCAGTATGCAGCGCAATAAAAAAAAAACAATGAAATACAACTATACATGCATATGGACATAAGTACATACATATCTATGTAAGTATGTATGTATACATACCCGGGCGGAATATGGTAGATTTTGTTCTGAAAATAAGCTGTCCAAAATTTCACTCCAATTGGGTAACTTTTAGCACTTTCAGGTTGCATTTAAAAATTTTAAAAACAATATGCATTCTGGGTGCAGTAGATTATATACAAAAATTAATAGCCGTAAACTTGCAGATTGCAATTCTGAAGGTAAAAATTCAAAAATTCGCTATATGTTTTGGATTTCGCAAAGTTATCAACATTTGAGAAAACCCCATTTTCTTTTATTCGAAAAATCCCCAGTTCTGAAAACCCGTCATATAATGGCTTTAAATCAGATGACCAGTTTAAGACCTATTAGCAGATTTAGGCGATAAATATTACAAATTCCAAGTCACATCGCCATTAATTGTCAAATACATACATACATCGAATAAGCAGAATTAATTTGTCTTTATTTGTATGTCATTTTAAAGCAGGATAATATCGTGTTTTCAAAATTCACCGCTTTCCCACACTTTGCACCAAGAAAACAAACTAAAATACAACAAGTAAGGAAGTCTAAGTTCGGGTGAACCGAACATTCAATACCCAGCGGTAATTTTTAGAACGGGATAACAATCATTAGGCCCTAGGAGGATTTACCTGATTTCCGTTACTGAATTATTTCAATTTATATGATTTTCGATATCGAAAGTGGGCATGGTTGGAGGGCCATTTTATCCTATTTCATCAGATATACTCCCAACGATACTATTATGCATTGTGTCAAATTTCATCGTTCTATCTTAATCAGTTTAAAAGTTACGACCAGTCAAATTTTCAAAAAATCCACCCTTAAAAGTGGGCGGCGCCACGCCCACTATACAAATTTATGGAGAAATCATAAGAGGATGACCAGGGTGATTCACCTATGAAATTATATCATTTTAGCCATTTCAGTTACCGAGATATCTCAATTTGTGTGTTTTTCGAAATTTTCGATATCGAAAGTGGGCATGGTTGGGGGCGATTTTATCCAATTTCATCACATATACTCCCAACGATACTAGTATGCCTTGTGCCAAATTTCATCGTTCTGTCTTAATCAGTTTAAAAGTTACGACCAGTCCCTTAAAAGTGGTCAGTGCCACGCCCACTATAAAATTTTTTTGGAAAAATCATAAGAGGATGGCCGGTTGGATTCACCTATGAAATTACATCAGTTTAGCCATTTCAGTTACCGAGATATGTCAATTTGTGTGATTTTCGAAATTTTCGATATCGAAAAAGAGGGCGTGGTTATCATCCGATTTCGCCCATTTTCAATAGCAACCTACCTTGGCCAAAGGGTAACCTGTATATAAAATTTCATGCAAATATCTCAATTTTTACTCAAGTTATCGTGTACCCAGACGGACGGACCTGAAAGTAGTGTAAGTTTTATTTCGATATCTCAATCCGTTTCGGAGATATCGCCCAAAAAAATTAATACAATTTACTTGTACTTTTCATATACAAGTATGAAAAGTAAAGCTAAATGTTACTCATACGCCGTGTAGGACCTATGCACTATTATTGCAAAGTTGCAAGATGTACTCAATTATTTTTGCTAGAAAACATATTGTTACGCAATCTACTAAAACACTTTTGAAAATCCAATATCCTTTTCTCGTGAATACGTTTTTTCAATATCCATGTAAAGAATCCTGTTATCGTTTCAAAAATTCAAAGGTGGAGATTTGTTGCACAGTCTTTTGAATATGAGCCAAACATTAAAATTATGTAATTTTCTAAGCCTTAATGGACATCTTTGCGAACTTAGTATAAGCTGCTAGCAAAAATTTGAGCTAAAAATCAGCCGGGTTGCCGTTACCCTAGAACAAAAAAACTTCGCACATATGTTATTTAGGCTAAAACGCACAGATAAATAGGGTATGCATATCAAATTCCGAACCTTCCATACATTTTTGGGACAGTCTAGTGCAGGGATAACCACGGATTTCAACTTCTAAGCCATGCAACAACAACGTCATACTTTCTACAACAACATCATTCCTGGAATAACAAAAAAATACTCGATATACAGTAGACGCAACCAGTATGCAGCGCAATAAAAAAAAAACAATGAAATACAACTATACATGCATATGGACATAAGTACATACATATCTATGTAAGTATGTATGTATACATACCCGGGCGGAATATGGTAGATTTTGTTCTGAAAATAAGCTGTCCAAAATTTCACTCCAATTGGGTAACTTTTAGCACTTTCAGGTTGCATTTAAAAATTTTAAAAACAATATGCATTCTGGGTGCAGTAGATTATATACAAAAATTAATAGCCGTAAACTTGCAGATTGCAATTCTGAAGGTAAAAATTCAAAAATTCGCTATATGTTTTGGATTTCGCAAAGTTATCAACATTTGAGAAAACCCCATTTTCTTTTATTCGAAAAATCCCCAGTTCTGAAAACCCGTCATATAATGGCTTTAAATCAGATGACCAGTTTAAGACCTATTAGCAGATTTAGGCGATAAATATTACAAATTCCAAGTCACATCGCCATTAATTGTCAAATACATACATACATCGAATAAGCAGAATTAATTTGTCTTTATTTGTATGTCATTTTAAAGCAGGATAATATCGTGTTTTCAAAATTCACCGCTTTCCCACACTTTGCACCAAGAAAACAAACTAAAATACAACAAGTAAGGAAGTCTAAGTTCGGGTGAACCGAACATTCAATACCCAGCGGTAATTTTTAGAACGGGATAACAATCATTAGGCCCTAGGAGGATTTACATGATTTCCGTTACTGAATTATTTCAATTTATATGATTTTCGATATCGAAAGTGGCCATGGTTGGAGGGCCATTTTATCCAATTTCATCACATATACTCCCAACGATACTAGTATGCCTTGTGCCAAATTTCATCGTTCTGTCTTGATCAGTTTAAAAGTTACGACCAGTCCCTTAAAAGTGGTCGGTGCCACGCCCACTATAAAATTTTTTTGGAAAAATCATAAGAGGATGGCTGGTTGGATTCACCACTATAAAATTTTTTTGGAAAAATCATAAGAGGATGGCTGGTTGGATTCACCTATGAAATTACATCAGTTTAGCCATTTCAGTTACCGAGATATGTCAATTTGTGTGATTTTCGAAATTTTCGATATCGAAAAAGAGGGCGTGGTTATCATCCGATTTCGCCCATTTTCAATAGCAACCTACCTTGGCCAAAGGGTAACCTGTATATAAAATTTCATGCAAATATCTCAATTTTTACTCAAGTTATCGTGTACCCAGACGGACGGACCTGAAAGTAGTGTAAGTTTTATTTCGATATCTCAATCCGTTTCGGAGATATCGCCCAAAAAAATTAATACAATTTACTTGTACTTTTCATATACAAGTATGAAAAGTAAAGCTAAATGTTACTCATACGCCGTGTAGGACCTATGCACTATTATTGCAAAGTTGCAAGATGTACTCAATTATTTTTGCTAGAAAACATATTGTTACGCAATCTACTAAAACACTTTTGAAAATCCAATATCCTTTTCTCGTGAATAGGTTTTTTCAATATCCATGTAAAGAATCCTGTTATCGTTTCAAAAATTCAAAGGTGGAGATTTGTTGCACAGTCTTTTGAATATGAGCCAAACATTAAAATTATGTAATTTTCTAAGCCTTAATGGACATCTTTGCGAACTTAGTATAAGCTGCTAGCAAAAATTTGAGCTAAAAATCAGCCGGGTTGCCGTTACCCTAGAACAAAAAAACTTCGCACATATGTTATTTAGGCTAAAACGCACAGATAAATAGGGTATGCATATCAAATTCCGAACCTTCCATACATTTTTGGGACAGTCTAGTGCAGGGATAACCACGGATTTCAACTTCTAAGCCATGCAACAACAACGTCATACTTTCTACAACAACATCATTCCTGGAATAACAAAAAAATACTCGATATACAGTAGACGCAACCAGTATGCAGCGCAATAAAAAAAAAACAATGAAATACAACTATACATGCATATGGACATAAGTACATACATATCTATGTAAGTATGTATGTATACATACCCGGGCGGAATATGGTAGATTTTGTTCTGAAAATAAGCTGTCCAAAATTTCACTCCAATTGGGTAACTTTTAGCACTTTCAGGTTGCATTTAAAAATTTTAAAAACAATATGCATTCTGGGTGCAGTAGATTATATACAAAAATTAATAGCCGTAAACTTGCAGATTGCAATTCTGAAGGTAAAAATTCAAAAATTCGCTATATGTTTTGGATTTCGCAAAGTTATCAACATTTGAGAAAACCCCATTTTCTTTTATTCGAAAAATCCCCAGTTCTGAAAACCCGTCATATAATGGCTTTAAATCAGATGACCAGTTTAAGACCTATTAGCAGATTTAGGCGATAAATATTACAAATTCCAAGTCACATCGCCATTAATTGTCAAATACATACATACATCGAATAAGCAGAATTAATTTGTCTTTATTTGTATGTCATTTTAAAGCAGGATAATATCGTGTTTTCAAAATTCACCGCTTTCCCACACTTTGCACCAAGAAAACAAACTAAAATACAACAAGTAAGGAAGTCTAAGTTCGGGTGAACCGAACATTCAATACCCAGCGGTAATTTTTAGAACGGGATAACAATCATTAGGCCCTAGGAGGATTTACATGATTTCCGTTACTGAATTATTTCAATTTATATGATTTTCGATATCGAAAGTGGCCATGGTTGGAGGGCCATTTTATCCAATTTCATCACATATACTCCCAACGATACTAGTATGCCTTGTGCCAAATTTCATCGTTCTGTCTTGATCAGTTTAAAAGTTACGACCAGTCCCTTAAAAGTGGTCGGTGCCACGCCCACTATAAAATTTTTTTGGAAAAATCATAAGAGGATGGCTGGTTGGATTCACCTATGAAATTACATCAGTTTAGCCATTTCAGTTACCGAGATATGTCAATTTGTGTGATTTTCGAAATTTTCGATATCGAAAAAGAGGGCGTGGTTATCATCCGATTTCGCCCATTTTCAATAGCAACCTACCTTGGCCAAAGGGTAACCTGTATATAAAATTTCATGCAAATATCTCAATTTTTACTCAAGTTATCGTGTACCCAGACGGACGGACCTGAAAGTAGTGTAAGTTTTATTTCGATATCTCAATCCGTTTCGGAGATATCGCCCAAAAAAATTAATACAATTTACTTGTACTTTTCATATACAAGTATGAAAAGTAAAGCTAAATGTTACTCATACGCCGTGTAGGACCTATGCACTATTATTGCAAAGTTGCAAGATGTACTCAATTATTTTTGCTAGAAAACATATTGTTACGCAATCTACTAAAACACTTTTGAAAATCCAATATCCTTTTCTCGTGAATAGGTTTTTTCAATATCCATGTAAAGAATCCTGTTATCGTTTCAAAAATTCAAAGGTGGAGATTTGTTGCACAGTCTTTTGAATATGAGCCAAACATTAAAATTATGTAATTTTCTAAGCCTTAATGGACATCTTTGCGAACTTAGTATAAGCTGCTAGCAAAAATTTGAGCTAAAAATCAGCCGGGTTGCCGTTACCCTAGAACAAAAAAACTTCGCACATATGTTATTTAGGCTAAAACGCACAGATAAATAGGGTATGCATATCAAATTCCGAACCTTCCATACATTTTTGGGACAGTCTAGTGCAGGGATAACCACGGATTTCAACTTCTAAGCCATGCAACAACAACGTCATACTTTCTACAACAACATCATTCCTGGAATAACAAAAAAATACTCGATATACAGTAGACGCAACCAGTATGCAGCGCAATAAAAAAAAAACAATGAAATACAACTATACATGCATATGGACATAAGTACATACATATCTATGTAAGTATGTATGTATACATACCCGGGCGGAATATGGTAGATTTTGTTCTGAAAATAAGCTGTCCAAAATTTCACTCCAATTGGGTAACTTTTAGCACTTTCAGGTTGCATTTAAAAATTTTAAAAACAATATGCATTCTGGGTGCAGTAGATTATATACAAAAATTAATAGCCGTAAACTTGCAGATTGCAATTCTGAAGGTAAAAATTCAAAAATTCGCTATATGTTTTGGATTTCGCAAAGTTATCAACATTTGAGAAAACCCCATTTTCTTTTATTCGAAAAATCCCCAGTTCTGAAAACCCGTCATATAATGGCTTTAAATCAGATGACCAGTTTAAGACCTATTAGCAGATTTAGGCGATAAATATTACAAATTCCAAGTCACATCGCCATTAATTGTCAAATACATACATACATCGAATAAGCAGAATTAATTTGTCTTTATTTGTATGTCATTTTAAAGCAGGATAATATCGTGTTTTCAAAATTCACCGCTTTCCCACACTTTGCACCAAGAAAACAAACTAAAATACAACAAGTAAGGAAGTCTAAGTTCGGGTGAACCGAACATTCAATACCCAGCGGTAATTTTTAGAACGGGATAACAATCATTAGGCCCTAGGAGGATTTACATGATTTCCGTTACTGAATTATTTCAATTTATATGATTTTCGATATCGAAAGTGGCCATGGTTGGAGGGCCATTTTATCCAATTTCATCACATATACTCCCAACGATACTAGTATGCCTTGTGCCAAATTTCATCGTTCTGTCTTGATCAGTTTAAAAGTTACGACCAGTCCCTTAAAAGTGGTCGGTGCCACGCCCACTATAAAATTTTTTTGGAAAAATCATAAGAGGATGGCTGGTTGGATTCACCTATGAAATTACATCAGTTTAGCCATTTCAGTTACCGAGATATGTCAATTTGTGTGATTTTCGAAATTTTCGATATCGAAAAAGAGGGCGTGGTTATCATCCGATTTCGCCCATTTTCAATAGCAACCTACCTTGGCCAAAGGGTAACCTGTATATAAAATTTCATGCAAATATCTCAATTTTTACTCAAGTTATCGTGTACCCAGACGGACGGACCTGAAAGTAGTGTAAGTTTTATTTCGATATCTCAATCCGTTTCGGAGATATCGCCCAAAAAAATTAATACAATTTACTTGTACTTTTCATATACAAGTATGAAAAGTAAAGCTAAATGTTACTCATACGCCGTGTAGGACCTATGCACTATTATTGCAAAGTTGCAAGATGTACTCAATTATTTTTGCTAGAAAACATATTGTTACGCAATCTACTAAAACACTTTTGAAAATCCAATATCCTTTTCTCGTGAATAGGTTTTTTCAATATCCATGTAAAGAATCCTGTTATCGTTTCAAAATTTCAAAGGTGGAAATTTGTTGCACAGTCTTTTGAATATGAGCCAAACATTAAAATTATGTAATTTTCTAAGCCTTAATGGACATCTTTGCGAACTTAGTATAAGCTGCTAGCAAAAATTTGAGCTAAAAATCAGCCGGGTTGCCGTTACCCTAGAACAAAAAAACTTCGCACATATGTTATTTAGGCTAAAACGCACAGATAAATAGGGTATGCATATCAAATTCCGAACCTTCCATACATTTTTGGGACAGTCTAGTGCAGGGATAACCACGGATTTCAACTTCTAAGCCATGCAACAACAACGTCATACTTTCTACAACAACATCATTCCTGGAATAACAAAAAAATACTCGATATACAGTAGACGCAACCAGTATGCAGCGCAATAAAAAAAAAACAATGAAATACAACTATACATGCATATGGACATAAGTACATACATATCTATGTAAGTATGTATGTATACATACCCGGGCGGAATATGGTAGATTTTGTTCTGAAAATAAGCTGTCCAAAATTTCACTCCAATTGGGTAACTTTTAGCACTTTCAGGTTGCATTTAAAAATTTTAAAAACAATATGCATTCTGGGTGCAGTAGATTATATACAAAAATTAATAGCCGTAAACTTGCAGATTGCAATTCTGAAGGTAAAAATTCAAAAATTCGCTATATGTTTTGGATTTCGCAAAGTTATCAACATTTGAGAAAACCCCATTTTCTTTTATTCGAAAAATCCCCAGTTCTGAAAACCCGTCATATAATGGCTTTAAATCAGATGACCAGTTTAAGACCTATTAGCAGATTTAGGCGATAAATATTACAAATTCCAAGTCACATCGCCATTAATTGTCAAATACATACATACATCGAATAAGCAGAATTAATTTGTCTTTATTTGTATGTCATTTTAAAGCAGGATAATATCGTGTTTTCAAAATTCACCGCTTTCCCACACTTTGCACCAAGAAAACAAACTAAAATACAACAAGTAAGGAAGTCTAAGTTCGGGTGAACCGAACATTCAATACCCAGCGGTAATTTTTAGAACGGGATAACAATCATTAGGCCCTAGGAGGATTTACCTGATTTCCGTTACTGAATTATTTCAATTTATATGATTTTCGATATCGAAAGTGGGCATGGTTGGAGGGCCATTTTATCCAATTTCATCAGATATACTCCCAACGATACTATTATGCATTGTGTCAAATTTCATCGTTCTATCTTAATCAGTTTAAAAGTTACGACCAGTCAAATTTTCAAAAAATCCACCCTTAAAAGTGGGCGGCGCCACGCCCACTATACAAATTTATGGAGAAATCATAAGAGGATGCCCAGGGTGATTCACCTATGAAATTATATCATTTTAGCCATTTCAGTTACCGAGATATCTCAATTTGTGTGTTTTTCGAAATTTTCGATATCGAAAGTGGGCATGGTTGGGGGCGATTTTATCCAATTTCATCACATATACTCCCAACGATACTAGTATGCCTTGTGCCAAATTTCATCGTTCTGTCTTGATCAGTTTAAAAGTTACGACCAGTCCCTTAAAAGTGGTCGGTGCCACGCCCACTATAAAATTTTTTTGGAAAAATCATAAGAGGATGGCCGGTTGGATTCACCTATGAAATTACATCAGTTTAGCCATTTCAGTTACCGAGATATGTCAATTTGTGTGATTTTCGAAATTTTCGATATCGAAAAAGAGGGCGTGGTTATCATCCGATTTCGCCCATTTTCAATAGCAACCTACCTTGGCCAAAGGGTAACCTGTATATAAAATTTCATGCAAATATCTCAATTTTTACTCAAGTTATCGTGTACCCAGACGGACGGACCTGAAAGTAGTGTAAGTTTTATTTCGATATCTCAATCCGTTTCGGAGATATCGCCCAAAAAAATTAATACAATTTACTTGTACTTTTCATATACAAGTATGAAAAGTAAAGCTAAATGTTACTCATACGCCGTGTAGGACCTATGCACTATTATTGCAAAGTTGCAAGATGTACTCAATTATTTTTGCTAGAAAACATATTGTTACGCAATCTACTAAAACACTTTTGAAAATCCAATATCCTTTTCTCGTGAATACGTTTTTTCAATATCCATGTAAAGAATCCTGTTATCGTTTCAAAAATTCAAAGGTGGAGATTTGTTGCACAGTCTTTTGAATATGAGCCAAACATTAAAATTATGTAATTTTCTAAGCCTTAATGGACATCTTTGCGAACTTAGTATAAGCTGCTAGCAAAAATTTGAGCTAAAAATCAGCCGCAGATATGTTATTTAGGCTAAAACGCACAGATAAATAGGGTATGCATATCAAATTCCGAACCTTCCATACATTTTTGGGACAGTCTAGTGCAGGGATAACCACGGATTTCAACTTCTAAGCCATGCAACAACAACGTCATACTTTCTACAACAACATCATTCCTGGAATAACAAAAAAATACTCGATATACAGTAGACGCAACCAGTATGCAGCGCAATAAAAAAAAACAATGAAATACAACTATACATGCATATGGACATAAGTACATACATATCTATGTAAGTATGTATGTATACATACCCGGGCGGAATATGGTAGATTTTGTTCTGAAAATAAGCTGTCCAAAATTTCACTCCAATTGGGTAACTTTTAGCACTTTCAGGTTGCATTTAAAAATTTTAAAAACAATATGCATTCTGGGTGCAGTAGATTATATACAAAAATTAATAGCCGTAAACTTGCAGATTGCAATTCTGAAGGTAAAAATTCAAAAATTCGCTATATGTTTTGGATTTCGCAAAGTTATCAACATTTGAGAAAACCCCATTTTCTTTTATTCGAAAAATCCCCAGTTCTGAAAACCCGTCATATAATGGCTTTAAATCAGATGACCAGTTTAAGACCTATTAGCAGATTTAGGCGATAAATATTACAAATTCCAAGTCACATCGCCATTAATTGTCAAATACATACATACATCGAATAAGCAGAATTAATTTGTCTTTATTTGTATGTCATTTTAAAGCAGGATAATATCGTGTTTTCAAAATTCACCGCTTTCCCACACTTTGCACCAAGAAAACAAACTAAAATACAACAAGTAAGGAAGTCTAAGTTCGGGTGAACCGAACATTCAATACCCAGCGGTAATTTTTAGAACGGGATAACAATCATTAGGCCCTAGGAGGATTTACCTGATTTCCGTTACTGAATTATTTCAATTTATATGATTTTCGATATCGAAAGTGGGCATGGTTGGAGGGCCATTTTATCCAATTTCATCAGATATACTCCCAACGATACTATTATGCATTGTGTCAAATTTCATCGTTCTATCTTAATCAGTTTAAAAGTTACGACCAGTCAAATTTTCAAAAAATCCACCCTTAAAAGTGGGCGGCGCCACGCCCACTATACAAATTTATGGAGAAATCATAAGAGGATGACCAGGGTGATTCACCTATGAAATTATATCATTTTAGCCATTTCAGTTACCGAGATATCTCAATTTGTGTGTTTTTCGAAATTTTCGATATCGAAAGTGGGCATGGTTGGGGGCGATTTTATCCAATTTCATCACATATACTCCCAACGATACTAGTATGCCTTGTGCCAAATTTCATCGTTCTGTCTTAATCAGTTTAAAAGTTACGACCAGTCCCTTAAAAGTGGTCGGTGCCACGCCCACTATAAAATTTTTTAGGAAAAATCATAAGAGGATGGCCGGTTGGATTCACCTATGAAATTACATCAGTTTAGCCATTTCAGTTACCGAGATATGTCAATTTGTGTGATTTTCGAAATTTTCGATATCGAAAAAGAGGGCGTGGTTATCATCCGATTTCGCCCATTTTCAATAGCAACCTACCTTGGCCAAAGGGTAACCTGTATATAAAATTTCATGCAAATATCTCAATTTTTACTCAAGTTATCGTGTACCCAGACGGACGGACGGACAGACGGACGGACATGCCTGAATGAAATCCTCTTTTCCAAACTAAGAACTTTCATATATGGAACTCTATATCTATCTCGATTATTTTGTGCCGTTTCAAACTACCGTTATGTGAACAAAATTAATATACCCTTGTACTAGTACGCTGGGTATAAAAATCGGGCCAAGCTACGCTTAACAAATCTCAAGTCTCTTATTAAACAAAATGATCGAAATCGGTTGAAAATGAAAGCTGTAGTGGATTATGAACAGTGACCTTCAATCATTTCCTAATGTGGGCCGTGGTGTTGCGGTGGTGTGGTTTACCTACTAGAACAATGTTTATAACGAAAATGCCTTCCCATTAATATTTTTGGGTTATTGTACTTCATTTTTGGCTAGGAACTCAATTTTCTGTAAGTGAAAAAACTAAAACCCTTATATCGACGTGCCATACGAAAACTAACACCAATCTTTTGTGTCTGAAGACCTCTAACACTTTTATTTTGTATCTGACGAAAACTAACACTTTCAATTTGTGTCTGACAAAAACTAACACTTTCATTTTGTGTCTGACGAAAAGTAACACTTTCAGTTTTTCTCTTGAGAAAATGACTAGCCAGAAGTGATGTTTTTCGTCCGACACAAAATAAAAGTGTTAGTCTTCTTACAGAATTTGAAAAGTGTTAGTTTTCGTAAAAATTTTGAAAAGTGTTAGTTTTCGTATGGCACGTCGATATATACACTAGAGGGCCCAAAAATTTACACTTCTGCATCTGAAAAATTGGACCCCCCTTCTTCCTATTCTATGCATCGCCTTTCTCTTTATCTCCCTCTTTCTCTTTCATGTCGTTTTACTCTTTCTACCAAATTATCTTTCTTCTATTCCGAAAAAGCCGATTTGCCAATCTTGTAAAAAAATTTCAGTTGACTTTTTTAGTGTTATTTTTGTGCATAAAATATCTAAATAATATTAATAGTTATAACCGCAAAATTAAAAAGTAAGCAATTTAAGTACAACTTAGAATAAATAATTCATGCATAATTACTAATGCCATTTTTTTTGTGTATGTGTTGTGATAAGTGAACAAACTAAATTTAATTGTACATATTATGCAATTTGGTTAAAACACAATTGACTCTGCAAATAATTTTAAACAGAAAAAAAGTCTTTTAATAAATTTTAAATTAAAAAATTTATGATTATTTCAGCGCGTCCACGTTCGTTTGCTTTTACCTTTAACTCTCTTTTTTACATTGAGGAATTTATAGAGGCTCTATAACAGTTATGTCCAAAATGCAAATTCGAATGCAAGTGCCTGTGAGAGATAGAGTATCGCGCGAGAGTTTTAATATATAGTAGCCAAATACTGGTTGCAAAACCGCGTAAGCGGAGTTTGAGTAAAAAATGTTCTCAGGCTCCTGCCTTTACGATGTATTCACTAATCTATCTATTATATATAAATGCGCAAACATAACTGGTTCGTCCCTTTTTTGCAATAACCACAATTCTAAGGTATATAAAATTTGGTTTGTATCGATATGTCTCGCCGAGCAGGGTGGCCGAAAACAAACCAAAAATTAAAAAAAATTTATTATAATATGATTTGAAAATCACACCACTACATGTGATATACACGCATTCGCTTTATAGAGCCGCTGTTATGGGTGTATGTATGTAGGTATGACCACTTGCATTGTGGTGTTTGCATTCATTGCAGTAGGGTGAGTTGTTTTGTTGGCAGCAATAAGATAACATGAGCCAGCGCGTCAACTTTATTGAGCTTAGGTACAAACAGTGTTTACAAAAACAAAATCTGTGCGTGGGGATTCAGAGAAGCAAATGCTTTGAAAAAACCACAAATAAGCTAGATCATGCACAAGGCCCTTCGTGGCTAGACTTAGTGAAATAAAATAAAATGGAAAATTGATAAAATTAAAAAAAAGTAAAATCAGAAATAGAAAAGTGATTTAAAGTAAAAAAATAAAATTTGTTGGAAATGAAAGGAAAGGGAATAATATAAAATAAATAAAAATGAAACAAAATGAAATAAATAAAAGTATTAAATTAAGAAAATAATAGGAAAGGAAAGGAATGGATATAAGGAAAATAAAGGTAAGTTAAGGTAACGCACGGAAAATATGACAGAAAAATCAAAGGGAAAGGAAAGGAATTGAAAAGAAAAAAGGAAGGGAAGAAAGGAAATGTAATGTAGGTAAAGCAGTGGAAAAGAGAAGCAAAAGGAGAAAAACAAAGAAAGGAAAGAAGGAAAAAAGAAGGGAAAGAAAAGGTAGCGAGGAAGAAGGTATGGAAAATAAATGAAAATAAAAAGAAAGAAAAATAAAGGAAAGAAAGGAAAGAAAGGTAATGAAAAGCTAAAAAAAAATAAATTAAGGAAATGAATGAAAGAAAAAGAAAAGCAAAGGAGTTGCGGAAAGGAACAAAAGAAAATAAGGAAACGGTAGGAAAGGAAAGGTAAGAAAAGGAAAGGTAAGGAAACGAAATGACAGGAAGGGAAATTTAAGAAAAAAAGTGAAAGAAAATATAGGTAAGAAAAAATATAAAAAAAAATGAAATGAAAAAAAAAAAAAATTAATAAAATGAAAGGAAACTAAAGCAACGGAAACGAAATGAAAGGAAAGAAAAAGAAAATAAAAGAAAAAAGGAATGTAATGGAAATGGAAAGAAGGATCAGGTAAGAATATAAAAGAAACGAAAAGAAAGAAAAATAAAAGAAAAAAACAGAAAAGAAAGAAAGAAAGAAGGGAAATAAAATGAAATGAAAGAAGAGAAAAGGAAAGGAAAAGGAGAGGAAAGGAAAGGAAATAAAAGCAAATGAATGCTAAGGAAAGGAAAGGAAAGAAAGACGACCTAAGAAGAATAAATAATTATCAACATTGAAACTATATTACTGAATGGTGTAAAGAGGGAGGAAAAGGCAAAATGAATAGGAATGTATAGAAACCAAAAATATACAAATATGGAAAAGAAAGGAAAATTTAAGAAATAACAAAAAGGTAGGAAGATAAAATAAGGTTTTGTGGTTGAATTTCAACCACTGGGCGATCTCTAGTTCTAAAAAACACTATATGTAAATTGATTTGAAAAAGTATTTGGAACTTGTTCTAGAGGACGGATATTTGAATGCGCGTCTCAAATAACGTTGTAAGCGACAAAATATAAAATGTTTAGTGGAAGAAACAAACAGTTTAAAGATGCCAGACCTAACTGGAACTGAAACATGCAAAAAATATTTAAATAATACGTCCTCAAGAACCAATAAATGGATTCCAAAATTTGTTTGAAATAAGGTTGTATGCAATTCATTCGATTGGATGATACAACATTAATTCGCTCTGTCAGCATCATTCTGTTGGTGGATACAACGTTATTTCGCTAAAGGCAACATCATTCTGTAGGCGGATAAAACGTTATTCTACTGAAATACACTGCTTTCTTCTGAACTTGGCATTATATCTGCTTGGAGAGCAGAAAAGTTCTCAAAAAAGCTCTATTTTTGAGTGTTGAGCCAGAAAAATACTCAAAATAGCTCTTTTTTTAGAATTATGAAAACTGCCGTTAGCATAAGAGTCCCAAAAAAACTAATTTTGCAAAAAGCTTCGGTTACAACGTTTTTATTTAGAGTGCGATATTAATGTAGAATCGTTTTATTTGACGCTTGGTTTGATAGGTTATGTAGGAGGACATGACGTATGAGTAATATATTGGAATGTAATGAACAAAAAAAGGTAGCAGGGAAGTTTTGTTTTATCATCATTGCTTTCAGAAAAATTTTAGGCCGGTGAAATTAGATAATTAAAAAAATATATATTCAGGTTCAACCCCAGAAGGAAAACTGCAAAAGTCCCCATCGATCCCACGTGTGCTAAACAATTTATTCGGGGTCAAAGATTCATATTTCAAATTTGGATTTATCTCGATTTGTTACCTCGAGCAACATTTTTAGCACATGTGGGATCGGTGACAGTTTTCTTTCTGGGGGTGAACCTAACCTATTCACAAAAATTTTGCTCGGAATTTTTGTTGTACAAGATATAAATTTGCCGGACTAGTAGTTTTTAATGAAGCTATTTGGTGGTAGAAGAGAAAATTTTGAGTAATCCTCGTTCAACACAAGGTTCTTATAATACATTTATTTTACAAATCGACAGGTGTAACAAACACAGCCTTTCACAGAAAAAATTCTTTTTGACTTGTCACATGAAGTATGCTGGAAGTCTTCTGGCAACGACAGATATTTAAATCTGCTAAAGGAAAATTAAAATGACATTAGTGAGACCTATTGTTTTGTTAAGGTGCAACCAGCCAACTTTTTTCGTGATGAGTCTAGATGTGGTCAGTTACAGAAGCATCTATGCTAAGATTATAAATAATATTTCAATTTAAATACATATTGAAGTGTGGGCTAAACGAAAAAATGTATGCAAGAATTTAATCATTTAATATGTGTTGTGACGATTTCGGCTCAATGCGGTTCAAACTGAACAAAAAACTGTTAAGAAAAACTGCCTTAAAAATGCATTCTCATACATAAATACGAACATACATTTATACATAATGCATTTACATAACTATATAAAATTTATAAACACCCAGTCGGGAAATTGGCTAATCACAAATGCATTTTAAGTTGACTACATCGCACCCAGTACTGTTTGAAAAACTAACTACTTTGTATGGAACAGACTGACTATTTTTACATAGCGATGGCCTAGGAGGTAGTCAGTTGTGTCTTTTCCTGAATGACTTTTAGCCAACTATAAACCCATTTTTTTAAGGAAGACTAAAAATAACTATATTGAGATAATTTTTAGCTCACTTTTTTCAGATGGCTTTTCGTTGGATACTTTAGCAGGGCTTAAACCCGACTACTTTAAGTTAGCTTATGGTCGAATCTCTTTCCATAGCTTTTGGCAAATCAAATCAAATTTAAAAAATTACTAAAAAACTTAACTCAATTTTATATGGGTCCATTCCCACATTTATTGTTTATGTATCTTTAAATATTTTTGAGTACAAAATGTGGCACAAATACATACATTTCCAGTAGATATTAACATTAATATAAATTAACAAATATAATCTACATACATAGTCCAGATATAAAAACAGCTACATATATAAAACTTCAAAATAAAAAATGCGGCAGCCACTTGAACCTAAAGGCTCATTTACAAGGGTCGATTTTCTGATAGATTTTTGGTCGTTCCACCGTGTAAATGGCAATCCGGTCGATCTACATCTTGTATTTGAAGGTGGAAAGCAGTGGAACGACAAATGGACCCATTGAAGGGTATTAAACTCTCATGTTTTATAGATAGACGAATTTTCGGGAACATTTAGAATTTCGAAACCGCAATTGAGGTGATGGGCACAACCTTTTCAAGTAGGAGGTGACAGAGCGGGATCTTCTGTGATTGCTAAATCTGTTAAAAATTTTGTGTTATTACACATATTATTTACTTTGGGTCACTTTCTAATTACCTTGTATTTTTTTGTCCTTATTGCGTCCTAAAATGTGTACCTATTAAAATTGTGGACATGATATCC
This sequence comes from Campiglossa producta, assembly GCA_964058755.1. Taxonomy (NCBI): domain Eukaryota; kingdom Metazoa; phylum Arthropoda; class Insecta; order Diptera; family Tephritidae; genus Campiglossa; species Campiglossa producta. Next base: position 141,092,020 of record CAXKVI010000001.1, read on the forward strand.
CAAAAAAGTATGTATATTTTATGAAAAAAATTTGAAAGTTGACGCTTTTAAAAACTCAAAAAGCTGAAAAACAAAATAAAGTAAAGTTTAAGCTGTTTGGTTTCTGCATTATTTTATGGTTAGCTTAAAGTCAGCCAAGAAAAACTAGCCAAAAGTAAATATTTTTGTTCTCGACTGGTTGGTTTATGCATGAGTTTAGGGCCAACTAAAAATCAATTGGTTGCTTTCTGCATAACTTTGTGGTTAACTAAAAGTCAGGTTAGAAAAATTTAAACTAAGTCAAAGAAATTTTTCCTTACTGTTTGATTTCTGCATGACTTTGGAGTCAAATAAAAAGCAATTGGTTGGTCTCTGCATGACTTTAAGGTTAACTAAAAGTCAGGTTTGAAAAGTGGAAGCAAAGTCAAAGAAATTTTTTTCATCTGTTTGATTTCTGAATGACTTTAGGGCTAGCTATAAACCCATTTGTATAAATTTACTTAAAGTTACTTTTTTGTTAGACAGGCTACAAAAGTCCCGACTGGGCAATTATAAAATTTTACAAAATGACAACCTTAATCGCAAATAAAGCTAAACGCCGCAACCGAAATGACCGCAACACGTACAACATTCGCAGCAGCAGCAACATGTGTCCAAATGAATTAAGCCAACGTGTGGCTCTCAAACAAACAATTGCAACCATATTGCACATTAACAGCTCCTTTACTGTGAAAACCACAAAAAAATTTAACACTGCAAAAACACATTTTCATCTGATTTTTTTCCTTTTTTGACAGAAATGTGTTAACAGTTTAGATATCAGCATATGGGTTCTTATTTTGACACCATTTTTTTATTTTCAAATTTGCAGCAATGCGTGCAAATGATTTGTGGCTGAAATGTCATTAACTTCATGGCATATGGTATTGTAATTGAATATTTAATTTCAAGGCTAAAAAAATAGACAATTGCGGAAGTCATGCTAGTAAAAATAATATTGTGTTACAAATGAAAAATTAAAACCCGTGCACCCGCATGATGTTAACGCTAAACTCATTTTTACTAGAAATTGTATATTTTAATACCTTAACCACTTTGGATAGACAAAAATGTGCTACAGCGCCCTACACCTTCTAACTATAATAAAAGGTTGAAATATTTACTATTGAATCCCGCAACTATTTTTTACCCATATTTTTCCCCTTTACGTAACTTTGAATTTAATGACGAAAAGTCACTTCAAATTTTCATAAAAGTGACAAAGTGTTACGTATGTATACGTAGCTTTTTTTTGTTAAGGAAGGTGTAGAGTCTACACGGTGTACACTGTAGACATAGCGTAAGAAATAATTGTTGTCTGTACAGCCAATAACTTGTATGAGGATAACATATGCGCCAAGTTTAATGAAGAGTTCTTGCTTTTTTGAGCTGAAATTAAAGTATGTATTTAAATTTTTTGGTATAGGCCCAAGGGTTCACCGATTCCAACGATAAAATATTTCTTAAATATCTCGCACACACCGAAACATTTTCATGTAAAATCATCACTTTTTTAACACTTTTTCAGGTTATTATTTTTCAACACTATCCATGAAGATTATGTTGAATAGCTTCACTTCGTGTTAAATTAACATGACTTCTTGTTAAATTAACATGAATTCCGGTTAAATTAACATTAATTCCTGGTAAAAAAACACTACCTGCCTCATTATCTCATGCAAATTTAACAGAATCTTTCTTATTAGTTTAAAATGGTTCAAATTTCTTATAATCTTGCATCAAGATAAGATTTGGCGTTCTGGGCACTCAAGTTAATATTGTTTATAGAACCTAAACATGTATTAAGAAATTCCTTTCCAAATCAAATTTTCCACCTTCATGATTTTGTACCTTATGCGTATCTTAATTAGACCTCTATGTACAAAATTTTGAAATTCAAATGATCTTAAAATAAATAAATAATATGCGTAACACGCAGTGTAAATAAATTTGTACCAACGAGAATGTTAAAAACTTTGTAATGGATTACTTAACGGTGAATAATAAAAAAACCTCGAATGTACATATCCCTCATGCAACACCTTCATAATTTAAAAGACTTCCAAGTACAATTCCAATTTTAGCAGTGCGCAAAGTCTATTGCAAATATCGCCCGTTCCAAAGTAAAGAGATGTTATTCAATATTCTATTTTTTTGGGAAAACGAAAATAAAGTTTTGTTTTTCTTTAAGGTAGTTAGATTTTAACCCTAATTAAGATAGTACCTAGAGGTTCATGTCAATTTGGAAGGTATGATAGGAAACTTAAATTATTAAACTAGCAGATTACAAAAAATAATTTCATTTTATTTTAAAGGATATCCTAAATTTAAGCTTTACTTTTTTCATTCTGAATTAATTCATTTTACAACTCTGCCAGATATCAAAATGTACCATAATATCTAAAAACAAGTAAGGAAGTCTAAGTTTGGGTGAACCGAACATTCAATACCCAGCGGTAATTTTTAGAACGGGATAACAATCATTAGGCCCTAGGAGGATTTACATGATTTCCGTTACTGAATTATTTCAATTTATATGATTTTCGATATCGAAAGTGGCCATGGTTGGAGGGCCATTTTATCCAATTTCATCAGATATACTCCCAACGATACTAGTATGCGTTGTGCCAAATTTCATCGTTCTATCTTAATCAGTTTAAAAGTTACGACCAGTCAAATTTTCAAAAAATCCACCCTTAAAAGTGGGCGGTGCCACGCCCACTATAAAAAATTTATGGAGAACTCATAAGAGGATGACCAGGGTGATTCACCTGTTAAATTATATCATTTTAGCCATTTCCGTTACCGAATTATGTCAATTTAGGTGATTTTCGAAGTTTTCGATATCGAAAGTGGGCATGGTTGGAGGGGGATTTTATCCAATTTCATCACATATACGCCCAACGATACTAGTATACCTTGTGCCAAATTTCATCGTTCTGTCTTAATCAGTTTAAAAGTTACGACCAGTCAAATTTTCAAAAATTCCACCTTTAAAAGTGGGCGGTGCCACGCCCACTATAAAAATTTTTTGGAAAAATCATAAGAGGATGGCCGGTTGGATTCACCTATGAAATTACATCAGTTTAGCCATTTCAGTTACCGAGATATGTCAATTTGTGTGATTTTCGAAATTTTCGATATCGAGAAAGGGGGCGTGGTTATCATCCGATTTCGTCCATTTTCAATAGCAACCTACCTTGGCCAAAGGTACTAGTATGCGTTGTGCCAAATTACATAGTTCTATCTTAAGCAGTTTAAAATTTACGACCAGTCAAATTTTCAAAAAATCCACCCTTAAAAGTGGGCGGTGCCCACTATAAAAAATTTATGGAGAAATCATAAGAGGATGACCAGGGCGATTCACCTGTGAAATTATATCATTTTAGCCATTTCCGTTACCGAATTATGTCAATTTAGGTGATTTTCGAAGTTTTCGATATCGAAAGTGGGCATGGTTCGAGGGCGATTTTATCCAATTTCATCAGATATACTCCCAACGATACTAGTATGCATTGTGTCAAATTTCATCGTTCTATCTTAATCAGTTTAAAAGTTACGACCAGTCAAATTTTCAAAAAATCCACCCTTAAAAGTGGGCGGTGCCACGCCCACTATAAAAATTTATGGAGAAATCATAAGAGGATGACCAGGGTGATTCACCTATGAAATTATATCATTTTAGCCATTTCAGTTACCGAGATATCTCAATTTGTGTGTTTTTCGAAATTTTCGATATCGAAAGTGGGCATGGTTGAGGGGGGCGATTTTATCCAATTTCATCACATATACTCCCAACGATACTAGTATGCCTTGTGCCAAATTTCATCGTTCTGTCTTAATCAGTTTAAAAGTTACGACCAGTCAAATTTTCAAAAATTCCACCTTTAAAAGTGGGCGGTGCCACGCCCACTATAAAAATTTTTTGGAAAAATCATAAGAGGATGGCGGTTGGATTTACCTATGAAATTACATCAGTTTAGCCATTTCAGTTACCGAGATATGTCAATTTGTGTGATTTTCGAAATTTTCGATATCGAAAAAGGGGGCGTGGTTATCATCCGATTTCGCCCATTTTCAATAGCAACCTACCTTGGCCAAAGAGTAACCTGTATATAAAATTTCATGCAAATATCTCAATTTTTACTCAAGTTATCGTGTACACAGACGGACGGACCGACGGACAGACGGACGGACATGCCTGAATGAAATCCTCTTTTCAAACTAAGAACTTTCATATATGGAACTCGTATATCTACCTCGATTATTTTGTGCCGTTGCAAACTACCGTTATGTGAACAAAATTAATATACCCTTGTACTAGTACCAGTACGCTGGGTATAAAAAAAATAAAATTTTGAGTTACGTCTGTTTACTTTGGAACGGGCGATATGTATGTGTACTCTACCTACCATAAACTTTTGACATTATACAATAAAACGTTTTGTATACCTACATTAGTTCTTCAAACTTAATTGTCATGTAAACGTTCATGAATCCTTTACCATATCCTGCAAGTACGTGGTTACTTTCAACGATTTGTCGTAAATTCCTTTAAAGAAATAAAAATTCCAAAGCAGGCTTTGGTGATAATTTCACCCACACGTACACAAATAAATATTTACACGGTAGTAACCTACAACATATGTTCGATAACACCTCGTTTATAAATATGTTAATGATATTCCCGATTTGGAGTTATGAACATCCGCAGAATACGTTTGCGAATATCTGAAAGCAACCCCTCGAAGATGCAGAGATGAAGAAGGTTCTTTGGATTCAAACAACATTGTATTTTCGGATTTTATGTTCTTCTCACTTTATCTAAGCATGTGAGCTAGCAGGGGCCCGTAAGCGAAAGTTTCGGGCTTGCCAATGCAAAAACGAATATAAGGAACATCCCTAATATTTTGTTTTGATTACGCCTTTGACGGTGGCGTTGGGGTGTGTTGTGGTGGTGAGTATAGCAGGTGGTACAATTTGTTTATAAAATGTAAACGTCTGTTTAGTGGATTTTATGGTCGTTAAAAAGGATTTAATGATATACTTGTGCTTAAATGATTTTTAGCAAAAACTCGTTGTGAATTGAAATTAAAGAGTGCTTTGTGAAAATATTTTTAAAAATTTTGTGTAAACTGAGTGGAATCATTTTTCCGTGTTGTCTCTAACACTGCATTTGACAGAACGAGCAGATGACGTCAAACGGAAATTATATGTTTCATTACCATATCGCTCATTTGCTGCAACATCGGCATAACTCAAAAAATGTGATATTACATAAAAGTCAAAACTTCGGATATAAAACTTTGCCAGTTGATCAAACATATTATTTCCGATATATTAGTGATGTTAACTCAAAATTTGGGATTTTTGAGTTATGACGATGTTGCAGCAAATGAGCAATATATTATTCAATCATGCCTCGTACTTTTTTAAGAAAACCGCGAAATAACCGCGTTTTTTTTTTAAGTGTTTCGGAAAACTTCATTTCTTGTCACATATTGGAAAGTCCTAGATATTCTGAAAGAGGAGTAAAACCTCTATCACCTCCATGTTTTACTTTTAAAATATCTCTCCACGGACTCTTGTGAAATGTAATTAAAAGCGAATTTTTTGTTACTCGTATGCTCAGTGCTATTAAAGACATTTAAAAATAAGAAGAAGAAATTTTTCGCGTATGCAGTTTTATAGATCATGTAATTCTAATCTAACAAAGTGCAAGTTTTAAGTACCTACGACAAATCGTTGATTTTTTACGAAATTTTTTCTTGAGGTGTCTCGTTTTTTTTTGCGAAAAAAAAGTGGTAAAAATTCAGTTTTTCAGCCGAAATGTTCAAACAAAGGAACGAAACCAGTATTTTGGTAAGGGACTTAAATTAAGAAAAGCTTGGAGATTATTACTAAAAAACTTTGAGGATGTAACTTGCCCTCTTAAAAAACTTGTGAGTGAACCAAACCAATTTTCTGAGTATGAGGGATTTTAGAAGATCTTCCGTGGAATCCTTACCTACTCTTAGAATTTTTATATTAAGCTTAGTTCTCCCACAATCCGGGTTTAAAGCTCAAATGACCTATTTTTTGGACCTCTGTAACTCTGCCATTAGAAGCAATATTTAGATAAAAATAAATCATTCTGACAGCTTTAACCTTTCTCTTTATCAAGGCTGAATATGATAGAACAAACATTTGTCTTTACTATCCAAGCTCAAAAAGTTATGTATCATTTCCTAAAGAGAAGTTATTCAAGTTTACGTAGATGATCCCAAAAACAATATTTTTTATTTTTATACCTTTCATGAACATGAAATGGTATTATAACTTTGGTCCGATGTTTGTAAGTATGAGAAGAAGAAGAGATAGACCCATCAATAAGTATACCGAAACGATCAGGATGACGAAACGAGTTGATTTAGCCATGTCCGTCTGTCCGTCTGTCTGTCTGTTTGAACGCAAACTAGTCTCTCAGTTTTTGAGATATTTGGCTGAAATTTTGTATGCGGCCACCATTTTCCAATATAGGAATCATTTGTCGGAACCAGCAAGATCGGACCGATATTACATATAGCTCCCATACAATCGATTGTTCCGATAAACAGATTTTGGGCTATAACTCCTGTAATTAAAGAGGTAGGAACGTGAAATTTGGTAAGTATTGCTCTTTTTGTATGCGAAATATCGATGTTGAAAATCATCGAGATGGGATAAATATTTCACATAGCTCCCATACAATCGATTGTTCCCATAAACGGATTTTGGGCTATAACTCCTGTAATTAAACACGTAGGAACGTGAAATTTTGGACGTATTGCTATTTTTATATGTGAAGTATCGATGTTCAAAATCATCGAGATGGGATATTTCACATAGCTCCCATACAATCGACTATTCCGATAAACGGGTTTTGGGCTATAACTCCTGTAATTAAACACATAGGAACGTGAAATTTTGGACGTATTGCTATTTTTATATCTGAAATATCGATGTTGAAAATCATCGAGATGGGATAAATATTTCACATAGCCCTCATACAATCTGGAACAATCGATAAACGGATTTTGGTAGATAACTCCTGTATTTATATAGGTAGGAACGTGAAATTTCGTAACATCGCCCCATATAATCGATAGTTCCGATAATTTCGGCCGCCGTGGTGTAGCGGTTAAGTGTTCGGCCTTCTACACCAAGTCGTGGCGGTTCGATGCCCGGCAAAAGTAACATCAAAAATTATTTAGAAAAAGAATTTTTCTAAACGGGGTCGCCCCTCGGCAGTAGTTTGGCAAACTCTCCGGGTGTATTTCTGCCATGAGAAGCTTCTCAGCAAAAAATTCATTTGCTTTGCAAGTGCCGTTCTTAGTCGGCAAAAAACTGTAGGTCCCGCCAACTTGTAGGAAAAAACTCAAAAAGCAACACACCACAAGTTGGAAAGAGAAGCTCGGCTAAAAATCTCTTTAGAGGTTATGATAACCTGTTGGTATATCGCCGCCATTAGTTTTTTTTTTTTTTTCCGATAATTTCGGTATGAGCTTAAGTTAAATTCACACAGGCTGTACTGGGATCAAACAGTGAAAATCGTGACGCTTATTCATGAAAGGTATTTAGCCTTCGGCACAGCCGAACACAGCTTTCCTTACTTGTTTTCATATAAAATTTTCAAGTAGAAAACTGAAAAAATTTCAAATAGGATCATTTACCTGAGCTGACCTCACTTCTACTACGAAAAAAGTTCGTAAAAAATCAACGATTTGTCATAGGTACTTAAAACTTGCACTCGTATAAAATTATATGATCTAAAAAACTGCATATTCGAAAAATTTCTTCTTCTTATTTTTAAATGTGCTTAACAGCACTGGGCATACGAGTAACAAAAAATGCACTTTTAATTGCATTTCACAATAGTCCGTGGAGATATATTTTAAAAGTAAAACATGGAGGTGATAGAGGTTTTACTCAGAATATATTGGACTTTCCAATATGTGACAAGAAATGAAGTTTTTCGAAGCACTTCAAAAAAACGCGTTTATTTCGCGGTTTTCTCAAAAACGGCTCTGGCGATTTTTTTAGTTGTTTGCGTGAATCGTGTTTATTAAGCTTATATTATCATAAGGTAAAGCCAAAAGTATTGTACTCTGACTTTGAAGCTAAAATCGATTCAGGATGACCGTGGTCGCCATAGTGAGGCTACCACGTGTAAAATTTAATAAATTTTCTCCACGATTTGGCAAAATGAAGAAAAATCAACTACCGGTTAAAGTTGAGTTGATTGTTTCTGATGATTTTAAGACAGAGGGGTGCGTACTGTTATCGGATGCACTCAGCATAGGGAGAGAGTGGCAATCCGACAATGTTATTTACACATAATTATATATGTATAGCTGCATCCATGCACCAATATTCCCATAAAAAGGTAGTCTAACTATTGATGTGCCCACCACTGTTAGGTCCATAATCGAAAACGAATGAAGTGGCCGGCAAAAGTGACGTAAAGTCAGAAATAAAAAAGGATTCTAACTGTTGGCAAATGAAATAAAAATGCGAGAAACCTACACACGTGCATCTATACTTAGTTCACAGTAAGTATTAGGGTCTCCCATATTCAAATTAAGTTTTTAACTATAATGATTTGAATTTTTTTTTAATTTGCTTGAGGTCATATTCATAGCCGCAATAAAGTAGGTACTAAAGTTACTGCAGCATTTTGACACCATTTTCAGGGCCTATCTATGAAAAAAGCTGACGCTAACTTTAGTCCCTACTTTATTTGTACTATGGCATATTCATACTTTGTTAATTTAACAATTCGAGTGTAGTTACACAGTCTAATAAAGCTAACCCGAAAAATTTCAGTTGTACTGCTATGTTGGCAGTTCTCGTATTTCAAGCATTTATTCACCCTGTGTAGCAAAGGAAACGTAGTTTTAGTTGCTTCATTGCTTAGTCCTTCATACTTTCACCGACGTTGCTGGTCTGTCGGAGATCACACGTTGACTCATAAATAACTCAGGGAGATGATTTTTTTTGGAATTTAAAAAGTTAACAGATTCGCCACAGCAGAATATCAGTATGATTTTAGTTGTTTTAAGTTTGAGATTTTTTACATTGCACGGATGCCGTAACTTTCATACGAGCAAATGGCAACAAACAAGCTTATTACTCTATATATATTCTCTATTATCCGTTTCTCACCCTTTACAATGCTCGTTTATTCTTTTACCTACACCGAAAGAAAAAATATCAAAAAAATGACATCCATTTCACGTAGAAACGATATTTTCGAAATTATAAAATTGACAATTTTTCTTTTCAGTTGCATTTGGTAAACAAAAACTGTTAATTTTACGGCGGTTTTTGATATTTTTTCTTTCGGTGTAGGCAAATGAATAAACGAGCCTTGTAAAGGGTGAGAAACGGATAATAGAGAATATATATAGAGTAATAATTAAGCTAAACATGACCATCATGTATTATTGCAGGCATTCCCACGTATAATTGACATGAAACGTAAAATGAACATGACCATCATGTATACATCTCGTCACCTTAATTCACAAAGGCCCTAACTGACATAAAAAAAATTTAACAGGAGAAGAAAAAAACAAAATTTTTTTTACATTGAACGCATGTAAATATAGCTTTGTAAATTTGGAATATCTCCGTTATTACTCTTAGTAATTGAACGCATGTAAATATAGCTTTGTAAATTTGGAATATCTCCGTTATTACTCTTAGTAACTCCTTGAAATTTGATGTGAGTGTGTATTTAACTATATTATACTTAAATATGTAAAAAAGTCATTTTCGAAAAATGTGTCAATTAGGGCCTTTGTGAATTAAGGTAACGATATGTACATTGAATCTACTCTCTAAAACTTTTTATTTTAAATGAGAATCACATCAAAATGATATTATTTTAAATCAATTTATTAACATTTTTTAAATAAACACTTATATACATTTGATAAGGTGACAAACTTAACATTTTTAGAAGCACATAAAATTACTTTCTAGGCAAACATTTATTATGCATTTCACAGGAACTAAAAGTTCTTATATCTTATTACAGTTTCTCCTTCGTAAATGTAATACAGATGAAGCACCAATTCCTCTTGCGCTGCTGTTTTCACTTCACTTTTACAGTTGTTTTTATGTCAATAATTTTTGTTTATATATGTAAATTCCCAGCACGCCCGAACTTGAGTGTCAACTGTAACGCGGTTCATTTCATTTTAGAATGAAACAATTACATATACAAATGCTAGTATATTTCCATTTCTTTTTTTACGTGAAGCAGGGTTTCGAAATGTGTTATGAACATAATAAATGTCAACTGCAGGGCGGCTTATGCCATTTTAACATGAGAATGTTATACAAATGTGAGATTAACCGTTTTTATATCAATATGATGTCGAAATGTATATTAACATGAGAAATTGATATGACAGTGATATGACGTACTAATGTTGGCTCAACAAGTTTTTTATCAATTTGACGTGAAATCGGTTGTTTACATCATTTTTAATGTTAAATAAAACTTTTCGTAGTAATGTATTATTAACACGAGAAATTGATATGACAATGTCAATGTATGACAACTTTTGTATCAATTTAACGTGAATCCTGTTTGTTTGATAATTTTCAATATTAATACGACATTTTTTGCTGAAATGTTAAATTGATAAAGCAGAAATGTTAGTTTTACAAACGACTTTTCTTTCGGTGTAGTGTCACTTAACTACTGTCTTTTTAACTGCCTAGCGGTTTGCTTTGTCTGCCTTTCTGCATTGTTGGAAATACTTCTTACTTTCTCCATATTTTTTTGTTCCATTCCCAAAACTGACCCAAATTGCAATTTACAACACAGCACCGTTTGTTTACACAAAACTTTTCATAACTTTTCTGCATAATTTTGCTTCAGTTTCAGCTTATGCCACTACCACAACCACCATGGCTTCTTTTTCTCTCTCATAAATACGGTTTGTTACCTTCACTTTGTTAAATTTTTCTTGATTTTTTTTTTGGTTGGACAAAGTTTCTTTTTCATTGCTTCCAAAAGTCATATCCTGTATACTGACTTTTGCCCTAATCTCATACTTGCTTTATTTCGTAGCTTCACTGGGTGGTCAACTAATGCGTTGCTTGTTCATAAATGGATGAGAAGTTACATTTTCAAATAGCTTTAAGCAGTTTCCGTCGAGTCTTTAAACATTACAACGGTAAATGGGACTAATTGAAATAAAGTGAGGTAAATTAAAATGCCGTAATCTTTCTATTTGCTAAGAATTATTCCATATAAAAAATAACAAATTTGTTTTTGTGTTTCTAAAAGAAGAAAAAGTGATAAAGTAAGTACTTTGTAACACCCAGTAGGAAATAAATCGTGTGGAATATTGCTTACTGTCGAAAAGAATATTGAAATTGCCTTCACATGACTGTTAGGACAGATGCACAGTTTAGAAACCTTTTTTTTTTGGAATTTTAGTCGTTCTTTATACTAATATATATTTTGTGTGTAAAGTTTACACTGTGAACATTAACAGCATTGACTTAATACTGCCTATGTGATTTGTTAGTATTGTTTCTTTGCCTTATACCAGATGCAAAACTTCCCAAACGACGAAAGTGGCAAAAATGAGATTAGGTAACCCTGCATTCCAGGCATCGAGTTTCATCTATAAAAATAACACATTTCGCATTCCAACAAAAAATTATTATTATTATTATTATTATTAATTACTAAAATATATATTTCGACAGTTACTTGTACCCGGCCATATTAACGTATGGCTTCCTCGCTGTTCTAATTAAAACTAAAAAACTTAACACTATTTCGCTTAACTGTTCTTTTTTTAAAATGGTTGCCTGGACGCTTCGTTCAGGCTTCGTTTATTGTAGGGTTGCCGCCTAGCTACACGTAATCCCTTAACTCTACGGTGACTGTCTATTCACATTCCTACAATCGGCCATCCTGATTTCAATTCGACCTCGAATTAGTAGTTATACCCATCTTTTCATATTTTCTACCACCGTCGTAGTTTTCCGCGGACCCTCATGATTTCCCACCTTTTCAGCCTCATATCTGTCATGGCTTAGTTTGGCGACTACTTTATATGGCCCCAGATACTTCGGTCTCAACCGCATTGCTGACTGCGTCCCGTTCAATATCTAACTCTTCCACCTTCAACTCGTTTAAAATTTCATGTAAATCTGGGAAATCAGAAGTTCTCATATCTAACCCGGTTAAGATTTTAAAGGGTGTTATCTTCGTACTGCACGGCGCGGTATTATTTAAAACTTTTTGCACCCTCGCTACATGATTGTACCACTGGGTTGGATTGTTTTGACACTTTTTTGACAACATCGGTACAATAGTTCTGTGGACGCGCTCCACCTGGCCATTTCCCCTCGGCACGCCAGTTGCAATTAACAAGTGTTGGATATCTTCTTTAGTGCAGTATTCCTTAAATGCATTAGCCGTAAACGCGGACCCTCTATCCGTTACTATCCTTTTCGGGTTTCCAAAAATTGCCGATTGTTTTTCAAGCTTATCTATGACTTCCTCCACACCAGTTGATTTTGTTGGGTATAGCCATACAAATTTTGAAAACCCGTCGATAATTACTAAAATATAATTGTATTTCTTGCGCGTTTCTGTTAACGAGCCAACGTGGTCGATGTGGTATGTCCCTAACGGCTCAGATGCTTTGTCGATTGGCGTCAACAAACCCTCTCTCTTACCCCTCTTCGCCTCGACGATGATACATTCCACGCACGATTTTACCACGTTGTGTACTTTTTTGCTTAGGTTCGGTATATAATAATTTTTCTCTACCATTTCTTGCGTTCTTTTGGCCGCGAAACGGCCCTGACTGTGTGCTAATTTAATAATTTCTTCTTCCATGTTGGAAGGTACCACTAACAACTCTTTTGTCCGGTTATTGTACAGCAGGTCATTATGCATAAAATAATCTTCTTATGTTCCGTCTTCCAGAATTTTCCTAACCGCCCTTACCCAGTCATCCTGTAGCTGCGCCTCCTTTATCCTAAATTTTACTGAATCTTTTACTAGCAAGCAATAAGTGCGACTTAGGGCATCTACGTGCTTCATGCGCGTTCCTGGCCTGTGCTCAACCACATAATTGTATTCCTGCAAATACATCGCCCACCTCATAATCCTATCCGGTACGTCTTGTTTTTTTACTGTCATTGCAAACACATTGCAATCGCTCACTATCTTGAATTTAATGTCTTTCAGGTAGATGCGCCACCTTTTCAAAGCGTTGATAACTGCCAACACCTCCAGCTCAAAAGCACTGTACTTCTCTTCGGCTGCAGTTGTTTTGCGACTCATGTACTCCACAGGGTGCAACAATTGGTCATCTGGGTCTTTTTGTAGCAATACAGCCCCATATCCGAATTTGGATTCATCTGCGTGCAGCTCCTTTTCTGCCGAGGGATTAAAAAGTTTTAATGCGGGCGCGCTGACCAATGCGCACTTAAGTTCTTGTATTGCCAACAAGTATGCATTTTCCAGTTTAAACTTCTCATCCTTCCTTAGTAGATCTGTCAGTGGTTTGGCGACCAGAGCATAATCTCTAATAAACCGTCTAAAGAAGGAAGTTAAGCCCAGAAACCTCTGAATTTCCTTCTTACCCACCGGTATCGGGAAATTTCGCACCGCCTTAGTCTGCTCCTCTGAGGGAAGAATTTTCCCATTTTCCACGATAAAACCCAAAAATGTTATCTGCCTTTTCAACACTTGACATTTCTCCCACCTAATGTGCAGCCCATTCTTGCTCGCGTGATTCAAGACTTTCTCCAACTTTTCTCGACCCTCTGTCATATTCTTGGCGGGAATGACGATGTCGTCCATATATATAATCACTGTACCATCCGCTAGCATCTCTTGGAAAATTGCGCGAATATAACGACAAAACACCGCCGGCGAATTCGTTATACCAAAAGGAACAAAACAAAATTCATATTGTCCATTCTGTGTCACGAATGCTGTGTATTTCCGGGATGACGGTTCTACCGGCACGTGGTAGAAGCCATTTTTTAAATCCAGGGTGGTATAAATGTTTGCACCCTCTAACCTATCCAAAGCTTCATCCACCAATGTCATTGGAAAATTATCTCTCATTATTATACCTTTCATGAACATGAAATGGTATTATAACTTTGGTCCGATGTTTGTAAATATGAGAAGAAGAAGAGATAGACCCATCAATAAGTATACCGAAATGATCAGGATGACGAGATGAGTTGATTTAGCCATGTCCGTCTGTCCGTCTGTCTGTTTGAACGCAAACTAGTCCTTCAATTTTTGAGATATCTTGGCTGAAATTTTGTATGTGGCCACCATTTTGTAATATAGGAATCATTTGTCGGAACTGACAAGATCGGACCAGTATAACATATAGCCCCCATACAACCGATTGTTCAGATATAAGGTTTTTTGGCCAAAACTTCCGCAATTAAAAAGTTAGGAACGTAAAATTTTGCAACTCGAGTACTTTCTATTTATGTAGTGTATATAGTGAAAATCAACAAGATCGGGCAAATGTAACATATAGCCCCCAAATCAACAAGATCGGGCAAATGTAACATATAGCCCCCATACAACCGATTGTTCAGATATAAGGTTTTTTGGCCAAAACTTCTGCAATTAAAAAGTTAGGACCGTAAAATTTTGCAACTCGAGTACTTTCTATTTATGTAGTGTATATAGTGAAAATCAACAAGATCGGGCATATGTAACATATAGCCCCCATACAACCGATTGTTCAGATATAAGGTTTTTTGACCAAAACTTCTGCAATTAAAAAGTTAGGAACGTAAAATTTTGCAACTCGAGTACTTTCTATTTATGTAGTGTATATAGTGAAAATCAACAAGATCGGGCAAATGTAACATATAGCCCCCATACAACCGATTGTTCAGATATAAGGTTTCTTGGCCAAAACTTCTGCAATTAAAAAGTTAGGAACGTAAAATTTTGCATCTCGAGTACTTTCTATTTATGTAGTGTATATAGTGAAAATCAAAAAGATCGGGCAAATGTAACATATAGCCCCCATATAACCGATTGTTCAGATATAAGGTTTTTTGGCCAAAACTTCTGCAATTAAAAAGTTAGGAACATAAAATTTTGCAACTTGAGTACTTTCAATTTATGTAGTGTGTAGAGGAAAATCAAGAAGATCGGGTAAATATAACATATAGCCCCATACAACCGGTTGTTCCGATATAAGGTTTTTTGGCCAATACTTCCGCATTTAAAAAGTTAGGAACGTAAAATATTGCACCTTTAGTACTTTCTACATATGTAATGTGTATAGTGTAAGTCAGTACAATTGAACACGTATAATATATAGCCTCCATACAAACGATTGTTCCGATAACTCGGATCCTATTATTTTGTAAGTTTTTTTAAATTATAACAAAGATGTGTAATGTGTATAGTAAATATAGTTAAATTGACACAGGCTGTACTGGGTATCGAACAGTGAAAATCGTGACGCTTATTCATGAAAGGTATATAGCCTTCGGCACAGCCGAAGACAGCTTTCCTTACTTGTTTTTTCTTTAACTTTGCGGAAGTCGCAACAAAACCGTTTTGTGCCATTCTTCTTAGTAGTTAACACGACTGGTAACGCGTACTTCTGATACGCTATGTTGGATAATTCCCTCCTTCAACATATTCTCAACCTGTTCATCAATATACTTCTGATCGGCGTATGACACTCTACGCGGCCGCTGAAATACCGGATTTTCGTCCGTCAAAGACAGTTTCATTTGTACGGGCGTATTATTGGGCTTTTCGGGGTAATAATTATTTATTAAATTACCTACCGCTTTTGCAACATCGTCGCTCAGATGTGACAGATCCACCTTATCTGACACCACGCACGCTTCGCTTTCAATTGCGCACATTGCTTTAAACTCACCCAGGTTGTCGTGGACTGAAATTGGCTCTTCAGTGTCCCTCTTATCCCTGTTAATTACGATTTCTGACCCTTTGTGCTGCCTTTGCGCACTGTCTCTATGCCCCTCGTGTACCGGCACAACCACTCCGTACCCACCTGTAGTAACCATCTCAGCTACTGCATGCTGACTTGCCTTATACCTTTTCTCCTCGGGCACTGACACGACCACTTCAGACCCACCATACGCACCGGCAGTTGCCATCTCAGTTACTGCGTGCTGAACATCTTTGTTCCTATCTTCGCCGTGGACTGACCCAACCCCTTCAGCCCTACCATACGCACCAGCAGTAGCCATCCCAACTACTGCGTGCTCCCCTTTACTTTCAGCCTTTTTTGTCGGCTTCCTAAACTCCACCCTATCCTTTCTGAAGACGAGTTCCACCTCTTGCAATACGTCATTTCCGATGATTGCCGCATACGGTATATCGCGTTCCCTAACTTCCTGAAAAATAACCTTCAATAGTAACCCATCCACTAACCTATCGGCCTTAAAGCTGCCTAACGTCGTAAGCTCACCCTTCCCGATACCGTACAATTTTTGTTTTTCTTTAGATAGCTCTATATCGCCCAACATAAACAACGTGTCATACCTCATGATGCATGCCATGCACCCTGTATCTACCAACGCATTAAACTTAAATTCCCCAATCGCCGCATCTACAAAAATCATTCCGCCTTTGCTGGCAGACTTTCCTGAGATTATGGTGTTAACACGCTCACTTTTAACCTCTGTTCCCTTTTTCTCCTTACACTCATGCGCGGAATGCCCTTTTTGTTTGCACTTAAAGCATGTTATGTCTTTTGCTACCGAACCTGGAAACTCTCTCGCTATATGCCCTTCTTTGTCGCACTTGAAGCATTTCTTCTTTGAAGCACCTCTTCCTTCACTAGAAGCACCCACCCCCTTTACTTTCTCATAAACGCGAATATGCTCCTTCAATTCGCTTAACGTACGTGCCTGGTACAACATCGCCTTGTTTGCTCTACCATCTGGTATACCTTCAACGAAATACTCAATCACACTCCTCTCGTCTAACGCGATTTGTTTCCCTAACTCCAATAAAGCATACAAATATTCTTGCAATGTCTCTTTCGGCTGTTTTCGCCGATTCCTTAGCGCGCGATGTACCTCGGACGCACATAACTTTTTCCCAAACTCATTTATAAGCGCTTGCTTCAAATCGATCCAGTTCCTAACACCCACTAGCCCACGCACAAACAACTTCGCAGCTCCTTTGAGCAGTTGCTTAGCGTACACAAACCTTTGTAAATTATTCCAACTAACAGTGTCCGCTATATCGTCAAATTCCTCAACCCAGTGCTCAACCTCATATGTGCCATCACCGAAGAAAAATGAAACGCTATCTTTTACATCGCGCAACGTAAATAACACCCTTTGTGTGCGCGAGTTATTTTCTGCCGCATCTGCATCTTCTGTCTCTTCATTTCCCAAAACAACATGCTATAGCAAACGCAGTTGCAAATCTTTTTTCTTACCAGACACGCTCAATCCCAACTCCCTTAACTTCTCCTTCAAGATTTCCACCGTCATCGATTTGATTGAATCCGCGTCCATCTTTCCCTCTTCTACTTCTTTAATTGTCAATATCTTTATCCCACTATTCTATCTAACAGTGAATGTTCCCTCTTACTCCCGTCGAATCAAAAAACGGCACACATGCAACCGCTTAAGGCCATTTGCATAAAAGCCGATTAAGCCTAATCGGTGATTAACTTGACAGCTAACCATACAAAATACGTCAATTAAACTCCGGTTAGTCGTTATCATCTTTTATGCAAGCGGCCCTTAATATGATAATATAACCTCTATCTCCTTTACTCTTTATTTATTTCACGACCAAGCGACGATCATGTAACGAGTGTTATTCTCAATATGTAACCGTGGTTATGGTAGATTTTAAATTAACAAGGAAATGTCCCTCACCATCAAGAAATACTATTCACAAAAAGGAAAAATATACTTAAAAAATAACTTTCACTTGATGCACTTTGGTTGAAATTATTTGAGATTGCAATTTCAATGTTTCTAAGACGTTGGCAACATTTTTTACTGCAAAGAGATGATTACGCCATGAAAAACACTTTTTTATTCCAACTATTGAGAGTGTAACCCCAAATAGTTTATAGCCGGGTAGCGAAATTTTCACGTGAAGGCAATACCAAGCCTTAAGTAAAAAGAGTTCTGTTTTTTAAAAAAAATGTATGGTCACCGTACATATGTAAAAATTATAAATACACATATGCATGTTTGTATATCGATCTATGTATGCTCACGTCCTGCTGCTATTAGACCAAGATCCCAGAGCCTAAAAGCGTCACTTATTTTATAATGGATGAAACCAATACCGATCGATAGTCCTCCCCGAATCTAGAAAGAATGTGAAAATTTTAAAGCTGTACCTATGACAAGGGCCTAGGAATCGGGGGTCAAAGTCGCCAAAAAATTACCCTAACTTCACTTATTTTATAATGGATGATTTTCACATATTTGACGTAGATTATCACCCCGCGTCAGTATCAAGTGTTGTTAGACCCGTACCAGTGACAAGGCTCCAGCCAGACACCCCCAGTTCGCGGATTTTCCTATGGAAATTTATTCTGTTTTACTAATTTCACGCATTTGGGCCACTTTGGCTGCTTTTAACTACCCAATATTTTCCCATTTTTTGTAGAACACTACCCTCAAGTAGTATCAGGAATTTTTAGACTTCGTCCCATGGAAAAAAATTCAGCCAGACACCTCAAAACTCGGGAAATTTCACTAATTTTTACTGCGCTTTCACATGTTTAAGCGGATTTGACCAACTTTGGCCTCTTTTAAATAACAGATCTTTACACATGTGTCGTAAAATGCTACCCTTAAGTAGAATCAAGCATTTCTAGACATCATCCCATGGAAAAAACTTCAGCCAGACACCTGAAAGTTCGAGAACTTTTATTTTCCTATTAATTTGCTTTCTCTTGTTTGTCCCACTTTTACTAATTTTAAATGATAGATATTTTCACATGTGTCGTAGGACACTACCCTTAAGTAGTTTCAGTAATTTTTAGACCTCGTCCCATGGCAAAAACTTCAGCCAGACACCTCAAAACTTGGGAAATTTCACTAATTTTTACTGCGCTTTCACATGTTTAAGTGGATTTGACAAACTTTGACTACTTTTAAATACCAGATCTTCACACATGTGTCGTAAAATGCTATCCTTAAGTAGAATCAAGCATTTCCAGACATCATCCCATGGCAAAAACTTCAGCCAGACACCTAAAAGTTCGGGAACTTTTATTTTCCTATTAATTTGCTTTCTCTTGTTTGTCCCACTTTTACTAATTTTAAATGATAGATATTTTCACATGTGTCGTAGGACACTACCCTCAAGTAGTATCAGGAATTTTTAGACTTCGTCCCAAGGCAAAAACTTCAGCCAGACACCTCAAAACTCGGGAAATTTCACTAATTTTTACTGCGCTTTCACATGTTTAAGCGGATTTGACCAACTTTGGCCTCTTTTAAATAACAGATCTTTACACATGTGTCGTAAAATGCTACCCTTAAGTAGAATCAAGCATTTCTAGACATCATCCCATGGAAAAAACTTCAGCCAGACACCTGAAAGTTCGAGAACTTTTATTTTCCTATTAATTTGCTTTCTCTTGTTTGTCCCACTTTTACTAATTTTAAATGATAGATATTTTCACATGTGTCGTAGGACACTACCCTTAAGTAGTTTCAGTAATTTTTAGACCTCGTCCCATGGCAAAAACTTCAGCCAGACACCTCAAAACTCGGGAAATTTCACTAATTTTTACTGCGCTTTCACATTTTTAAGTGGATTTGACAAACTTCGACTACTTTTAAATAGCAGATCTTCACACATGTGTCGTAAAATGCTATCCTTAAGTAGAATCAAGCATTTCCAGACATCATCCCATGGCAAAAACTTCAGCCAGACACCTAAAAGTTCGGGAACTTTTATTTTCCTATTAATTTGCTTTCTCTTGTTTGTCCCACTTTTACAACTTCTAAACGACGGATCTTTTCAGATGTTTCGTAGGACACTACCCTTAAGTAGTTTCAGTCATTTCTATACTTCGCCCCATGGCAAAAACTTCAGCCAGATACCTCAAAGCTCGGGATTTTCACAAATTTTTACAGAGATTTCACTTGTTTCAGCAGGTTTCTCCAACTTTGTCCACGTTTAAACGGCGGATCTTTACACATGTGTCGTATAACACTACCCTTAAACGGTATCAGGCATTTCCGGACTTCATTCCATGAAAAAAACTTAAGCCAAACAACCCAAAGCACGGGAACTTTTCATCATTTTTACTGTGCTTTCACATGGTCAAATGGGTTTACTCAACTTTGGCTGCTTTTAAATGGCGGATCGTTACAAATGTATCGTATAACACTACTATTAACTAATATTAGGCATTTTTAGACTTCGCTCCATGACAAAAACTTCAGCCAGACACCTCAAAGCTGAGGAAATTTCATAATTCTTGCTGCGAATTCACATGTTTAACTGCGTTGCTCTAACTTTGGCTGCTTTTAAAGGGCAGATAATTTCACATGTGTCATAGAAGACCACCCTTAAGTGGTATCACGTACTTTTTGACTTCGCCCCATGTCAAAAACTTCAGCCAGACACCTCAAAACTGAGGAATTTTTATAATTCTTACTGCACTTTCACATGTCTAAGCGAGTTTGTCCAACTTTGGCTGTTTTTGAAAGGCAGATCTCTGCACATGTGTCGTGGAACACTATCTCCAAGTAGTATCAGGCATTTTTATACTTCATCCCATGGAAAAAACTTCAGCCAGACACCTCAAGCCTGAGGAATTTTCATAGTTCTTACTGCTTTTTCACATGTTTAATCGGGTTGGTCCAACTTCGGCTGCTCTTAGAGAGCGGATCTTTTCACATGTGTCATAGAAGACCACCCTTAAGTGGTATCAGTTACTTTTAGGTTTCGCCTCATGTCAAACACTTCAGCCAGACACCTCAAAACTGAGGAATTTTTATAATTTTTACTGCACTTTCACATGTTTAACCGAGTTTGTCCAACTTTGGCTATTTTTGAAAGGCAGATCTTTACACATGTGTCGTGGAACACTATCTCCAAGTAGTATCAGGTATGTTTAGACTTCATCCCATGGAAAAAACTGCAGCCAGACACCTCAAGGCTGAGGAATTTTCATAGTTCTTACTGCTTGTTCACATGTTTAATCGGGTTGGTCCAACTTCGGCTGCTTTTAAAGAGCAGATCTTTTCACATGTGTCATAGGAGACCCCCTTAAAGAAGTATCGGGTATTTTTATACTTCGCCCCATGTCAAAAACTACAGCCAGACACCTCAAAACTGAGGAATTTTTATAATTCTTACTGCACTTTCACATGTCTAAGCGAGTTTGTCCAACTTTGGCTGTTTTTGAAAGGCAGATCTCTGCACATGTGTCGTGGAACACTATCTCCAAGTAGTATCAGGCATTTTTATACTTCATCCCATGGAAAAAACTTCAGCCAGACACCTCAAGCCTGAGGAATTTTCATAGTTCTTACTGCTTTTTCACATGTTTAATCGGGTTGGTCCAACTTCGGCTGCTCTTAGAGAGCGGATCTTTTCACATGTGTCATAGAAGACCACCCTTAAGTGGTATCAGTTACTTTTAGGTTTCGCCTCATGTCAAACACTTCAGCCAGACACCTCAAAACTGAGGAATTTTTATAATTTTTACTGCACTTTCACATGTTTAACCGAGTTTGTCCAACTTTGGCTATTTTTGAAAGGCAGATCTTTACACATGTGTCGTGGAACACTATCTCCAAGTAGTATCAGGTATGTTTAGACTTCATCCCATGGAAAAAACTGCAGCCAGACACCTCAAGGCTGAGGAATTTTCATAGTTCTTACTGCTTTTTCACATGTTTAATCGGGTTGGTCCAACTTCGGCTGCTTTTAAAGAGCAGATCTTTTCACATGTGTCATAGAAGACCCCCTTAAAGAAGTATCGGGTATTTTTATACTTCGCCCCATGTCAAAAACTACAGTCAGACACCTCAAAACTGAGGAATTTTCATAATTCTTACTGCGATTTCACAGGTTTAAGCGAGTTGGTCCAACTTTTGCTGTTCGTAAAGGGCATATCTACACACATGTGTCATAGAAAACCACCTTAAAGAAGCATCGGGTATTTGTATACTTCGCGCCATGTCAAAAACTACAGCCAGACACCTCAAAACTGACGAATTTTCATAATTCTTACTGCGATTTCACAGGTTTAAGCGAGTTCCCTGCAGCGAAACCTCAAACTAATCAGAAAAATACTAGTATACAACTATAATTTTCTGGCAGAACTCATATTAGTCAGGAAATATCCATTTCATACCAGTAACAAATAGAATTTTCCGGCTGAACCCATACTAGTCAGGAAAAATCCATTCCATACTAGTATACAACTAGATTTTTCTGGATGAAATTATACCAGTTGAAAAAAACAAAATTCATTCGTTTGGTTTTCTCTTATAATTCATAGATACTTTTTCGTGATAGGGTAAATACAAATAGCCGCTGCTTTCTTAAGAATAAACATGAAAATAAAGTCAAATGATAAAATAAAGGGTAAGCCAGGAAAATTCTGGTTGAAATCATACTAGTCCAGGTTAAAAGCCTTTTGACTAGTATATTCCATACTGATCCTTTTTGGACTAGTTAATTTTTTGGAAATTATACTAGTCCAGGATGAACTAGGATGGAACTGGTATCTTACAACTAGCATGAAACTGGTATTTCCTGACTAGTAAATAACTGGTATATTCTGGTCGAAATCTGACAATTTGCATCTTGTAGGACATCAACACGTAAAAAATACCAGTTGCTTATATGGAAAAAAGACAGAACACCGGGCCCAACTAGTCAGTGTTCTGTCTTTGTTCCATATAAGCCCGGTGCACCAACTAGTTGTAAAGTAGTTTTCAACTAGTTGCTTTCGCTGCAGGGTAGCGACATAAGAGTGACACTGTCTGAAATGCAACAAATTCCACATCTGAACACTTTGTATGGGCTGAACTGTTCTAATTTGCTTGATCATGTCCTATGGAGAGATCAATTGCGAAAAAAAACTCGAGCTTTGAGGTGTTTGGATGTTGTTTTGGTCATGGGAAGATCTCCAAAAATGCCTGATACCACTTAAGAGTTGCGTTCTACGACACATGTGTAAATATTCGCCTTTTAAAAATAGTCAAAGTTGGACAAACCTGCTTAAACAATCGAAAGCACAGTAAGAATTATGAAAACTACCCAGATTTAAGGTGTCTGGTTAAAGTATTTGTCATAAGGCGAAGTCTAAAAGTACCTGGTACCACGTAAGGGTGGTCCTCTATGTCACATTGAAAATATCTGCCCTTTAAAAGCAGCCAGAGGTAGACCAACCATCTCAAACATGTGAAAGCGCAGTAAGAATTATAAAAATTTCTCAGTTTTGAGGTGTATGGCTGTAGTTTTTGACATGGGCGAAGTATAAAAATACCCGATACTTCTTTAAGGTGGTCTTCTATGACACATGTGTGAAGATATGCCCTTTACGAACAGCAAAAGTTGGACCAACTCGCTTAAACCTGCGAAATCGCAGTAAGAATTATGAAAATTCCTCAGTTTTGAGGTGTCTGACTGTAGTTTTTGACATGGGGCGAAGTATAAAAATAGCCGATCCTTCTTTAAGGGGTTCTTCTATGACACATGTGAAAAGATCTGCTCTTTAAAAGCAGCCGAAGTTGGACGAACACGCTTAAAACTTTGAAATCGCAGTAAGAATTATGAAAATTCCTCAGTTTTGAGGTGTCTGGCTGAAATTTTTGACATGGGGCAAAGTATAAAAAATACCCGATACTTCTTTAAGGTGGTCTTCTATGACACATGTGTGAAGATATGCCCTTTACGAACAGCAAAAGTTGGACCAACTCGCTTAAACCTGTGAAATCGCAGTAATAATTATGAAAATTCCTCAGTTTTGAGGTGTCTGACTGTAGTTTTTGACATGAGGCGAAGTATAATAATAGCCGATCCTTCTTTAAGGGGGTCTTCTATGACACATGTGAAAAGATCTGCTTTTTAAAAGCAGCCGAAGTTGGACCAACCCGATTAAACATGTGAAAAAGCAGTAAGAACTATGAAAATTCCTCAGGCTTGAGGTGTCTGGCTGAAGTTTTTTCCATGGGATGAAGTATAAAAATGCCTGATACTACTTGGAGATAGTGTTCCTCGACACATGTGCAAAGATCTGCCTTTCAAAAACAGCCAAAGTTGGACAAATTCGCTTAAACATGTGAAAGTGCAGTAAGAATTATAAAAATTCCTCAGTTTTGAGGTGTCTGGCTGAAGTTTTTGACATGGGGCGAAGTCAAAAAGTACCTGATACCACTTAAGGGTGGTCTTCTATGACACATGTGAAATTATCTGCCCTTTAAAAGCAGCCAAAGTTAGACCAACGCAGTTAAACATGTGAATTCGCAGCAAGAATTATGAAATTTCCTCAGCTTTGAGGTGTCTGGCTGAAGTTTTTGTCATGGGGCGAAGTCTTAAAATGCCTAATATTAGTTAATAGTAGTGTTATACGATACATTTGTAGCGATCCGCCATTTAAAAGCAGCCAAAGTTGGGTAAACCCATTTGAACATGTGAAAGCACAGTAAAAATGATGAAAAGTTCCCGTGCTTTGGGTTGTTTGGTTCAACTTTTTTTCATGGAATGAAGTCCGGAAATGCTTGATACTGTTTAAGGGTAGTGTTATACGATACATGTGTAAAGATCCGCCGTTTAAACGTGGACAAAGTTGGAGAAACCTGCTGAAACAAGTGAAATCTCTGTAAAAATTAGTGAAAATCCCGAGCTTTGAGGTGTCTGGCTGAAGTTTTTGCCATGGGGCGAAGTCTAAAAATGACTGAAACTACTTAAGGGTAGTGTCCTACGAAACATCTGAAAAGATCCGTCGTTTAGAAGTTGTAAAAGTGGGACAAACAAGAGAAAGCAAATTAATAGGAAAATAAAAGTTCCCGAACTTTGAGGTGTCTGGCTGAGGTTTTTGCCATGGGATGATGTCTGGAAATGCTTGATTCTACTTAAGGGTAGCATTTTACGACACATGTGTGAAGATCTGCTATTTAAAAGTAGTCAAAGTTTGTCAAATCCACTTAAACATGTGAAAGCGCAGTAAAAATTAGTGAAATTTCCCGAGTTTTGAAGTGTCTGGCTGAAGTTTTTGCCATGGGACGAGGTCTAAAAATTACTGAAACTACTTAAGGGTAGTGTCCTACGACATATGTGAAAAGATCTATCATTTAAAATTAGTAAAAGTGGGACAAACAAAAGAAAGCAAATTAATAGGAAAATAAAAGTTCTCGAACTTTCAGGTGTCTGGCTGAAGTTTTTTCCATGGGATCATGTCTGGAAATGCTTCATTCTACTTAAGGGTAGCATTTTACGACACATGTGTAAAGATCTGTTATTTAAAAGAGGCCAAAGTTGGTCAAATCCGCTTAACATGTGAAAGCGCAGCAAAAATTAGTGAAATTTCCCGAGTTTTGAGGTGTCTGGCTGAAGTTTTTGCCATGGGACGAAGTCTAAGAATTCCTGATACTACTTGAGGGTAGTGTTCTACAAAAAATGGGAAAATATTGGGTAGTTAAAAGCAGCCAAAGTGGCCCAAATGCGTGAAATTGGTAAAACAGAAAAAATTTCTATAGGAAAATCCGCGAACTGGGGGTGTCTGGCTGGAGCCTTGTCACTGGTACGGGTCTAACAACACTTGATACTGACGCGGGGTGATAATCTACGTCAAATATGTGAAAATCATCCATTATAAAATAAGTGAAGTTAGGGTCATTTTTTGGCGACTTTGACCCCGGATTCCTAGGCCCTTGTCATAGGTACAGCTTTAAAATTTTCACATTCTTTCTAGATTCGGGGAGGACTATCGATCGGTATTGGTTTCATCCATTATAAAATAAGTGACGCTTTTAGGCTCTGGGATCTCGCTCTATATGTATGTATGCATGCGTTGCCCTTTTTGTTGATGATTTCGTTGTTCTTGTTGATTTTCCGTTGTATTTATTACATTTATCTTCCTGTTGTATTTCGTTGTTCTTGTTGCTTTTTCGTTGTATTTATTACATTTATCTTTCTGTTGTATTTCGTTGTTCTTGTTGCTTTTCGTTGTATTTATTACATTTATCTTTCTGTTGTATTTCGTTGTTCTGTTTTAGATTACTATTTTTTCTATTCCTTGTTGTTTATTATTGAAATATTCCTTCTTATCTTTCAGCTTTTATTTATTTCTTTTTGCCTTTGTTTCACTTCACGTCTGTTATTTTCCTATGTAACTCTCTCACTATTGCTTTTTAATTTAGTTTGCTGTCTTTTTTACGCTACTGCGTTCACACATATGTCGTATTTATTTTCACAGTTTGGTTTTCCGTAGTTTTGACACCATCGGTTCAACTCGCTTTGTTGCACTTCTTTTCAGCTCTGTTTTCGCACCTAAGCTTTTTATTTCAGGTGTTGTCTTTGTTTTACACCATTGATTCAACTTCTTCACAATTCTATTTTTCTCACTTGCGCTTTTTACCACGCTTTTATTAGGTTCACTTGTATGTTTGTTTGTTTGCTTGCTTGCTTGTATGTATGTAACTCTCGTTCGGTTTTAGCCCCAGTGGCCCAAAAACCGTAAAATTTCCCTAAAATATGGGTATCAAACGAAAGGGGAACGCCGAAGGATTCATTTTGACTTCGATATATTTCGATAAATTTATCGATAACTGAGTTATCGGTCAAAATATGATTGCCCAAAAACCTAAAAAAATCCCTAAAATATGGGTATCAAACGAAAGGTGAAGCCCCAGGTTTCACTTGGACATCGACATATTTCGATAAATTTATCGATAACTGAGTTATCGGTCAAAATGTGGTTGCCCGAAAACCTTAAAATTTCCCTACGATATGGGTATCAAACGAAAGGGGAAGGCCCCAGGTTTCATTTGGACTTCGATATATTTCGATAGATTTATCGATAACTGAGTTATCGGTCAAAATATGATTGCCCAAAAACGTAAAAAATTCCCTACAATAAGGGTATCAAACGAAAGGTGAAGGCCGCAGGTTTCATTTGGACATCGACATATTTCGATAAATTCATCGATAACTGAGTTATCGGTCAAAATATGATTGCCCAAAAACCTAAAAAATTCACTACTATATGGGTATCAAACGAAAGGGGAAGGCCCCAGGTTTCATTTCGACTTCGATATATTTCGATAGATTTATCGATAACTGAGTTATCGGTCAAAATATGAAGGCCCAAAAACCTAAAAAAATCCCTACAATATGGGTATCAAGCGAAAGGTGCAGTCCCCAGGTTTCACTTGGACATCGACATATTTCGATAAATTTATCGATAACTGAGTTATCGGTCAAAATGTGGTTGCCCGAAAACCTTAAAATTTCCCTACAATATGGGTATCAAACGAAAGGTGAAGGCCCCAGGTTTCACTTGGACATCGACATATTTCGATAAATTTATCGATAACTGAGTTATCGGTCAAAATGTGGTTGCCCGAAAACCTTAAAATTTCCCTACAATATGGGTATCAAACGAAACGTGAAGGCCCCAGGTTTCATTTGGACATCGACATATTTCGATAAATTTATCGATAACTGAGTTATCGGTCAAAATATGATTGCCCAAAAACCTGAAAAATTCCCTACAATATGGTTATCAAACGAAAGGGGAGGGCCCCAGGTTTCACTTGGACATCGACATATTTCGATAAATTTATCGATAACTGAGTTATCGGTCAAAATGTGGTTGCCCGAAAACCTTAAAATTTCCCTACAATATGGGTATCAAACGAAACGTGAAGGCCCCAGGTTTCATTTGGACATCGACATATTTCGATAAATTTATCGATAACTGAGTTATCGGTCAAAATATGAAGCCCCAAAAACCTAAAAAAATCCCTACAATATGGGTATCAAACGAAAGGTGAAGGCCCCAGGTTTCACTTGGACATCGACATATTTCGATAAATTTATCGATAACTGAGTTATCGGTCAAAATGTGGTTGCCCGAAAACCTTAAAATTTCCCTACAATATGGGTATCAAACGAAAGGGGAAGGCCCCAGGTTTCATTTGGAATTCAATATATTTCGATAAATTGATCGATAACTGAGTTATCGGTCAAAATATAAATGCCCAAAAACCTAAAAAGTTCCCTACAATATGGGTATCAAACGAAAGGTGAAGGCCCCAGGTCTCATTTGGACTTCGATAAATTTATCGATAACTGAGTTATCGGTCAAAATATGATTGCCCAAAAACCTTAAAAATTCCCCACGATATGGGTATCAAACGAAAGGTGAGGGTCCCAGGTTTCACTTGGACATCGACATATGTCGATACATTTATCGATTACTGAGTTATCGGTCAAAATATAATTGCCCAAAAACCTAAAAAATTCCCTACAATATGGGAATCAAACGAAAGGTGAAGGCCCCAGGTCTCATTTGGACTTCGATATATTTCGATAAATTTATCGATAACAGAGTTATCGGTCAAAATATGATTGTCCAAAAACCTAAAAAATTCCCTACAATATGGGTATCAAACGAAAGGGAAAGGCCCCAGGTTTCATTTGGACTTCTATATATATCGATAAATTTATCGATAACTGAGTTATTGTCAAAATCTGAGGCCAAATGCCTTAAAATTCCCTAACAATATGGGTATCAAACGAAAGTGGAAGTCCAGAGGTTTCGTTTGGACTGCTGTATTTTTCGATATATTTATCGATAATTTCCTAGGACATTTGACTAAAAAGTAAAAAATAAATATAGTTTAAAAAAACTAAAACTCACGCTTTTAGAGAGTATTGAACTAAAAATTTGAAAATAATTTTAAAAACCCTACACAGTAGTATTGTGGAAAAAGCGTGGTCCGCTTTGTCCCATAATTTCCGTATATCGAGCGCTCGACGCTTTTCCCACATAATGCTAGTTTCTTTACTGCGCTTTCATTAGCTTTACTTGTACATACATTCATATGTATTTTTGCTTGTTTGTATGTAACTCTACTTCAGTCTACCCGATAGTGGCATATGACTGTCACAAAAACCTTGAAATGTGCCTTCAATGTGGGTGTCAAACGATAGGAGGTTGCATTTGGACTTCGGTATATTTATCGATAACTAAATTATCGGTCATAATGCCTACTACCTATATCAAACGAAAGGGAAGGTCCACAGGTTTCTATTATTTAAACCAAGGAATATTTCGATATATTTATCGATAACTGACTTATCGGTCAAAATGAGGTTGTCCAATAATATTGAAAATTGCCTACAATATGGGTATCAAACGAAAGTGGAGGGCCAGAGGTTTCGTTTGCACTTTGGTATACTTCGATATACATATATGTATATCGATTACTTCATAACACACTTAACTAAAAAGTAAAAATAAATATAGTTTAAAAAGCGAAAACACGCGCTTTTAAAGAATATTGCACTAAAAAGGTAAAAATAATTTAAATAAAAAATGAAGATTATGGAACAAAGCGGACCACGCTTTTTCCACAATACTACTGTGTAGGGTTTTTAAAATTATTTTCAAATTTTTAGTTCAATACTCTCTAAAAGCGTGAGTTTTAGTTTTTTTAAACTATATTTATTATTTCAGGTGTTGTCTTTGTTTTACACCATTGATTCAACTTCTTCACAATTCTATTTTTCTCACTTGAGCTTTTCGTTTCAGCTGTTGTCTTTGTTTTACACCACTATCGCTTCAAACTTTTGTCGGATCCGATTTTCAACTTTTAAATTACCCGCCGCATCGAGCTTTCGCTGCCAACGCTGGCGTTCTGCTTGTCGGAGCACCTGTCGCTCCGGCACGTTTCCAGAAGCTTGCTTGGTGCTCCTACCACTATATTGCTTTTCTTTTTTCTTCAATTTACGAGAAAATTCGAATTGAGTGCACTTTCACCACAGTTCATGGGATTTCTAGTTTCTTTCCGCACTTTTGTCTTCGAACGCTTCCACACTTTCACCACTTTTGCCGGTCAATTTAGCGATTTCCCGGCCGAGCCCCCAATTTGTAGGGTTTTAATTAAAACGAACTATCTAAGGCTTCAATTTCACACGAGTGTTTATTATTATTAATTACTAAAATATATATTTCGACAGTTACTTGTACCCGGCCATATTAACGTATGGCTTCCTCGCTGTTCTAATTAAAACTAAAAAACTTAACACTATTTCGCTTAACTGTTCTTTTTTAAAAATGGTTGCCTGGACGCTTCGTTTAGTGTAGGGTTGCCGCCTAGCTACACGTAATCCCTTAACTCTACGGTGACTGTCTATTCACATTCCTACATACATAGGATTAAAAGGTAATTATTTTTTATACTCTCCTTTAAAATTTGATTGCTTTCAGATAGATGGTTTTGCACTTAGCACATAGGTGGTTTTGCATAGGCATCGACGCTCTATAAGGATTTAAATATCTGAGTAATTTTTCTGTTAGTAACTAAATAAAGTTTTCGGAACAAATGTATTTCTCACAATATGCAACTTTCAATACATAGCTCATTATTATAAACATTTACATGGGGACCAGTGTTGCACTGACATTTTTTTCTTACGTTCTCGAAAGTACCAATTTTTTTGTAGTAAGGGAAGACAAACAGTTATGCTTTATTCAGAAATTAAGCTTACGACTTACAAGCTAGAGAAAATATTTAGAAAAATAAAGATACAAATCAAAGCGGAGTACCATTTTGCCAAATTTTTTTTACTTATATTGTGCCAAACATCGAAAATTCAATTTGTGATTTTGTAGAACTGAACCCCTTTTTTATTAACGAACACATACTGTTTTCTTTATTTTCTGGGAAACCTTTCGTTGAAAGTATTCACACCATTTGCCAAAATTTGAAAGCCATTGATGGTTACAGTAATTTCCGCCCGTGCTCGAAAAGACAAAGTATAATTTTAAGGAATATATTTAAAAACTTCCATCTGCTATCTATGTAAATTTTTCACCTTTGAGCCAAAATGAAGTTTGTGGGTTCAGTCAAGAAGAAAAGTGATATTTTGGACATATGGAAAAAATATAATTTCTCCAAAGTAGCTTTTAAAGGAAAAAGTATCAAAATCATGAAGAAGGTCCCATCGTACCAAATCAACTCCACAGTACTAGATTTGGTACGAAAGTATCCATTACGGCCACACTGATGAGGACTCGTGGTACATAAGAGCTCACACTATTTCGAGAAGGCTATAAAGAGGTATAGCACTTTCAGTGAAGATTTGTTAAATCATCGTTTGATGATTAGAAGAACCACCAACTTATATAAGGATAGCATAAAATCATAATTGGCAATCGTAAATTGTTGACATATGTATTCCATACAAAAGCTTCAGACAATCGAACAACAAGCACTCGATTTGTACTTTGTCAGCTGCTAATTGGATTTTCGCAAACAGACCAGGGATAATCTACATATGAAATGTCAGTGTTCGGACTCTATCACTTTACTTTTTATCTTCTATATATGAAATTGCAGGAGTATTTTTGTAAAGAATTGGCTCAAAACTTTTTAAGGGATTTTTATTCCTTGGATACGTCCTCTCAACATAGGATATATTTTTCCCGCTGGATGGCGCTGGAGTCGCTATATTTACAAAATCCATAATCATATTTTGTAAATAAAGTGACAAAATTAACTTGATGGGGAGGGGGAAGATGAGCAATGGGGACCAGCCGAACCCGAAATAAAAGCGAGCGGTCCAAGGAAGGGTGGGCATCTGAAGGAGATGTCCGAAATAATGTAAGTAGAAAAGGATAATTGTGACATCCGCCCCAGCTATCAATTTGGCCAAGGGTTAGGGATCACGCCCGCGCAAACTGAGCTAGCTGAAGCCCACATTGGTAGTGCTTAGAAAAGGGCCAATGCACTGATACGTGCACGTTACAATTAATATGGATTTTGTAAATATAGCCACTCCAGCACCATCAAGCGGAAAAATATATCCTATGTTGAGAGGACGTATCCAAGGAATAAGCTGTCAAACATAGGATAAATTTGTCCTTTAATCCAATCAATAATGTCCACCCACAAAAAGGAAGCATACGTGCTTAATATGAATAAAATCGAATACATGGATATATTTTTCCGCTGGATGGCGCTGGAGTCGCTATATTTACAAAATCCGTATTTCTATTGACAAGGGGACAGAATAATTTTACTTTTACCCTGCATATTTAAAATTTTCGTTTTATAACTTCATTCAACTCAAAATTTGTTACAAAATCAGATACTGCATATTTTGTATGTAAAATAGTAGGAAACCTATCATGAAAAGTCTGAGAAAACTTTTTAATAACGCAGTTTCTACAAATGACAGAGCAGATACGTATTTTTTATGTAGAAAACCAGCTCTTATTTTTAATGTTTTCCTATTAAAAGTGTAGATATGGCGGAAGTTTTGTAGATACCCACATTTTTTATTAGGATTTGTGGAAAAATTACGTAGATACTGCAAAGGACAGAATTTAAATTAGCAATAACTTTATATTCATTTGCAAATTACAAAATATTTTTGCATGAATAAAATAAATATAAATAACTAACTTTCGAAAAAATATGTAGATACCCACATTCTTAAATAGGACGGCAGTTTTAAGGGAGGCATTTTTGAAAATTTGACTGGTCGTAACTTTTTAACTGATTACGATAGAACAATGGAATTTGGCACAAAGCATACTAGTATCGTTGGGAATATACCTGATGAAATTGTATAAAAAAAATAAAATTAACCCTTTCGCTACATCTTTTTACTACGGAGGCATTTTTGAAAATTTGACTGGTCGTAACTTTTTAACTGATTACGATAGAACAATGGAATTTGGCACAAAGCATACTAGTATCGTTGGGAATATACCTGATGAAATTGGATAAAAAAAATAAAATTAACCCTTTCGCTACATCTTTTTACTACGCTGGCCAAAAAAATCCAATTCTTGTCCAACTATTTGTTTAAGCCCCAGGAACAATAAAAAATAAAATTTTTATAAAATTTTTTTTTATAAGTTTGTTTTTTTACATGGTATATGGCAACAAATATACTGTACGGTAAAGAAAAACTAGGGAATTTTAAGTTTTGAAATTACGAATATAAGTTTATTTTAAAATGGTTTTACATCGAAATTTGAACTTTATCTTTTATATATCTATTATTTATCTATTATATATCTATTAGGGTGATTAAAAAAAAATTTCCACTTGGTCTTACCCCCTATAAAGTTAGGTATTGATGAGAAAATAAGCCTTGCAAAAAATTAGCGCTCTAACTTAACCCTTAGGGGTGGCTATTTTTTTCGGCCTTTCCCATACATTTTGTATGGGAAAAAATGGCATTTTTTTCAAAGTGAATTTTCTTTTAATTTTTGAAACTTTTTTGAAAACATTTTTACATACTCTTAAAGTTGAAGCTTTGAAGCTTCCAAAATGGTAAGCCATGTGCGCTTATCTTACTATAGCACACACATACACAGTAACGCGTAAATTTTAAATGGCTGTAATTATTTTAATGGTTGAGATATTCGCACACGGCTTACCATTTTGGAATCTTCAAAGCTTCAACTTTGAGAGTATGTAAAAATATTTTCAAAAAAGTTTCAAAAATTGGAAGAAAATTCACTTTGTAAAAAATACCATTTTTCCCCATACAAAATGTATGGGAAAGGGCGAAAGAAAATAGCCAGCCCTAAGGGTTAAGCTAGAGCGCTAATTTTTTGCGAGGCTTATTTTCTCGCCAATACCTAAAGTTTCAGGGGGTAAGACCGGAAAAAAAAACAAATTTTTTTTATTTGAATCACCCTAATATGTATGTGTATCTTTTATATATATAAAAATGAATGTATGTTTGTATCTACCCCTCTACCTACCAAACCTTCCATAGGATTGAAATAAAACTTTGTCAACTTATTTCTTCCCCTAGCAGAAAGGTAACTGGCATAGCAAAAATAGTTTGAAGAGGGCGTGGCACCTCCCATGCAAACTGAAATTTTTAAAATGTTTATCTCACACAGCTTGGTCTAGAGCGTTGAAATTTTGTGTGGTCGTTTATATAAAAGGAGGCCTGGCACATCTCATACAAAAAACTTAATGGTCTGTACATCTTCGCAGGTATTTGCCGTAAAATATTGGAGTTTTCTATGAAAGCACACTGAGTTGTGGTAGAATTATGTAAAAATGGGCGTCATTGGAAAAGGAGGAGTAGCACGTCCCATACAAATAAAAATTTGAAAACATTATATCTCTGCAGTTGTTTGCTCTGAAGCGTTGGAATTATAAGTTTGAGTTCCGGTAGAATTGTGTAAAAGTAGGCGGTAGGCATCTTCCATACAACCTAAAACTTATAAAGTGCACATCTCTATAGGTGTTTGCTCAAAAAAGCATTGCAATTTGGTATGAAAAAATTAGTTTAACTTGCGGATATGTGAAAGTGGGCGCTATAGTAAAAGGGAGCGCATATCTCATAGAAACTGAAAATTATAAAGTGTATGTCTCTGCAGGTGTTTTCTCTAAAGCATTGGCATTTTGTATGAGAAAACTAGTTTGAGTTCCGGTAGAATTGTGTTAAAGTGGGAGGTATTGTAAAAGGGGCGTGCCACCTTCCATACAAACTGAAACTCATAAAATGTATATCTCTGTAAGTATTTTCTCTAAAGCATTGGAATTCTATTCAATGTTGTCAAATGCTCCTAATATTTCTTCCCTCAGAATCCTCAAAATCTGAAAAGTCAGACTCCCCGAAATTCTCCCCGAAATTTTCCTTGACATACTTTCAAATTATAATGCGCTAACAAAAAATCAGTACCGCTTTGTAAACTGTTCGTAAAAAAATATTTGTATGCCAAAGCTTAGATTGAAGATTCTTTTACTTACTTTATAGAACTTTTAGTGAAATTATTGTCATAATTTACAAATGTATATAATTAATTTATTCTCAAAATATTTTTGCATGAACAAACTCCAATTTTTGGGGGGGTGGCGGCAACGCCCACCTTTAAGTGAGGCATTTTGGAATATTCGAAAATCCTCCCAGGGCCTATATCATTGTTATCCCGTTCTGAAAATTACCGCTGGGTATTTAATGTTCGGTTCACCGACTTCCTTACTTGTTTTATTTGATTTTACTTTATTTTTTATTTAATTTTTTTTCCTCATCACTTTTTTTCTACGTTTTCTCTTTTTACCACGCTTTTATTAGGTTCACTTGTATGTTTGTTTGTTTGCTTGCTTGCTTGTATGTATGTAACTCTCGTTCGGTTTTAGCCTCAGTGGCCCAAAAACCGTAAAATGTCCCTAAAATATGGGTATCAAACGAAAGGGGAACGCCCCAGATTTCATTTGGACTTCGATATATTTCGATAAATTTATCGATAACTGAGTTATCGGTCAAAATATGATTGCCCAAAAACCTAAAAAAATCCCTACAATATGGGTATCAAACGAAAGGTGAAGTCCCCAGGTTTCACTTGGACATCGACATATTTCGATAAATTTATCGATAACTGAGTTATCGGTCAAAATGTGGTTGCCCGAAAACCTTAAAATTTCCCTACGATATGGGTATCAAACGAAAGGGGAAGGCCCCAGGTTTCATTTGGACTTCGATATATTTTGATAGATTTATCGATAACTGAGTTATCGGTCAAAATATGATTGCCCAAAAACGTAAAAAATTCCCTACAATAAGGGTATCAAACGAAAGGTGAAGGCCGCAGGTTTCATTTGGACATCGACATATTTCGATAAATTTGTCGATAACTGAGTTATCGGTCAAAATATGATTGCCCAAAAACCTAAAAAATTCACTACTATATGGGTATCAAACGAAAGGGGAAGGCCCCAGGTTTCATTTGGACTTCGATATATTTCGATAGATTTATCGATAACTGAGTTATCGGTCAAAATACGATTGCCCAAAAACGTAAAAAATTCCCTACAATATGGGTATCAAACGAAAGGTGAAGGCCGCAGGTTTCATTTGGACATCGACATATTTCGATAAATTTATCGATAACTGAGTGATCGGTTAAAATATGATTGCCCAAAAACCTGAAAAATTCCCTACAATATGGGTATCAAACGAAAGGGGAGGGCCCCAGGTTTGATTTGGACATCGACATATTTCGATAAATTTATCTTGGACATCGACATATCAAAATATGAAGGCCCAAAGGCCTAAAAAATTCCCTACAATATGGGTATCAAACGAAAGGTGAAGTCCCCATGTTTCACTTGGACATCGACATATTTCGATAAATTTATCGATAACTGAGTTATCGGTCAAAATGTGGGTCCCAGGTTTCATTTGGACTTCGATATATTTCGATAAATTTATCGATAACTGAGTTATCGGTCAAAATATGAAGGGCCAAAAACCTAAAAAAATCCCTACAATATGGGTATCAAACGAAAGGTGAAGTCCCCAGGTTTCACTTGGACATCGACATATTTCGATAAATTTATCGATAACTGAGTTATCGGTCAAAATGTGGTTGCCCGAAAACCTTAAAATTTCCCTACAATATGGGTATCAAACGAAAGGTGAAGGCCCCAGGTTTCACTTGGACATCGACATATTTCGATAAATTTATCGATAACTGAGTTATCGGTCAAAATGTGGTTGCCCGAAAGCCTTAAAAATTCCCTACAATATGGGTATCAAACGAAAGGTGAAGGCCCCAGGTTTCATTTGGACATCGACATATGTCGATAAATTTATCGATTACTGAGTTATCGCTCAAAATATAATTGCCCAAAAACCTGAAAAATTCCCTACAATATGGGTATCAAACGAAAGGTGAAGGCCCCAGGTCTCATTTGGACTTCTATATATATCGATAAATTTATCGATAACTGAGTTATTGTCAAAATCTGAGGCCAAGTGCCTTAAAATTCCCTAACAATATGGGTATCAAACGAAAGTGGAAGTCCAGAGGTTTCGTTTGGACTGCTGTATTTTTCGATATATTTATCGATAATTTCCTAGGACATTTGACTAAAACGTAAAAAATAAAAAAAAAAAACTAAAACTCACGCTTTTAGAGAGTATTGAACTAAAAATTTGAAAATAATTTTAAAAACCCTACACAGTAGTATTGTGGAAAAAGCGTGGTCCGCTTTGTCCCATAATTTCCGTATATCGAGCGCTCGACGCTTTTCCCACATAATAGGTTTGTTTACTGACCAAAAAAAGTTCAGAGCAGGTTAGAGCAGAGCAGAGCAGGGCAGCTGTCAAAATAGAAATAGAGCAACTTAGAGCAATTCAGAGCAGAAATGCCATGAAACACTTGAATCTCGATAGTTTCTTTTTATTTGGTTTTTTTTGTTTAAATCTTCAAAATTAATGCAAATTCACGTATACAAAAATATTGATTTTCTTGCAAGCTAATTTTTTTGAAGTTTTCAAAAATTTATTTTTTCCTGACTGACAATTGCTTCTCTGCTCTAACTTACTCCATAAAAAACCTACAGCAGAAATTTGTGATCTGGATTACTCTAGTTTTGTTTTGAGCGTACTCATGAAACAAAAGATAGAGCAACCTAGAGCAAGAAAAGTGTTCGTTAAACACTATTTTGTGAAATATCTCAATCTGGCGTAAGCTAGAGCAGCCCAATAAACAAACCTAATGCTAGTTTCTTTACTGCGCTTTCATTAGCTTTACTTGTACATAGATACATTCATATGTATTTTTGCTTGTTTGTATGTAACTCTACTTCAGTCTACCCGATAGTGGCATATGACTGTCACAAAAACCTTGAAATGTGCCTTCAATGTGGGTGTCAAACGATAGGAGGTTGCATTTGGACTTATATATATATTTATCGAAAGGGAAGGTCCACAGGTTTCTATTATTTAAACCAAGGAATAGTTCGATATATTTATCGATAACTGACTTATCGGTCAAAATGAGGTTGTCCAATAATATTGAAAATTGCCTACAATATGGGTATCAAACGAAAGTGGAGGGCCAGAGGTTTCGTTTGCACTTTGGTATACTTCGATATACATATATATCGATTACTTCATAACACACTTAACTAAAAAGTAAAAATAAATATAGTTTAAAAAGCGAAAACACGCGCTTTTAAAGAATATTGCACTAAAAAGGTAAAAATAATTTAAATAAAAAACGAAGATTATGGAACAAAGCGGACCACGCTTTCTCCACAATACTACTGTGTAGGGTTTTTAAAATTATTTTCAAATTTTTAGTTCAATACTCTCTAAAAGCGTGAGTTTTAGTTTTTTTTAAACTATACTAGCTGACCCGGCAGACGTTGTCCTGCCACAAATTTATTTCCCTGTCTGTTTCTCTAACCCGATCCCTATATCTATTTTAAACCATATCCCTATCTCCTTCATATAGGAGAAACCACGCCCCCTTTTTCCTTATCCCCAGTTTTTTTTGGAGGTGTCCGGGATTGATCTTATATAACTCCTCACAAAATTTCAGTGGTCTAACCTAAATACTTCTAGAGATATGGACTGAAGTATTTTATTCGTATGGGAGGTGCCACGTCCCCTTTATCGTTAACTCGAGTTTTTTGGGAGGTATTAGGGATCGATCACATATAAACCCTCACCAAATTTCAGTGGTCTAACATAAATACTTGCAGAGATATGGGCTATGAAATGTTTCCTTCATATAGGAGAAACCACGCCCCCTTTTTCCTTATCCCCAGTTTTTTTTTGGAGGTGGCCGGGATTGATCTTATATAACTCCTCACAAAATTTCAGTGGTCTAACCTAAATACTTCTAGAGATATGGACTATGAAGTATTTTATTCGTATGGGAGGTGCCACGCCCCCTTTATCGTTAACTCGAGTTTTTTGGGAGGTATTAGGGATCGATCACATATAAACCCTCACCAAATTTCAGTGGTCTAACATAAATACTTGCAGAGATATGGGCTATGAAATGTTTCCTTCGCATGGGAGGTGCCACGCCCCCTTTTTCTTTATCTCCAGTTTTTTTGGAGATGATGGGATTAATCTTATTTAACTCCTCAAGAAATTTCAGTGGTCTAACCTAAACACTTCCCGAGATATGGAATATGAAGTATTTCATTCGTATGGGAGGTGCCACGCCCCCTTTTTCGTTACCCTAGTTTTTTTGGAGGTGGAAGGGATCGACCTCATCTAACCTCTAACCACATTTCAGTGGTCTAACATAAGTACTTTCAGAGATATGGACTATGAAGTATTTCATTCGTATGAGATGTGCCACGCCCCCTTTTTCGTTATCCCCAGTTTTTTTGGAGGTGGTAGGGATCGATTTCATATAATCCCTTACCAAATTTCAGTGGTCTAACATGAATACTTCCAGAGATATCGACTATGAAATATTTCATTTGTATGGGAGGTGCCACGCCCCCGTTTTCGTTATCCCCAGCTTTTTTGGAGGTGGTAGGGGTCGATCTCATATAATCCCTTACCAAATTTCAGTGGTCGAACATGAATACTTCCAGAGATATCGACTATGAAGTATTTCATTCGTATGGGAGGTGCCACGCCCCCTTTTTGGTTAACCCCCAGTTTTATGGGTGAGAATGGTGTTGTTATCCTATAGGTCTGTACCGATTTCCAGGTCCCTACCTTAAACCCATTTAGAGATATTCACCTTGAAGAAAAATGTTTGTATGGGAGGTGCCACGCCCCCCTAATATTTTGTTCTGATTTTATAACATGACCTGCGCGTGGTAATAACAAACAAACCCCCTAAAGGAAGTATATGATTTGGTTCAGCCGTTTTCGATTTTTAGCGTAACGACTGAACACCATTTCATTTTTATATATATAGATTGTATGGGAGGTACCACGCCTCCTTTTTCGATAACCCCAAGTTTTATGGGTGAGAATGGTGTTGTTATCCTATAGCTCTATACCAATTTTCATGTTCCTACCTTAAACACTTTTGAAGATATTCACCTTGAAAAATTCAGTTTGTATCGGAGGTGCCACGCCCCCTTTTCCGATTACCCCTTCTTTTATGTGTATGAAGGCTTTTGATACCATATAGGTCTATATCAATTTTCAGGTCCCTACCTTGAACCCTTTCACAGATATTCTGCTTAAAAAATTTAGTTTGTATGGGAGGTACCACGCCCCCTTATTGGATAACCCCCGGTTTTATAGGTGAGAGTGGTGCTGTTATCCTGTAGCTCTGTACCAATTTTCATGTTCCTACCTTAAACACTTTTGAAGATATTCAACTTGAAAAATTCAGTTTGTATGGGAGGTGCCACGCCCCCTTAATATTTTGTTCTGATTTTAAGACATGACCTGCGCGTGGTAATAACAAACAAATCCCCCAAAGGAAGTATTTCATTTGGTTCAGCCGTTTTCGAGTTTTAGCGTTACAATTATACACCATTTCATTTTTATATATATAGATTTATTTCTTTGGTTTTATTTAATTTAATTTTGTTCCATTCTATTCTTTTGTTTTCTCTCCTTTTATTTTCGTTTATTATACCTTTCATGAACATGAAATGGTATTATAACTTTGGTCCGATGTTTGTAAGTATGAGAAGAAGAAGAGATAGACCCATCAATAAGTATACCGAAATGATCAGGATGACGAGATGAGTTGATTTAGCCATGTCCGTCTGTCCGTCTGTCTGTCTGTCTGTCTGTCTGTCTGTCTGTCTGTCTGAACGCAAACTAGTCCCTCAGTTTTTGAGATATTTAGCTGAAATTTTGTATGCGGCCACCATTTTCCAATATAGGGATCATTTGTCGGAACCAGCAAGAGCGGACCGATATTACATATAGCTCCCATACAATCGATTGTTCCGATAGACGGATTTTGGGCTATAACTCCTGTAATTAAACACCTAGGACCCTCGTGAAGGGTGGATACCTTGCCGCGGTACGAGGGCTTAAGTCGATAGCCACAGGGCTACGCTGCCCTTGTGATCATAGCTCCGTACGGCACTTCATCACGAGAGCAGCCTAGCCTCTCTGGCGCGACGACAAAGATCTTCCCCCTCCCAATCCAGGGTGTTATGCGAAACCGTGCCCATTGGACGTTTGCAGCCGGGAGGCAAATCGTGGCTGTATTTGAACGGAGCCTCTCTGATACCGGGTCGCCTCAGAGAGTAAGCATGGCCTTACCGCGGTACGGGGCTCTGCCGCGGCGGACGACACATTTTCCCCTACTCTTCCCTTGACCCTAAGCTGGCCTTGTCCGGCGACGGGTCGTACGAACAAGATGAACTCAAATAACCCAAATAAAAACGATAAAACTAAAAAACAAACAACGCCAAATTTCACTCCTCAGCAAAGGAGAGCTATGGAGGAACAGGCGAGAAAGCAACAACAACGCCGGAGGACAACCTCCGTTCCACAATCAAGGGGGGGATCGACAGCGATGGCAACTACGAGTCGGTCAACCAACCCTCTATCGACTAAGATCGACTTGATGGGAGCTAGCACCAGTGCGGTTGCCAACGCAACTAAGCGGACCACGGTGGATGCTAAACTCCCATCAACCGCTGATATGAAAACCAGTATCTTTACGTCTGTGGCAGCGGTCTCACGACCTGGCCTCGGAGTTTCGAAGGAGAAGGAAGCTGCAACTGAGATTTCGGCAAGGAGAGCGACCGCGATGGCAACTACGGGTCCGCACTCCCAGGAGACATCTCCCCGCCGCTTCACATACCACGAGAAAAGATTGGCTGCAAAGATCCTGAAGAGGTATGAAGGGGTACCGCAGGAATCGCTGTCGCCGAATTCCAGTAAATCGGTAGAGCTAGCGAAAGCTGTGATACCGGATTTCCAAACTTCGTACATGCCAAAGAGGTTAAAAGTTAACCCTTTCAAGCGCCAGAGATCGGACCTGGAGTTAAATCCCCCTCCCAAGCGGCATCAGAATACCCCTGGAGCGGGCAAACTAAGCTTTGCTGAGGTAACCAAGGACAGGATCCTTATAGGCGTCCTTGACCGAGGCAATGACCGTCTGGCCATCCCTAAGGACCGGTGGCGTTACGTGCGAAATGAACTCGGCAACATTCTTCTCAATGTTGCTCCAGAGTTTCCGGGTAGTTCGGCGCGAGTAACGGATGCGGGTTGGCACCAGGGTCAGATTAAATTACTCGCATGCGAGGATGCAAAAACCGTAGCACTGTACAAGGCAGCAGCTGCTAAGCTGGGTGAAGTCTACAAGGGCGCAAAGATAGAGGTCGTCGACTGGAAGGACATTCCAGTTCGTCCAAGGGCAAGGGCGTGGATTCCGGCCATCCCTGACGAACCCGAGAGAATTCTTGGGATGCTACGGCTAATGAATCCGTCCCTGCCAACGCATGACTGGAGTGTCAATCTGGTCGGGGATGCGGTAGGGCCCGACAGACAGGTGGTGTTCACCATGAATAAAGAGTCAATCGAGCCCCTCAAAAGGTGCAATGGCCTAGTACACTACAGCGTAGGCCAGATCGTTATCCACGTATATCGTGGTGATGCTCAGCGCGCTGCCTTCTCGGCTGCTCCGGGGGAACCGGAAAACGAATTACCAGAAGAGGAAGCGGAGGATTCCGATGCGGAAAGCATGTTATCCGCCACGTCCCTTGGCGATAGTGCTGTGAACAACTCGGAGATGGAGGACAGCCTACAGGGCGAGGAAGCCCTCGACGTCACGGTGGTAGCAGCCAACGCTGAGCCATTAACATCTAACGCTACAGACAGCAAGACACCTGCAACGCCATATCGGGCAGTTAATCGGAACAACTCGTCGTTGATAGGCAACCTCCGGGATGGGGCAAACCTCGACGATATGGGGACGGCAGGGAAGTCTGTGCGCTCTCATGTTGGTGGTGCTTCAGATTAATCTGCACAAATCTAAAGTAGCTTCGGCTGCTTTAAGTAGTCGTCTTTCTAAAGGCGACGTGGATGTGGTCCTCATCCAAGAACCCTGGGTCAATAGCTCGAGAATCTGCGGATTGGGGACTAAGGGCTTCAAGCTCATTCGAGCCAGCGAGGAGAGCAAAGTCAGAACGTGTATTCTGGTCAAGTCTGAGTTGAACTCCTTTCTCCTACCTAATTACACCAATGGGGATATTACCGCTATCAGTCTAACGGTCGACAGCACCCGCCTGACGGTGGCTTCGGTCTATATGCCCTACGACGCCGAAGAACCCCCACCACAAACGGAGGTGAAAGACCTGGTGTCAAATTTCTGCACGGGTAATCTTATTATTGGAGCGGACGCTAATGCTCACCATGTCCAATGGGGGAGCTCCGACATCAATGCCAGGGGCGAGTCTCTGTTTGATTACCTCTTAACAACCAACCTGGTGATTTGCAACGTGGGTAATGAGCCTACTTTTATCACTAAGACCCGCAGGGAGGTCATAGACCTCACTATCTGTAGTGAAGGCGCTTATGAGTGGGTCAGAAAATGGCGGGTTCTGGAAGAACATTCTTTCTCCGACCACCGTTACATAGAAATGGTTTTAGACTTTATTGTAGAACAACCAATCATGAAGCGCAATCCACGTAACACTGATTGGCAGTTACACAATGAAATATTAGACAGAGACCTACCAGTACTGCCCTCACAAGCCCCCTCATCAGTAGAGGAGCTGGAGGATCTTGTTACTACATTTACATCGGCGCTCTCAAATGCTCTAGGACAGGCTTGTCCAGTGCCAAAACCACGCGGTAAACACAGGCCACATTGGTGGTCCTACGATTTGGACTCGCTCCGAATATCATGCCGGAAACAATTTAACAAGGCCAAGAGCTTCGGCTCTGAGCCTCATTGGCACGAATATAAAGCTAAACTAAGGGCCTACAAAAAAGCTCTGAGACAGGCGAAGAGAACCTCGTGGAGAAATTTCTGCACTGGCGTCGAAAAGGTCGACGACACAGCGAGACTTAGACGAGTCCTCTCGAAAAGTCAAACAACCATCAGCTATCTGCGAAAACCTGACGGATCCTGGACCAGCACGGAAGAGGAAACCCTTGAGCTGCTCTTGAATACACATTTTCCGGGGAATCTGCATGATGCACCACTAGCACCTGCAACAAACCTGGCAGTAAATATACCCATCACTGAGGAAAGAGTAAGGTGGGCAGTTAAGAGCTTTGAACCGTATAAGGCTGCCGGGCTGCCACAAACTCTGTGTGACCTGATGCAAGTAGCACTGCGAGAAGTTTCGACGTGGCGGACTTAGTATCAACCCAGGGTAGGTGGAACTTGTCCTCTACACCATCATCATCATTTATTGGCGCTTAACCGCCTAAGCGATTTTGGCCGTTGCATATCAAAGCACGCCAGTCATTCCTTTTTAGCGATAACTGACGCCAATTGGAAACCCCAAGGGAGTTCAAGTCATCCTCCGCCTGTTGTTTCCATCTCAGTCGAGGCCTCCCCCTTCCTCTGCTGCCGAATTCAGGCGACGATAGGAAAACCTTCTCTGCTGGAGCTTCTTTGTCCATTCGCATAACATGGCCCAGCCAGCGGAGTCTTTGGGCTTTAATTCGCTGGACTATGGTCAGATCTGCGTAGAGCTCGTACAGCTCATCGTTAAATTTCCTTCGATACTCGCCGTTGGCATCACGGGAAGGACCATAAATCTTCCGGAGAACTTTTCTCTCAAATACTCCTAGGGCCATCTCATCTTCTCTTGACATTGTCCATGAATCTGAGCCATACATCAGGACAGGTATGATGAGAGACTTATA
Source organism: Campiglossa producta (assembly GCA_964058755.1). Taxonomy (NCBI): domain Eukaryota; kingdom Metazoa; phylum Arthropoda; class Insecta; order Diptera; family Tephritidae; genus Campiglossa; species Campiglossa producta. Next base: position 141,136,850 of record CAXKVI010000001.1, read on the forward strand.
GAGCGTGATCTTTGTTCTTCGAGAGAGGACTTTACTTCTCAATTGCCTACTCAGTCCAAAGTAGCACTTGTTGGCAAGAGTGATTCTCCGCTGGATTTCTAGACTGATATTATTTTCGGTGTTGATACTGGTTCCCAAATAGACGAAGTCCCTCACAGTTTCAAATTTGTAACTATCAACAGTGACATGGCTGCCAAGGCGCAGGTGCGCCGATTCTTTCTTTGATGACAGCAAATACTTCGTCTTGTCCTCGTTCACGGCAAGACCCACTTTTTACGCTTCCTGATCCAGTCCAGAGAAGGCAGCGCTTACGGCGCGGTTGTTAAGGCCAATGATATCAATATCATCGGCATACGCCAGCAATTGCACGCTCTTGTAAAAGATTGTACCATTGCGGTTTAGCTCTGCTGCTCGAATTATCTTCTCCAGCATCAGATTGAAGAAATCGCACGAAAGGGAGTCGCCCTGTCTGAAGCCTCGTTTGGTTTCAAATGGCTCAGAGAGGTCCTTCCCGATTCTGACGGAGCTGTTGGTATTGCTCAACGTCATTTGCCAAAGCCGTATAAGCTTTGCAGCGAAGTCAAATTCAGACATGGCGGCATACAGGCAACTCCTTTTTGCGCTGTCAAAAGCGGCTTTGAAATCGACAAAGAGATGGTGTGTGTCGATTCTTTTATCATGGGTCTTCTCCAGGATTTGGCGTATCGTGAAAACCTGGTCGATGGTAGACTTACCAGGTCTAAAGCCACACTGAGAAGGTCCAATCAGTTTGTCTACGATGGGCTTCAGCCTTTCACACAACACGCTAGAAAGAACCTTATATGCAATATTAAGAAGACTAATTCCGCGGTAGTTGGTGCGGTTAGCGGGATCGCCTTTCTTGTGGATTGGGCAAAGCACACTTAAATTCCAATCCGGAGGCATGCATTCGTCTGACCATATTCTGCATAAGAGCTGATGCATGCTTTTTACCAGCTCTTCGCCTCCGTGTTTGAACAGCTCGGCGGGTAGTCCGTCTTTTCCAGGCGCTTTGTTGTTTTTGAGCCGGGATATAGCTATCCTCACTTCATCATAGTCAGGTGGTGGGACGACTTTTCCATCGTCAGGGATTGGGGTATCGGGTTCGACGTCTCCCTCGCAATTTAGCAGTGAGGAGAAGTGCTCCCTCCATAATTTAAGTACACTTTGTACGTCGGTTACCAGGTCGCCATTATTGTCCTTACAGGAGCTTGCCCCGGTCTTAAAACACAAGGGGAACACCCCAGGGTGGTGTTCTTTCCCCGCTTTTATGGAACCTCACAGTCAACTCGTTGCTACGTGACACAAGCTGGGGGGGCGGGAAGATAGTGGCATACGCAGACGATTTAGCTATTGCATTCAGAGGCAAGTTCCCACAAACTCTGTGTGACCTGATGCAAGTAGCACTGCGAGAAGTTTCGACGTGGTCCTCTCGCTGCGGACTTAGTATCAACCCAGGGAAGGTGGAACTTGTCCTCTACACCATCATCATCATTTATTGGCGCTTAACCGCCTAAGCGATTTTGGCCGTTGCATATCAAAGCACGCCAGTCATTCCTTTTTAGCGATAACTGACGCCAATTGGAAACCCCAAGGGAGTTCAAGTCATCCTCCACCTGTTGTTTCCATCTCAGTCGAGGCCTCCCCCTTCCTCTGCTGCCGAATTCAGGCGACGATAGGAAAACCTTCTGTGCTGGAGCTTCTTTGTCCATTCGCATAACATGGCCCAGCCAGCGAAGTCTTTGGGCTTTAATTCGCTGGACTATGGTCAGATCTGCGTAGAGCTCGTACAGCTCATCGTTAAATTTCCTTCGATACTCGCCGTTGGCATCACGGGAAGGACCATAAATCTTCCGGAGAACTTTTCTCTCAAATACTCCAAGGGCCATCTCATCTTCTCTTGACATTGTCCATGAATCTGAGCCATACATCAGGACAGGTATGATGAGAGACTTATCGAGCGTGATCTTTGTTCTTCGAGAGAGGACTTTACTTCTCAATTGCCTACTCAGTCCAAAGTAGCACTTGTTGGCAAGAGTGATTCTCCGCTGGATTTCTAGACTGATATTATTTTCGGTGTTGATACTGGTTCCCAAATAGACGAAGTCCCTCACAGTTTCAAATTTGTAACTATCAACAGTGACATGGCTGCCAAGGCGCAGGTGCGCCGATTCTTTCTTTGATGACAGCAAATACTTCGTCTTGTCCTCGTTCACGGCAAGACCCACTTTTTACGCTTCCTGATCCAGTCCAGAGAAGGCAGCGCTTACGGCGCGGTTGTTAAGGCCAATGATATCAATATCATCGGCATACGCCAGCAATTGCACGCTCTTGTAAAAGATTGTACCATTGCGGTTTAGCTCTGCTGCTCGAATTATCTTCTCCAGCATCAGATTGAAGAAATCGCACGAAAGGGAGTCGCCCTGTCTGAAGCCTCGTTTGGTTTCAAATGGCTCAGAGAGGTCCTTCCCGATTCTGACGGAGCTGTTGGTATTGCTCAACGTCATTTGCCAAAGCCGTATAAGCTTTGCAGCGAAGTCAAATTCAGACATGGCGGCATACAGGCAACTCCTTTTTGCGCTGTCAAAAGCGGCTTTGAAATCGACAAAGAGATGGTGTGTGTCGATTCTTTTATCATGGGTCTTCTCCAGGATTTGGCGTATCGTGAAAACCTGGTCGATGGTAGACTTACCAGGTCTAAAGCCACACTGAGAAGGTCCAATCAGTTTGTCTACGATGGGCTTCAGCCTTTCACACAACACGCTAGAAAGAACCTTATATGCAATATTAAGAAGACTAATTCCGCGGTAGTTGGTGCGGTTAGCGGGATCGCCTTTCTTGTGGATTGGGCAAAGCACACTTAAATTCCAATCCGGAGGCATGCATTCGTCTGACCATATTCTGCATAAGAGCTGATGCATGCTTTTTACCAGCTCTTCGCCTCCGTGTTTGAACAGCTCGGCGGGTAGTCCGTCTTTTCCAGGCGCTTTGTTGTTTTTGAGCCGGGATATAGCTATCCTCACTTCATCATAGTCAGGTGGTGGGACGACTTTTCCATCGTCAGGGATTGGGGTATCGGGTTCGACGTCTCCCTCGCAATTTAGCAGTGAGGAGAAGTGCTCCCTCCATAATTTAAGTACACTTTGTACGTCGGTTACCAGGTCGCCATTATTGTCCTTACAGGAGCTTGCCCCGGTCTTAAAACCTTCCGTCATCCGCCGGATCTTTTCATAGAATTTTCGGGCATCATTCCTGCCAGCCAGCATCTCAAGCTCCTCACACTCACGCCTTTCGGCCTCACTTTTCTTTTTTCGGAAAAGGCGTCTCTCTTCCTTCTTTGCCTCACGATATTGTTGCCATACACTGCGGGTTGCGCCCGTTCACCAACCGGTACAAAATACCGCCACTAAGCCTACCAGAACTAGATGGCACGCGCCTGGGCTTGTCGGATAAGGCCAAGTTTCTAGGCATAGTTCTGGACAGGAAATTGAATTGGAAGGAGAATGTTCTTCAGCGCCAGAAGAAAGCTTGCATCGCTCTTTACACATGCAAAAGAGCCATTGGCAAAAAATGGGGGCTCAGCCCTACAGTATGCAGTTGGATCTACACGGCCATCATTCGCCCAATCATGCTTTATGGAGTCGTCGTATGGTGGCCTGCGCTGAGCAAGGCAACATACCTGAATCTGTTGCGGAAAGTCCATAGATCCAATATGATCTGTATAAGCGGTGCGCTAAGGACAACGCCCAACGAAGCCCTCCAGGTCATTCTGGGCATTTTGCCACTTGATCTGGAAGGGTTTCGGTCAGCGGCGGCATCAGCTCTGCGCCTAAGAGAAACCTCCAGTTGGGCTGCGGGTACTATTGGACACTCCAGTATTCTGGAATCTTACAGCTTTCTCCCTCTAAGCACAGATCGTTGTGCGACTACTACAGTCGGGGATAGCTGTTTCAAAATAAACATTCCCAGCAGAGAAGACTGGGAGAGGACGGATTGGTGTCCCGAAACAAATGGTGGCACTTCCATATACACCGACGGCTCGAAGTTGGACGGCAGAGTTGGAGGAGGAGTTTATTCAAGGGATTTGGACCTTGAGCTCTCCTTCAGACTACCTGATCATTGTAGCGTCTTCCAGGCGGAAGTCTCGGCAATCCTGGGCGCCGCGGCCTGGTTAAGAAAACGTGTTATCGGAGAAGATATCGCTATTTTCAGCGATAGCCAAGCGGCCATCAGATCCCTTGGCTCATACACGTTCAACTCTGAACTGACGCTCAGCTGTCGTCGATCTCTTCAGGAGATGGCCGAACAGAACCGCGTAAACCTCATATGGGTCCCGGGACATAGGGACATTGAGGGAAACTGTAAGGCAGACGAGCTTGCCAGGCAGGGCACGACCAAGCAGGTTCTTCAGGATAAAGAGCGCTTAGGTATGCCGTTTGCCACATGCAAACTAATGCTGAAGGAGCACACACTCCGTCAAGCCAACGAAAGATGGCTGCAATCCCCAGGGTGTCGCATATCGAAACAAACCTGGCCAAAATGGGATCTTAAAAGGTCTAGACGCATTTATGCCCTAACTAGGAGGGAAATCTGCATATTGATAGGGGTATTAACCGGTCACTGCCTCATTGGTAGGCATGCAGAAAGGCTAGGTGTGCCCTACCGATGATGCTGCAGGAGTTGCAAAGATGATGAGGAGGAGGAAACAGTGGAGCACCTCATCTGCAACTGTCCGGCTTTAAGCGGCGCGAGAACGCGCTTTTTGGGAGTTCCGTTCCTGGACAGCCTAAGCCAGATCGCGGAAATGGACATAAAGGACTTGATGGGCTTCATAAAGTCATCTAAGTGGTTCGAGGAGGAGTAACGGTGTCGGTTTAGGAGTGTCAGTCCCGGGATTCTGCTATGTGGAAAATCCCAACAACTCAGGGATTTTCCATATGGCTGGGTCCCGGGACTGACTTTCCTTGTGTTGGTGGTATCACAACGGGCCTTTCAAAACTGGCCTAAGTGTGCCTCTGCGGCAGCCACTTGAACCTAACCTCAACACCTAGGAACGTGAAATTTTGTAAGTGTTGCTATTTTTATATGTGAAATATCGGTGTTGAAAATCATCGAGATGGGATATATATTTCACATAGCTCCCATACAATCGATTGTTCCGATATACGGATTTTGGGCTATAACTCCTGTAATTAAACACCTAGGAACGTGAAATTTTGGAAGTATTGCTATTTTGATATGTGAAATATCGATGTTGAAAATTATCGAGATGGGATAAATATTTCACATAGCTCCCATACAATCGATTGTTCCGATAAACGGGTTTTGGGCTATAACTCCTGTAATTAAACACTTAGAACGTGAAATTTTGTAAGTGTTGCCATTTTTGTATGTGAAATATCGATGTTGAAAATTATCGAGATGGGATAAATATTTCGCATAGCTCCCATACAATCGATTGTTCCGATAAACGGATTTTGGGCTATAACTCCTGTAATTAAACACGTAGGAACGTGAAATTTTGTAAGTGTTGCTATCTTTATATGTGAAATATCGATGTTGAAAATCATAGAGATGGGATATATATTTCACATAGCATACCATACAATCGATTGTTCCGATAAACGGATTTTGGGCTATAACTCCTGTAATTAAACACGTAAGAACGTGAAATTTTCGACGTATTGCTATTTTGATATATGAAATATCGATGTTGAAAATTATCGAGATGGGATAAATATTTCACATAGCTCCCATACAATCGATTGTTCCGATAAACGGATTTTGGGCTATAACTCCTGTAATTAAACACGTAGGAACGTGAAATTTTGTAAGTGTTGCTATTTTTATATCTGAAATATCGATGTTGAAAATCATCGAGATGGGATAAATATTTCATATAGCCCCCATACAATCGATTGTTCCAATAAACGGATTTTGGTAGATAACTCCTGTAGTTATATAGGTAGGAACGTGAAATTTCGTAACTATTGCTATTTTAGAATGTGGAATGTCGATGTTAAAAATCAATGAGATTGGACCAATATAACACATCGCCCCCATATAATCGATAGTTCCGATAATTTCGGTATGAGCTTAAGTTAAATTCACACAGGCTGTACTGGGATCAAACAGTGAAAATCGTGACGCTTATTCATGAAAGGTATTTAGCCTTCGGCACAGCCGAAGACAGCTTTCCTTACTTGTTTTTTATTTCATTTTATATTATTCTATATCTATTCGTGGGAGTAATATGATGCTTGGTATAATTCTTATATAAAGGAGTAGAAATGAGAGGAAGAAAAAAAATTAAATGATCCCGGGATGGTAGAATGAGGTGAAGTATTTTTCCTACTACTATAGTAACAACTTTGTATTTAAGTCGACTTTGGCGGCCGCTGTGGTGATCTCAAACCGGTACACTGAACCAAAAAAGTACATATTTTCTACGAAAAATTACATATATTTTAAGAATTTTTTTCATTAAAAGCTCTCCAAAGAACGTTTTCATAGAATTTAAGAACACAAATTCGTAAATATTCATATCAAACCAAATCTTAATAATAATTCTTCGAATCAAAGAACCCATTATTATAATTTTTATTTATTATTTACAAAAAGTAGAATTTGGGATAATAAATAATATAATGATAATGATTATTGATAAAATAATATAAACTTAACCGCGATCTTCCCGGATGTGTTAGGTGAACGTTTTGCATGAATAGCGCATAAGTTGGTATCTTCCAAAGTCCCACAAAATATGACTCAGATGCTTCTTGCAAAACACCAATAGCAGCAGATTGGAAAATTTTAAGAATTTTTTTCATTAAAAGCTCTCCAAAGAACGTTTTCATAGAATTTAAGAACACAAATTCGTAAATATTCATATCAAACAAAATCTTAATAATAATTCTTCGAATCAAAGAACCCATTATTATAATTTTTATTTATTATTTACAAAAAGTAGAATTTGGGATAATAAATAATATAATGATAATGATTATTGATAAAATAATATAAACTTAACCGCGATCTTCCCGGATGTGTTAGGTGAACGTTTTGCATGAATAGCGCATAAGTTGGTATCTTCCAAAGTCCCACAAAATATGACTCAGATGCTTCTTGCAACACACCAATAGCAGCAGATTGGAAAAGTAAATCAGTTTTGAAATCTTAAGCGATTTCACGAACTAAACGGTGGAACGGATGGTCAATTCAGTTGACTTCTGATAACGGCTAATTTCTCGCAAAGCTTCTGTACCAGGGCTATAACGACGGGGCTTCTTCACACCACTGGTGGAGGGAGCCGATTTACCAGCTGCAACTTGCAACTTGTTAGGCCTTTCCACCGCTTGAGTTTTTCTTTTTTTTCAATTATTTGGTATATTTTGCTAATGTTTCTCAAAATTTGTATTATTGTTTTTTAAATTATAATTTTATTTGCACGCGCGTCTAGCTTTATCAACGTTTGATTGAACAATATAAGAAAAGTTCTTACATTTCGTGAAAAAGTTCTTAAATTTTAAGAAAAATCTTCTTAGATTGTATGAACACTTTTATACATACGTAATTTCTTAAAATTTAAGAACAAATTCTTAACATTTAAGAACAAATTCAGCTAAAACCATTAATGAATGTTAGTTCTTATATTTTAAGAACGAAGTTCTGACGTTAATAAAATTAAACGTATTTTTTCATATATAATAAGAATTTTTTCTTAAATTATACGTAATTTTTCTTAGATTCTAAGAAAAAATCAGCGTGAACTTCTATGAAACTTTGTTCGTAAAAAACATGTACGTTTTTGGTTCAGTGTAGAGTCAAAATCAAAAGTTTCTTAATACGACAAATTTGTTGAACGAGGTCACCTCTCGGCATTGGTTTGGCAAACTCCCCAAGTGTATTTTTTGGCTTCTCAACAAAAATTAATTAGCTGTGCCGGTACCTTTCTGAGTCCACACAAATCTGTAGGTTTCACCAATTTGCACACCACAAATTGGAAGAAAAGCTCGGCAAAAATCTCGTTATAAGTTATGTTAACCTGGTGGTATACGTCGCAACTCGTTTTTTACAAAAAAAAACTACACAAAAACAAAATAAAATACAATTTCTGCAAATTCAATTTCAAAACTTGTTGCGTTTTTAGATGAAAATACAATTTAAAGCAGACTACATGCTGCAATCTAAGTAGGCCTGCTTAGTGAGCAATCATGATGTCGACTGGCCATACGAAAACTCACACTTTCAACATTTTTTATGAAACCTAACACTTTTGAAATTCTGTACGAAAAGAAACAATTTGTGTCTGACGAAAAACTACACTTTTAGCTGGTAGATTTTCTTCCGACACAAATCGAAGGTGTTAGTTTTCGTCAGACACAAGATTTCTGGTGTTAGTTTTCGTATGGCGATATGTTCCTGATTCTAGTTTTTGGATTTATATGAAAACAAAGTTTGCCGAATATACGCCCCAAAGCACAATATAGCCAAATACCTGGAAAATTACTTAAAACATGACATAGCTACAAACTTAATCTAAGGAAATTTGGTGAATATTGATGATATACATAGATTCGATATCTACTTACATATCGTTACCTTAATTCACAAAGGCCCTAACTGAAATAAAGAAAATTTTACAGGAGAAGCAATTACATTGAATGCATGCAAAGATAGCTTTGTAAATTTGGAATATCTACGTTATTACTGCTATTAACTACTTAAAATATATAGAGAGTGTGTATTTTACTATATCATACTTAAAAATGGGAAAAAGGTATTTTCGAAGAATGTGCCAATTAGGGCCTTTGTGAGGTAACGATATATGCAAAATATCAAGGTATTATTTAAAAGCTACACACACATATATATGAGGCGGTTAGAAGCAAAGGGGTGTAAGTACCTTTTTCACAAAAAACGAGTTAAGTGCGCCATCGCATTAATAAAACACCATTTTATTTGGTGGCAAAAGGATATATATAAATTATATTCCAATAGCGACATCTATCCGCTAAAAGAAATAGTGCTTACCAATTTCTTCAAAGTACATGGAGGCAAAGGGGTGTATAGGCAGTACATTTTTAAATGGCTGTAATTAATTTAATAGTTTATATAATCGCACACGGTTTACCGTTTTGTAAACTTCAAAGCCTTCACTTTAAGAATATGTAAAAGTTTTTTGAAAAAAATTTCAAAAATTATGAGAAAAATAATTTTGAAAAAATCCCTATTTTTCCCATAGAAAAGGGCAACAAAAAAAATATGCACCCCTAAGGGTTAAGTTACAGAGCTAATTTTTTGCAAGGCTTATTTTCTCATCGATACCTTACTTTTCAGGGGGTAAGACCATGTCGACCTTTCTTTTGAATCACCCCAATGTGCATTAGAGCGTATCACCAAAAAAAGTTGAAAATGTTCCCCCCCAGTTTGAACACTTACCGTATGAGGTTCTCAAAAAAAAATTTTTTTAATTTTTTGTCACCCTGTAAAAACAGCGAAATTCGTTTTTTTTCTATAACTTCTATATTTCTAGTTCGATTTTCAAAAGTGATACATTTTTAGAAAGGTATTCACCAAGGCAATATTTCATCAATAGAAACTTTTAGCCCTTTTTTTCTTAGTTTTCCGGAAAAAAAATTTAGTTTTTTTTTCAAAAACAGGGTGTTGGTTTTAGTAAAAATAGAATAAAAACTGAACTTGGCATGAAGGGCTAAAAGTTTCTATGGATGAAATCTTGCCTTGGTGAATACCTTTCTAAAAATGTATCACTTTTGAAAATCGAACGAGAAATATAGAAATTATAGAAAAAAAACAAATTTCGCTGTTTTTACAGGGTGACAAAAAAATTAAAAAAATTTTTTTTGAAAACCTCATAAGGTAAGTGTTCAAACTGGGGGGGGGGAACATTTTCAACTTTTTTTTCCTCCATACACCGTGATACGCTCTAATGTGCATCCTTACCAATTTCTTCTCATCAATTTCTTCTACTTGGAGGCAAAGGGGTGTATGTGCAGTAAATTTTTTAAATGGCTGTAATTAACTTAATAGTTTAGATAATCGCAGACGGTTTACCGTTTTGAAAACTTCAAAGCCTTTACTTTAAGAATATGTAAAAGTTTTTTGAAAAAAATTTCAAAAATTATGAGAAAAATAATTTTGAAAAAATCCCTATTTTTCCCATAGAAAAGGGCAACAAAAAAAATATGCACCCCTAAGGGTTAAGTTACAGAGCTAATTTTTTGCAAGGCTTTTTTCTCATCGATACCTTACTTTTCAGGGGTTAAGACCATGTCGACCTTTCTTTTGAATCACCCCAATGTGCATCCTTTGTAATTTTTGATATTTTTTAAGTTTTTGGGGTTCTGGTGGTACCTGATGACAAAGCGTTAGGAATATGAAATTTGTAGAGGGTAACTAGTATACCAAGGCATAACTTTTGCGCACCCGAACTAGTTATTCACAAATTAAGTGGTAAATATTAAAAAAAGAAATTTCGTTTAGATGCAAAGGGGTATAAGTACTAGCACCCCTTCACTTAAAGCTCTGTATTTTTTAAATTACAAACTTAAATGCATTAAGATTTATTAAAATCAGCTTCTAAAATATATTAGAAATAAAAAATAATAAGTTTGAACATTTTTAAATGCTCCTGATTTTTTTTCCAGAGCTTAAACTTTGAATCTGTTTTTCTCAAATTGACAAAAAATTGTCCTTACACCCCTTTGCTTCTAACCGCCTCGTATATAAAAACATGTGCAATAGGGCGTATCACAAAGAAGCAGTTCTGCATACACCCTCTCATAGGTATGAAGCTTTTTTGTAAATCATTTAAAAAATTATAATTTTTTTTAGTAATCGCCCAATTACATTTTTCCTCATATCTTCGGCACATATGGTCGAATCTCAAAGTATGTTACTTCAATATTTTTGTCTCAGGAAGGCGATTTATCCTACCGAAGTTCATTGACCTCATATGCTCCATTTTGGTACATACTCGCCAGATCTAAGCTGTTACCACCTTATGTACCGCCCTGGTAACAGTAAATTAAAGACAGTCAAAAATTATAAATATTCTGCAAAAGAACTATTTCGATTCATACAGTAGAACCCAAAATAAAACACATTCGCAAAACGCTTCATATGAGGGGGTGTGCGGCGACCATTTTTTTTATGCCTGTAGGTCGAGACGCCCTAATGTGCATTTATACAATTTTAATGTACAGACAAATATGCGACAATGCCGATGAGGAAGAATACAGTAACACTATATAGGAAGTGACATAAAACCTAAAACTGAAATATTCAAAAATCGTCAACTTGACGCTAACGGCAGGCTTTTGGAAACCGTTGGACAATGTGGCCGACATGTGAATTTGTGATCAATGATGCGTATGTCCAATGTTTGCCACCACCACCCTCATTCAACAGCAATATAAATATGTCAACAGCTGTTGGGGATTGTGGCCGCATTGCAGCGAAAAATAGTGACAACTGATAAAAGTTGAGAATTACATTTGCATTTTGTTTGAAATGAAACTACAAAGTTAGTATGTACGAACATACATACATACATATATACCATAGCAGTATTTTGTGTTCAATTGTTAAACAAAGCTGAATGAAATTTGGGTATGGGTTAGGTTTGGTTGAAACTTTACATATACATATTGTGCGTTCTATACATATCTATATAGAAAACTTCAAAATTAGTTTGAATTTATATGCATGAGGGGAAACTGTTGTCACAAAATCGGTGTTACATTTGAAATTCTTGTACGAATGGCGCTGTAGATAAAAATTGGTTGAAGCACGAAATAATAGAAAATTAAAATCAAAATGCAAAGTGAGTTACCAAAAAAGGACTGACTTAGATTTGAATTTACACTGTGGGAAAGGGTGTTAGGTGTTTCAAATTCAAGCGTACATTTTTGAAGTTAACTTCTTAGGCGGCGATATGAAGTTTTGATTGAGAGTAAAATTTGAGAAAATGGATGACGATAAAACGGAACTTATGGCACAGAAATAGAAATTGTAGCCGACTTTCAGGCGTATGTTGCAGACTTTCAGGCGTTGGCGTTTTTTCTTATATCTCGGGAACCGCTAAACCGATTTGGATAAAATTTGGCATTATGATTCATTCTAAGATTATATACGTGGCTGTTGCCACTTGGGGCAGTTCACAGGGTTGCCACTTATTTCAATTTTTTTTAAATATTGAGCAATATATGCCAATATGGGTATCAAATGAAAGGTATTTTCGACCGTATTCCAAATATGTAAATCTCAAGCAGAGTTGCCACCTAACCGCATTTTATTTATTTTTATTGTTATCTCGGGAACCGCTTGACCGATGTGGATAAAGTTTGGCATTATAGATAGTATGATTCATCGGAACTGGTCAAAATTCTAAAATTAAAATTCTGAAGTCAAAATTCCGGAATCAAAATTCTGGGTCGACAAAATTCTCGAAATCGGAATTCCGTACTTACCTCGCCTTTTTTGGCTGTATTTCAAAATTCTGGTTTTTCATAATTCCGGAATTTACGTTTTCCAGAATTAATTCTGGAAATTTTTTCCCCAAAATTTGAGCAAAATAATAAATTTGCTTATCTATCTTTATATATAAAATTCAAATTATGTACCTATAGACGAACTTGGCTTTTAAACGAATGAGCCGATCGTAACCAAATTTTACACACTCACTGGATATCTTCCAGGGATGGTCATAGGCTAAAAAATATTTTGATATATATTGGGAGCGTGGCACCTCCCATACAAATGAAATTTTTCATTGTTCGTATCTCTGGAAGTATTCGGGTTAGACCACTGAAATTTGGTGAGGGGTTGTACGAGATCGATCCCTACCACCTCCAAAAAAATGGGGATAACGAAAAAGGGGGCGTGGTTAATATGGATTAAAATAGATATAGGGATCGGGTTAGAGGAACATGCAGGGAAATAAATTTGTGGCAGGACAACGTCTGTCGGGTCAGCTAGTATTTAAGAAATATACATTGACTTTGATTTTTTGGTCATAAGACAGAAAACCAGCGGAACAATTTGTCTCTCTACTCTTCCGTGTATGGAAAATAGCTGCCTCATCATCGTTGGAACAACGTCAAATGTACCGTCCATAATCCAGCAGTCGCTCTCATTTAACAACTGCAGCGAAGATTTTGCTCCAAAAATAAGAATGCATTCGCCATAACTTTAAGAACTTTCTCACTTAAAATAAATAGTTGACATTCCAAAACATAAAGTGATAATAAAGGAATGTCTATTTTTTCAACACAAGTTGGCTCTGTAAAATATTTTAAACTGTTCCGTTGTCTTCTAATTTTCAACTTAAGGGCATTTCTTGATGGCAGATAATGTCCAATATGTTTTTCTGTCATAGATACCGAACGCTGAATTATTTGGCTAGGCTGCAGAAAACTCGAGCGTACCATATTTTTAACCAGATTATTTGTTTCTGCAACCGATTTTTTATGCGCACATGGATCATGAGAATGTTCATTTTTTTTCGTATAACATTTCACAGCCATGAAATTGTGTGTCAATACGCACGGTACATTTGTTTTTAACTCCTTCAGAACAAGTCCAGTTAAATGTTAAAGGCAAAATTCTGTAATTAATGATTAAAAATGCGTGTTGATATTAAAAAAAGTGCGCACTTTTTGTTATCAACACGCATTTTTAATCATTAATTACAGAATTTTGAATTTCAGAATTTTGGTTTCCAGACTGTTGCAATTTAGAATTTCGTTATCCAGAATTTGGGATTCCAGAATATTGACTTCCATAATTTTGATTTCACTGGATCACAAATTCCAACTTTTTTTCTGCACCAGAGACGCCATAGTGAAATTCCTATGTAAAATCACCTCCTAATTCCGAAAATCAAAGTTATTTTTACTATTATGGTACCGTTTTTGAGATATTTACGATTTACCGTTATTTCAAAAAACAAAAAAGATGGCTCCACTTAATCGTGTATATCCCAAGAACAAATTGAGCTATTCGAAAACGGTTTGAAAAATTTGAAAGCTTATAAAATTTACTATAATCAGTACATACAACACTTTTTGCTAGGTCCTGCAGATTCAATATCTTTCAATTCAGAACAAATTTTTTGTTTATATTTTTCCCGTTCTTGTTTGTTCGGAACTGGACGATGAATTCAGATTTATGGCTATATATTCTCATGTAAATTTATGTAATATATAATTTATTATAATATGTTTTTTTATTTACCCATTTCCCCATAGTTTTTGATTAAGTCGTTCACTATCATCTCGTAGTTAGGACTTTTGTGTTTGCCTAAAAAAGAAGTAACGACCTTTTCAAAAGAATCCCACGCTGCTGCCTCCACTGGTGACAATAGTTCTTTGAAATGGTTATTGGTCATCATTTTCCTTATTTGCGGTCCCACAAAAATCCCTTCCTTTATTTTTGCTTCTGAAATCTCTGGGAAGATTGTCTTCAAATGATGAAAAGCTTCGCCTTCTTTGTCCAAAGCCTTCACAAAGTTTTTGATAAGGCCGAGCTTGATGTGGAGCGGAGGTAGAATTATTTTTTCCTTCTTTATAAGTGGAGAGTATTTTATGTTATCTACCCCAACTTGAAACTCGATTCGTTCTGGCCAATCCTTTATGATGTAGTGGTCTTGACGAGCTCGGCTATCCCATTTGCATAGAAAGCAACAGTATTTTGTGTATCCACTTTATAGACCACATAGCATTCCAACGACTTTAAGATCGGCACATATTTTCCAATCATGTTCTTCGTATTTGATTAACTTGAGCAATTTTTGCATTATCTCATATGTTTCCTTCGAATTTACTGCATGCGCGATCGGGATAGATGGCTTTTGGTTGCCAATATGCAATAATACGGCCTTTAAACTTAATTTATTGCCGTCTATGAACAATCGCCACTCTTTTGAATCATATGGTTCACCAAATTGTTTGAATAGACCAGCAATGTCTTTGCAGTAACAAACACTGTCCTCCTTCGTATAGTACTTGGAAAATTCTTCGTGACGAGTTCTATAATATGTTACACGGCTAAAAAAATGAACCTAAATTTTAAACCCGTATAAAGATTAATCAATTTCTCAAACTTTTTTGTACAATATTTCAAACCGTCCAAATACCTACAACGATTATCAATTTCTTTTGGTTTCGATTTAAAATCTAAATGAAAAAGCAGTCTAAATTTTTTATTTTTGGTTTGTTTGAATGTAATTGAATTTTTCCCACAAAACCTTCATGTGCGTCATAGCTCAGCAGTAGAGCAGTCGGCTGTGACTCCTGAGCGTTTTCTTTCGAGTTCTGTCAGCTGCCACATTTTTTTTAGTTTTATTTTATTCTTAAAACTTTTCGGTCTAAAATTTAAACTTTTGGGTTTGAAAATTCGAATTTATTTTTGAAAGCTTATTCAAGATTGAATTTTGCCAACAACATTTATGTGTACGGTGTAGCTCAGTGGTAGAGCAGACGGGCATGATGCGGGGAGTCTTGGTTCGAATTCCCGCCAACGGACAAAAAATTTATTTTATCTTTAAAAAATTGTTAAAACATTTCTTGTTTATAACTGAAACCCGATTCATTTAGCCAATTTTCAGGAAAACTGGTCTAGATTGAATTTGAATCCAAATTTGGTTTGGTCATATATGTAGTCCAAAAAAGTTTAAAATTTAGGATCAAATTTTTAGCCGTGTACCTTAACATCGGATGAAACAAATTTAAATTGTTGCATTCGAGAGGCGTGTAGTTTGGCCTTTTCCTTTGACAATTCCAAATCCCTTATCCAATCATTGAGTTGTGCTTGTGACAAAGAATTTCTTTCGTTTTCCGTTTGAAATTCAGTACAACATGATGCCGCGTAATCAGATACTACTGTTGACAATGAAACTGGAGCCGGAACTAAAGTTAAATTTGATTCTGGCAATGTCGCTTCTGTTGAAATTAGTTCTGGTAATGACACTGTAGATACGCTCGCATAGGTTACTTTTCTGGACTTTCCAACCCCAAGTACTTTTGTAGTACAAATATAGCAGTCCGTTGAATGGCAAGTTGGTTCCCTCCACTTCATTGGTGTAATAAATTTCACACGTCGCCTAAATAGATAGTTTCAGAAATTAGTCAGCTATGCATTAAAAGGGAACAAATTCCTAATTTTTACAACGTACCTTTTTGTTCCGGTTCCGAAGAAATCAATTCGACTCGACATGTGGTGCACACAGTGTTCGGTGTCCATGGTTTTTAATTGTTTTTAGGCTCAATTCCAAAACACTTATAGTATGTAACTTTCAAAGGATTTGAAAACATACGTCTCATACTTTTAACAATAAATTGACCGCAGATGAAACAGAACATATCTGGATCATTTATTTATACTTAGATCCAGTAAAAATTCAAGCCTACCTAAACAAAAAGGTTCCCTAGTTCTACAAAGAAAACACTACCTGCCTCAAAAATATGCTCTTGTTTAAAATGTACCTAGGTTTGAGAAAACGACACTAACAGCTTTTTGTATCTAATAACTTTTCGAAAATCTACCTGCTAACTAACTGATATACGAATACTAACACATATGTACCAGTAGGGTACTTAAGCATTAAATGGATATATTTACTTGAATGCTTATAACTTTTGTATTAGTTCATCGATTTTGTTCACTGATAGCTTGTTTTTTTTGTAATAAAACAGAGCTTAGAGGGGAGGGGAAATATCTGCTTAAAAACAAAAAGTTTTCGAGATGCTTCCTCGCAAAGTACAAATGTTTTTATATTTTTACAAAAAAAATTTAAAAAATCCGTAATGATTGTTCAATATGTTTGAATCTGCAGGACCTAGCAAAAAGTGTTGTATGTACTGATTATAGTAAATTTTATTAGCTTTCAAATTTTTCAAACCGTTTTGGAAGAGCTCAGTTTGTTCTTGAGATATACACGATTAAGTGGAGCCATCTTTTTTGTTTTTTGAAATAACGGTAAATCGTAAATATCTCAAAAGCGGTACCATTCAAGTAAAAATAACCTTGATTTTCGGAATTAGGAGGTGATTTTACATAGGAATTTCACTATGGCGTCTCTGGTGCATTTTGGCTGTAAACCAGTGTTTCCGGTGTTTCGACTTCCGGAATTATGAATGCAGAAATTCCAAAAAAGCAGAATTTTGACCCCAACCCATGACTCATTCTAAGATAATATGCGCGGGAGTTGCCACTTAGGGTGGTTCACAGGGTTGCCACCTATCTCAATTTTTTTAAATATTGAGCAGAATATGCCAATATGGGAATCAAATGAAAGGTATTTTCGACCGTATTCCAAATATGTAAATCTCAAGAAGGGTTGCCACCTAGGGTTGCCACCTAACCGCATTTTATTTATTTTCCTCTATATCTCGGGAACCGCTCGACCGATTTGGATAAAGTTTCGCATTATAGATAGTATGATTCATTCTAAGATTATATGCGTGGGTGTGGCCATTTGGGGCGGTTCAGAGGGTTGCCACCTATCTTAATTGTTTTAAATATTGAGCAGAATATGCCAATGCCGGTATCAAATGAAAGATATTTTCGACCGTATTCAAAATATGTAAATCTCAAGAAGGGTTGCCACCTAGGGTTGCCACCTAACCGGATTTTATTTATTTTTCTCTATATCTCGGGAACCGCTCGACCGATTTGGATAAAGTTTGACATTATAGATAGTATGATTCATTCTTAGATTATACGCGTGGGTGTGGCCATTGGGGCGGTTCACAGGGTTGCCACCTATCCCAATTTTTTTAAATATTGAGCAGAATATGCCATACATGGGTATCAAATGAAAGATATTTTCCCCCGTATTCCAAATATGTAAAGCTCAAGAAGGGTTGTCACCTAGGGTTGCCACCTAACCGCATTTTTTTTATTTTCTTCTATATCTCGGGAACCGCTCGACCGATTTGGATAAGGTTTTGCATTATAGATAGTATGATTCATTCTAAGATTATATGCGTGGGTGTGGCCACTTGGGGCGGTTCACAGGGTTGCTACTAGGGATGTCATCCCGGGATCCCGGGATCCCGAAATCCCGGGATCCCGACCCTTTTTAAGCTCCCGAAAATCCCGGGATTGTGTTCCAGCAATCCCGGGATTTTCGGGATGTGAGAAAAATCCCTCTTGTATAGCAAAGAAACCACACTGAAATTTGGGTTAGCGTTTACAACACTGTTGACGTAGAAATCAGCTGGTTTCATTGTTATTTTTGCGCGCATAATTGATTGATGAATACAAGATGCAACTTGCTACCTATTTCAATTGTTTTAAACATTGAGCAGAATATGCCAATATCGGTATCAAGTTAAAGGTATTTTCGACCGTATTTCAAATATGTAAATCTCAAGAAGGTTTGTCACCAAGGGTTGCCACCTAACCGCATTTTACTTATTTTCCTTCATATCTCGGGAACCGCTCGACCGATTTGGATAGAGTTTTTCATAATAGATAGCATGATTCATTCCAAGATTATATGAGTGGGTGTGGCCACTTGGGGCGGTTCAAAGGGTTGCCACCTATCTCAATTGTTTTAAATATTGAGCAGGATATGCCAATATCGGTATAAAATCAAAGGTATTTTCGACCGTATTCCAAATATGTAAATTTCAAGGAGGGTTGCCACCTAGGGTTGCCACCTAACCGGATTTTATTAATTTTTCTCTATATCTCGGGAACCGCTCGACCGATTTGAATACAGTTTGACATTATAGATAGCATGATTCATTCTTAGATTATACGCGTGGGTGTGGCCACTTGGGGCGGTTCACAGGATTGCCACCTATCTCAATTTTTTTTTAAATATGAGCAGAATATGCCAATATGGGTATCAAATGAAAGGTATTTTCGACCGTATTCCAAATATGTAAATCTCAAGAAGTGTTGTCACCTAGGGTTGCCACCTAACCGATTTGGATAAAGTTTCGTATTATAGATAGCATGATTCATTCTAAGATTATATGCGTGGGTGTTTCCATTTGAGGCTGTTCACAGGGTTGCCACATATCTCAATTTTTTTAAATATAGAGCAGAATATGCCAATATGGGTATCATATGAAAGGTATTTTCGACCGTATTCCAAATATGTAAATCTCAAGAAGGGTTGTCACCTAGGGTTGCCACCTAACCGCATTTTGCTTATTTTCCTCCATATCTCGGGAACCGCTCGACCGATTTGGATAGAGTTTCGCATAATAGATAGCATGATTCATTCCAAGATTATATGCGTGGGTGTGGCCACTTGGGGCGGTTCACAGGGTTGCCACATATCTCAATTGTTTTAAATATTGAGCACGATATGCCAATATCGGTATCAAATCAAAGGTATTTTCGACCGTATTCCAAATATGTAAATTTCAAGAAGGGTTGCCACCTAACCGGATTTTATTTATTTGTCTCTATATCTCGGGAACCGCTCGACCGATTTGGATACAGTTTGACATTATAGATAGTATGATTCATTCTTAGATTATACGCGTGGGTGTGGCCACATGGGGCGGTTCACGGGATTGCCACCTATTTCAATTTTTTTTAAATATTGAACAGAATATGCCAAAATGGGTATCAAATGAAAGGTATTTTCGACCGTATTCCAAATGTGTAAAGCTCAAGAAGGGTTGTCACCTAGGGTTGCTACCTAACCGCATTTTATTTATTTTCCTCTATATCTCGGGAACCGCTCGACCGATTTGTATAAAGTTTCGTATTATAGATAGCATGATTCATTCTAAGATTATATGCGTGGGTGTTGCCATTTGAGGCTTGTTCACAGGGTTGCCACATATCTCAATTTTTTTTAAATATTGAGCAGAATATGCCAATATGGGAATCAAGTGAAAGGTATTTTCGACCGTATTCCAAATATGTAAATCTCAAGAAGGGTTGTCACCTAGGATTGCCACCTAACCGCATTTTATTTATTTCCCTCCATATCTCGGGAACCATTCGACCGATTTGGATATAGTTTCGCATTACAGATAGTATGATTCATTCCAAGATTATATGCGTGGGTGTGGCCACTTGGGGCGGTTCACAGGGTTGCCACCTATCTCAATTGATTTAAATATTGAGCAGAATATGCCAATATCGGTATCAAATGAAAGGTATTTTCGACCGTATTCCAAATATGTAAATCTCAAAAATTGTTGCCACCTAACCGGATTTTATTTATTTTTCTCTATATCTCGAGAACCGCTTGACCGATTTGGATACAGTTTGACATTATAGATAGTATGGTTCATTCTTAGATTATACGCGTGGGTGTGGCAACTTGGGGCGTTTCACAAGGTTGCCAGCGATCTCAATTTTTTTTTAATATTGAGCATTTTATGCCAATATGGGTATCAAATGAAAGGTATTTTCGCTCGCGTTTCAAATATGACAATTTCCAGTAGGGTTGCCCCCAAACCTTATTTTTTTTATTTTTCCTTATATCTCGGAAACCGCTTTGCCGTTTTGTATTAAATTTGGCATTATTAGTAGTATGATTTATTCTAAGACTATATACATGGCGGTTGCCACTTGGGGCGGTTCAAAGGGTTGCCACCTATCTATTTTTTTTTTATATTGAGCATGATTTGCCTATATGGGTATCGAGTGAAAGGTATTTGCGACTGTGTTCCAAATATTTAAATTTCAAGCAGACTTGCCACCTAGTCTTCCTACCTTTCTTCGTACAACACTCTTTCCTATCTCCCTCCTTTTTGCTCTTCATTGCCCTCTTTCCTTCTACCACGCCCCTCTTCCTCTATATCCCATTCGTATTGGGCCCTGTTAATTTAGGCCTAATTCTACCCATGTACCAAATTTTAAGGAAAACGCACCA
Organism: Campiglossa producta; assembly: GCA_964058755.1. Lineage (NCBI taxonomy): Eukaryota > Metazoa > Arthropoda > Insecta > Diptera > Tephritidae > Campiglossa > Campiglossa producta. Next base: position 141,157,740 of record CAXKVI010000001.1, read on the forward strand.
TATGTCAGATATTTTCGAATGGATCGTTTCTCTGGTCCACTTCCCGGAAGTATGATATTGTGAATCTAAACCATTCTCGAATACATTTTATTCATATTTCGTTATTTCTGAACTTAAGAAGTTAACTTCTTTCCCGTGTACTGGCTACACGCGGTTTTTTTTTTTTTGTTATTTAAAAAAGGACGTGTGGCACTCGGGGACTGCCGCTATTGCATAAGGTTGTACTGATGTTAGCAACAGCTGCCTAAAAGTAGGCAACGCTTACATATACAATTCCATGTAATCGGCCTGTTGTTAACCCGAACCTTTTGCTGTTATTAACAGCGATAAATATCCGTTACGGTTTGTTTTGACTCGGTCGCCACGCTCAAAGCCCGCGATAATGTCTATGCAATAGCTTAAAAATTTATTCGAGGTATAAAATGTGACTAGGCACATTTCATGATTAAGATGAAATAGTAGATGGAAATCAGAGAAATAAAAGAAGAATAAACAAATGGGCAAGAGTGGGAGAATTAAACTGACGGAGAAAGAAATAGGGAAAGAAAAAGAAATTAACGAACAGACAGGAGAATAGGAAAAAAAGATTACACTTTCCGAACAGGGCCGGAACTACGATATACGTTCCGTGATCGTAAACCGTTTTTTTAGCCAAACTAACTTTGCAACTTTTTAGAGCTATCTTGATTTAAAAATTCGCTTTCTATCAAGGACCGTTATTCGGCACCAGGACAGCATCTCTCCCATATTAAGTCTATCATACGTTTTATTCTAGATAGGTAATTAAAACTACATTGTTTTGGAAAGCGCATTCAAATTATTATTTTTTCACAGAACTCCGTTATAAAAATAATGCTCAAAGGCATTCATGGACCTTGATCATTTGCAATTTAGAGCAATTATTAACGTTTATCACAAAATCCCGAAAAACGAAAGTTTTGATTTACATCTCTTAACAAATAACGTGACACATGTCTATATAAATATAAACAAGTAAGGTTCGGGTAAACCGAACATTAAATACCCAGCGGTAGTTTTCATATGATTTTCGAAATATTCCATTTCGGAAGTGGGCGTGGTTGGGAAGCGATTTCGTCTACCGTAATCAGTTTAAAAGTTATGACCCGTGAAATTTTCAAACATGCCTCCCTGGAAAGTGGGCGGTGCCACACCTACTTTTAATAATTTATTAAAAAATCATAATAGAATGACAACCCAAGTATATCATTTTAGCCATTTCCGTTACCAAATTATATCAATTTTGGTGATTTTCCAAGTTTTCCATATCGAAAGTGAGCGTGGTTGGAGAGCAATTTTATCCAATTTCAGCAGGTATACTCCCAAAGATTATAGGATGCTTTGTGCCAAATGTCATCGTTCTACCCTAATTAGTTTAAAAGTTACGACCAGTCGAATTTCCAAAAATGCGGTGCGACGCCCACTTTAAAAAATTTATCAAAAAATCATTATTTCCGTTACCGAATTATGTCAATTTAGGTGATTTTGGAAATTTTCGATATCGAAAAAGGGGGGATGGTTATCATCCGATTTCACCCATTTTCAATAGCAACCTACCAGAAAGTAACAAATTTTCATGCAAATATCTAAATTTTTACTTAAGTTATCGTGTACACGGACAGACAGACAGACGGATGGACATGCCTTAATGAACTCCTCTTTTCAACCTAAGAACTTTCATATATGGAACTCTATATCTATCTCGATTATTTTGTGCCGATAGGTAGTACCGTTATGTGCACAAAATTATAATACCCTTGTACTAGTACTAGAATGCTGGGTATAATAAAAAATAGAATAAAAAAATATTTTTAATTTAAAATGTTTTTAAAATGAACTAAAAACTGGAAAATAATTTCCCCTCTGTCTACATAGATTCTTCACCACGTAAAGCTTATCCGGAACATTTGTGAGGGGGAATTCCTATAGGTATTAAATAGTACTTGGAGTTTGAAATGTATAAAAACATTTGGCGCTTGCTATATCGTGAAAAGATGTTTTTTTTAGAAAAGCTCATATCGGTAATAAGATTGTTAGAAATTAATGCGAACCATCTTTAGCGTGCGCCAATGTTTTTATACATTTCAAACTCCAAGTACTATTTAATACCTATAGGAATTCCCACTCACAAATGTTCCGGATAAGCTTTACGTGGTGAAGAATCTATGTAGACAGAGGGGAAATTATTTTCCAGTTTTTAGTTCATTTTAAAAACATTTTAAATTAAAAATATTTTTTTATTCTATTTTTTATTTTATACTTTTTAGTTGTGAGTCTGTGAAAATTTCTAAGATTGTAATTGGATATTAACGAAAGCGTAAATGTATACATTTAACAGCTCAGTTATTTGGGGTGTAAAAGTAGGTCGCCTCCCAGTTGGTGCACCCTGGGTAACGCTAAATGACCTACATAGCCTTCACGGCTAGTTTCTTGTATTGCCGGTTCTACGAGAACGGTACCAGTACTTGTGCTTTACCCATCGTGCCGAAACGACCCGGGCCGTTTTCTTATATCGACCCGGCCAAGAGCAATACACTCGGGATGACCCTGTCTGACATTTAGGCAGGGCTACACCTCGCTACAACAACAACAACATGAACGCTATAGATACGTTTATATGAATACTTTTTATTTTGAAATTCCCATTAATTTAATTTTTGACCAATTTTTTAGCATTTTCTTCTATTTCTGTCTAGTGTGCATTGACTGCTTTGAAAAACTGCATGTCGAACAGCGTAATCTAATTGGGTAAATTTTCGAGGTGTTTACACACTAAACTCCTCGCGGAAGTTTACCGAATTTGTATAAACTTCGTTCCATAAAAATTTTGACAGTTCATTTACACATTCGGCAATTTTCTACGTTTACACGCTTTACGCGGTGTGTCTATGGTTACATGAATAAAATTATTCTTTTTTAAGCATTATAAAGCACATTATCTTTCCTTTGTGCAACAGTGACTGCGCCTAAATGTATGCAGATGAAATATTTGAAATTTCGATGCTGTTTATGGCGCTGAAAACGCATTATAGCATGCGCATTATAGCATGTGTACGAAATATTCAGATAGCAATAAGGAAGATAGGCCGATAAATGGGACTTTTGCAATTAAAGCAATGTTTTGGATTTTTTTTTTGTATAATGCATTGTCAGCGAAACCTGAACGATGGTGAAAATTTCAAAACCCCAGCTCAACGGGAAGTTATTACAAAATCCAAAGCAAAATCTCTGGAAATGAAACTTTTCAAATATCTCTACCCGTGCGCCACCTATCGGAATTATTTTCTTGTTATATTGCGTGGGGGCAGAAAACTAAACGATGATGAAAATTTCAAGATTCTACCTCAACGGGAAGTTCGTTGAAAAACGAATTAATCGACACCGAAAACAGACCTTCGCATTTCTTAAATAGAACGACTCACGCGCCACCTAGCGGATCCAATTTTTTTTTGAACATTTGGAAATTGATTAAGTAATACACACGCTAAATATCAGCTAAATCGGTCCATAATTAGGATTTTCAGCTGTTATTACCCCGACCTTAGCTCAACCTAGCGGAATTTTTTTTTAGGAAAATATTTCTTTTCATAGTAGTAATACATGTTCCGAATTTCAGCCAAATCGGACGATAAATGCGATTTTTGAAAATATAGCGACCCACGCGCCACCTATCGGAATTTTTTTTTTCATAATATTGCATTGTCATCGCGACCTGAACTGTGGTGAAAATTTCAAGACCCTAGCACAACAGGAAGTTGGTTCAAAATCGAATGCAAAAATCCGGGCACAAGAACGACGAAAGCGACCTAATAAAAACATTTTAATTAAAAATACAAGGATAACCCATTTTATGTAATAAAACACAAAAGTATTAACTATTTCTAAACTTTGTTATTTTTCCAGTTATACTCTCGCTATAGCGCATATTACCTCCTACGCAACAGCAATGTCATGTGAATATGTACACCTGTCAAAACTGCTAAATAATTTAACAAAGTTACTACCCTTCAAAATAAAATAAGTCAAACTGTCTGAAGATAAAGTCATTGTCAGTAACAGCCAACATATTGACAACCCTCAATAAAAACGCATTAAATCCATTTATCACTTTATGAGGATGCGGAAATTTTTGAGATTATTTCTTCAATAAATAAAACGAGAAAATGAGTGCTTCTTATAGCGAATGATATCTTTATACAAGCACATATGTGCTGTCTACTTCTATAGTGATAAGGTATTGATGACTTCACTTGTCATAAAGATGATTTAGCCCAGTTGAAAGCAAAAAAGCAGGTATTAGGTGGGTGGATTCCCTCACTGCTGAAAGGGCAGACGCGGTTTGAGCTACGCAACTATATTACACTTAACGGCCGGTGAATTCTAGCATCCATTGTAAAGGTCATAAAGTTCTAAAATGATAAACGACATTAAGTGATAGTGTTAGCGATTATACAATGACTTTATCAAAACGAATTGATAATTTACAGTACATTAGGGTGATTCATTTCTAAAAATGGTTTGTTTGTTTAAGGTGCTCAAGCAGAGAAAAATGTTTACATTTAACGCCTAATTTTTTTAAAATAGAAATTGGTGAGTGGTTTTCTCTAAATTGGTTATATCTGGATAGAAAAAAAATTGATAAACCTGTGAATAAATGTGGGAATGGGTTTTGCATAAAATAGCTTCATAGCAACCCTTTTCTCAAATGTCATTTGTGGCGTGAAGCAAGAAAACTTGAAACGAAAAGACGAAGTTTACGACGAGCATTTAAACCGAAAAGACGTGTGCCTTGAAATTCATTTTACATTTTCAATATTTTAAATAATTTAATTGTCACTTAAATTCAATATCTTTTAATTAAATTCCTAAATTTTATTCTAACTTTAAAAAATAACTATTCATTTAAACTTTCGAGGGAAAAATAGTGATACTATCCCTTGAAATTCCACATTTTGGGGGCTCAACCTAAAGAAAAGAGATTTGTGTGCGCGAAGAAGTAATTGAGTGCGCGAGAAAATAATCGAGTGCGTGAAGAAAATTCTATTGCGAGTGTACAAACTCATTTCCATTTAAAAGCAAAAATAGTTGCAAAAACCAAAATGTCGTGTCTTAAAGATTTCATGGAAAGCAACCTGCGCACTAGTAGCAAGGCAAATATTGTAGCGCTGCATAAATATGTATTTGGTGTAGAGGGCGATAGAAGCAACCGACGCAGACTTCGTGAGTTTTGCGGCTTTGAATACGACGAAAAAAGTGAGGAATATAAGCAAAAAGAGGAGTACATTAATTCAAATTTGACCGAGCGCGACCTAGTAACAATTTGCAACATGATGGGAGTCGCGTACAACGTAGACGACGTTAAATCTTACACTTACTATTGATAAATTCGCCATTATTTTCCATACAAAATTATAAGTCATAGGACAGCTAGAAAAAAAATTGCCAAAAATCAGGTAGGTAATTTTGTTAGCGTCTTAAGATTAGTGTCTTTTTATAGTAAAATTTAACGAGCTAAAATCGGCGTGCTAAAAAAAATTAAAATTCTATGCAAAAGGGACCAAGCTTTGCTAAGGTAGGTAGGTAGGTAGGTAGAAGTGGCTGCCGCAAAGGCACACCTAGGCCAGTAATAAAAGGCCCGTTATGATACCACCAAACACTAGGAAAGTCAGTCCCGGGGCCCGGCCATATGGAAAATCCCAGTGCTGTCGGGACTCTCCATATAGCCGAAACCCGGGACTGACACTCCTAACCGACACCGCTACCCCTCCTCGAACCATTTTGATAACTTGATGAAGGCCATCAAGTCCTTTATGTCTAGCTCCGCGACCTGGCTTAAGCTAACCAGGAAGGGAACTCCCAGAGAGCGCCTTCTCGCTCCGCTTAAGGCCGGGCAGTTGCAGATGAGGTGCTCCACCGTTTCCTCTTCCTCATCATCTTTGCAACTCCTGCAGCATCGTCGGTAGGGAACGCCTAGCCTTGCTGCGTGCCTACCAATAAGGCAGTGCCCGGTTAAAACACCTATTAATATGGAGATTTCCTTCCTTTTTAGGGCGTATATGTGTCTAGATCTTTTAAGATCGCATTTTGGCCAGGTTTGCTTGGATATCCGGCACCCTGGGGCTTGTAGCCATCTTTCGTTGGCTTCGCGGAGTGTATGCTCCTACAGCATTAGCTTGCACGTGGCAAACGGCATACCTATGCGCTCTTTATCTTGAAGAATCTGCTTGGTCGTGCCCTGCCTGGCAAGTTCGTCTGCCCTACAGTTTCCCTCAATGTCCCTGTGTCCCGGGACCCATGTGAGGTTCACGCGGTTCTGTTGGGCCATCTCTTGAAGAGATCGACGACAGCTGAGCGTCAGTTAAGAGTTGAACGAGTAAGAGCCAAGGGATTTGATGGCCGCTTGGCTGTCGCTGAAAATACAGATATCCTGTCCGATGGTGCGTTCACCTATCCAAGTCACGGCGTCCATGATTGCTGAAACTTCAGCCTGGAAGACGCTGCAGTGATCAGGTAGTCTAAAGGAGGGTTCTAGGTCCAAATCCCTTGAGTAAACCCCTCCTCCGACTCTGCCGTCTAACTTCGAGCCGTCGGTGTATATAAAAGTGCCGCCATTAGTAGCGGGACACCGATCTATGTTCTCCCAGTCTTCCCTGCTGGGAATGTTTATTCTAAAACAACAATCTCCGACTGTTGTGGTCGCACACCGATCTGTGCTCAGATTTAGGTTTGTTGCCTTTCTTAGCGCAGGCCACCATACCACGACTCCATACAGCATAATTGGCTGGATTATCGCAGTGTAGATCCATCTGCAAATTTTGGGGCTGAGCCCCCATTTTTTGCCAATGGCTCTTTTACACGTGTAAAGTGCAATGCACGCTTTCCTCTGGCGCTGGATGACATTCTCCTTCCAGTTAAGCTTTCTATCTAGAACTGTGCCTAGGAATTTGGCTTTGTCAGCTAAGTTCAGGCGCACGCCATCTAGTTCTGGTAGGTTCAACGGTGGTATCTTGTACCGCCTGGTATAAAGGACAAGCTCCACCTTTCCCGGGTTGATGCTAAGTCCGCAGCGAGAGGACCATGAAGAAACCTCTCGCAGTGCCACTTGCATCAAGTCACACAGGGTTTGTGGGAATTTGCCCCTATATGCAATAGCTAAATCGTCTGCATATGCCACTATCTTCCCGCCCCCCCACCTTGTGTCTCGTAGCAGCGAGTTTACGGTGAGGTTCCATAGGAGCGGGGAGAGAACACCACCCTGAGGCGTTCCTCTTGTGACATAGCGTGAAAGATCAACTGTTCACAGTGAAGAAACTATTTTCCTTCCCTTTAGTAGTTGATCAATTAGTCCAATAAGAGACCTATTTATGCCCAGGTTTGTTAAAGCAGTGTTAATAGCCTCCGGCCTTATATTGTTGAAAGCCCCTTCGATTTCCAGAAAGGCCACGAGACAGTACTCCTTTTCATGCAATGATTTTTCAACAATAGAGACTAGGCTGTGGAGCGCAGTTTCCATTGATTTACCTTTGGTGTATGCATGTTGATAGCTAGAAATAAGGTTGCTATCAATAGTAGAGGAGAGATAATCGCTAATTATCCTCTCGAAGGTTTTAAGTGCAAAAGACGAGAGACTGATCGGTCTGTAGTCTTTAGGCTCATAGTGTGAGGCCTTCCCAGACTACCGTGGCGCTTCTCCAGGAGCATGGAATGTAATTAAGAGCCAGGCAGGCTCTGGCCCAGCTGCCTTGAACGGCTCAAAGCTTTTGATTGCCCACCTTACCCTTTCCTCCGTAATGGGTATGTTTACCGCCAGGTTTGTTGCAGATGCTACAGGTGCATCATACAAGTTCCCCGGAAAGTGTGTGTTCAGGAGCAGCTCCAGGGTTTCCCCTTCCGTGCTGGTCCAAGATCCGTCAGGCTTCCGTAAATAGCTAATGGCTGTTTGAGTTTTTGATAGCACTCGTCTAAGTCTTTCTGTATCATCGACTTTTTCGACCCCGGTGCAGAAATTTCTCCACGAAGTTCTCTTCGCTTGCCTTAGAGCCTTTTTATAGGCCCTCAGTTTAGCTTTATATTCGAGCCATTCAGGCTCCGTACCGATGCTCTTGGCCTTGTTAAATTGCTTCCTGCATGATATACGGAACGAATCCAGGTCGTAAGACCACCAGTGGGGTCTATGTTTGCCGCGTGGTTTTGGTACTGGACAAGCCTGCTCTAGGGCATTTGAGAGCGCCGTTGTAAAGGTCGTTACCAGATCATCCAGTTCTCCCACTGATGAGGGGGCTTGTGGAGGTAATACTGGTAGGTCCCTAGCTCATATTTGGTTATGTAGCTGCCAGTTAGTGTTGCGTGGATTTCGTTTCATAACTGGCTGCTCAACAATAAAGTCTAACACAATTTCTATGTACCGATGGTCAGAAAATGAATGCTCATCAAGAACACGCCATTTTCTGACCCACTCATAAGCGCCTTCGCTACAAACAGTGAGGTCTATAACCTCCCTAGTTATAAAAGTAGGCTCGTTACCCACGTTACAAACCACCAGGTTAGTTGTTAGTAGGTAGTCAAACAGAGACTCGCCCCTAGCGTTAATATCGGAGCTTCCCCACTGGACGTGATGAGCATTAGCGTCAGCTCCAATAATAAGATGGCCCGTACAGAAATTATCCACCAGATCTTTCACCTCCTTTTGTGGAGGAGGTTCTTCGGCGTCATAGGGCATATAGACCGACGCCATCGTTAGGCTGGTGCTGCCGACTGTTAAGCTGGCAGCTGTAACGTCACCATTTGAGTAGTTGGGTAAAAGAAAGGTGTTTAGCTCAGACTTTACCAAAATACAGGTTCTGACCTTGCCCTCATCATTGGCTTGGATGAGCTTGTACCCCTTAGTCCCCAATCCACAGATGCTAGAGCTATTGACCCAGGGCTCTTGGATAAGGACCACGTCTACGTCGCCTTTAGAAAGACGACTGCTTAAAACAGCCGAGGCTGCTTTAGATTTGTGCAGATTTATCTGAAGCACCGCCAACATGAGAGAGCTCAGACTTCCCTGCCGCCAGCGTGTCGTCGAGGTCTGGCCTGTTCCGGGGGCTGTCTCTCAACGAGGAGTTGTTCAGAGCACCTGCACGATTTGGCGTGGCGGGAACCCTGCTGTGTGAAACAGCATCAACGTTAGTGTGCTCAGGTTTAGCCACGATCGTGACGTCGAGGCCTTCTTCGTCAAGCAGGCTTTCTTCTATCGCCGAGTTGTTCGCAGCACCATAGCAATTTGACGTGGCGGATAACATACATTCCGCGTCGGACTCCTCTGCTTCCCCTTCCGATGCCTCGATCTCCGAATCCTCCGGAGCGTCCGGAATAGCAGCGCGCTGTGCATCGCCACGGTATACGTGGATCACGATCTGACCCAAGCCGTAATGCACTCGTCCGTTGCACCGTTTAAGGGGCTCGAGCGCCTCCTTATTCAGAATGATAACAACCTGTCTATTGGGCCCAACCATATCATCGACCAGATTGACGCCCCAATCCTGCGTCGGGAGAGACGGATTCCAGACCTGCAGCATCTCAAGAATATTCTCGGGTTCTGCAGGGATGGCAGGAATCCATGCCCTTGCCCTTGGCCGATCAGGAATGTCCTTCCAGTCGACGACATCTAGTCTTGCCCCTGGGTAGACTTCACCCAGTCTTGCGACAGTTCTTGCATCCTCGCACGCGAATATTTTGATCTGACCCTGGTGCCAGCCCGCGTCAGTACCTCGCGGCGGACTACCCGGAGACTCACGCATTAAGTCGAGGAGGGCCCTGCCCATTTCATTCCGGACATACAGCCACCGGTCTTTGGGGATGGACCAACGGTCGTTACCTCGGTCAATGAAACCTATAAGGATTCTGTCCTTGGTTACTTCAGCAAAGCTGAGTTTTCCCACTACGGGGTTGACCTGATGCCGCTTCGGATGGGGGTTTACCTCTCCGTCCGATCTCTGGCGTTTGAAGGGATTACCGTTCACCCTCTTAGGCACATAGGGCCTCTGGAAATTTGGTATCAGAGCTTCCGCTTCCTCCACCATCTTCCTTTCTTCCGGCGACAGCTTCTCCTGCGATGCTCCCTCATATTTTTTAAGGATCCTTGCGGCCTTTCTTTTATCCCAGTACGCAAAGCGTCGGGGAGATGCCTCTTGGGGGGGATTCAGACTCGTAGTTGCCATCGCGGTATCTCCCTTTGCGGCGTCGTCCTTCTCTTTCGAAACTCTGAAACCAGGTCGTGACACGATTGCCCCAGATGTGAAGAGATTGGGTTTCGTACCAGCGCTTGATGGAAGTTTAGCTTCCGCCGTTTTCTGCTTGACTGCGTAGGCAGCCGCACTGCTGCTTGCTCCCATCAAGTCACTCTTACTTGATAGCAGTTTGGGGGATGACTGACCCGTAGTTTCCATCGCTGTCGGCCTCCCAGTTAACTTTGAGGCGGAGTTTATCCTCCGGCGTTGTGTTTTCGCTTGCTCCAGCACAGTTCTTCTCTGCTGCGGAGTAAACGAAGTCGTTAATTGCTTTGTATTTTGTGTGTTCTTCATCTTGTTCGTACGACCCCTCGCCGGACAAGGCCAGCTTAGGGTCAAGGGTAGTGTAAGGGGAAGTGTGTCGTCCGCCGCGGCAGAGCCCCATACCGCGGTAAGACCATAGTTACTCCCTGAGGCGGCCCGGTATCAGTGAGGCTCCGTTCGACTACAGCCACGATTTGCCTCCCGGCTGCAAACGTCCAATGGGCACGGTATCGCATAACACCCTGGATTGGGAGGAAAAAGTTTTGCACATTTATATAGCGAGCCGCTTGCTTCAAGACAGACGCTCGCTTACAGCCGCACCTCATGGTGTACAGACGCTGCGAAAAAGACCCCGGTGAGCCCTTAAACCAAGTATGTCAGAGTGGCCCCACCGGGGCTCCCTTTCTGCCGCGAGCCTAGGTAGCTCAACGTTGCCCAGAGTGCACGAACGAGGACGCAAGAGTCGGGATTGAGCGCGGTCACTCAGCAACCACACCCCATTACACTCCAAGCTTTGCTAAAGTTTAGGTGAATTTTTTTTAAACTTCAATTTATTTGGTTTCTGTTAAGGATTTTGCAAAAGATTTCCATATTCCTTCTTATCACGTCAATTACAAGACTTCTAATTTAAAGAAAAAAGGCTTACACAAAAAAATTGCGAATTAAAACACGTATATCTCGGCAACCATCTAATATTTATACCCGAACTATGGTGATATTTTTTTTTTCTTATATAGCAGCTCACTTTCACCAAATTTAATTCAAATCGAAACGATGAAATTTTTAGGTGGTCCTAAACAACACATATTTCATAATAGATGGAACCATTAAACCTGGATAGTTCTCTTCGCATCTAGAAGAAATGTGAAAATTCCAAAGCTGTACCCATGAAAGGTGGTCAAAGTTGCCAAAAAATTACATCAATTTCACTTATTTTTTAATGGATGATTTTCCCATATTCGTCGTAGAATACCACCCTGAGTTAGTATCTAGCGTTGATAGGCCCGTAGGAGTGACAGGACTTCAACCATACACCTCAAGCTCGCGGACTTTCTTATGGAAATTAGTTCCGTCTTAACAATTTAACAGATTTGGCCAACTAATTTTTTACCATTTTTGTTGAACACTACCCTTAAGTAGCATCAGGTATTTTTGGACATTGTCCCATTACAAAAACTTCAGCCAACACCTAAAAATCTTTACACATGTATCGTAGAACACAACCCCTAAGTATTATCATGAACCAAAGAGAGAAGATTGTGCCCGTTAGAATGAATTTGCCTGTTTTGACAGAATCAGCTGCTTGCCACATTATAAATTGCCACAGAATTGCCACTATACTCTATTTTTGCACATACTTCCCTTAAGTAGCATAAGGCGTCCCATGGCAAAAACTTCTGCCAGACACCTCAACGCTAGGGAATTTTCTCTCATTGTTACTGCGACTTCACCAAGTACCGATAGCTCTTTTAAAAGGGGTACCGATAGCTCTTTTAAAAGGGGTACTGATGGCATAATCGAGGAACATCTACCAGCAGAAGCAGCGAAAAATTTGGTTACCAGACAAAATACATTGACAGAAAACAGTGGGTGTTTTTGCTGTGATTTGGGATTTTATACCAGTATTCTGTAATTCTGTCTCATATCAAGTAAATTTTTATTTTTTTATTTAATTTTTTAAAATTTAATTAACTTTTTTTAAACATATAAATACTTCTAATTCGTAAATTCACTTTATTTTTAATTTTTCCAAATTTTTTACAAATTGTATCAAATATGAAATAGACCACGAAATGTCTCTATTAGTGACTAGATACAGCTTACAGAATTGAGGTATTAGTTAAAAAGGCGCTAAGAAAGCAATAAATAGGAGTATAAAATGCCAACCAAAATTTGCTGGTGGCCAACGATTACTTTAATTTCCCTATTAACGCGAATAATAACTCGTTCTGAAATTGAGCAGGTATTACGATGGTAAATTGGTTATTTACTTCGAATAGTAAGATTAATTAAGAAAAAAAACTAAGAAATGTAAGAAAAATATACATAAAGTAAACCTTTTCTTGGCACATTTACATGACTTGGTGTGAAAAAGGCAATATAACCAAATTTTAAATCAAAATGCCCAAATTGTATCTTCGCAATCGGCACTGTTATAAAAAATTACACATTTAGGCCGCTCTCGGAGAGCGCTAAGTTTCAGATCAAGTCATCTTTGGACTTCACTCGCTTAAGCGGGTTTGTCGACCTTGGCGGTTTTTTAATGGCGGATCTTTACACATCTCTGTATGCATGTGTGTGCAGTGTGAAACAAAATAAAAGCAATATTTAATAGGAAGTCTCTGCAATATATTTTCGATTTTGGTACAATCAAAATGCAAATAACTAGCAATAACTAACAATAGCAAAACTAAATAAGGTACATACATACATACATATTCATGCATATTCTATGCACAAAAAAATACAAAACGATGTGAAAATTCTGAAATATTTTATGGCCGTACCCATGTGTGAAAACAGTATATAATTTTGTGTCCGAATCCGCTTGAATAAACAATTCGTTATCATGTTTTTTTTCGTTCGTTTAAGGGGCCTATTACGGTTTGCGAGTCGAACAAAAATATGCGCGACTCGCCTACATTTGTATTACCGACTGCGAGTCGCCCGGAAACATTCGCCTCAAACTTCAAAATTAAGCGAATGTCAAAAATGAAGCGATTACTGTTTGCGACTTGATCCAAATTTGTTCGCCGGGAGTGTCAAAATCTGGCTAACAGAATTTGAAGGTGACTAGGAGGAAAAATTTGATTTTATGGTCATATTGCACAGAGCCAAAAATGCCTAATAAAATTAATAAGATTGTCTTTATGAACGGTTTTCAGGCTCAGGGGTAGTCAAGACGGCGGAAACGAAAAAAAAACCATACGCAAATCTATTTGGTTTAATGAGGAAATTCTTATTGATATTATCAAGTGCAATTTCTTCTTTTTTCTTTGCGATTTCTTTTTATATGTGTTATTAATAAGAAAATCTTCTCGAAATTTCTGTCAAAATATTGAAAAAAAAGCTGAAAGAGAAAAACTTCTTATTTTAATAAGATGATCTTAGGGTTCCTAACAATAAGATTTGACTTATTAATGTTTTCAAAGGAAAATCTTGCAGAAAACGGACTGATTTCTTAGGGTTCTTAACATGAAGATGATCTTAGGGTTCCTAACAAGAAGATATGACTTATTAACAGATTTCCGCATAATTGTATGTGTTAATAAGACGATCTTAGGGTTCCTAACAAGAAGATCAGACTTATTAACTGATTTCCGCATAATTGTATGTGTTAATAAGACGATCTTAGGGTTCCTAACAAGAAGATCTGACTTATTAACTGATTTCCGCATAATTGTATGTGTTAATAAGACGATCTTAGGGTTCCTAACAAGAAGATTTGACTTATTAATGTTTTCAAAGGGAAAACATATTTCCGCATAATTGTATGTGTTAATAAGACGATCTTAGGGTTCCTAACAAGAAGATCTGACTTATTAACTGATTTCCGCATAATTGTATGTGTTAATAAGACGATCTTAGGGTTCCTAACAAGAAGATTTGACTTATTAATGTTTTCAAAGGGAAAACATATTTCCGCATAATTGTATGTGTTGATAAGACGATCTTAGGGTTCCTAACAAGAAGATTTGACTTATTAATATTTTCAAAGGGAAATCTTGCATCATCATCAGCAGACATCATGTAGAACAATTATACGCTGAGAAGCAGAAGTACCCGATGGCTCGATGGTAAGCACCTGTGTTCAGCATTCAATATGTGGTTAGTTCGATTCGCGGTGGAGGCAATATGGCAAGTGTGGAAGGCAATGTAAGGAAGAGTGCGGTGAGATGGCTTGAAGGAAATATAAAAAGGCAACATAAGAAGGTAAAGGCAATCCAAGAGAAATCTAAAACTGAATCGTAACTGATAATCTGAAGTTCTCGAAGACAATATAAGAACTCTGAAATATAATTTTTATTTTCTTCTCAATAATATGTGATTTCATTTTGAAAACATTAATAAGTCGAATCTTCTTGTTAGGAACCCTAAGAAATCAGTTCGTTTTCTGCAAGATTTCCCTTTGAAAACATTAATAAGTCAAATCTTATTAACACATACAATTATGCGGAAATCTGTTAATAAGTCGAATCTTCTTGTTAGGAACCCTAAGATCGTCTTATTAACACATACAATTACGCGGAAATATGTTTTCCCTTTGAAAACATTAATAAGTCGAATCTTCTTGTTAGGAACCCTAAAAAATCAGTACGTTTTTTGCAAGATTTCTCTTTGTAAAGATTAATAAGATTTTCTCTTCAAAAATAAAAAGAACTTCTTCTTGAAGAAAATCTATAGAGATATCATATGACTTTTGTTCTATTTTATTAGGCAGTGTTGGCTTTGTGTGGGATTATTTGAGGGTCATTTTGTGGTAATTTCGTTGTTATTTTGTGGTCATTTTGTGAATTTTTTGGGCTCATTGTGTGGTCATTTTGGGGTTATTTTGTGGTCATTTTGGACTAATTTCGGGGATATATTGTTGTTATTTTGTGGTAATTTTTTGAATAATTTGGTGTCATTTTGTGGTCATTTTGGGGTAATTTTGGGAATATTTTGGAGTTATTTTGTGGTCATTTGGGACTAAATTTGATGATATTTCGAGGAAATTTTAGTTGTTATTTTGTGGTCATTTTTGGAATATTTTGGTGTCATTTTGTGGTCATTTTGGGAATATTTTAGGGTCATTTTAGGGGTTTTTTGTGGTATTTTTGACTAATTTTGTGTTCATTCTGGAGATATTTCATTTTGGGGTAATTTCGGGGATATATTGGTGTCATTTTGTAGTTAACGGGGAGTTAAAACCCCACCCGAAGCGGCATCAAAACACCCACGGAGAGGGCAAACCAAGCTTTGCTGAAGTGACCATGGACCGGATCGTAATAGGCATCCTTGACCGAGACAACGACAGTTTGGCTATCGCCAAAGACCGGTGGTAGTATGCCCTATACGTAGCCGGAAGACCTAGTTACGACCTTTACAACGGCGCTCTCAAATGCCCTCGATAAGGCTTGTCCAGGGCCAAAACCACGCTGTAAACATAGGCCACACTGGTGGAGGAAACAATTTAATAAGGCCAAGAGCCTTCGCAAGGAGACTCAATGACTCAGATATAAATATAAACATACAAGGCTCTGAGGCAGGCGAAGATAACTTTGCGGAGAAAATTTGTACTGCGGTCGAGAATGTCGACTATACAGCGAGACTGAGACGAGTGCTCTCAAGAACTCAAACAGCTACATATAGGCTATTTGCGGAAATCTGCTGGATCCTGGACCAGCTCGAAACGTGAAACGCTGGAGCTGCTCTTGATTACACACTTTCCAGAGAACTCGCATGTTACACTCTTAGCACCTGCAACAAACCTGGCTGCACACATCTTCATCACGGAAGAAGGGGTAAGGTGGGTAATTAGAAGATTCGAGCCGTTCAAGGCCAGACGGGATTATCCTCGCACAACTCCGCACACGTTGGAAATGGTTGGTTTTTCCATATGCAGCTTGTCTGGCTCTTAAACGTCAGTTTTGTTCAATTTGAAGTTTTTTTTTACATTTGACGTTCACCGCTTTCTGTTTTTAGAACTGGCAACAAAATGTTTCAGGCGAACTAGTTTGTTCGCTATCCATAATCAGTTGAGCTAGGCGACTCGCCAAATAAGGCGACTCGAATAACTCAAGCGACTCGCGAACCGTAATAGGCCCCTAAGTTTCAACAAGAAGCATTCCCCGAAGGTATTTGCCAGTGATATCGATTTGGCTGTTTTTCGCCCAATATAAATCTGGAGCAGGTTTTACGTTTTTAGCCGAGTTTGGTGTGGTCGAGGTGATAACGTATAAATTCATTCTTTAAACATGATCCACCTAGCTTCGGTTGAAACTTGAACCGCAGAAGCTATCTTGATATGAACCACTCTACTTCTCTTAATAAAACTTTCAATAGCATACTTTTCTGGTATTCTATAATACTTTTAGCGAAAGCGTTGTAGCGGTTGATGTGCATTTGACAATATTTTTTCGCTAACCACACAAAGTAAAAATGTTTGTAATCGCCTTGTCTAAGGCATCTAAAATTGCTATCGCGTCAATTGGCATGACCACTTACATTTATTCTGCCAATCCTTTTGGTCGCTTCAACAATCGTCCATTTCAATCGATCCTTTAGAAATTGTGGTGTGATACGCTTTTGGTTTGTGCAAGGGCTGTGCAGTAAGCCATGCCGATTATTGAATTGAAATGCCATTTGCAGCAATTATATCTACGCTATTGAAAATATCCGAAAATCCATTTAAATCTTTTTTAGTCCCTGAAATTCTATCGTTGTACTTTAGTTTGGCGCTTTTGTGTTCGAACACCCAATCCTGGTTGCGAGAGAAAATTCCTATTTTACTCTATCGACAGCTCACAAATGTACAAACAGACACACAACGGTATATGGTGCAATAGACACTTGAATCAAACAAATATTTTTAGCTCAAACAATTTTGTGTGCGATATCCTGCAGTTGAAAAGTGCTTGCTAAAGTTTTTCAGATGTCTACTAATGCTGATACGCTAAATAATACCTCAATTTAATATGTGATTTTGGCTCGAAAAGTTTTTCTGAAGTGTGGGAAATTAGTAATTTAGTGTGGGAGAAAGTAATTTAGTTTTTATTGACATCTCATTTATTTTTATAACTAGTAGGCACGACAGATGTTATGGTGCAGAATTTGTTTAAGTAGCGAGAAAGCCGTGCTATCAAGGTTGCGAGAAGTGTTGTCGAAATTTAGGTTTTACAGATATCAACAATCCGTTTCGCTGAAGTACTAGGCCAAGGTCACCCACTCCCCTTTTCAGAAGTAATTTGCGATCTACCACCTAATACGTATGTATGTCTAAGCACTTCTTCCATAGATGCAACACTGATTTGTTTTGAAAGCAATTTCTTTTTATCAAACTTAAAGAAATGAAGAACAGTTTTGACACAAACATTTACAAAGTGTTTTTACATATATCTAAATTATGCAAAAAAAATAATATCTATAAATTAAAATAAAAAAAAAACAACGTCATCTAGAATACTCTGGAATTCATATTTTTAAAAGTTAAACAAACTTTTCAGGAGCAGTCAACTCCCAACTGAGTGGATTTTCAGGAGTACCATAAAATCTCCTCAATAGCTACACTTAAATGCTATTAAAGTCCGCATTATATTTTACAACGCCAAGCATGCTTAACTTCACCAAATCTTACAACCCACAATGTGCAAATCGCAAAATTTAATTCGCTTTGTTTTGCTTTTCTTTTGTTTATATTGACAAAGCATATAAATTATAGTAATAAAAAATTAAATCACCACTTTTGCAAACTTGCACCATTCAATTTTACAACTTAACAAAACCATCTATAAACATAGATATCTACAATTCACCTTTAGCACTAGGACTGACAATTACACAAATATATAGATTATTTTTATAATTCGATAAGTTTATATCGATATTTATCGATTTACATGGGAGTGTAATGAGGTGTGGTTGCATATTTGGATAAGCAGCTCCAACTTTGCGACCTTGCTCAATCCCGACCCTTGCGTCCTCGGTCATGCACTCTGGGCAACGTGAACTATATATGCTCACGGCAGAAAGAGAGGGAGCCCCGGTGGGGCCACTATGGCATATTTGGTTTAAAGGCAAACCGAGGTCTTTTCCACAGCGTCTGTTCACGTCGTGCTGCGGCTGTAAGCGGGTTTCTGTCTTGGAGCAAGCGGCTCGCTATATAAATGTGGGAATATTTTTTCAAAATCCCGGAGACGGGTTGTGCGCTGGGTTTGGGACCCGCCAGGTTAAAACGCTTCCATTGAAAACCACAACAAAGCCTCGGATGAGAACACTCTCTAATGTTGACGACCTGGCAAAACGAAAAAAAGGATCATGAAATAAGGGCATGTACCTGGAATGTCCGGTACCGCTGCCCGGCTGGTTGATGTCCTAATTAATACAAAGGCTGAAATCACCGCTGTACAGGAAATGTGATGGACGGCGCAAGGCAAGACGATCATCGGACCTTGTGACGTCTATCATAGTGGCCAGAAACGGGAAAGCGCGTGGTGTAGGATTCGTGGTGGGAAAGAGACTGCGCCCCCAAGAACTAGCGTTCACACCCGTGAACGAACGTCTAGCTGCGATCCGAATCAAGGCGAGGTTCTTCAACATAACATTTATCTGTGCCTAAGCGCCGATTGAGGAGACGGGCGACGTAGAGAAGGACTCCTTTTATGATCAACTTGAACAGACATATGATCGTTGGCTCCTACACGGTATAAAAATCATGTTAGGCGACTTTAATGCCAGGGTGGGCAAGGAAGGAGTTGGAAAATTTTGTCTCCACGATAACATCCCCCAACGGCACTAGGTTGTTGGTGTTGTTGTTAACAGCAAAAAACACTCCCCGACGGTTTTGGGGAGCGATGCCGAAATTGACAGTCCTTGGCCGGATATGAACCCGGTACGCTACGGTGCTCCCTTGCGGTACTGCCCGACTGCCGTGGTAGCGATTTGGTATGACCAGTGGAACCTTCTAGGCCATGTCAGGGATGACCATCCGTGAGGAAGGAAAAGATGGGTAATGAGAGGTGAGAGGCATCATATCCGTAAATCAACCATCGAGTTATCACGTCATTACCTATGTGCATATTAGTTGCCTCTTACCCCTAACCCGCAGGGGCAACTAGGTTGATTGACTTCGCCGCTGCTCGCAATATAGTCATCTGTAGCAGGTTCCAGCACTGAGAGAAATGCATTGAATCTTGTGACAATATCACTATTGATAGCGCCGAGTTTGATGCAATATTCATTCAGAATGAGCGAGTTATCAAATATTATTTGCTCCAAATAAAAAGTAAAATGACATGTCAACCATTTCGATATGATGTACTATTTTTTATATTTATGGATAGAATACTAATATATTTGAATTGCATGTCAATATCTATGGTCGTGATATGAATTTCTATTGTCGGTATATCCATATCCACATTTACTACATAGTAATATTGGTAGAGACAGCGTATTAATATATATGGACGAAATGTAAATTTTTCTGGGACGCATAATCATAATAGTTCAACAATTTTTACTATGGATTTTCTAACAATATTACAACTTGTTGGAGCGGTTTTTTTAAATTCAAAATTTTTTGAATTTCTTATGATTGAACATTTTTCTAAAAATTGTATAATATGCCGTAGCTGAATGGTAGAATACTGGGCTAACGTGCCAGAGGAGCATGGTTCGAGTCTCACTGAAACCAGATGTCAAATTATATAAAATTTTGTTTTATCAAAAAAGCATTGATGAAACATCCATATTCATTGATGGGACAGAAATATCAATATTTATTTAATGTGATATCAATAATTACGGATGTTCGATCCATAGATTTCCCTCCGTGAGCATAGATGAATACAAAAATCCACCAGGCTGTCCCCTGATCAAAGAACAAGAAACCAGAATGATCATGTCATGATCGACGGTAGACACAGCTCCACCGTTCTGGACGTGCGTACCGTACGTGGTCGCAATATCGACTAGGACCATTATCTTGTTGCAGCCAAGATACGCACCCGTGCAGCTGATAATTTTTCCATTCGACTCTCACACCTGCTATCGGAGAGCAATCTTCGACGTAACGATGTAACCGGGCAATGGGAGCACATCTCTCACTCATTGCGTCCCGCTGCTGAGGACACTATAGGGCTCCAGCGAGCCCGAAAGAACAATTGGTACGATGCGGAATGTAGCACTGTCTCGGATAAAAAGGACGAAGCCTACAGGGAGACGTTGCGAACGGGCGCAACCCCCAATGTATGGCAACGATATGGTGAGGCGAAGAAGAAAGAGAGTCGCCTTTTTAGAAAAAAGAAACGTGAGGCAGAACGGCGTGAGTGTGAGGAGCTTGAGATGCTGGCTGACAGGAATGCCCGAAAATTCTATGAGAAGATCCGGCGGATGACGGAAGGTTTTAAGACCGGGGCAAGTTCCTGTTAGGATAATGATGGCGACCTGGTAACCGACGTACAGAGTATTCTTAAAACAAGCCAAGATTAGATTAGACATACGATATTTCTGGGTGTAGGTTGGTTGGTTGGAATGGCCAGTCCGCTATGACTCCAAGTAGCGCTAATGATCCGCTTTGATGCCAAAAAAAAAAACCATGGAAATTTTGTGATGCTCCCCAGGCTCAATAACATTAGCATAGCCCTGAGGCGATCGAAACAAAGTTTACTTAGAAATTTCATTATACTCAAGCAGTGCGTTGGACAATCGTACAACAGCCGCTCCACCATATCTTCCGCTTCCGGAAGGATCTACTTAGCCCAAAGTAGCATTTGTCCCCGCACCCATCCCGTCTGCATGCTCCCCAATCAGTCCTTCAATTTATTCTCAGAAGGCTCAAAGATCGTATTTTAACTAAAACAGACCACAGACTCCTTGATCTGCTTCAAGACTGCAAGCCTATTACTTACTTACTTAAAATAGCCTTTAACCGCCTAGGCGAATTTGGCCGTCCAAGCCTATTACTAACCTCCCTAAATCAATACCGAGAGATCCGACTCTCGATTAGTCCCAGTGGTGCATGGATTTCCTGAAATACACTCGTTGAATGTGGGAGATGCTTAGATAGGGACATGAAAGCAAAGATCCCGCTTCTACTCCACAGACCATTATGGATCCAATCCTTACCCGAAGGGAATAAAATCTTAAACTTTGTAGCAAAAATTCGTATATCTAATATATAAAAATCTCGTGTCACGGTGTTCCACTGCTTAAATCTTCTGAACGGCTTGGTCGATTTTAATGAAATTTTGTATGTATATTTGGGGGGTATGAGAATAGGTTTTAAACTATATTTTATATCCCTAGGTTATTAAGGTCTTGAAAGCCAATGTAGCCCAGCTGGGACCCTGAAAGGTATGTCTGCGATATGGATATCAAATGCAAGGTGTTAACACAACCTTTAAGGGGAATTTGTATCAAGTCCAATATGTCCGAACCCGTTTCCGAGGTATCGACCAAAATGTGGACCAGGTGTGACCCTAAAAAGTGTGTTGCGGTCACCTTATAGGCGAACGTTATTTTAATCAGCTAATGCGACCCTGCCCGTAAACGCACTGAATGCACTCGATTTGACACTTGACATCGATTGACATTGACACGTAGACATGCCAAATTAGCATTTCCGGTTCCTTTTTAAACAAGAAACCGAAGAACGTGGATACAAAAATTTCTAGCTTGCTGCAAAATAAAAATTTCGTCGATGTGAGTATACTTTTCAACTTTGTGAAACCTACGTATAGCTGAACCTAAAAATATTCTTAAATAGTTGCTGGTGCGAGTACTCGTTTAAGGGTGTATCAATTAAATTTTGCAGAAAGCACCAAAAAGTGCTGAAACGTTTTGGGGAGAACGAGCAAAGCTACCTAATCAAATAACCCGGCGCAGCATCCAGCAAACACCACGGTGGAAGAAAAAAACGTTGTTCAACATTGCGTTTGCTAGCGAAGCCGGCGACGGCGTTGAACGCGGCAACGGCAAGGCGCACTTTTGGTTGTCACCAGCTCATACAGCATGAGGTAAATTTTAAGCAGCCCAGTCCAAGACTTCCAACCGCAGTAACTGCAACCTACTAGCCAGTGGTGAACGCGATCTTACAGCAGCGGAAACCGCAAACATCCAAAGAACCCAGTACGCATGATTCCAACTTTGTTTTCGATGTTGGAGAAATGTCTTCAATTTCAACTTGATTTCCAACATTTTTCCAAGGTTGGATTTAAGCTGGAAAACCATTTGAGCTCCACTTGAAAGTCTTTCTTCAATTTTTACACATGGCAATACTCGTATTCTCTCTCATATCTGAGATCAAAAATTAAACAAAGCACACGTGTGCGAACGAAAAACTCCAAACATTTTCTTTCAAAAACATTAAAAAGTGGTAAATAAATAGAAAGATATTAATATTTGTGTTAAAAAAAGTGTTTATAATAATATACTTTAAAATTTATATTAAGTAAACACGCCATTTATTCCCAATCATACTAGTTTCCTCATACCAAATGGATATCCCTTTTGACGTTTGATTCCAATTGGAAAATATTGTTGGAATTCAAGTCTAGTTCCATTACTTTTTCAATTCGAGAAATAAGAAAATTTTCATTCAAAAAAATGTCCGTTTTGTTGGAAAAGGGGCTGTTGCAACAATGTTGCGGAAATTCAACGTTGGAAATTGGAAAACGGACTTGATTTCGAATGAGATTCCAATGTATTTCCAACATAAATGTTTATTGGGAAATCAACATTCGAAACTCTTCGAGCAGCGTGGCAATAGCTACCCACAGGTTTTTTAGTTTAAGTAAAGAGCGCGCAGTGTACGACAAAACGAAGTGCGCAGAGATTCTACGTTCAGTTAATTCCGCCTTTCGGAATCTGTTTTGTTACCACTCGCTCGTGCAGAGCGAGCTATAAGCAGAGACGGCTCGGTAGCTGCAGCGAATGCGAGCGTGAGAAGCAGCATATACATACGTACAGGTGTACATATGTAGTTGCATTTCTTGGCTCACGACAGTTTATTGTCGGAGTCCAAACCAAAAAACTGATCATTTAAATCATTTTATTGTAGCATTTAGATTTATGAATTTGCAAACGTAGGCCGTAGTCCATATACGTACATATGTACATAATAGTATGGTTTTGGCTCATGACATTTTTTAGTCGGAGTCCCGATATAAATAAATCATTTAAACTAGTATATCCCGTGGTCGAAATTCGACCAATTTAAAATAGTTGAACTTATTCAAACATCTGATCAACTTTTTGTCAATAGCTGCCTTTAGGACCCGTGGCCGAACCAACTTAAATGTATACATTAAAAACTCATCTATAGGCAAAATGAGGCCAACAAAGAATTTAAAAAATAGCGGCTGTTATTATATAATAAAAATATTAAATTACAGCAGCCCTTTCCAAAATTATTTATGGCAAATGCCATGCAAATATTCGGTTTTCGAGAACTTATGTTGCACTTGAATAATCGGATGATGAGATTGTGCTTAACAAATAGCCACTAATTTATGCGATCGTTTTGAGCTGGTGAAGAACAAAAAAATATTAGGTTGAAAATTAAGTAAATTGTAATAGTTAAGATTAAAGGTTTTTTAATATAAAAAAAAACATAATTTAAGAAAAAAAGGAATATTCCGCAACCGGGTCTTGCAACTGTGCACACCGTATTCTATACGCTCACCGCCGCGCCATTACCTTATGCACAAAGCAGTTTAAAAATTAACAATATACCAACAACAAAGTTAGACTATTAATATAAACTAGAGTTCACCTAGTGGTTGAAATTCAATCACAAAACCTTATTTTATTTTTCTACCTTTTTGCCATTTCTTAAATTTTCCTTTCTTTTCCATATTTTGTAAATTTTTGGTTTCTATACATTCCTATTCATTTTGCCTTTTCCTCCGTCTTTACATCATTCAGTAATATAGTTTCAGTGTTGATAATTATTTATTCTTCTTAGGTCGTCTTCATACGTATTTCTTTCCTTTCCTTTCCTTAGCATTAATTTGCTTTTATTTCCTTTCCTTTCCTCTCCTTTCATCTCAATTTATTCTCTTAGCTTTTCTTTCCTTCTCTTCCCTTTTATTTCCTTTCCTTATCTTCTCCTTTCTTTTCCTTTTCTTTCCTTTTCTCTTCTTTCCTTTTCTTTCCTTTTCTCTTCTTTCATTTCATTTTATTTCCCTTCTTTCTTTCTTTCTTTTTTGTTCTTCTCTGTTCTTTTTCTTTCTTTTCGTTTCTTTTATATTCTTACCTGATCCTTCTTTCCTTTTATTTTCTTTTTCTTCCCTTTCCTTTCGTTTCCGTTGCTTTAGTTTCCTTTCATTTTATTAATTTTTTTTTTCATTTCATTTCTTTTCTTTTATTTTTTTCTTACCTTTATTTTCTTTCACTTTTTTCTTAAATTTCCCTTTCTGTCATTTCGTTTCCTTACCTTTCCTTTCCTACCGTTTTCTTTTGTTCCTTTCCGCAACTCCTTTGCTTTTCTTTTTCTTTCATTCATTTCCTTAACTTATTTATTTTTTATTTTCATTTATTTTCCATACCTTCTTCCTCGCTACCTTTTCTTTCCCTTCTTTTTTTCTTCTTTCCTTTCTTTGTCTTTCTCCTTCTGCTTCTCTTTTCCACTGCATTACCTACATTACATTTCCTTTCTTCCCTTCCTTTTTTCTTTTCCATTCCTTTCCTTTCCCTTTGATTTTTCTGTCATATTTACGGTTCCTTACCTTAACTTACCTTAATTTTCCTTTTATCCATCCATTTCCTTTCCTATTATTTTCTTAATTTAATATTTTATTTATTTCATTTTGTTTCATTTTTATTTATTTTATATTATTCCCTTTCCTTTCATTTCCAACAAATTTTATTTTTTTACTTTCAATCACTTTTCTATTTCTGATTTTACTTTTTTTTTAATTTTATCAGTTTTCCATTTTATTTTATTTCACTAAGTCTAGCCACGAAGGGCCTTGTGCATGATCTAGCTTATTTGTGCTTTTTTTTTAAAAGCATTTGCTTCTCTGAATCCCCACGCACAGATTTTGTTTTTGTAAACACTGTTTGTACCTAAGCTCAATAAAGTTGACGCGCTGGCTCATGTTATCTTATTGCTGCCAACAAAACAACTCACCCTACTGCAATGAATGCAAACACAACAATGCAAGTGGTCATACCTACATACATACACCCACACCAGCGGCTCTATAAAGCGAATGCGTGTATATCACATGTAGTGGTGTGATTTTCAAATCATATTATAATTAATTTTTTTAAATTTTTGGTTTGTTGTCGCACACCCTGCTCGGCGAGACATATCGATACATACCAAATTTTATATACCTTAGAATTGTGGTTATTGCAAAAAAGGGAGGAACCTGTTATGTTTGCGCATTTATATATAATAGATAATGGACCGAAGTACTCAATGAGCGAGGGAATGAAAATAATTTCTCTCTCATAATAGGACGTCCCTGTAGTTCCGCAGGTATGCTACTAGGCTTGAGATTTCTCATACTCGCTGTGGCGGGGACTAGTCCCTCGCCTGACCACAATCAATGTATTTTCTACGTCCTTTTAACATTAGCATGTCATTGCGAGGGGCATCCTGCCACACACTGCAGACTATAGGCCTTGAGAATTATCACACCCAAAAGGAGGCACTTTAGGGCAACCTGCCACACACTGCAGACTATAGGCTTTGAGAATTATCATACCCAAAAGGAGGGACTTTAGGGCAACCTACCACTCAATGCAGATTATAGGCCTTGAGAATTATCACACCCAAAAGGAGGGACTTTAGGGCAACCTGCCACACACTGCATATTATAGGCCCTGCCAATTATCACACCCAAAGATTATTATTTAGGGCAACCTGATACTAGGATTAATGTTAATGAGGGTAACCTTGTTGCAACATTCATGCAGAAAAAGCTTCAACAAATTTCATGTACAAACATAACTATATATACATATTTGTTTGAATGCTTTCTTTTTTCTCCCACCGACTATCTAATTGTTTTCAATATTTTTCACTATTTTTTGTTTTGGAATTTTATTTTGACAAAAAAATAATTTTAATTTTGTCAAAATTTATCGAAAAATCATGGCATGCTGCGTCATAAAAATAAAATAATTGCCCATTTCCTATACATTTAGGGCTTGATAAAGGATAGGGTAGCAGGGGCATGAGAAATTGCAGGTTCAAGCGGATATCTTGCCACCGTAGAACTGCTGTGGTGTTTAATGAGGGAGAGAATGAAGATAAAGAGTGGTTTCCTTTGAAGTTCAGCCAACTTCGAAATATGAGTTTGACGCTATTACTCTAACTCTCAAAGAGCGAGAGAATCAAAATATTTCCATTGCTGGTATTTTACACACATATACAAATTTCTCAAAATAAGCTTGGTACTCCAACAACAGGAGCCATATTGAATTATTATTTTATTTTTTTGAAACATTTTTTTTGTTTTGTGGTACGCAAGCCAACTTTGATTGCGACATATTTTTTTCAAATTAAAACTTTGACCATGGTTGCCCTATTTCACATTTTAATAATGGTGTTATGAAAACATAAAACTTTGTAGAATTTCATTTTAAACAAATCTATTACATCGGAATTTTTCCGTGAATAAATTTTTTTAATATGGAATTCTACAATTAAGTGAAGCTTTATTCGGCTTTTGAATCTCTATTTAGATATATACATACATATTAGAGTTTTATGGAAAAATATAATTTTGATTACGTTTTCCCAAAAAATTGTATAGTTAAATTACATTTTATTATAAATATATGTAATTGAAAATTTAAGATTTTCAGGATTTTATGGCACAACAATATAACATTTTTAGTATTTCATTTGTTTATTAATACTTTGGAATATATGGCGACCATAGTTATCTCATTTTTATTATAGAATTCTACGAAAAAGATGTTTGATTTTAATTTTTTTAAAAAAGCAAAATTTCATATTATATAAAATTGTCGGCAATGGGTGTATCTATTTCAATCTATTTTTTTTTTTTCCTTGATGAATTTCAATACAGAAAGTTAAAACATTGATTGCTTCTTTCCTAAAAATTTATTTCGTTTATTTTGAAGGGGTGGAAATTTGGAAATATGAGTTCGTGTAATATTAAAGAATATTAATGAGCGAGAGAAGGAAAATAGTTACACATTCATTTTAGAGAAGTATGGTTTGTATTTTAAAAAAATGTATTATACATGGCGTGGTTTTAAAACTTTTTAGTGGGGGTAAATTACAAATTCTGGTTAGGTCAAAAAAAGTTTGAGGGTTTTCTAGCTTTTTTCTTTAACCATAACTTAGCAAAAATTCTATTCTATTTGGTCTAGACTTGTTTGGGGCTCGGGTTGCAAATCAGCCCTTTTAAAAGTTAATACATATATACTAGAGTGGTTCAAAAATTTTTTTTTTTGGAAAATCTAAAACGCTACCCCGAAATATGGTTCCTTGTGACAAAAAAAGAGGCTGCTATTTTTTTGTTTTTTTTTAAGGTGCTTTAGAGGTCGAGCTACTAGTTTTTATAAAAAAAATGAGATGCTTGCAAATTTAATTTAATTTTAACATGTGTAAGTGCAGTAAAAATTTGCGTTTTTGTGTGTTGTTATTCTGTTTTCATTGACGAATATTCCTGCAATTCAATAGCCTTCTTGGATGAGTAGAAAGGGTTTAACTCCTGAAAGTATGTTTCGAAATTGAAAACGGAGCAACTAAAACGATGGAAAGAAAATTGAAAAAACTGAGGTATAGGCGGTATATTTTCAAAAACCGATATCGGATTCGTAATCAGACAACTAATAAACCCCCGAATATCAAGTTTCAATAAAATCCAATTAGTTTTCAAAAAAATCACCGCCATATTGGACCCGCCATTTTGAATTTAAAAAAACTGACATCGGATTCATAATCAGCGATGTCATAAACCTTCTAGATGCGAAATATATCCATAAAACCAATGCGCAATGAGATCAGTGTAGGCGTTTTAGTTGCACCGTTTTCTATTTCGAAATATATTTTCAGGAGTTAAAACTTTTCTACTCATCCAAGAAGACTATTGAATTGCAGGAATATTCGCCAATGAGTACGAGTAGCCAAAACGAGTAGCGCGACCTCTAAACCACCTTTAAAAAAAAAAAAATAGCAGCCTCTTTTTTTGTCATAAGGAACAATAATTGCGGGTAGCGTTTTAGAATTTTTAAAAAGTCCATATTTGTGAACCACTCTAATATATACATATGAAAAGAAATTATTTGTTGTCTTCAGTAAAATTTAAGATTTCCGCTTATCACTTGGTTTAGTTAAAAATTTAAGTATCCATAAAATATGTTTTCGATTTTTATAGTTTAAATAAGGAATTTATCAGCAACTCTATCTCAATCGATAGAAATCGTGAAATTTATCGAAATAATCTACAGAAATTTAATAAACAGACCACTATGTTTGAAAATTCGCAAATTGCAGCTTACATCTTCAAAAATTAGAGCAGTCAGACTTATATTAATGGTACACTGAACCAAAAACGTACATGTTTTTTACGAACAAAGTTTCATAGAAGTTCACACTGATTTTTTCTTAGAATCTAAGAAAAAGTACATATAATTTATGAAAAGTTTCTTATTATATATGAAAAAATACGTTAAATTTTATTAACGTCAGAACTTCGTTCTTAAAATATAAGAACTAAAATTCATTAATTTTTTAGCTGAATTTGTTCTTAAATGTTACGAATTTGTTCTTAAATTTTAAGAAATTACTTACGTACAATTTTTTTACTATGATTATAAGAACTTTTTCTTATTATTATAGATTTCACGAACTTTTTTATGTGTTTTCTTTGCGTATGAAAGGGTTCATACAATCTAAGAATATTTTTCTTACAATTTAAGAACTTTTTCAAGGAATGTAAGAACAGTTCGTATATTGTTTATTCAAACGTTGACAAAGCTAGTCGCGCGTGAAAAATAAAATTGTACATAAATAAATTGAGAAATATCATAAAACAAAACTAAATGATTGAAAGCAGAGTTTACAATTGGTCATACCAAGTAAAGTGCACGTGAATCAACTGTGAATATTCGTGAAATTCGCCATTAGCAGAAGTCAACTGAATTGCTCATCCGCAAACTGCTGTTCCAGCGTTTAGTACGTGAAATAGCTCAAGATTTCTAAACTTATTTACGGTTCCAATCTGCTGTTATTGGTGCTTTGCATCTGGGGCATATTTGGTGAGACTTTTCGGCAATGCCAACTTGTGCGCTATCCATGCAAAACGTGTTACAATTATGCCGAAAGACATTCAATCAGCTCGTCAAATCCGAGGAGAGCGCGCTTAAGTTAAAATTATTTTACATATCAATAATCATAAAAATATATACATATGTAGGTATCATATTAAAATTTTATTAAAATCAATAAACATGTAATACATATAATACATATAATAATAACTATTATAATTAATTTTATGTACCTACTTCTTTGTAAATAAAAAAAAAATTATAATAAAATTTCATTTCAATAAATTTTCATTTTATGATTCTTTAGGAATGGGTACGTAAGTTCTAAGAATGAGTTTCTAAAATTTAAGAACGGATTCATACATTCTAAGAATGAGTTCGTATAATTTTTGAATGGATTGACATATTCTAAGAATGGGTTCGTACAATTTATGGGTTTGTTCATACATTCTAAGAACGAGGTCGTATAATTTAAGAATAGATTGACATTTCTATTCTAAGAATGAGTTCGTACATTCTAAGAATTGGTTCTTGGATTTTAAGTATTATTATTAAAATTTTGTTTGACATGAATATTTACGAATTTTTGTTCTTAAATTCTACGAAAACGTTCTTTGGAGAGCTTTTAATGAAAAAAATTCTTAAAATATATGTACTTTTTCGTAGAAAATATGTACTTTTTTGGTTCAGTGTAATTTTTTGAAATATTTACCAAAAAAAAAAAAAAGAAATTGTATAAGCGGTTATAGCATTTCTATAATGGGTGGTATGTATGGATATTTATGATCTAAAATTATTATTTCACATGGCTTTCCGTAAACTAAAAATATTCGCACCAAATTTTTTTTTCTCGAAAATAGATATCACAAACAAAAAATAATGTTTATAAAAATTTTAAAAAGTCAAGATTAGAAATATAAAAATATATACAAAATATAAAAAATTTTCAATGACAAAAAAGAAAAAAATGTTGGCCGATAGCTGTAACTGTACTTGAACCATCAACCGCTCGACCACCATCCCCTGACGCTTCCCACTGGGCTATCGCTTTATTTACAAATTGATTGTCAGATAACCAATTCAAGTTGCATGAGAAATTTTCATTCGCTTATTACAGATAAATGAAGCAGTATTGGTTATATATTAGATAATTGTGCACTGCTTTAGAGGTATGCCAACAAATCCATATGCATTTCATAAATATTTATGCATATTTAGTATGGGTTTAAGCTTGGCAATTATTTATATGTAAAATTTGTTAGCCTATTAATATAATAGATAATGGACCGAAGTACGCAATGAGCGAAGGAGTGAAAACAATTTCTCTAATAATAGGAGGAGCTTATTGAGTGAAAGAATGAAATTCATTTTGTAGAAATATGAGTTCTATTTATAGAAATTTATTATTTAGTTTTGGTAAATTACAAATGCTGGTTAGGGCAAATCTAGGCTTTTGCAAAAACAGTTAAAGGTTTTTCTAGCTTTTTTCTTTATCCATAACTTAGCAATATTTAGAAGACATTTTAATTTGATTTTTGATTTGATTTAAAAAAAATGTAGGTATATTGATTTAAAAAAAAAAATGTATTCAAAGTGGTAAAATCAGCCAAAATCTAGCCTTTTGCTAAAACTGTTAAACGGTTTTCTATCTTTTTTCCTTAACCATAACTTAAAAGTATTTAAAAATACATTTCTTATCGATTTTTGATTTGATTTTTGAAAAAAATAGTACGTATATTGATTTAAAAAAAAAATATTCAAAAGTGGTGAAACCGGGCAAAATGTAGCCTTTTGCAAAAATATTTTGAGGATTTTCTAGCCTTTTTCCTTAGCCATAACTTAGAAATATTTAAAAAGACATTTCATATCGATTTTTGATTTGATTTTTGAAAAAAATGTGGGTATGTTGATTAAAAAAAAAAGTTATTCAAAATTGGTTAAACCGGGCAAAATCTAGCCTTATGCAAAAACAGCTTGAGGGTTTTTAAGCTTTTGCCTCAACCATAACTTAGAAATATTTAAAAAGACATTTTATATCGATTTTTGATTTCATTTTTGAAAAAAACAGTACGTATATTGATTTAAAAAAAAAAATATTCAAACGTGGTGAAACCATGCAAAATGTAGGCTTTGAGGATTTTCTAGCTTTTTTTCCTTAGCCGTAACTCAGAAATATTTAAAAAGACAATTCATATCGATTTTTGATTTGATTTAAAAAAAAAAATGTGGGTATGTTGATTAAAAAAAAAAGTTATTCAAAAGTGGTTAAACCTCGCAAAATCTAGCCTTATGCAAAAACAGTTTGAGGGTTTTCTAGCTTTTTTCCTTAACCCTAACTTAAAAATATTTAAAAAGACATTTTATATTGATTTTTTTTTTTTTATTCAAAAGTGGTCAAATTTGGTGTTCGGGTTGTAAATCTGGATGAATAGAAATGAGTTGTTGTCTTTAGTAATATTTTAGTTGACCTCTAACCACTTCGTTTAGTACAAAATTTAAGGACCTGTGAAAAATTATCGATTTTTATATTTCAAAATTTATAGAAATAATCTAATAAACAGAACAATATCCCCCTTATTCATGAAAAATATAAAAGGTTTTTAAGCTCATATTATTCAAAATTTGTATGAAAATGTCATACTAAAAAGCTTTATAAACCAATTTTAATTTTTATGAATATGAGGGTATGTTTAAAAAAAATTTAATTTTCGGAAAAACTTACCAAAAACCCCAAATTGTATAAGCGGTTATCTCATCTCTATAATGGGTCGTATGTATGTATATTTATGAAAATATTCGCAGTAAGTTTTTTTCCGAAAAAAGTATCACAAATATAAAAATATGTCTTATGAAATTTTAATGAGCTTATAAAAAATCAAGATTAGAAATACTCATATACCTAAAGATGTTTTAAAAAAGAAAAAAATATTTTCTATGCAAAAAAAAATTGTAGCCCGGAGCTTTTCTCGAACCTACAACAGTTCGCTCGCTATCCGATGCTCTAACCACTACTCTACTGCTTTATCTACGAATTTATTGTCAAATCACCAATTCAAGCTGTATGGGCAATGAGCGAGAGAATGAAAATAGTTTCTCTAATAAAAGGAGGAGCTTGTTGAGTGAAAGACTCAAAGGTTCATTTTGCAGAAAATGAGTTCTTTTTATAGAAATTTATTATACAGGCGTGTTTTTAAATCTTTTTAGAGGGGGTAAATTACAAATTCTCGTTAGGTCAAAAAAAGTTTGAGGATTTTCTAGCTTTTTTCTTTAACCATAACTTAGCGATATTTAAGACAATTTATATGGATTTTTTTATTTGATTTAAAGAAAAAATATATATTAATTTTTCTATTCAATTTGGTCTAGTCTTGTTTGGGGCTCGGGTTGCAAATGTGCCCTTTTAAATGTTAATCCATGTGTTCATATGAATAGAAATCAGTTGTTCATCATCATCATTTATTGGCGCTTAACCGCCTAAGCGATTTTGGCCGTTGCATATCAAAGCACGCCAGTCATTCCTTTTTAGCGATAACTGACGCCAATTGGAAACCCCAAGGGAGTTCAAGTCATCCTCCACCTGTTGTTTCCATCTCAGTCGAGGCCTCCCCCTTCATCTGTTGCCGAATTCAGGCGACGATAGGAAAACCTTCTGTGCTGGAGCTTCTTTGTCCATTCGCATAACATGGCCCAGCCAGCGGAGTCTTTGGGCTTTAATTCGCTGGACTATGGTCAGATCTGCGTAGAGCTCGTACAGCTCATCGTTAAATTTCCTTCGATACTCGCCGTTGGCATCACGGGAAGGGCCATAAATCTTCCGGAGAACTTTTCTCTCAAATACTCCAAGGGCCATCTCATCTTCTCTTGACATTGTCCATGAATCTGAGCCATACATCAGGACAGGTATGATGAGAGACTTATAGAGCGTGATCTTTGTTCTTCGAGAGAGGACTTTACTTCTCAATTGCCTACTCAGTCCAAAGTAGCACTTGTTGGCAAGAGTGATTCTCCGCTGGATTTCTAGACTGATATTATTTTCGGTGTTAATACTGGTTCCCAAATAGACGAAGTCCCTCACAGTTTCAAATTTGTAACTATCAACAGTGACATGGCTGCCAAGGCGCAGGTGCGCCGATTCTTTCTTTGATGACAGCAAATACTTCGTCTTGTCCTCGTTCACGGCAAGACCCACTTTTTTCGCTTCCTTATCCAGTCCAGAGAAGGCAGCGCGGTTGTTAAGGCCAATGATATCAATATCATCGGCATACGCCAGCAATTGCACGCTCTTGTAAAAGATTGTACCATTGCGGTTTAGCTCTGCTGCTCGAATTATCTGATGCTGGAGAAGATAATTCGAAATCAGTTGTTGCCTTCCGTAAAATTTAAGACGACCGCTAACCACTTGATTTAGTTCAAAATTTAAGTACATATTAAATATGTTGTCGATTTTTATATTTTAAATAGGGAGTCTATCAGCAACTTTGGCTCAAACGGTAGAAATCACTAAAATTTATAGAACTAATCTACCGAAGTCCGATAAATAGACTACTGTGTTTGAAAAAATTTCGCAACTTCTATCTTATATCATCAAAAATTAGACAAAACAACCCAAATTGAATAAGCGGTTATCGCATTTCTATAATGGGTGGTATGTATGCATATGCTTTCCGTCAACTAAAAATATTCAGCAATTTTTTTTCTCGAAAATAGAGATCACAAACATAAAAATTTTAAAAAAGATAAGAAATATTTATATATTGAAAAAATAATAACAATTTTCAATGACAAAAAATAAATAATAAAATGTGGCCGATAGCTGTACTTGAACCGCTCGACCACTATCCCCGACGCTTCCCACTGGGCTATCGCTTTATGTACAAATTGATTGTCAGATAACCAATTCAAGTGGCATGAGAAAGTTTCATTCGCTTATTACAGATAAATGAAGCAGGATTGGTTATATATTAGATAATTGTGCACTGCCTTAGAGGTATGCCAACAAATCCATATGCATTTCATAAATATTTATGCATATTTAGTATGGGTTTAAGCTTGGCAAATATTTATATGTAAAATTTGTTAGCCTATTAATATAATAGATAATGGACCGAAGTACTCAATGAGCGAGGGAGTGAAAATAATTTCTCTAATAATAGGAGGAGCTTATTGAGTGAAAGAATGAAATTCATTTTGTAGAAATATGAGTTCTATTTATAGAAATTTATTATTTAGTTTTGGTAAATTACAAATGCTGGTTAGGGCAAATCTAGGCTTTTGAAAAAACAGTTAAAGGTTTTTCTAGCTTTTTTCTTTATCCATAACTTAGCAATATTTAGAAGACATTTTAATTTGATTTATGATTTGATTTAAAAAAAATGTAGCTATATTGATTTAAAAAAAAAAATGTATTCAAAGTGGTAAAATCAGCCAAAATCTAGCCTTTTGCAAAAACTGTTAAACGGTTTTCTATCTTTTTTCCTTAACCATAACTTAAAAGTATTTAAAAATACATTTTTTATCGATTTTTGATTTGATTTTTGAAAAAAATAGTACGTATATTGATTTAAAAAAAAAAAATATTCAAAAATGGTGAAACCGGGCAAAATGTAGCCTTTTGCAAAAATATTTTGAGGATTTTCTAGCCTTTTTCTTAGCCATAACTTAGAAATATTTAAAAAGACATTTCATATCGATTTTTGATTTGATTTTTGAAAAAAATGTGGGTATGTTGATTTAAAAAAAAAGTTATTCAAAATTGGTTAAACCGGGCAAAATCTAGCCTTATGCAAAAACAGTTTGAGGGTTTTTCAGCTTTTGCCTCAACCATAACTTAGAAATATTTAAAAAGACATTTTATATCGATTTTTGATTTCATTTTTTAAAAAAAACAGTACGTATATTGATTTAAAAAAAAAATATTCAAAAGTGGTGAAACCATGCAAAATGTAGGCTTTGAGGATTTTCTAGCTTTTTTCCTTAGCCGTAACTTAGAAATATTTAAAAAAGAAAATTCATATCGATTTTTGATTTGATTTAAAAAAAAAAAAAGTGGGTATGTTGATTAAAAAAAAAAGTTATTCAAAAGTGGTTAAACCTCGCAAAATCTAGCCTTATGCAAAAACAGTTTGAGGGTTTTCTAGCTTTTTTCCTTAACCCTAACTTGAAAATATTTAAAAAGACATTTTATATTGATTTTTTATTTTTTTTTTCAAAAGTGGTCAAATTTGGTGTTCGGGTTGTAAATCTGGATGAATAGAAATGAGTTGTTGTCTTTAGTAATGTTTTAGTTGACCTCTAACCACTTCGTTTAGTACAAAATTTAAGGACCTGTGAAAAATTATGGATTTTTATATTTCAAAATTTATAGAAATAATCTACCGAAGTCCGATAAACAGAACAATAGCCCCCTTATTCATAAAAAATATAAAAGGTTTATTAAGCTCTTATTATTCAAAATTTGTATGAAAATGTCATTTTAAAAAGCTTTATAAACCAATTTTATTTTTATTTTATTTTTTATGAATATGACGGTATGTTTAAAAAAAATTTAATTTTCGGAAAAACTTACCAAAAAACTCAAATTGTATAAGCGGTTATCTCATTTCTATAATGGGTGGTATGTATGTATATTTATGAAAATATTCGCAGTAAGTTTTTTCCGAAAAAAGTATCACAAATATAAAAATATGTCTTAATGAGCTTATAAAAAATCAAGATTAGAAATACTCGTATACCTAAAGATGTTTTAAAAAAGAAAAAAACTATTTTAAATGAAAAAAAAAAAAAATTGAAGCCCGGAGCTATTCTCGAACCTACAACAGTTCGCTCGCTATCCGATGGTTCTCTACTGCTTTATCTACGAATTTATTGTCAAATCACCAATTCAATCTGTATGGGCAATGAGCGAGAGAATGAAAATAGTTTCTCTAATAAAAGGAGGAGCTTGTTGAGTGAAAGATTGAAAGGTTCATTTTGCAGAAAATGAGTTTTTTATAGAAATTTATTATACAGGCGTGTTTTTTAATCTTTTTAGAGGGGGTAACTTACAAATTCTCGTTAGGTCAAAAAAGTTTGAGGATTTTCTAGCTTTTTTCTTTAACCATAACTTAGCAATATTTAAGACAATTTATATGGATTTTTTTTATTTGATTTAAAGAAAAAATATATATTAATTTTTCAATTCAATTTGGTCTAGTCTTGTTTGGGGCTCGGGTTGCAAATCTGCCCTTTTAAATGTTAATCCATGTGTTCATATGAATAGAAATCAGTTGTTGCCTTCCGTAAAATTTAAGACGACCGCTAACCACTTGATTTAGTTCAAAATTTAAGTACATATTAAATATGTTGTCGATTTTTATATTTTAAATAGGGAGTCTATCAGCAACTTTGGCTCAAACGGTAGAAATCACTAAAATTTATAGAACTAATCTACCGAAGTCCGATAAATAGACTACTGTGTTTGAAAAAATTGCGCAACCTCGATCTTATATCATCAAAAAAAAAAAAAAAACCCAAATTGAATAAGCGGTTATCGCATTTCTATAATGGGTGGTATGTATGCAAATGCTTTCCGTCAACTAAAAATATTCAGCAATTTTTTTTCTCGAAAATAGAGATCACAAACATAAAATTTTTAAAAAAGTCAAGATAAGAAATATTTATATATTGAAAAAATAAAAACAATTTTCAATGACAAAAAATAAAAAATAAAATGTGGCCGATACCCGTAATTGAACCATTAACCGCCCGACCACTACCCCGACGCTTCCCACTGGGCTATCACTTTATGTACAAATTGATTGTCAGATAACCAATTCAAGTGGCATGAGAAATTTTCGTTCGCTTATTACAGATAAATGAAGCAGGATTGGTTATATATTAGATAATTGTGCACTGCCTTAGAGGCAAGGACTGAAACCGAAACCGAAACCGTAACCGATTAAAACCGATTAATTTTTCAAAACCGAAACCGAAACCGTAACCGTTATTTTGATCTGGAAAATACCGAAACCGAAACCGTTTCAAAAGCCGGAACCGGTTCCAAACGGTTTTGAATTTTCTCAATACCTTACTTCTGTGAGTGGGCACATAGGTAGTTCCTTTTACAAACAGGTACCCTGAAAGTTTTCATGGAAGATTGTCGAGCCACGTTTTTCAAAATTCTGAAAGAGGAAGTTTGACTATAGTTGAATGAAGCGATCGAAACAAATTTACGAGATCCGTAAAATAAATGTTCAGGCTTGTCTCAGAAAGCGCCACTAATTTTAATGTTTTTAACGATTTATACATTTCATTTGGCTTCCATTTTTAATAAAAAAGTAGAGTTAACTTTAGGAATTTGTTTTGCAGAAATTTCATCCATGTAGAGCGTTAATAAATGTATTATTATATTGGAGAAATCCCATCATGGCCGCAGGAAAAAAGTTATGAAAATTCAGACCTATTTCGTAGCTACATAGGTACTTGAGTATTTTAGTAGTAAAATTTTTTTTTCGTGTTTTTATTTGGAAACCGAAACCGGAACGAAACCGTAACCGAAACCGAAATAAATTTTGTAGAACGAAACCGGAACCGAAACCGAAACACGTTGCAAAAACCGAAACCGAAACCGGAACGTTATTTTAATCGGTTTCAGACCTTGCGAGGTATGCCAACAAATCCATATGCATTTCATAAATATTTATGCATATTTAGTATGGGTTTAAGCTTGGCAAATATTTATATGTAAAATTTGTTAGCCTATTAATATAATAGATAATGGACCGAAGTACTCAATGAGCGAGGGAGTGAAAATAATTTCTCTAATAATAGGAGGAGCTTATTGAGTGAAAGAATGAAATTCATTTTGTAGAAATATGAGTTCTATTTATAGAAATTTATTATTTAGTATTGGTAAATTACAAATGCTGGTTAGGGCAAATCTAGGCTTTTGCAAAAACAGTTAAAGGTTTTTCTAGCTTTTTTCTTTATCCATAACTTAGCAATATTTAGAAGACATTTTAATTTGATTTTTGTTTTGATTAAAAAAAAAATGTAGGTATATTGATTAAAAAAAAAATGTATTCAAAGTGGTAAAATCAGCCAAAATCTAGCCTTTCGCAAAAACTGTTAAAGGTTTTTCTATCTTTTTTCCTTAAACATAACTTAAATATATTTAAAAATACATTTCTTATCGATTTTTGATTTGATTTTTGAAAAAAATAGTACGTATATTCATTAAAAAAAAAATATATTCAGAAGTGGTGAAACCGGGCAAAATGTAGCCTTTTAAGGGAGGAGCTTGTTGAGTGAAAGATTGAAAGGTTCATTTTGCAGAAAATGAGTTCTTTTTATAGAAATTTATTATACAGGCGTATTTTTTAATCTTTTTAGAGGGGGTAAATTACAAATTCTCGTTAGGTCAAAAAAAGTTTGAGGATTTTCTAGCTTTTTTCTTTAACCATAACTTAGCAATATTTAAGACAATTTATATGGATTTTTTATTTGATTTAAAGAAAAAATATATATTAATTTTTCTATTCAATTTGGTCTAGTCTTGTTTGGGGCTCGGGTTGCAAATCTGCCCTTTTAAAAGTTAATACATATGTACATATGAATAGAAATCAGTTGTTGCCTTCAGTAAAATTTAAGACGACCGCTAACCACTTGATTTAGTTCAAAATTTAAGTACATATTAAATATGTTGTCGATTTTTATATTTTAAATAGGGAGTCTATCAGCAACTTTGTCTCAAACCGTAGAAATCACTAAAATTTATAGAACTAATCTACCGAAGTCCGATAAATAGACTACTGTGTTTAAAAAAATTTCGCAACTTCGATCTTATATCATAATAAATTAGACAAAAAAACCCAAATTGAATAAGCGGTTATCGCATTTCTATAATGGGTGGTATGTATGCATATGCTTTCCGTCAACTAAAAATATTCAGCAATTTTTTTCTCGAAAATAGAGATCACAAACACAAAAATTTTAAAAAAGTCAAGATAAGAAATATTTATATATTGAAAAAATAATAACAATTTTCAATGACAAAAAATAAATAATAAAATGTGGCCGATAGCTGTACTTGAACCATTAACCGCTCGACCACTATCCCCGACGCTTCCCACTGGGCTATCGCTTTATGTACAAATTGATTGTCAGATAACCAATTCAAGTGGCATGAGAAATTTTCATTCGCTTATTACAGATAAATGAAGCAGGATTGGTTATATATTAGATAATTGTGCACTGCCTTAGAGGTATGCCAACAAATCCATATGCATTTCATAAATATTTATGCATATTTAGTATGGGTTTAAGCTTGGCAAATATTTATATGTAAAATTTGTTAGCCTATTAATATAATAGATAATACGCTTGTAGAATCTTTGAAAACCACTGTAGCGCTCGGTGCATATGAACCTAGATTGAAATCGATGTACGAGCGTATATAAAAGCATTTGGTTGCTCTCGACAGTTTATTGTCGGAGACCACTGAGTTCAATAAGTATTCGTTTGTTTTAGTGCTAAGAAGCATAGCAACTCCTGACATTTTTCGGTCGGAGGCTGTTGGACGTAACAATGAAATATTGATACAAACATATATATACATATGTATTGTGGTTTCTGCAAACCAGAGTTTTGTGCAGGACCGTAAAACAGTGAAGGCTGGTTTTCATTAGGTCAAAATGACTGACCTCAAAAACTGACTCAACTGTCACCATAGAAATTTGGTGGCATATGTGTTTTCATTACGTCTCTAAAACTGACATGAAGTCGATAAAGCGGTGCGTGTCAATGAGCAGCGTCAAATTTTCGTGTCAGTCGATTGCATACCTGTTTTCATCACTGATGTCAATCGCGAAGTAAATTTGTTTGACAGCTGATCAGCTGAGACATTGTGGCAAACAAAAAATTAATTAAATACGCGCAAAATAATATCCGCAAAAATATATGGGTAATTGTCTACTTTAGCTGTCAACTAATAATAAAATAGCTAAAATTATGGGAGGGGCCTCAAAAGACGGGGTTTGGCCTCAGGAACACGAATCCGGAAGCGTTTTTTTCAATATTTTTCTTCTCTGAAGAGATATTTCCATTTTTTATAACTCAGAAAGGTGTTCTGCACATAAATACCCTGGATTCCGCCCCAATTTTGTTATCGCAACCGGGTAAATTTTCGGTTTTTTGACCATAACTTTTCACTGAAACAAAAAATTAAAAAAATCGCTTCTGGATTCGTGATCCTGAGGCCAAACCCCGTCTTTTGAGCTCCCTTCAATAATTTTAGCTAATTTATTAGCAGTTGACAGCTAAGGTAGACAATTCCCAAAGAAACAAATTGCAATAGGTTCTGCGACGCTGTGCTTTGTGACAACGTTGAGGGCATGGACGCGGAAGAGGGGCCAGTTAAGAAAGCAGAAGCAATGGTGGGTTGAGTCTACGAAGAAGAGAAAAGTGTGGGTTCTACGCTACACTTCCATCGTTCCCTCCATTTTTATTATCAAAAAACATTAAAAAGCATTGTAAAAATTAATAAATCACAGTTTTACAAATTTTACAAAACTTTTAATTTGTGATGCTTATATCAGCTGTTCGTACGACGAATGACACCAATTTGCCAACATGTTGGCAAATCTCTTTTGAGTGTCAATCGTTGCCAACTGCGCTGTCATACTGAAATTTGACCGTTTTCACATACATGTCATTTTATATGACAATGAGTCGTCAAAACTGACTGCAAACGCTATTGACACCACATGCCAGCCCGTTTTCATTAGTATGCCATCATTTGATGTCATATTTTGACCTAATGAAAACCAGCCATGAGACAGGGTTCTTGTTTGCAAAAAAGTGTTGCTGTGTTGCACAACTTTTTCATTCCAATTTGTAGGGAAATTTTTAAGCGAATCTTTCAGCTTACACTTTTATTATATTTTGCAAAAACTAAAAAACTTAAAACGATTATATTTTATTTATTTTAAAGGAAAATCTTTAATGTTCGAAATAAGAAACCAGAAAATGAAAACACAATTTTTTTAGATAGATTGTTTTAATTTCTAAACCAAGTACCTACCTACCAACATTAAAGCCGTGTAATTTCGCCAGCATAATGCAATTGGCCTGTCGTGAAATTTTGTTAGCAGTTTTCATTTTTTTGTTGCCTTTTGCAGTACGTTTTTAAATCTTTACAAATTCTAAGAAGTACCAAATAATTTCTGAAAAGAGAGTGCTACAAGTTCAAAATGTAAAATAAATTTTATAAATTACAACTCTAAAGGCTGGTTTTCATTAGGTCAAAAGGTGTCAAATTTCATCGACTTTATCAAGATTCGTTTGCTTATTTGGTAATTGTCTACTTTAGCTGTCAACTGCTAATAAATTAGCTAAAATTATGGGGGGCTCAAAAGGCGGAGTTTGGAATCAGTATCACGAAAATAGCTTCCGGATTCGTGATCCTGAGGCCAAACCCCGTATTTCAAGCCCCCTTCCATAATTTTAGCTAATAGCTTTGTTCCTTGAAATCTCCAGCAAAGAACTGTCAGCAGAAGAGAGTCATGTAAAAAGCTGTCAAAATCTCATTTCTGCTAGTTTTATCTCTCTTCTGCTAGTTTTTCGCCGAACAGGAGCCAGCTGAAATTCTCCAGCAGAACAGCTGTTCTGACAATTGCCAAATGAAAATTAATTTTTTTCCGCAGCATATGAAATTGAGAATTTTTCAGTCTTTGGACAATTTCTAAGTATATATCGACGTAAACCACGTAAACCTTACAAAATATTAAGAAAATTTAATGCTTTATACACCTTCAGTATTTCCGATTCCTGTAACTGTGTCTGCAGGATTATATTGGTCTCCTAAACGAGCCACATTACGTTGTGCGAAAATCAACCGTTACCCCTGCGACCTTTCCAGGTTTTTCACTGAGCGAGATCTGACGATATCTCCGACTAAGTCCACGGCGACGCTTTTCACGACATGGACGCACCAGGTGAGAAATGAATTAGACGTTTTCGTTGATGGCACTAAGCTACCAACTGTCAGCCACCCAAAGTTATTAGGGGTGACACTGGATAATACTTTCTCATCTGCTGGTCATGTGTCTGCAATGGTCTCAAAGGTACGTGGTCGCAACAAGATCCTCAGGTCACTTGCCGGCAGTACTTGGGGAAAAGCATTATGAGATCCGGCATCATATTACCTTGCCGTTTGATCTGCAGAATCATAAGCGGGCTCTAATCGACATCAACACCGAGTCGGTAGACACTTTTGTCAGATCTCTACCTGTGAGTCCCGTTCTGAACAGTCCTCCACCGGATGTTGCTGAAGAAGAACGCGCCTTACCAAGGGAGACAAGAGTCACCTTGGCACAGCTTAGGTCTGGATACAGTGTGAGGTTAAACTCCTACTTATCCAGACTGAATGATACAATCTCAAACACATGCCCTGCATGTGGTAGAACCCCCCATGATACTCTACATCTCTTCAATTGTTCATCTTAACCTACTCTTCTAACCCCTCTGTCCGTCTGGACAAACCCTGTTGCAACTGCACGTTTCCTTGGACTCCCCTTAGACGAGCTTGATGAAGATCTTCGGAATGATCATACACTCTAGACAGGGCAATGCATTGTTAACAACAACAACACAACACAGCCACATTACGTTGGTTCAACGGACATTGGGCTTCGGGGCATTGCTATTCAAAGATACGGAATTATTGAAGATTTGGTATTTATTGTATGTACTTATTTCATTTGCTGGTAAATAACTCATAGTTTCATAAAAATATGCAATCAATTTTGATTTTGGCATATGTCACAATCAGCTGTTTGTTACTTGCTAGTTTTTGCTGGACGAAAAATCCCCAGCAGCAGCTTGCAGCGAATTGGCGCCCTCTCTCAATTAAATGTCAAAAAGCTGCAGTATTCGCTGCTAATTTTTTCGAAGAACACTTTTTTAGGAATAATTATTCATAATTAGCAGGAAAGAAACAAAGCTAATATATTAGCAGTTGACAGCTTAAGTAGACATTTACCGCATATTTTGATAAAGTCGATAGAAATTATTAAAATGTTACCTAATGAAAACCAGACTTAAGAAGTTTTCAACCATTATTTTTCACCTTCTTTTATAAATTTAGGGCAAATTTAAATTAACGCTCACTTTAAATTTTATCGGGCAGTTCATCCTCCTGTTAAATAAACGACAAATTAACTGGCTGTTAAACTGACAGTGAACTTTGACGTTAACAGGCAGTCGAGAAATCCGCCCTTAGAGAACTATTATCCCTTTATTTACTACTAATTTTTTTACGCAATCGAATGCAACTCGGTGCTAAATGATACTATTTTCCAAAAAAGCAACTCTGATCATCAGGTGTT
The DNA here is from genome assembly GCA_964058755.1 of Campiglossa producta. NCBI lineage: Eukaryota > Metazoa > Arthropoda > Insecta > Diptera > Tephritidae > Campiglossa > Campiglossa producta. Next base: position 141,201,616 of record CAXKVI010000001.1, read on the forward strand.
AAACTCACTTTCAAAATTTGACGTCTATGCAGAAGATTCCACACTTGTACTGATACACAATGGTGATCTCACAGCAATTTTTTTGCGTAATAATTAATAATTTTGTTTGGTTTCGCATAGTATCGAAGGGTATAGTAGGGGGAGCTGGTAGCTGCGCTTGGCGTGACCCAAGCCTGTGCAAGACATCTTGTTAGGGTGGTAGGCATATACGCTAGGTTGGTGGTCCATTGATAACCATATCCCTTACGACCCCTGCCCTATGTTTTAATTGCATAGTAATTTCAACGAGGTGACTGCGCATCAGGGTGGTTAAACAATGCGCTCATATATAATAGATATGTATGCACGAAAGTAGATTGGTTTTAGCGTGGAAAACTCATATTGTACTCGAAGCACAAAAGTAAAGCGATAACCACTGATGCGGATTCACGTCGTAGAAATACAAGGCATATACATTTTGCCATTATGAAGCGGGCTACTCACCTGCCAAGAAATGCCTCAAGAAAAAAACGAGCATATATTTCTTATGCCTGGTCAAGAAAATTTGACGTTTATCAAATCTCCCATTTTTTTGCAAATTACTCCTATAAAAATGTATGAAACATGTTTGGTGAAATATTTACTCACCTTTGCCGTGAATCTGCACGTTTACCTCAAGAAATATATACGAGCATATTTATTTCTTGAGGTAAAACGGCGTTGCCAACCATCGAAAATTGTAGTATTTTTTCTTATGAGCTGAGTATTGGCTCAAGAAAATTTGACGTGTGAAAACAGATCTTGACCATTTCTTGAGCGTTTTTTTATATGGCGTTTGACATTTCTTGGCAGGTGAGTAGCCCGCTTTACAAGTACACTTTTGTTTTGAAAGATCACGTCGGGTTTGGCGTAATGCTATGGATACACACACGGAGATTATCTCCAATAAATCTTCTTTAATCAGATCCAAATTTTACCCTGATACACACAAAATTGAAGATTAACAGCATTGAGAATTACTTCTTTGGTTGTTATTGCACCATATTCTTACCTACTTCAGCGACATCTAGTTGTCGAAAGGCGGATCTTAGAAACCAGCGCGACGCCTATCTGTCAGCTACCCTTAATTTCCTAGTGTTTCTTGGTGTTGTTGTCTATTTATGTACAGAGTGTTGGCAGTGCAAATTTTTTAAAACTGTTCAAATCTTCTTAATTTTTGGGAGTTTATAAAGAAGATTATGCTCAAGTTAACTCCCAAAAGCGCAGTTAATTCGGAATTTGCGCTAATGTATCAGTCGTATAAGTAAGTGAGATCTCGTTATATTGTTTTTTTTTTTGATACATTTCAAATGATTACATATACAGTAAGTTTAAGGAATACAGGCCGCTTGAATTGGCCAAACGTAATGTTATACGGCTGATACATTAGCGCAAATTCCGAATTAACTGCGCTTTTGGGAGTTAACTTGAGCATAATCTTCATCATAAACTCCCAAAAATTAAGAAGATTTGAGCAGTTTTAAAAAATTTGCACTGGCAACACTCTGTACATAAATAGACAACAACACCAAGAAACACTAGGAAATTAAGGGTATCTGACAGATAGGCGTCGCGCTGGTTTCTAAGATCCGACTTTCGATAACTAGATGTCGCTGAGGTAGGTTAGAATATAGTGCAATAACAACCAAAGTAGTAATTCTCAATGCTATTAATCTCAATTTTTGTGTGTATCAGGGTAAAATTTGGATCTGATTAAAGAAGATTTATTGGAGATAATCTCCGTGTGTGTATCCATAGCATTAAGCCAACTTTAAAGGCATAGTTTAGGTCGAATGGGTGTGGGTATAGACTGACAGACATGATGACGATAGTTAGAGGTAAAGGGAATTTGTAAGTAGCTTATCAGCTGCACATTGGGGTCGACTAAAAATCAGTGCCACTGTCGACCATGGTTGGGTATGGGTATAGACAAGGTCGGCCAGATAACACCACTGACCAAATGGTAAACGGGTAAGTGTGCGATATTCTCAGGTGGTACTATTAGGGTACGAATTTTTTTTGTATGGTGCGGACGGCATGTGCCAGGACCACAAGAACCACTTCATAGTCCGGCGAGCTAGTTCGAGCTTAACGCAAGCGTACCCACCGTGGTATCTTGGGCATGCATCATGAGAATGGTACGCAATAGCAGTCTTCGCATGTCTGACAACCCCGTACTTAACAGAGTGGGGCAATCAGGCGTCTCCATGCGTAACCTCTGACATCTCTCTTCGTACGTAACAAGTGTTTGCACAATATGGGTACCAAATGAAAGGTGTTGATGAGGGTTTTAAAAGAAAGTGCTTCAAAGTCCCATATGGGATCCCGTTTCCGAGATATCGACCAAATGTGGACCAGGTGTGACTCTTAAAAGTGTTTGCACATTATGGGTACCAAATAAAAGATGTTGATGAGGGCTTTAACAGGAAGTGGTTCAATGCCCATATGGGACCCCGTTTCCTAGATATCGACCAAAATGTGGACCAGGTGTGACCCTAGGAATTATTTGTACGATATGGGTATCGAATGAAAGGTGTTGATAGTTGTTTTTTCTAGGGATGGTTTTTAGTTCCATATGGGAGCCGGTTTCCGAGATATCGACTAAAGTGTGGACCAGGTGTGACCCTGGAAAGTGTTTGGACAATATGGGTACCAAATGAAAGGTGATGAGGGCTTTAACAGGGCGTGGTTCTTAGTTCCATATGCGAACACTTTTCCAAGATATTGACCATAATGTGGAGCACATGTGAACATGTAAGGTTTTCTGCAAATTGGGTAACAAAAGAAAGGCGTTAACAGGGTGGGGTTCTCAGTTCCATATGCCTACGCGATTCCGACATATTCACATGAATGTGGACCAGGTGTGACTTAGAGGATGTTTCTACGATATGGATCGACCTAAATATCGAACAAGTTTGGGTCTAGAAAGTGTTTGTACGATGATGGTATCAGAAGAAAGGGTATTGGTGAGTGTTTTAAAATGGAGTAGTTCCCTGTCCCATGTACGAACCTGTTTCCGAAATATCGACCGAAATGTGAAAGATGTTGATGAAGGTTTTAACAGGATGTGGTTCTTAGTTCGATGCAAACCGGGTTCCGATATATTGTCCTAATATGGAAACATGTGAACCTGAGCGATTGCGAGATATTGACCAAATGGTCTTTTCAAAATGTTTATTATGAAAACTTTGCTTTTCCTGCTGAATATGTATCTCTAAAAGGGGTCATGCTAGGGATCTGAAAGTTTGTAAGGAGATATACGATGTCACTACTATACTCACGAACAAATTTTAGTTATGGAATGCCACCTTTGGCATGGAAACCCCAATACATACTTAAATTTTAAACTAAATTCCTCCGAAGGGGTTCATGGCAGGGACCTGAAAATTGTTATGGATGGAAACGATATCAATAAAATTTTCAGAGAGATTAGGAGTTATTGCAAAAGACGCGAGGCAGCTCTAAAACAAACTTAATTCTTTAAGCTTAATATATCAATGTGGGATAAAGCTGGGACCATTAACATTTGTACTCACAAAAAATATGGGGGCTATGGGGAAAAGGCGTGGCACCTCCTATACATATTTAATTTTCAAGGTTCAATATCACTTAAAATGTGAATTAGTATAGGAAGAGGGATCGTGGCACCTTCTATACAAAATTCATTTTTTAAAATAAAGAAAATACGGGCGTAATCGGGAATTTGGAAAATGCATTCAACAAAAATCTATTTTGTGCAGGACGAAGTCTGCGGGGCCAGCTAGTTTACTTATAAAGCGGGCTACCCACCTGCCAAGAAATGCCTCAAGAAAAAACGAGCATATATTTCTTGTGCCTGGTCAAGAAATTTTGACGTTTACCAAATTTTCCATTTTTTTGCAAATTACTCTTATAAAAATGTATAAAATATGTAGTCACCTTTGACGTGGATCTGCACGTTTACCTCAAGAAATATATACGAGCATATTTATTTCTTGAGGTAAACCGGCATTGCCAACCATCGAAAATTGTAGTATTTTTTCTTATGAGCTGAGTATTGGCTCAAGAAAATTTGACGTGTGAAAACAGTTCTTGACCATTTCTTGAGCGTTTTTTTATATGGAGTTTGACATTTCTTGGCAGGTGAGTAGCCCGCTTAAGCATTAAATCTACACCTTTTCCAACTATATTTCGGAAACAAAAAATGTGAACGAATTTTAAAAAAGATCAAATGTATTTTAGAAAACAAAAATTGTATTTTGGATATTCCAATTCTATTTCAGGAAAGATGAAATGTATTTCAGAATAGCCAAATGATTTTCAGATAAGAACAAATATATTTCAGAAACCTCCATATATATTTCAGATTTTTCAAATTTAATTAATTGGATGTTTTTTGAAATACATTTGAAAAATCTGAAATATATTTGACATGTCCTAAATCAACTTTTAGCTTTTCTGATTTACAACTGAGGTTTTCTGAAGTACATTTCAAATATCTGAAATATATTTGCTCTTTTCGGAAAATCATTTCAGCTGTTCGTAAAAACATTTCATCATTTCTTAAATACAGTTGAAAAAGGTGTAGTATCATTTTTCGTTTATTTTCCAACTTTCGAAACATTTTCCTTTCATTGTCCAATGAAAACGAATTTTTCATTGCATATAAAATTTTTATTTCCATTCGTTATTAGTCCGATATATTTTGATTGTTGTTTTCCGTTTGTTCCTTATCCACAGTTATAGACTATCAGACTTCATTACATACTTATTTACTTACATATGGCCTTGGGACTGGCAGAAGCTTCTATAAAAGATTGTTTTTTACTTCTGTGCGTTCCGCGCAGCGCTCACTTCCCCCTCCAACTTTTTTTCCTGCCTGCCTTTTCATAATCTACATATGTATGTATAATAAAATTGTAAATTTCTGTCCGTCGGTCTGTATGTATCTCTACTATATCTATTAGTTTGCCTTTTACGAAATGCAAACACCACCTTGTAAACATTCTGTAAAAGGGAAAATTATTAGTTTTTAATGTTATAAAAGCAACTAATTTTTAATCTGTTGTGTTTTTTTTTTTTGAAAGTGACACCCGTGTTTTTTCCTTCCAAAATATATTTTCTTAAACTTCTAATTTATATTGTTGTTGTCAATAAACTCAAGTTTATGCCGCAACGTAAAAAAAATGGCGGTTATATACCAACAGGTTGTCATAACCTCTAACGAGATTTTTGCCGAGCTTCTTTTCCAACTTATAGTGCGCTGCTTAGAGTGTTCTTTTTGTTTGTCGGCCCAAAGTAGCATTTGTTTTGATATAATTATTATTCGATGGATTTCCAGGCTTATATTGTTGTTGGTATTACCCTGCAGAAATCGAGAGTACTCACTTTGATAACTAAAGAGTACCCCAATTGGAGTATCAGAGTACTCCAAATGTACTCCATTTCCATACAAAAATTGTGCTCCAATTAACATTGCGATGTCCTAGGACTGGACCACCTACTCCAACCTTCGCTTTATTTCTAGTACTCCAAGGAGTACCCACGGTCAGAGTACTTTGCAAAGTACTCCAAACTCGTTAGTCCTTCGAGTATCTACCGTAGAGTACTTTACAAAAATTGGAAAATAAACCAAAAAAAAGTAAAGAAACTTATTTTATTTAAATATTCCTCAAATATATCCAAGTGGCTACATTTTCTCTTCTGTTACTAATTTTCTGTTTTATTTTTTGATTTTAATAAACAAATAATTTGCTTCATTTAGGTTCAACAAAAATCGTGTCGTAATTTTTGTAGATAAGGCACGAGCAATGATCGGCTTTCCATAAGCTGAAGGTGGTCCAATGAGGCATTGCAAATGATTACTATTGGAGTACCCCAATATCACAAAATTGGAGAACATGCTCCAACGATTTTTGCAGGGAATGATCGGTGTTCAATAAGCTGACCACCGTCCAATGAGGCATTGCAAAGGATTACTATTAGAGTACTCCAATATCACACAATTGGAACACATCCCTGCAAAAATCGAGAGTACTCACTTTGATATCTAAAGAGTACTCCAATTGGAGTATCAGAGTACCCCAAATATACTCCTTTTACTATGGGGAAAAGGCGTGGCACCTCCTATACATATTTAATTTTCAAGGTTCAATATCACTTAAAATGTGAATTAGTATAGGAAGAGGGATCGTGGCACCTTCTATACAAAATTCATTTTTTAAAATAAAGAAAATACGGGCGTAATCGGGAATTTGGAAAATGCATTCAACAAAAATCTATTTTGTGCAGGACGAAGTCTGCGGGGCCAGCTAGTTTACTTATAAAGCGGGCTACCCACCTGCCAAGAAATGCCTCAAGAAAAAACGAGCATATATTTCTTGTGCCTGGTCAAGAAATTTTGACGTTTACCAAATTTCCCATTTTTTTGCAAATTACTCTTATAAAAATGTATAAAATATGTAGTCACCTTTGACGTGGATCTGCACGTTTACCTCAAGAAATATATACGAGCATATTTATTTCTTGAGGTAAACCGGCATTGCCAACCATCGAAAATTGTAGTATTTTTTCTTATGAGCTGAGTATTGGCTCAAGAAAATTTGACGTGTGAAAACAGTTCTTGACCATTTCTTGAGCGTTTTTTTATATGGAGTTTGACATTTCTTGGCAGGTGAGTAGCCCGCTTAAGCATTAAATCTACACCTTTTCCAACTATATTTCGGAAACAAAAAATGTGAACGAATTTTAAAAAAGATCAAATGTATTTTAGAAAACAAAAATTGTATTTTGGATATTCCAATTCTATTTCAGGAAAGATGAAATGTATTTCAGAATAGCCAAATGATTTTCAGATAAGAACAAATATATTTCAGAAACCTCCATATATATTTCAGATTTTTCAAATTTAATTAATTGGATGTTTTTTGAAATACATTTGAAAAATCTGAAATATATTTGACATGTCCTAAATCAACTTTTAGCTTTTCTGATTTACAACTGAGGTTTTCTGAAGTACATTTCAAATATCTGAAATATATTTGCTCTTTTCGGAAAATCATTTCAGCTGTTCGTAAAAACATTTCATCATTTCTTAAATACAGTTGAAAAAGGTGTAGTATCATTTTTCGTTTATTTTCCAACTTTCGAAACATTTTCCTTTCATTGTCCAATGAAAACGAATTTTTCATTGCATATAAAATTTTTATTTCCATTCGTTATTAGTCCGATATATTTTGATTGTTGTTTTCCGTTTGTTCCTTATCCACAGTTATAGACTATCAGACTTCATTACATACTTATTTACTTACATATGGCCTTGGGACTGGCAGAAGCTTCTATAAAAGATTGTTTTTTACTTCTGTGCGTTCCGCGCAGCGCTCACTTCCCCCTCCAACTTTTTTTCCTGCCTGCCTTTTCATAATCTACATATGTATGTATAATAAAATTGTAAATTTCTGTCCGTCGGTCTGTATGTATCTCTACTATATCTATTAGTTTGCCTTTTACGAAATGCAAACACCACCTTGTAAACATTCTGTAAAAGGGAAAATTATTAGTTTTTAATGTTATAAAAGCAACTAATTTTTAATCTGTTGTGTTTTTTTTTTTTGAAAGTGACACCCGTGTTTTTTCCTTCCAAAATATATTTTCTTAAACTTCTAATTTATATTGTTGTTGTCAATAAACTCAAGTTTATGCCGCAACGTAAAAAAAATGGCGGTTATATACCAACAGGTTGTCATAACCTCTAACGAGATTTTTGCCGAGCTTCTTTTCCAACTTATAGTGCGCTGCTTAGAGTGTTCTTTTTGTTTGTCGGCCCAAAGTAGCATTTGTTTTGATATAATTATTATTCGATGGATTTCCAGGCTTATATTGTTGTTGGTATTACCCTGCAGAAATCGAGAGTACTCACTTTGATAACTAAAGAGTACCCCAATTGGAGTATCAGAGTACTCCAAATGTACTCCATTTCCATACAAAAATTGTGCTCCAATTAACATTGCGATGTCCTAGGACTGGACCACCTACTCCAACCTTCGCTTTATTTCTAGTACTCCAAGGAGTACCCACGGTCAGAGTACTTTGCAAAGTACTCCAAACTCGTTAGTCCTTCGAGTATCTACCGTAGAGTACTTTACAAAAATTGGAAAATAAACCAAAAAAAAGTAAAGAAACTTATTTTATTTAAATATTCCTCAAATATATCCAAGTGGCTACATTTTCTCTTCTGTTACTAATTTTCCGTTTTATTTTTTGATTTTAATAAACAAATAATTTGCTTCATTTAGGTTCAACAAAAATCGTGTCGTAATTTTTGTAGATAAGGCACGAGCAATGATCGGCTTTCCATAAGCTGAAGGTGGTCCAATGAGGCATTGCAAATGATTACTATTGGAGTACCCCAATATCACAAAATTGGAGAACATGCTCCAACGATTTTTGCAGGGAATGATCGGTGTTCAATAAGCTGACCACCGTCCAATGAGGCATTGCAAAGGATTACTATTAGAGTACTCCAATATCACACAATTGGAACACATCCCTGCAAAAATCGAGAGTACTCACTTTGATATCTAAAGAGTACTCCAATTGGAGTATCAGAGTACCCCAAATATACTCCTTTTTCATACAAAAATTGTGCTCCAATTAACATTGGGATGTCCTAGGACTGGACCACCTACTCCAACCTTCTCATTATTTCTGGTACTCCAAGGAGTACCTACGGTCAGAGTACTCTGAAAAGTACTCCAAACTCGTTACTCCTTGGAGTATCTACCGTAGAATACTATCCAAAAATCGGAAAATAAGCAAAAAAAGGTAAAGAAACTTAGTTTATTTAAATATTTCTCAAATAAATCCAAGTGGATACATTTTCTCTTCTATTGTTACAAATTTTCTGCTTTATTTTTTGATTTTAATAAACAAATATATTGCTTCATTTCAGTTCAACAACAATCGTGTCGTAATATTTGTAGACTAGTATGTAACCCCCGATAATCGGGTGTGTTTTTTTTGAAAAAATGGATTTCAGTTGAAATAGACAAACATTGAAAAAAATGTAAATATGTATATATGTAAGTACATCGGTACTCCAATATCACAAAATTGGAACACATGCTCCAACGATTTTTGCAGGGTAATGCTGCTTCCGGGTAAACAAAGTCCTTTAATATCTCGATATTATGGCTGCCAACAGTGGCGTGGTTGCCAAGACGCGAATGCGGTGACTCTTTGCTTGATGCCACCAGGTACTTCGTTTTACCTTCGTTCACCACCAAACCCTTTTTCTATGCTTGTTTTTCTAAATTGGAGTAAGCAGAAGTCACGGCGCGGTTGTTGAGGCCGTTCATGTCGATGTCGTCATACGCCAAAAGTTGTACGCTCTGGTAATATATTGTTCCAGCGCAGTAAATTTCTGCAGTTTTTATTATTTTCTCCAACCTCAGATTAAAGGCGTATTGTAAAGATCTGGTCGATGGTAGATTTACCAGGTCTGAAGACACACTGATAAGGTCCAATCAGTCGGTTTATGCTAGACTAGGAACTTATATGCGATAATCAAAAGGCTGATTCCACGATAGTTGGCGCAGTTTGCGGGATCGCCCTTGCTGTGGATTGGGCAGAGGACACTTAGATTCTAATCTTTAGGCATGCATTTTTGACTAGTTAAGCTGGCAGACCATCAGCCCGCCGCTTTATTGTTTTTTCACCGTGATATAGTTATTCGCGCCTCGTTATAGTCGGGTTTTGGAACTTCAATTCCATCATCTTCGATTGTGGGTTTTTTGAGGTTAAAAACAATGCACAAGATATGGAATAATTAATATCTGAATCCATAAGTGGGTGAGGCCATCATTAGCATTTTAAATGAGTTTTTGAAAAAAGAGCTCGGGGAAAAATGTTGAAACTCAACATATCATCTTACTTTAATGCATATTTGAGAATTCAAAAGAAAAAATGTAGGGACATTCCCCTTTTAATAAAACATGCACCTTATAATAAAACATGCTTAAAACATGAAGAAACTATTGCTGGGCCCCCATTTTTTTTTTTTTTTTCAGATATAAAAATATAATTGAATACCACATAATTTAATGTTATTTAATTTTTTTTCAGAGGCGCAGAAGTTAGTTATATAATAATATGTTTATAACAATTAATGTTATTTAACAAAAAAAAAAAATTAATTTGTGTATAAAAAAAATCCAAAATTAGAGTGCCTTTTTTCCTAAATGCCAAAAAAAAATTATCAATAGTTCCTGCGAAAAAATTTGTTTACCGATTTGATGCGATAAAATTCAATTGGTTATAAAAATGTAAAGGTAAAAAATTTCGAGAAAAAAAGTAACAGGATTTTCTACGAATTTATAAGGCTTTATGTGAAAAAATTTGTTTGGTTATTCGAACACTTGGTAAATACGATGCTCACTTGAGATGGCCTTACCCAGGTGCTTTATTTGATATCCAGCAAAGAGTCTTAATGGGAAAATCGGACCGTTAAAAAGTTACAGTTTTTCAGTTAGAGCTTAACTCGCTTTTTGATCGTTTTTGAAAAATACTTGTTTCAAGCCAAATAAAAACAGCTTGTATCAACATTAACCTCAAATACCTGCAAGGATATCGTGTTATGTACCCAAGTTGAACAATTAAGAGAACGAAAAATTGTTGAGAATCATATGCCTTTCCACAACCCATCCACTATATTAAAAAAAACGATTCAATTTGAGAAATTAACTTCAATTGGTTTCATTTAAGCGAGCTGGAAAATTGGATTTGTGCAGCTGCAATCACTTTTATGTGCACTGGTGTAGCAAGTACTTTGTGATGAAAAGAGGGCACTCATGGATAGGACAGACTATTTTATATGCCCATACGTTTAAGGTTCATGGGCTGTTGTTGGACGAAAGGCTTAGGCAATTGCGTTAATGCATCTTAACTTTCCCTTCCCCACTAGCTGCGCCACTGATTTAGTCCTGTGTCATATGGGTACATATTAGCCCTCTGCGACTGACGTGGTAGTCTGACAGACACCAATAAACAGGAAAATTTGTTTTGCGCAGTTATTTTGCGAAATTTTTCTCCAGCGCTCTCGTTACCTTCATATTGCATACTCATGAGCAGTTTAGTGTGTTGAAAGTGATCAAAGTGAGCATAAACGTTGGTCTGAGTGGGAAAGTGTCTACGAATCAACCACGTCAGTAATAAGGTAGGTGTCTGAGAGACTACCACCTCAGTTTTTATGTAATATTTTTCTGGCATCACCTTAATAGCAAGTCAGTGAAATTGTTTTGATACTTTATATTTGTTGTTATTTTTTTTTAAATGTTTTTATTAGGTCGCTTTCGTCGTTCTTGTGCCCGCTAGGTGGAGCTGAGATCGGGGTAATAAAAACTGAAAATCCTAATTATGGACCGATTTATCTGATATTTTCGTGTGTATTACTTAAACAATTTCCAAATGTTCAAAGAAAAATTGGACCCGCTAGGTGGCGCGTGAGTCGCTCTATTTAAGAAATGCGAAGGTCTGTTTTCTGTGTAGATTAATTCGTTTTTCAACGAACTTCCCCTTGAGGTAGAATCTTGAAATTTTCACCAACGTTTAGTTTTCTGCCCCCACGCAATATAACAAAAAAATAATTCAGATAGGTGGCGCACGGGTAGAGATATTTGTAAAGTTTCATTTCCAGAGATTTTGCTTTGGTTTTTGAACTAACTTCCCGTTGAGCTAGGGTTCTGAAATTTTCACCATCGTTCAGGTTTCGCTGACAATGCATTATACGAAAAAAAAAAAAATCCAAAATATTGCTTTAATTGCAAAAGTCCTATTTATCGGCTTATCTTCCTTATAGCTATCTGAATATTTCGTACGCATGCTATAATGCGTTTTCAGCGCCATCAACAACATCGAAATTTCGAATATTAGAATTTCACTTATTCGAACATACAATCTTCAACGTCCTCTGCATACATTTAGGCGCAGTCACTGTTGCACAAAGGAAAGATGATGTAACGCTAAATGACCAACATGGCCTACCCGGCTAGTTTCTTGTTTTGCCGGTTCTACGAGAATGGTACCAGTACTTGTGCTGTACCGTATCGTGCCGAAACGACCCGGGCCGTTTTCTTATATCGAGCCGGCCAAGAGCAATACACTCGGGGTGACCCTGTCTGACATTTGGGCAGGGCTACGCCTCGCTACAACAACAACAACATGATGTATTTTATATTGCTTAAAAAATAATAATTTTATTCATTTAACCATAGAAACACCGCGTAAAGCGTGTAAACGTAGAAAATTGCCGAATGTGTAACTAAAAAGTATAAAATAAAAAATAGAATAAAAAAATATTTTTAATTTAAAATGTTTTTTAAATGAACTAAAAACTGGAAAATAATTTCCCCTCTGCCTACATAGATTCTTCACCACGTAAAGCTTATCCGGAACATTTGTGAGTGGGAATTCTTATAGGTATTAAATAGTACTTTGAGTTTGAAATGTATAAAAACATTTGGCGCTTGCTATATCGTGAAAAGATGTTTTTTTTTTGTTTAGAAAAACTCATATCGGTAATAAGATTGTTAGAAATTAATGCGAACCATCTTTATCATGCGCCAATGTTTTCTACATTTCAAACTCAAAGTACTATTTAATACTTATAAGAATTCCCACTCACAAATGTTCCGGATAAGCTTTACGTGGTGAAAAATCTATGTAGACAGAGGGGAAATTATTTTCCAGTTTTTAGTTCATTTTAAAAACATTTTAAATTAAAAATATTTTTTTATTCTATTTTTTATTATATGTGAACTTTATACAGGGATACTTTCACTAAGTTCACAAAAGTAGACAAAAAATATAAGCCGTCGAAATGGTGTCTGGTGGACTACCACGTCGGAAGAATAGGGAAACTTAATTCACGTCAGTCGCAGAAACGTTTTATATTATCTTATTTTTTCGAGGCTGATTAGATTTAGTGCCATCAAATGTAAATTTAACCTGATTTTCAATGTAATTATAAGAAGAAGAAATATATTTTGTTTGCATGCATAAAAGCTTTAACTATGAAATTCATATCGGCATGTTTAGCATCGAATATCTTTTAATTTAGCCGTTGAATTTTTATTTTTTTTCGATAGACTGATCAACTTTGATGTATGCTAAAATAAGTTGAAAACTTTTGGTGGAAAAATTATACTATGAAATATTTTTATGTTGTTTATATATATATATAAGTTTTCAAGGTAATTTTGCGCCATGTAAATAAATAAGTTTTAAAATGAATTGAATTTTTTATATGTGAACTTTATACAGGGATACTTTCACTAGGTTCACACAACTAGACGAAAAGACTGGTTGACTACCAAGTCAGTAGAATAGGGAAACTCAATTCACGTCAGTCGCAGAGGGTTAGGGATGTCAATTTTTCGGGTTTTGGCCATCCCGGGATTTTCGGGATGTGATTTTATAAATCCCGGGATCCCGGGATTAGTCCCGGGATTAGGGTACTCGTTATTTCTAACAGGTTTGCTTGAAGAAGACTGGAGAAATAGTTTGTGAAACTGTCAACTTTTAAATAAATAACGAAGAATTGAATTATCACTTATATTTTTTGTATTTACTTTTAATGTATTTCATCTGAATACAAAAATAACACACTTTAATAGAAAATTTTAAATTACAAATAACACAGCTAAAAAAATGAACTTAAATTTTAAACCCGTATAAAGTTTAGTAAATTTTTCAAACTTTATTTGTACAATATTTCAAACCGTCCAAATACCTACAAAGACTTTCATTTTTTTTTTTGGTTTCGATTTAAGATCTAAATAAAAAAGCAATCTAAATTTTTTTTTTGGTTTGTTTGAATGTAATTGAATTTTGCCCACAAAAACTTCATGTGCGTCATAGCGCAGCGGTAGAGCAGTCGGCTGTGACTCCTGAGCGTTTACGTTGGAATCCTGCCAAGTGCCACATTTTTTTTAATTTTATTTAATTCTTAAAACTTTTCGGTTTAAAATTAACACTTTTTGGTTTGAAAATTAAAATTTTTGGCGGCCGCCGTGGTGTAGCAGTTAAGTGTTCGGCCTTCTACACCAAGTAGGGCGGTTCGATGCGCGGCAAAAGTAACATCAAAAATGACTTAGAAAAAGAATTTTTCTAAACGGGGTCGCCCCTCGGCAGTTGTTTGACAAACTCTCCGCGTGTATTTCTGCCATGAGAAGCTTCTCAGCAAAAAATGCATTTGCTTTGCAAGTGCCGTTCGGAGTCGGCAAAAAACTGTAAGTCCCGCCAACTTGTAGAAAAAACACAAAAGCAACACACCACAAGTTGGAAAGAGAAGCTCGGCTAAAAATCTCGTTAGAGGTTATGATAACCTGTTGGTATATCGCCGCCATTAGTATTTTTATTCTTAAAACTTTTCGATTTAAAATGAAAACTTTTTGTTTTAAAATTAAAACTTTTTGGTTTGAAAATTAAAATTTTTCGGTTTAAAATTTAAACTTTTTGGTTTGAAAATTCAAATTTATTTTTGAAATCTTATTCAAGATTGAATTTTGCCAACAACATTTATGTGTGCGATGTAGCTCAGTGGTAGAGCAGACGGGAATGACGCGGGGAGTCTTGGTTCGAATTCCCGCCAACGGACAAAAAATTTATTTTCTCTTAGAAAAATTGTTAAAACATTTCTGGTTTATAATTAAAACCCGATTCATTTAGCCAATTTCCTACACTGAACCAAAAAGGTACATATTTTCTACGAAAAAGTACGTATATTTTACGAATTTTGTTCATTAAAAGCTCTCCAAAGAACGTTTTCATAGAATTTAAGAACAAAAATTCGTAAATATTCATGTCAAACTAAATTTTGAAAATAATTCTTAAAATGCAAGAACCCTTTCTTATAATGTACGAACTAATTCTTAGAATAGATATGTCAATCGATTGTTTAATTATACGAACCCATTCGTAGAATGTATGAATAATTTCTTAAATTGTACGAAGTCATTCTTAGAATATGTCAAACCATTCATAAATTATACGAACTCATTCTTACAATGTATGAATCCGTTCTTAAATTTTAGGAACTAATTCATAGAATTTACGAACCCATCAAAAAAATTAAAAAATTAAAATTTATTGAAATGAAATTTATTTATACATAATTGTAATTTATTATTTACAAAATGTGGAATTTAAAATTAAGAAACATTATAATGTATTAGTTTATTAATTTCTATATTATTATAAATGGTATACATATATTTATAAGATTATTTGCAAAATAATTGTATCTTAGGCGGGCTTTCCTCGGATGGGACGAGCTAATTGCATATATAGCGCACAAGTTGGTATCTTTTAAAAGTATCACTAAATATGCCTCACAGCTTCTTGCAGAGCACCAATAGCAGCGATTTCACGAACTTAACTCTGGCAATGTGCGGATGAGTAATTCAGTTGACTTCTTATTACGGCGAATTTCGCGTAAAGCTTATGTAGCAGGGTGATAATGATGTGGCTTTTTCACACCTCTGGTTGAGGGAGCCGATTTACAAGCTGCCTTTGTTTCAAGTTTTTTACGTGGGGCCTTTCCACTTTCTTGATCAATTATTAAGTTGTGTATCTTTTTGATATTTCCCAAAATATTTTTTATTTGATTACATTTTTCTTTTTCACGTGTCAACGTTTGGTTAAACAATAAAAAAAGTCTTAAATTGTAAGAAAAATATTCTTAGATTATATGAACACATTCATACGCAAAGAAAACATATAAAAAAGTTCTTAAAATCTAAAAAACAAGTTCTATATAATACGAAAAAGTTCTTATGATCATAGTAAACAAATTGTATGTACGTAATTTCTTAAAATTTAAGAACAAGTTCTTACCATCTAAGAACTAATACAGCCAACACATTTTATGAATTTTAGTTCTTAAATTTTAAGAACGGAGTTCTGACATAAATAGAGTTTAACGTATTTTTACATACATAATAAGAAACTCTTCTTAAATTATATGTAATTTTTCTTAAATTCTAAGAAAAAATCAGCGTGAACTTCTATGAAACTTTGTTCGTAAAAAACTTGTACGTATTTGGTTCAGTGTAGAAAACTGGTCTAAATTGAATTTAACCGTGAACTTATTAAGTATTCTTTTTTTTGGTAGTTGAATTCCTACATGCTCAAAAATTCATTGTACTTTTTTAATTTTACATACATACCTCAACGCAGCTATAAGTGCAACCACGACGAATATTTTTAGTTAATTTCTTATAACAAATGTATCTGAATCTAATACAAAAATTGGAAATTAGGTTTCAAAAATCAATGCGAAATTCGAGAAAATTCGGCAAATTTTTATCAAAATTCTTAGGTTTCTTATCAGAGTTTTAGAATATTTAGTATGCGATTTTGTTGGCCGTATAAGGTATTAATATTAAGCTTTTAAAAAATGACTCTGATTTTTGAAATTTATTTTTCTTAACGTTTTCTTACATACACCTTTATAATTTTAATTTGTTTTAAGGAACAATTACTTAAGCTCGTCAGAAAAATAATTGCTAAAAATCACGGAAACTTTTTACAATCTTAAGACAAACATCCCATTATGCTATGCAAAGTCAAATGGGCAACAAAACTGCATAGAAATGTAAATTTGTGGAAATTGCATAAACTGGATGCCCTTACAGCTACTTCGGAGAGTGTATTATCTTCAAAGTATATTGTTAATTTATTAATATAAAAGTATTAAACAGTTTAATAATGGTACATGTTAATTAAAAAATAGAAAAAAATTTGAAACATCCACCATGCCTCTTATTGGATTTTTTCTCACATCCCGAAAATCCCGTGATTGTTTTGTGAAAATCCCGGGATTTTCAACCGCTTAAAATATGATTTAAGCTAGCTGCTAAAAGAATAAATACAGTTTCAAAAAACTAAAACTCACGCTTTTAGAGAGTATTGAACTATAGAGTTGAAAATAATTTTAAAGACCCTACAAGTAGTATTGTGAAAAAGCGTGGTCCGCTTTGTTCCATAATCTTCGTTTTTTTTTTTAAATTATTTTTCCTTTTTTAGGGCAATATTCTTTAAAAACGTGTGTTTTCGCTTTTTAAACTACATTTTTTTTTTTTTTTTTTACTTTTTATTTAAATGTGTTATGAAGTAATCGATAAATATATCGAAGTATACCGCAGTGCAAACGAAACCTCTGGGTCTCCACTTTCGTTTGATACCCATATTGTAGGCAATTTTCAATACTTTTGGACAACCTCATTTTGACCGATAACTCAATTATCGATAAATATACCGAAATATCCCAAAGTCCAATAGAAACCTGTGGACCATCCCTTTCGTTTGAAAGCACATTTCAAGGTTTTTGGGACAGTCATATGCCACTGTCGGGTAGACTGAAGTAGAATTACATACATGCAAGCAAACATACATATGAATGTATGTACAAGTAAAGTTAATGAAAACGTAGAAAAAAACTAGCATTATGTGGGAAAAGCGTCGAGCCCTCGATCTACGAAAATTATAGCACAAAGCGCGCTTTTTTCACAATACTACTGTGTAGGGTCTTTAAAATTATTTTCAACTTTTTAGTTGAATACTCTCTAAAAGCGTGAGTTTTAGTTTTTTTTAAAATGTTTTTATTAGGTCGCTTTCGTCGTTCTTGTGCCCGGATTTTTGCATTCGATTTTGAACCAACTTCCTGTTCTGCTAGGGTCTTGAAATTTCCACCACAGTTCAAGTCACGATGACAATGCAATATTATGAAAAAAAAAAAATTCGATAGGTGGCGCGTGGGTCGCTATATTTTCAAAAATCGCATTTATGATCCAATTTGGCTGAAATTCGGAATATGTATTACTACTATGAAAAGAAATATTTTCCTAAAAAAAATCCGCTAGGTGGAGCTGAGATCGGGGTAATAAAAACTGAAAATCTTAATTATGGACCGATTTATCTGATATATAGCGTGTGTATTACTTAATCAATTTCCAAATGTTCAAAAAAAATTGGACCCGCTAGGTGGCGCGTGAGTCGCTCTATGCAAGAAATGCGAAGGTCTGTTTACTGTGTCGATTAATTCGTTTTTCAACGAACTTCCCGTTGAGGTAGAATCATGAAATTTTCACCAACGTTTAGTTTTCTGCCCCCACGCAATATAACAAAAAAATAATTCAGATAGGTGGCGCACGGGTAGAGATATTTGTAAAGTTTCATTTCCAGAGATTTTTCTTTGGATTTTGAACTAACTTCCCGTTGAGCTAGGGTTTTGAAATTTTCACCATCGTTCAGGTTTCGCTGACAATGCATTATACGAAAAAAAATCCAAAATATTGCTTTAATTGCAAAAGTCCTATTTATCGGCTTATCTTCCTTATAGCTATCTGAATATTTCGTACGCATACTATAATGCCGCATGCTATAATGCGTTTTCAGCGCCATCAACAACATCGAAATTTCGAATATTAGAATTTCACTTATTCGAACATACAATCTTCAACGTCCTCTGCATACATTTAGGCGCAGTCCCCACGTCCCGAAACGACCCGGGCCGTTTTCTTCTGTCGAGCCGGCCAAGAGCAATACACTCGGGGTGACCCTGTCTGACATTTGGGCAGGGCTACGCCTCGCTACAACAACAACAACATGATGTATTTTATATTGCTTAAAAAATAATAATTTTATTCATGTAACCATAGAAACACCGCGTAAAACGTGTAAACGTAGAAAATTGCCGAATGTGTAACTAAAAAGTATAAAATAAAAAATAGAATAAAAAAATATTTTTAATTTAAAATGTTTTTTAAATGAACTAAAAACTGGAAAATAATTTCCCCTCTGCCTACATAGATTCTTCACCACGTAAAGCTTATCCGGAACATTTGTGAGTGGGAATTCTTATAGGTATTAAATAGTACTTTGAGTTTGAAATGTATAAAAACATTTGGCGCTTGCTATATCGTGAAAAGATGTTTTTTTTTGTTTAGAAAAGCTCAAATCGGTAATAAGATTGTTAGAAATTAATGCGAACCATCTTTATCATGCGCCAATGTTTTTATACATTTCAAACTCCAAGTACTATTTAATACCTATAAGAATTCCCACTCACAAATGTTCCGGATAAGCTTTACGTGGTGAAGAATCTATGTAGGCAGAGGAGAAATTATTTTCCAGTTTTTAGTTCATTTAAAAAACATTTTAAATTAAAAATATTTTTTTATTCTATTTTTTAAACTATATTTATTTTTTACTTTTTGGTCAAGTTTTCTATGAAATTATCGATAAATACATATATTGAAATATACAGCAGTCCAAACGAAACCTCTGGACCTACACTTTCGTTTGATACCCATATTGTAGGGAAATTTTAAGGTATTTGGGCCTCACATTTTGACGATAACTCAGTTATCGATCAATTTATCGAAATATATCGAGGTCCAAATGAAACCAGGGGCCTTCCCTTTAGTTTGATACCCATATTGAAGGGATATTTTAAGGTTTTTGGGCATTCACATTTTGACCGATAACTCAGTTATCGATTTAACGAAATATGTCGATATCCAAATGAAGCCTGTGGCCTGCCCCTTTCGTTTGATACCTATATTGTAGGGAAATTTTAAGGTTTTTGGCCATTCAAATTTTGACCGATAACCCAGATATCGATAAATTTATCGAAATATATCGATGTCCAAATGAATCCTGGAGCCTTTCCGTTTCGTTTGGTACCCATATTATATGGAAGTTTTAAGGTTTTGGGCATTCACATTTTGACGATAACTCAGTTATCGATCAATTTATCGAAATATATCGAGGTCCAAATGAAACCAGGGGCCTTCCCCTTTAGTTTGATACCCATATTGAAGGGATGTTTTAAGGTTTTTGGGCATTCACATTTTGACCGATAACTCAGTTATCGATAAATTTATCGAAATACATATGTCGATGTCCAAATGAAACCTGTGGCCTTCCCCTTTCGTTTGGTACCCATATTGTCGGGAAATGTTAAGGTTTTTGGGCAATCATATTTTAACTGATAACTCAGTTATCGACGAATTTATCGAAATATATCGATGTCCAAATGAAACTTGGGGCCCTCCGCTTTCGTTTGGTACCCATATTATAGGGAAGTTTTAAGGTTTTGGGCATTCACTTTTGACCGATAACTCAGTTATCGATAAATTTATCGAAAAATATCGATGTCCAAATTAAACCTGGGGACTTCCCTTTTCGTTTGATACCCATATTGTAGGGAAATTTTAAAGTTTTTCGGCTTTCACATTTTGACCGATAAATCAGTTATCGATAAATTTATCGAAATATGTCGATGTCCAAATGAAACCTGTGGCCTTCCCCTTTCGTTTGGTACCCATATTGTCGGGAAATGTTAAGGTTTTTGGGCAATCATATTTTGACCGATACCTCAGTTATCGATGAATTTATCGAAATATATCGATGTCCAAATGAAACTTGGGGCCTTCACCTTTCATTTGATACCCATATTATAGGAAATTTTTTAGGTTTTTGGGCAATCATATTTTGACCGATAACTCATTCATCGAAATATATCGAAGTCCAAATGAAACCTGGGACCTTCCCCATTCGTTTGATACCCATATTGTAGGGACATTTTGCGGTTTTTGGGCCACTGTGGCTTAGACCGAACTAGAGTCACATACATACATACAAGCAAACAAGCAAACAAACAAACAATCAAGCAAACATACAAGTGAAGCTAATATAAAAGCCTGGTAAAAAGTAAAATGTTCACTATGTAGCCATGTGGAAAAGTCAAACGTAAATCCAAACGAAATGAGCGTGGAATAAGTGAAAAAATAACTGATAAGTAGACTGCGGATGTTTATGCAAAAAAATTTAAATATTTTAATCAGTGTTTCACTAGTTTACGACAATAAGTTCACATATAAAAATTAATTTTAAGCTACCCTTAACGATATGCAACATATATGCAAGTTATATGCAAGTTGTATGCAAGTTATATGCAATATGCAATTTATATGCAATATGTCAAATATGCAAAAATAAATATACCTATTAAGAATATTTGACTAAAATCATGCACTTTTCTCTTTATAACCATAGCCCTATCTCTTTTCCTTAAAAATATGCAATTGCATTAACATCCGCAGTCTACTGATAAGAGTAAAGAAAAAATTTAGGCGAATAAATACCAAGGTATGAAACCGATTAAAATAACGTTCTGGTTACGGTTTCGGGTTTGTAACGTGATTCGGTTTCGGTTCCGCTTTCGTTCTTCAACATTTATTTCGGTTTCGGTTACGGTTTCGTTCCGGTTTCGGTTTCCAAATAAAAACACGAACACAATCAATTTTACTACCAAAAAACTCAAGTGTAGCTTTAAAATACGGCTGAATTTTTATAACTTTTTTCCTGCGGCCATGATGCAATTTCACCAATATAATAATAATATGTAAATGTTGTTAACGCTATGCATGGATGAAATTTCTGCAAAATAAATTCATAAAATTAACTCTACTTTTTTGTAAGAAAAATATAAGATTGGAAGCTAAATGAAAAACATATGTAAATAGTGAAAAAACATTAATATGGGTGATAGATAATATGGTGATTTCTGAGACAAGCCTGAACATTTGTTTTTCGGATCTCGTAAATTTTTTTCGTGGGCTCTCCTCAACTATATTTCAGAATTTTTATACCTTTCATAAACATGAAATGGTATTATAACTTTGGTCCGATGTTTGTAAGTATGAGAAGAAGAAGAGATAGACCCATCAATAAGTATACCGAAATGATCAGGATGACGAGATGAGTTGATTTAGCCATGTCCGTCTGTCTGTCTGTCTGTTTGAACGTAAACTAGTCCCTCAGTTTTTGAGATATTTGGCTGAAATTTTGTATGCCGCCACCATTTTCCAATATAGGGATCATTTGTCGGAACCAGCAAGATCGGACCGATATTACATATAGCTCCCATACAATCGATTGTTCCGATAAACGGATTTTGGGCTATAACTCCTGTAATTAAACACCTAGGAACGTGAAATTTTGATATGTGAAATATCGATGTTGAAAATTATCGAGATGGGATAAATATTTCACATAGCTCCCATACAATCGATTGTTCCGATAAACGGATTTTGGGCTATAACTCCTGTAATTAAACACCTAGGAACGTGAAATTTTGGAAGTATTGCTATTTTGATATGAGAAATATTGATGTTGAAAATTATCGAGATGGGATAAATATTTCACATAGCTCCCATACAATCGATTGTTCCGATAAACGGATTTTGGGCTATAACTCCTGTAATTAAACACGTAGGAACGTGAAAGTTTGTAAGTGTTGCTATTTTTATATGTGAAATATCGATGTTGAAAATCATCGAGATGGGATATATATTTCACATAGCTCCCATACAATCGATTGTTCCGATAAACGGATTTTGGGCTATAACTCCTGTAATTAAACACGTAGGAACGTGAAATTTTGTAAGTGTTGCTATTTTTATATGTGAAATATCGATGTTGAAAATCATCGAGATGGGATATATATTTCACATAGCTCCCATACAATCGATTGTTCCGATAAACGGATTTTGGGCTATAACTCCTGTAATTAAACACCTAGGAACGTGAAATTTTGGAAGTATTGCTATTTTGATATGAGAAATATCGATGTTGAAAATTATCGAGATGGGATAAATATTTCACATAGCTCCCATACAATCGATTGTTCCGATAAACGGATTTTGGGCTATAACTCCTGTAATTAAATACGTAGGAACGTGAAAGTTTGTAAGTGTTGCTATTTTTATATGTGAAATATCGATGTTGAAAATCATCGAGATGGGATATATATTTCACATAGCTCCCATACAATCGATTGTTCCGATAAACGGATTTTGGGCTATAACTCCTGTAATTAAACACCTAGGAACGTGAAATTTTGGAAGTATTGCTATTTTGATATGCGAAATATCGATGTTGAAAATTATCGCGATGGGATAAATATTTCACATAGCTCCCATACAATCGATTGTTCCGATAAACGAATTTTGGGCTATAACTCCTGTAATTAAACACGTAGGAACGTGAAATTTTGTAAGTGTTGCTATTTTTATATGTGAAATATCGATGTTGAAAATCATCGAGATGGGATATATATTTCACATAGCTCCCATACAATCGATTGTTCCGATAAACGGATTTTGGGCTATAACTGCTGTAATTAAACACCTAGGAACGTGAAATTTTGGAAGTATTGCTATTTTGATATGCGAAATATCGATGTTGAAAATTATCGCGATGGGATAAATATTTCACATAGCTCCCATACAATCGATTGTTCCGATAAACGGATTTTGGGCTATAACTCCTGTAATTAAACACCTAGGAACGTGAAATTTTGGAAGTATTGCTATTTTGATATGAGAAATATCGATGTTGAAAATTATCGAGATGGGATAAATATTTCACATAGCTCCCATACAATCGATTGTTCCGATAAACGGATTTTGGGCTATAACTCCTGTAATTAAACACGTAGGAACGTGAAATTTTGTAAGTGTTGCTATTTTTATATGTGAAATATCGATGTTGAAAATCATAGAGATGGGATATATATTTCACATAGCTCCCATACAATCGATTGTTCCAATAAACGGATTTTGGTAGATAACTCCTGTAGTTATATAGGTAGGAACGTGAAATTTCGTAACTATTGCTATTTTAGAATGTGGAATGTCGATGTTAAAAATCAATGAGATTGGACCAATATAACACATCGCCCCCATATAATCGATAGTTCCGATAATTTCGGTATGAGCTTAAGTTAAATTCACACAGGCTGTACTGGGATCAAACAGTGAAAATCGTGACGCTTATTCATGAAAGGTATTTAGCCTTCGGCACAGCCGAAGACAGCTTTCCTTACTTGTTTTTATTGAGGTCAAAACGTTTCTTTTAAAACTTTGCTCTACGATCTTCCATGAAAATTTTTCAGGGTACCTGTTTGTGAAAGAAAATACCTCTGTTCCCACTAAAAACGTTTGGAACCGGTTCCGGCTTTTGAAACGGTTTCGGTTTCGTTCATTTTCAGATCAAAATAACGGTTACGGTTTCGGTTTTGAAAATTGAACCGGTTACGGTTTCGGTTACGGTTGCAGTCCTTGATAAATACATTTCAGTGCGAGATCGAATATCTATTATCTAATAGTTAACTTTAAACGAGCTAAACTTGTATATTTGTACATTTGTATATTTGTATATTTGTACTTCCGGTACTATCTCGAGAACAGCTTGACCGATTGGGATGAAATTTGGCATATAGATAGTATGATTGATTCTAAGACTATACACTTTTGGGTTGCCACTTGGGGTGGTTTACAGGGTTGCCAACTATTTAATTTTTTTTTATTTATGGAGCTAGATATGCCAATATGGGTATCAAATGAAAGGTATTTTTGCTGACATACCAACTAAAATATTTTCAAGTAGGGTTGTCACCTAGGGTTGCCACCTCATTTGTATATTTGTAGGTCCGGTACTATCCTGAGAACCGCTTGACCGATTGGGATGAAAATTGGCATATAGATAGAATGGTTGATTCTCAGACTATACACTTTGGGGTTGCCACTTGGGGTGGTTTACAGGGTTGCCACCTATTTTTTTTATGGAGCTAGATATGCCAATATGGGTATCAAATGAAAGGTATTTTCGCTGACATACCAACTAAAATATTTTCACCTAGGGTTGCCACCTCACTGGAGTATATTTGTATATTTGTAGGTCCGGTACTATCCTGAGAACCGCTTGACCGATTGGGATGAAATTTGGCATATAGATAGTATGATTGATTCTAAGACTATACACTTCGGGGCTGCCACTTGGGGCGGTTGACAGGGTTGCCACCTATTTAATTTTTTTTTATTTATGGAGCTAGATATGCCCATATGGGTATCAAATTAAAGGTATTTTCGCTGACTTACCAAGTAAAACATTTCCAAGTAGGGCTGCCACCTAGGGTTATAAAAGAACTTTCAATAATTAAAGTTGTTCTTTTTGGACAAATAAAATATTTTTTTTAAAATTTTAAATGTCTTTATTTTTCAGTGAAAATCCAATCTAATCTTTTCTTTTATTGACAAAATATACAAATCATATTTTCTTTAAAATACCTACTTATTATTTTATACTAAGATCGCCCGTGGTCGAAATTCGACCAACTTAATATAAATAAACTGGCTGATAAATTTATAGTGAGCGTTAAAGTTGACGGCTAGTCGTGAAAACGGCCCTAAAGGTCGCAATATGCTTATTTTATCATCTGGCTGTCAAATATGTGCGGACACAAAATCCCCGCATTTGGAACTCTTTGCCTTTGCTTACGTTATATAAGGCTCCACTTACTCACGCTCACGTGCGCGAAGATGAGTATAGCTCGCTTATATCGTTATTTTAATTCACAAAGACCCTAACCAACAAACGAAACATTTGCCAGAAAAAGTAAATTGGTGAGTTAGTACTAAAGTAAAGGTCTTGCAATTTCCACACCACGCATGAGGTAGGCAATTGAAGCATCGTCGGGAATAACGTTCTAAGTCACAAAATCATAATTCGTCAGGAGAGCCAAGAAAGGCTTAAGTAATAACTTTTTTAATTTACTTCTTTCGTTTTCTTAACTTTTACTTTTAGTTTTGCACCTTCCTTATAATCTTCCAATGCCCTTTCGAATCACTTTCGGTGCGTCTATGCAAAATAATCAATGTCAATTTACATTACTCTACTATTTGTATGTGTTTTTACAGTTATGGCGTGCACAATTTTTGGAAAGGTAACAAAACCGGTTTTCAAAAAAATTGCATTTAGAACACCATTCCCGATGATACTTCAATTGGCGCGTTACCGAAGTTGAGTTGGATTTCTTATGATACATTTACACTGCACCAAATGCGTCACTTTTGGCCAAGTTTTTTCGAGAACGTTCATCCGCAGATTGAATTTAGTCACCAAATTAACTCAAATTAAATTAAATTCGTCTAATTTGGCAAACAAATTCATTCTGCGGACAAAAATTCTCGAAATAACTGTGTAATGTATCATTAGCCTTCAAATGGTGTTATAAATGATTTGGCACATTTTGTTATTTTTTTTAGTACACAAATAAAAGTAAGTGGCAGCTACTGGTTTACTGCATATGAAAGAGAGCAGAGAGGGGTGGGTGTGGTTTTCGTAGTTTTTGATAAGTGCGAAATTTTGCGAGGTGGTGATGCCACTCAAAGTATCCACACACTTGTTATTGATACACAATGGTAAAGTAGTACAACAGATATATAATACTGCAATTTTTCCTAAGGTGATGAAAACACGCACCAACTGAAATTATTATGTTTCGGCTTGTAGTAATGCTACAGATTTTTTTAACAACATTTGAAAGCTAATAACTCCTGCTTTACATTCCTGTGCATGAATTTCAATATTTTTCTTTTAAACAAATTTTTTTAAAGCTATTTTTTGAAAATTACAATTCTGATGTTGGGATCAAAATTTTTAATTCCATATAACTAATTTCACTTTTTTGTATGAAAAATACATTTTCTGCTTAGAAGATATACTTTTCCAATATTTTGTTTCTCTAAAATGTTCATAAGTAAAAAAACTATTTAAAAACGAAAAATCTTAGCACATTAAATTATCAAAGTAAAAAATGTGGATTCATACAAAAAAGTGGAGTTACTTATGTAAAAACGTGCATTAGTAAAAGTTCTTATGGTATTTCCCTGCAAAAAATACGATTAGTCCGGGATCAATCCAGAGGAAAAGTAGACTACTACTGTTTTAGTCTCTTTTAGATGAAATAAATTGGTCACATTTGTTCGAGCATGTCCTATGAAGAGACTAATTGTACCCTTATTATACCAGAATGGGTATAAATGTTTACTACTTGCAGGACACCTATGTATATTCGTTTCTCGGTGAGAGCAAAAATTGAAAACTGTTTCTTTTTTTTAATTTTTCGTTTTTATTTTATTTTTACCTTCAAGCTGGGTAGTGGCCTAAGGTGTTAGACCTTCTAGCATACAAGTCACTACAGTGTTGTGAGTTCGACTCTCACAATGCCGGGAAGAAAAAGTCCATGAAGAGATGTAATTCCAGTATCATCGAAACATATGTCGGCTTGTCTGGTTCCTGCAGCGCGTAGGTAAATTTTTTTCAAATAACACATTTTCATACAATCCCGAAAATTGCTTGTAAATACCGTCGGTAATGGAAAAATATTCGTGCTTAATTAAGCATAGAAAATTATTCCATAGGTTTCACACCAAGTCCTAAAATTCGCAAATCTTTCATATAAGTTAGCATTGAAATTAAAGAAATGGTCTATATGGAAGTATAAATATATGCATAAATGTACACTGAGAAGGGCTTACCTTCAAGCTCGGTAGTGGCCTAAGGTGTTAGACCTTCTAGCATACAAGTCACTACAGTGTTGTGAGTTCGATTCTCACAATGCCGGGAAGAAAAAGTCCTTGAAGAGATGTAACTCCAGTATCATTGAAACATATGTCGGCTTGTCTGGTTCCTGCAGCGCGTAGGTAAATTTTTCTCAAATAACACATTTTTAAGCAAGGAAATTAAAAAAAAATCAGAGTTCTGTCGATTATACTTATACTTGCCAGCGTCTAATTACAGCTTTGCTTTAAATGAGACGATTGGGGATATTTTTCTGGGCAATCTTCAACTGTATGAAAAATATATTTTCTGCTTAGAAAATATACTTTTCCAATATTTAACCCCCTAAAAATTTCATAAGTGAATTAAACTTTAAAAAAATCGAGAAAAGCTTAGAACTTCAAATAATCGAAGTAAAAATGGGTATTTGTTTCCTTTAGGTGCCAACTGCTAATAAATTAGCTAAAATTATGGGAGATAGCTCAAAAGACGGGGTTTGGCCTCAGGATCACGAATCCGGAAGCGCTTTTTAATATTTTGCTTCTCTGAAGAGATATTTGCAATCAAAGTGGCAAGTTTTGATGTGGTTGTTGTAATTTTGTTAGGCTGTACCTAAAAACGTGCGAAAAAATTCGTGCCGTGGGTCATTTTTCAATTTTTTGACCATAACTTTCCATAGTAACAAAAAATTAAAAAAGCGCTTCCGAACTCGTGATCCTGAGACCAAAACCTGTCTTTTGAGCTATCTAATTTTAGCTAATTTATTAGCGGTTGACCCCTAAAGGAAACAAATACCCAAAAATGTGTTTTTCGTTCAAAAAACGCGCATTTTTTACACTCTTCAATTTTCCGTTTTCGTTTGCAAAATGAAAGTAAAACGTCAAACAGAATATGTTTTCATTTCCTAAAAAACTCGCACTTTTTACCCTCTGAAGCTTTGACAGGGTAGCTGGTTGCACTGAAAATCAGCTGACGAAAATTTTATTTGACAGAAAATAAATAACAGTTGAATATGGTTGATAAGCGAAACCTAATTATTCATGCACATAGCATAGCAAACGGGCAATGTTTTTTGTTCGTTTTATCGATATAGCAGTTTCATGTAGAACGGGTACACTTTTATCACACTTTTACAGTATTCTGTGCAAGGGTGTAAACATGTTCAACGAAATCAGCATTAGTGTCATGTAAAATTGTTCTTTAGTGAAAGTCCGTACGATATTTAAATTTCGAGCTTAACATTGTGGAATTTTCTTACAAAATCATATCGTTAAAAAAATAAACTTTACCAATAGGCAAAAAGTTAAATATATAAAGCCAGAAGTGAAGCTGGATTTCTTAGCTTACAAATGGTGTTTAGATGCCGAAGATGATATGATTTGGTACATTTTGTTGTTTTTTTTGGCACAAAAATAAAAGGAAGTGGCAGCTGCTGGATCATTGCATAGATATGTACGTGTGTGTGTTAGGGAATGAGCGGATGGTTGTGTCTTTGGGAGTTTTATAAGAGTGCTGAATAGTGATGTATAGTTCGGGTATAACATAATGTGGAGATAACAAAATAGCTGGAGAGTTTGGAGACCTCTTTTTTGTTTAATAACAAATAAAGTAAAAATAATTTTCAAAATTTTTTTTGGTGAGACACCAGATTAGTCCATTCTAAGTTTCCAATATAAATTCTATCCATTAATACTATACGAAATTGGGTTACGACTGTTTGTATGGGGAGAGTATTAGCCTATTAATATATAGATAACCACAAGTGAGGACTGAACAAACAAAACGCCTTATTTCCATTTTTCACTTTTTTAGTGTTTTGATGCAATCTGGTGGTTCAGACAACATTACACATGATGTACTCAATAGAAACTACTAAAACGTCATATTTCCTATAAAATCAAAATTTCGTACAAATCGGAAATATTTACTTCTCATTTGTTTGTGCGTGGAAATTTTTGCACCAAAACAACTGGGCAAGGCTTATATCGTGCCGTAGATGTTGATAGGACGAAAAAAAAATTAAAGGTCAATATTTTATTTTCCAGCTAAAGTTTATTTTGTTAAATTTTTTTTTGGTTTTTTCGGTCTATAAATATCTACGGCTCGATATAAGCCTCGCCCAGTTATTTTAACGCAAAAAACCCCATGGGATCCCGTATAAAGTGACTGTTTCAAACAAAAGGGCATATTTCCAAATTATAAAGTTAAAAAACTACAACTACACAAACAAAAAAGTTAAAAAAATGATGACCCCAGTTGGCCGTAGCTATTTTATTTTAGTAACGCCAAATTAAAACTTTAAATTGTGGTTATTAACTTTTCTGCCAAATACTAATTCAAAAGGTGAATATTGATTATCAAAAACAGTATTTGTTGTTGTATAGTGCAAAAATGTAAAATATTTTAAATAAACATCCCACTCGGGAAAAGAATCGTCAAGATATTTAAATATTCGTTAAATACACGATGATTCCTTTCAATAGTACCAACAGTTTCATGATGATAAGGTGTTGAGAAATTGTGCTCAATTTTCAAAAGTTTAGTCAATTCCGCAAAAATTTCATTTTTAAATTCTGTGCCTAAATCTGATTTAATAGATTTCATTATTCCATAAATTAGAATAAAACTTTCAAAAATTGCAGATACAACTGTTTTTGCACTCTTATCTGGAATAGCTATTGTAACTAAATATTTGCTTAAATCACACATAATGGTAACAGCGAACTTGTTCCCATCATTGGATTGGAGCAAAGGCCCTATCGTGTCTATAACTACAATATCAAAAGCCTTGGAAGGTGTTGATGTAAGCACCATATTCTCTTTAGTTTTGGGCTTAATTTTGTTCAACAGGCATTTTTCACAATTTTTAACAAATTTAGCAATATCACGTGTCATATTTTTCCAAAAATATTTTGTACGTATTTTCGCATAAAATTTTTTAATTTCGCAATGACCACCAGATATTGGATCATTATGATAAATTGTCATTAATTTTAATTTCTTGTCTTCGTCAGTTACCGTTTCTACTGGGTCTGTCAATATAATTACTAAATGTTTTAAAATTTTGTTCCCGATTTCTTTTAGATTTGCAATAGTAAAATATTGAAAAATTGTATCATATTTTTGCCTTTCAACTTGCTTAATATTGTGATTGCCAGCATTATTTTCCAGCTTCAAAAGTAGCTCATCTAAATTCGCTATTTTGTTAACAATCTCAAAATTAAGTAGTTCAAACCTTTTATGTTTTATGTGCGCACATATTTTTATGCTTTTAATATCACCATTCTTATTATAATCTATATTTTATTTTATTTTCGGGATGTTATTTGAAAAATTATAAGGAAATTTGTCGTAAACTTGTAATGTTTCTGTCTGTATTTGTCGATTATCATCTTGTATTTGTATTTCGTCTTTTTGTTTTGTCATAGATCTTGTTTGTACGGCCAAAATATGTTTTGTTGAAGCTTTTAACTCTTCTATAGTTATACGGGAAAGAGCATCTGCGCCTACGTTTGTTTTACCCTTTATATACTCTATAGTAAAATTATACTCTGATGACTCCAAACGCATTCTAGAGAGTTTTGACCTAGGATCTTTCATATTGAATAAATAAACTACGGGTCGATGATCTGATCTAACTGCAAAATGTGTATAAACGAATGGTCGAAACTGCTTAACTGCAAAATATAGTTCTAACTCAATAATTGCTTTATTTTGTTCAGCTTTACTGAATGATTTTGAAGCGAAACAAATTGGCAAATCGTTACCATTATGATCTTGACTTAATATAGCACCGCACCCAATCTTCGAAGCATCAACTGTTATTAAAAACTCTTTAGTAATATCCGGATATTGCTAAAGTTTTGGAGACATTAAACTTTTTCTTAATTTCTCAAATGCTAGCTCGCACGAGGTATCCCAGTTAAATTCAACATTTTTCCGACTCAAACGATTCAAAGGTGCAGCCAAAGAAGCAAAAGCTTTGCCTTCAAGTTTCGACTTTAAAAATGCAATAAATGTTTGAATTAAACATGTATCACATAATTCTTCTATTAACTCGATTTTATCAATGAACGAAGCAAGTGATAATGGATCACCGCTGTAAAAATAAGAACTAGAATGTGAAGTTACGTTAAAATTCGAAATCGAACTAGAGATTGAAGTAGGATTAATTGAATTATCAAAACCTAAAAAGTCTTCAAACAAAGAATCTCTAGTAGCACGAAATTCTATTGTGTCTATTGGTGGACTTTTGACCGTTTGTGAATAATTTTTCTTAAATTATTCTGTGAAAAATAAGCTGCAGCTGTCAGTAAAATGATCACAGGGTGCACTAAAAATCCTTCACACTGCTAGTATAAATGGCGGCCGATTGATGTCGCTCTAGTTGTCGATAAGGTAGTGTAAAAACAAAAACTAATATAATGAATACATACTAAGTGAACATGATGGATATAAGCTGGCAATAATTTCAACGCAGCTTGGTGTAAGAGGTACACACTGCCGTCTTAGAAATACCTAATCCCCTTGGTTCTTGGTTCGATGACCAACAATATGTGATGAAAAATTTCTAAACACGAAGCCATTTGACAAGTGCCCTTGAGCAAGGCCGATATTACGTAATCATGGTAGCTTATAATTGTTGTTGCTTTTCCATCTTGTTCACTTATAATAAAACACAGAATAATTTAAGAAAAATTATTCACAAACGGTCAAAAGTCCACCAAAGTTTCAAATATTCTCAAATTAATGACCACAAACTCAGAACATACTTACATATTAATCGCAGGACACAGCGGAAAAAGCCACCCTGTGAAAAATAAGCTGCAGCTGTCAGTAAAATGATCACAGTGTGCCCTTAAAATACTGGACACTGCTAGTATAAATGGCGGCCGATTGATGTCGCTCTAGTTGTCGATACGGTAGTATAAAAACAAAAACTAATATAATGAATACATACTAAGTGAACATGATGGATAAAGCTGGCAATAATTTCAACGCAGCTTGGTGTAAGAGGTACACACTGCGGTCTTAGAAATTCCTAATCCCCTTGATTCTTGGTTCGATGGCCAACAATAGGTGATGAACAATTTCTAAACACGAAGCCATTTGACAAGTGTCCTTGAGCCGAAATTACGTAATCATGGTAGCTTGTAATTGTTGTTGCTTTTCCATCTTGTTCACTTATAATAAAACACAGAATAATTTAAGAAAAATTATTCACAAACGGCCAAAAGTCCACCAAAGTTTCAAATATTAAATAAATCTATCATATTATTTTGCAGACGCACTGCTTTATTTAAAAATATCATATATTTTTGATGCATGAACTGCTTTATATGTATACGAACTGCTTCGTATGTAAAAAAATAATAATTATTAAATTAACCCAATTTTTATTTTAACAAATAAAAATATTTGAAGTTTCTGCACAACTTCAGCCTAATTTCACTATATTATGTATAAAATATATTTATTTGTTTTATTTTTAATTTAAAATTATTATTTCTCAAAGAAATGTTATTAATAATTAATATATATGTAAGCATGTATATATGTATATAGATGTGTATATGTATATGTATGATGGTACCTTACCATATCTATAAAATTTTATCAAACCAGAATAGGCTGTTTACGGGGCGCTACTGAAGTCCTTGCTGGTCTTGTTAAGATAATTCATGCAACGGGCCCAGTCGCTGCTGCTGTCACTATACTGTCTCTGCTGCTATTACGTTCATTGTGTATCAATACAAAGTGTAAACTCTTCTGCATAGACGTCAAAATTCCAAAATGAGTTTAACACCTGTTTGAGATTGTGGTTAATAACAAGTGTGATATCATAGACATAGTCGTGAAAACTTCAAAGTGAGTTTAGTCACCTGTTTTTAATTTCCTTTTTTGTCTCACTTCTTTCCATCTTCCCATCTCTTTCTACCATTAGGTAAAAGATAGGAGACCGCCATGTTGATGTGTGCAGGATGTTAAACAACGCCATTTGCCTTTCTGTTATTCGGTGCTGGCGACATTTTAATATGTGCAGGATGTAAACAAACCGACATTTTAATGTGTGTTGTCAAAAGAAGAGTTCACACTTGGTATTGATACACAATGATTACGTTATTACACTATTGTTGTCTCTGCTACTGTCACTGTGCACTGTCTCTGCTGTTGTTTCTTTTATTGTACTGCTGGTGTCACTTGTGCTATTGTTGCCTCTGCTACTATCATGGGCTGTTGTTGCAAGCAATTGTTGTCATTAACATTTTTTATTGTAACATTGATGTTGTTGTTAGGAGCGCTGTTATTAGCGTAGGTGTTGAATTTTCATCTTTGTTGTAAGCGCTGTTGTAAAGCGCTTTATAACCGCTTGTTGTTGTTAACATTGCTGCATCGTAATTATAGTTGTTGTAGCATTGTGCTGTTGATGTAGCAAGCGTCTATTGTTGCTGCGGTTCTGCTGTTGCTAACACTGCTGCAACGCAATTGTATTTTTTGTAGCGTTGTGCTGTTGCTGTAGCAAGCGCCTGTTATTGCTGCGCTTCTGCTGCGTATCAGCACTGGTATTTCTATTGCGCTGTTATGGTTATAAACTCTGCTACTGTTTCTAACACGGTTGTTGTTGAACGCGTTGATGTGCTGTGTTGCAAGCGCTCTTTTCGCGTTGCTGCCTGTAGTTTCGCCACCACTGATTGTTTTTGATGTCACGGTTGTTAGAAATATTATTACAAATTGTTGATGTAGCGCTTTATTTTTTAAGAAAAGTTTTTTAAATATATATTACACTGCTCCACTTCGGTAAATAGTCACGGTTTCAATAATTAAACTTCTTCTTTTTGGACAAATAAAATATTCAGTGAAAATCCAATCTAATCTTTTCTTTTATTGACAAAATATACAAATCATATTTTCTTCAAAATACCTACTTATTATTTTATATAACCACAAGTGTAATAAACTAAAAGTATATTTCCATTATAGTTACCATTTTACCGTATTGTATTTGTATATTTTTTGGTCATTTTGGGATCATACTTGGATTATTTTACGATCATTTAGGGGTTTGTGGGATAATTTTGGGGCTATTTTCAAATCATTTAGGGACAATTTTGGTGTCATTTTCGAATCACTTTGGGAACATTTAAGGGTCATTTTGGGGTAATTTGGGATCATTTTAGGGTCAGTTTGGGATCACTTTGGGGCCATTTTGGGATCATTTAAGGGTCATATTGGGGTAATTTTGGGATCACTTCAGGGTCATTTTGGGATCACTTTGGGGTCATTTTGGGATCATTTAAGGGTCATATTGGGGTCATTTTGGGATCACTTCAGGGTCAAAAAGTCCATTACGGCTACGAAAATTACAAAATTTTAATAAGTTGCCCAAATATAAAGGATAGTGTAAAACCTGTTTGATATTTTTTTGGAAATCTATGTTGGAAAGCTTATAGTGTTGGTAAGTAAAGTTAGCACTAAATTGATAGCACCGAGCAAGCTCGGTCACCCAGGTACTATGACTCTATGCACGTTAGAGCAGGCAAAAATGAAAATGAAAATGAAATGACATAAGGGATTAGAACATGACAGAACGAGGTGTCCAATAATTATAAAAAGGGAGTATATTTCTAAGAATAAGGCATATGCTAGTATATCCTTTCAAGCTCTTCCTTGCAAAAATATTTAACCGTCCGTTGTGTGAAAGTTTTTTATCCTTTCGTTGTTTTAAGTGGCCTGGTCGGGCCACCTATGAGAAAATGTACCTTGGGTATAGGGAGGTGTACAAATTATGTCTATAATCAATACTAGATGCATTTTAAAATAAACTTGTGTGGAAATTGAGTGGCTCAGTGCCATCCTTGCCTAACCCTCGAAATTTTATATTTAGAGTTATTCACCCCTATTATGGTAGTCAATATCAATTGCCACTTCGTATCAATATCAACATCAAGTCGTATCAATATCAACGTCGCATGAATGCAGTTCTGGTATTTACTTCATCAATGTGTTGACGTTGACGTGTTATCGATAATTTTATAGCAAAACTACGATCCTTTTATTTTGACAATTGTTTATTGGCTCTCAACGGCTGAATTTCTTCATAAAAACTGTCGGTATTTGTTTGCTTTAGGGGTCAATTGCTAATAAATTAGCTAAAATTATGGGAGATAGCTACAGGTACAGCCTAATAAAATTATAACAACCACATGAAAACTTGCAACTTTTATTGCTTTGAGCTATCTCCCATAATTTTAGCTAATTTATTAGCAGTTGACCCCTAAAGTAAACAAATACCAAACTGTCAGAAGTCATAACCTTCGGAGCATCCAAAGGTTCAAACACGCCCTGTTGCGACTTAAAATTATTGGGAACTGCTCCTTTGGAAAAGCCTTGTAAACGGAGGATTTTGTTTTAGTTCTAAAACAAGCTGCGCAAATTGGTTGCTGTTTGTTATTTTATTTTATTTTTTTTTTATTTTCCTAAATTAAATAAAAACTGAACAAATAAAGTGTGTAAAAAGGTATAATTCTGAATTATTTTTCCAAATTCTTACAGAATATTTAATTGCGCGCCTGTCGTCACCAAAAACTGTGTTGACAATTTTTATGTTGACAACCGTCAATAGAATATCACTATTGTTGTCGTCAATACCAAAATAGTATCAACAGCTGCCAAAAGTTATCGACTTTGACGACGGCAATACCAATTCGAACGCATCGACACTATTTTTGACAATGCTGACAACCGTAATAAGGGTGATTATGCTATACTACTTAGAAATACTCCAAACTATTCTCATTCTTTAAATATTGTTTTTTCGCATAATAAAGATTGCGAGGGTTAGGCATTTCTGGCCTTGGGCTGTTTAATGTTTTAATTACCTATTAACTTTGTCACTAATTATTAGGAAATGATAAAATTGAGGCTTAGGAAAGAATGGCACTGAGCCACTCAATTATACTTGATTTATCATCTGAGTCGTTCAGTGGATAAAGGGAATGAGTCCATTTTTGGCTTTTTTGAGATTTCGCGTGGATACTCTTCCTTTTATGACTAACTATATATGGTAAACAATTTTTTTTTTTCAAATTTCAACGGCAAACCTCTTTTAAAGACAAAACAGTTTTTTGTGCGAAACATAAATTTTTATTTTCAGTGGAAAAAGGGAATAAGTCCACATTTGCATTTATATTGCATTAATCACATGTTAACTTTGCTTTAATTACTCTTATTTGATTCTATTTCTAGTCTCTCTTCGAGTTTAAATATAAGAAAGCAAGGTAAGACAATGTTATTGAATAGCGTGAGTCAAAGTCTATTGTATCCCCAAACTAGAGCTATAACAAAAGAAAAGAAAAAGGATATGATTTATTAAAATATATTCCTCCCGTGTACCATACATTCTATAAAAACTTGAAAACAGTATCAAGTCAGAAAGATCATTCTGACGAAGACATAATATTTTGATAAATTTGTTTATAATTATGATTCATTTAATAAATATATTTAAAAAAAACTAAAACTCACGCTTTTAGAGTGTATTGAACTAAAAAGTTGAAAATAATTTTAGAACCCCTACACAGTAGTATTGTGGAAAAAGAGTGGTCCACTTTGTTCCATAATCTTCATTTTTTATTTAATTTATTTTTACCTTTTTAGTGCAATATTCTTTAAAAGCGCCCAAGCAAAGGACGACGAGGGTACCAGCCATAGTACCCCTGTCGTCCCGAATCAGTCAAATAGGGGCGCGCCAGTCAAAGTGGGCCCCAAAAAGAAATCGAAGAAGTCCTCAGGGTGCCTAGTGAAGGCTAGATACCTTAGGGCTCAGTATATCCTAGCCAAGATAAAAAGAACGAAGAGAGTGGCAAGGCGCATGAGAGGGACGCCGTGGACAAGGTTTGGTGCGAGGCAGTGGTCAAGGAGTACGAGACCGCCCTTGCAAACAAACCCGTTCCACAGCCACAGCAGCAAAAAACAAAGTCGCGCTCAAAGCGCAATCGTTCACTGGAGGTGAACGAGGGAAATGGCAAGATGGGCAGGTACCAGCAGTATGATGGCCCTTCCACTAGTGCTGCAGCGTTGGCCAGGAACACCTATAGTGAGGTGGTCCGGGATCACCTCCAGGTTGCACTGGTTGACGCTGACGGGGCTAATGGGAGGCAAGTACTGGCGGTTTGGAACTCCATAGAGGGACGACTATCTGAGATGGTCGTCCAACACCTTATGGAGAACCGAACCCCGGTCCCCGCCTTCAACTGTGAGGAGATATGCCGGGGCTGCAGGGTGATAAAGTGCGCGGACGGGTTCTCCAGGGACTTTCTTGAGAGAGGCATTGCTAAGATTAGCAACGCCTATGATGGTCTTACTCTGAAGATCATCAATGCTTCGGAAACTCCCCGGAGGCCCCGTGCGCGCGTTTGGTTGCCAAACATGCCGAATATGAAACTGGATGAGAAGAACATCATCCAGTGTCTGAAAATACAGAACTCGGGCGTCCCGATGGACGACTGGGAGCTGCTAAGAATAGAGGAGAAGCAGAAGAGTAGCCACCCGGTGCTACTGCTCATAAACAACGAGTGCCTAGGGGAACTCGAAAAGAGGGGAGGCAAGTTAGTCTAAGGCGTCAGGCACGCCAGAGTTAAAGTTTTCCCAGCGGCGGTAGCACCGGATAACAATCTGGAGGAGGTCGACGATGCCAATAAGCTCCTAAAGGAGCTTATGCTGGCAGCATCAGCCGGGGCTGATGCATCGTCGAACCCCGACAGTCAAGCAGGTGCGTCCCCCCGGTCCGATGATTAGGGTGGCGCAGATTAATCTGTAGCATGCCAGATGTGCCTCGGATAACCTGCTGGTTCTCCTAAGGGAGGAAAGTATTGACATCTGCTTGGTGCAGGAGCCTTGGGTATGGCGCTGCATGCATCCTCGTTGGCTCACGATCGGCCGGCACCTCCCGAGGAGGTACAGCTGCTCACCAAGCAAAAAAACGAGAGGATCCTGATGGGCTGCGACGCCAACGCAAGGCATGCGTTATGGGGGAGCAGCGCAATAAACGAACGGGGTAAGTCTCTTTTTGAATTTCTATTAGCAAATAAATTATGTATATGTAACAGGGGCAGCTCTCCCAGCTTTGTTTTTCCGGGGTCAGTAAACTTCGCCGGGTGGGAAGAAGTCCTTGATATTACAATAGCATCTGACTCCCAGGAACCTTCGATAAGGAACTGGGAGGTTTCGCAAAAGACCTCCATGTCGGATCATCGAATGATCCTTTTTGATATTGACTGGGAGGGAGAGATAAAACAACCGCACAGAAATCCTAAACGAACCTCGTGGGGTCTATTTGAAAAGATAGTCAGTGATAGGCTCAGTAGGAAGAAGACACCGATACAATCGACAGAAACTCTAGACGACCGAGTTAGGTCTCTGGAAAAAAGTTTCCAGGTTGCCTATTAGGCTTCCTGCCCAATAACTAGAAGCAGGAAGACCTTCCCCCGTGGTGGGACAAAATTCTTAGCGAGGTTAGGTTAGGTTCAAGTGGCTGCCACAGAGGCACACTTAGGCCAGTTTTGAAAGGCCCGTTGTGATACCACCAACACAAGGAAAGTCAGTCGCGGGACCCAGCCATATGGAAAATCCCTGAGTTGTTGGGATTTTCCACATAGCAGAATCCCGGGACTGACACTCCTAAACCGACACCGTTACTCCTCCTCGAACCACTTAGATGACTTTATGAAGCCCATCAAGTCCTTTATGTCCAGTTCCGCGATCTGGCTTAGGCTATCCAGGAACGGAACTCCCAAAAAGCGCGTTCTCGCGCCGCTTAAAGCCGGACAGTTGCAGATGAGGTGATCCACTGTTTCCTCCTCCTCATCATCTTTGCAACTCCTGCAGCATCGTCGGTAGGGCACACCTAGCCTTTCTGCATGCCTACCAATGAGGCAGTGACCGGTTAATACCCCTATCAATATGCAGATTTCCCTCCTAGTTAGGGCATAAATGCGTCTAGACCTTTTAAGATCCCATTTTGGCCAGGTTTGTTTCGATATGCGACACCCTGGGGATTGCAGCCATCTTTCGTTGGCTTGACGGAGTGTGTGCTCCTTCAGCATTAGTTTGCATGTGGCAAACGGCATACCTAAGCGCTCTTTATCCTGAAGAACCTGCTTGGTCGTGCCCTGCCTGGCAAGCTCGTCTGCCTTACAGTTTCCCTCAATGTCCCTATGTCCCGGGACCCATATGAGGCTTACGCGGTTCTGTTGGGCCATCTCCTGAAGAGATCGACGACAGCTGAGCGTCAGTTCAGAGTTGAACGTGTATGAGCCAAGGGATTTGATGGCCGCTTGGCTATCGCTGAAAATAGCGATATCTTCTCCGATAACACGTTTGCTTAACCAGGCCGCGGCGTCCAGGATTGCCGAGACTTCCGCCTGGAAGACGCTACAATGATCAGGTAGGTAGGTTGAGGAGAGCTCAAGGTCCAAATCCCTTGAATAAACGCCTCCTCCAACTCTGCCGTCCAACTTCGAGCCGTCGGTGTATATGGAAGTGCCACCATTTGTTCCGGGACACCAATCCGTCCTCTCCCAGTCTTCTCTGCTGGGAATGTTTATTTTGAAACAGCTATCCCCGACTGTAGTAGTCGCACAACGATCTGTGCTTAGAGGGAGAAAGCTGTAAGATTCCAGAATACTGGAGTGTCCAATAGTACCCGCAGCCCAACTGGAGGTTTCTCTTAGGCGCAGAGCTGATGCCGCCGCTGACCGAAACCCTTCCAGATCAAGTGGCAAAATGCCCAGAATGACCTGGAGGGCTTCGTTGGGCGTTGTCCTTAGCGCACCGCTTATACAGATCATATTGGATCTATGGACTTTCCGCAACAGATTCAGGTATGTTGCCTTGCTCAGCGCAGGCCACCATA
The DNA here is from genome assembly GCA_964058755.1 of Campiglossa producta. NCBI lineage: Eukaryota > Metazoa > Arthropoda > Insecta > Diptera > Tephritidae > Campiglossa > Campiglossa producta. The sequence goes on from CAXKVI010000001.1 coordinate 141,241,994, forward strand.
CGACGACTCCATAAAGCATGATTGGGCGAATGATGGCCGTGTAGATCCAACTGCATACTCTAGGGCTGAGCCCCCATTTTTTGCCAATGGCTCTTTTGCAGGTGTAAAGAGCGATGCAAGCTTTCTTCTGGCGCTGAAGAACATTCTCCTTCCAATTCAATTTCCTGTCCAGAACTATGCCTAGAAACTTGGCCTTATCCGACAAGCCCAGGCGCGTGCCATCTAGTTCTGGTAGGCTTAGTGGCGGTATTTTGTACCGGTTGGTGAAGAGGACAAGTTCCACCTTCCCTGGGTTGATACTAAGTCCGCAGCGAGAGGACCACGTCGAAACTTCTCGCAGTGCTACTTGCATCAGGTCACACAGAGTTTGTGGGAACTTGCCTCTGAATGCAATAGCTAAATCGTCTGCGTATGCCACTATCTTCCCGCCCCCCCAGCTTGTGTCACGTAGCAACGAGTTGACTGTGAGGTTCCATAAAAGCGGGGAAAGAACACCACCCTGGGGTGTTCCCCTTGTGACATAGCGTGATAACTCAACCGTACCAAGTGAAGAAGCTATTTTCCTTCCCATTAAAAGTTGGTCAATTAAACCAGTTAGAGGTTCTTAGCGAACTAAGGTCGAAGATGAGGAGGGTCTTCAATGATTACTATGCCAAGAAAGACTTCCGGGAGTACAGGAACGCCCGGAGGGATTTAAAAAGCCGTACGTGTTGCAACGGCGAAGTCCTGGCAGGAGCATTGTGAATCTATCGAGTCCACGAAGGACTCAGCAAGGCTCGGGAAAATACTTGCCAGGGAACACTCCAACAGAACCTTTGTAAAGCGCGCTGATGGCAACTTGGGCGGGATCATCAGCGGGAACCCTAGATATCTTGATTGAGGCTCACTTCCCAGACGACCCTGTAGGGCCGGAGTAAAGGGGAGAAAAGGCGCAACGGGAGGCACCTAGTGAGCTTTCGCCTCTGCTATGGCTCCTTACTATGAACGATATACTATTAAAACTCTGTACTAATGGAGTAAAGGTTGTGGCGTATGCCGACGACGTGGCGATCCTTGTCTCGGGTCCCTTCCCTTCCGTGATGAGCGAGATCATGGGAAGAACGTTGGCAAAGCTAAGTAGGTGGGCACAAGAGTGTGGCCTAGGGCTGAATCCGGACAAAACGGAGCTTCTTCTCTTCACGAGGAAGTATAAGCCACCTACGTTCGAACTACCGATGCTGAATGGTCAGCAACTAACTCTATCTACCAGAACCAAGTACCTGGGGCTGATAATTGATTGCAAGCTAAATTGGAAGGAGTGCATCGAGGAGCGGGTGCGGAAGGCATGTATCGCCTTCTACGCTTGCAAATCGATGTTTGGTAAAAAATGGGGTCTAAAGCCGAAGATGGTGCTGTGGCTGTACGAGGCGGTGGTCCGGCCTGTGCTGACCTACGGCTCGGTGGTGTGGTGGGAAGCTCTTCGTAAGAACTACAATCTCGCCAACTTGCAGAGGGTACAGCGCACTGCGTGCGTCGGCGCCACCGGGGCCTTGCGCACCTGCCCCACTGCGGCTCTGGATCCTATTTTGAACCTACTTCCAATTGACTTATATATACTTTCTACATCAGCACAAACCGCACTGAGACTCAGGGAGTCTGTGTGCTGGAAGGATACTCAGCATGGGCACAGTAGTAGCCTTAACACCCTCCCAGAGGGAATAGTTAATAGCGCAATAGACTACTATCCTCACAAACTGAAGTTTGAGAGGAATGCCACCACGGTCCTTCCAAGTAGGAATGAGTGGAAAAGGGGCAGGGTCACAACAAATAGCAACATTGAAGTGTATACAGACGGCTCCAAGATGGATTCGGGGGTGGGAGCCGGCGTATTCTCGGCAGGTCTGGATATTTCAGAAGCATTCAGACTCCCGTCGTATAGCAGTGTGTTTCAAGCAGAGGTTCTTGCGATTGTTCAGGCGTGCAAATCGCTTGAGCAAAGGAACACTACTGGGAAAGTGGCTATCTTCACCGACAGCCAGGCGGTGATAAAGGCAATCGCATCGCCATACACAAGCTCTAATGCAGTGCATGCATGTAAACAAATTTTGGCTACGTTAGCTGAAGTTTTAGAAATATCCATTATCTGGGTCCCGGGTCATAAAGGGATCGAGGGTAATGAGAGGGCTGATGAGCTAGCACGGGCAGGCTCATCAGCAGAGAACGAAGAGATATCTAGACTCGAAATTGGGGTACCCCTGGCAGTAGCCAAGGGGAATCTCCAAAAATATTTTCTCAATGAAGCACAACGAAAGTGGAAAGCTACTACTACCTGTGCAATATCGAGAGCCACTTGGCCGAACTACAGCGAGAAGAGGACAAGGGGACTCCTAAGCAGGTCCAGAGTAGACACCTACAAGCTTGTAGCAGTCTGCACGGGTCACTGGACGATAGGTACGCATGCGGAAAAACTGGGTATTCCGCATAATGACCACTGCAGAAGCTGTAAAGACATTAATGCGTTGAGCACTTCCTGTGTAAGTGCCCCGCTCTAGCCAGAACACGACTGAAAGTGTTTGGGACCCCTTTTTTGGAAAATCTAGGGAGAGTATCCGAATTAGGGATTCCAAGCATCCTGGAGTTTATAAACACCTCTGGGTGGTTGTAGCATATACTCACAGCAGTAGGTTTCTACGAGTTTTATGGCATCAAAACGGCTTTTAAAGCTACTTGGGCGACTTTTGTCGCAGCCATTCTACCTACCTACCTACCTAGTCTGCCAACTGGTATGATTCTGATGTATATGTGAACTATTCCTTCAACTGGTACGATCCTGACGTATATACGAACAAGATACTAGTTCGTATATGATACTGATGTGAATAATAACAAGTATATCAACTGGTATATTCCTGATGCAGAGGCTGACTAGTCAGCCAATTGGTATAGTGCTGATGCAGACAAGGACAATTGCCATCTCGTAGGACACGCCGTGTTAAAAATACCAGTTGCTAATATGGAAACATTACAGAACTCGAACTAGTTGAGGCCGCCTGGCTGACTGGTATTTGATTAGTATAAAACTAGTTAAGTTTACTGCAGGGTATCTTTACGACATCTTCGGAAAAATATTCCTCATAGAAAAATAAGGGGGGTGTCCAAATAACGAAATTTCCGTCGAGGACTCCTTTAACCATAAACTAGCAAAAACTAGAGTTCATCCAAGAAACAACTAAAATACATGAGACATTCCATATGAAAACGTCTAATTCAAAAAGCTGGTTTGTCTCGGATTTTGCTCAAACTTTGAGGGACACTTCTATAGGATCCTAATGGATCAAATTTACACACATTTAATTTTTATAACCCCTGGTTTCGGACTGGTCGAATTTCAAAGTTTGAAAAACGTCGTTTTTAGGCGGCCGCCGTGGGGTAGCGGTTAAGTGTTCGGCCTTCTACACCAAGTCGTGGCGGTTCGATGCCCGACAAAAGTAACACAAAAATTATTTAGATAAAGAATTTTTCTAAACAGGGTCGCCCCTCGGCAGTAGTTTGGCAAACTCTCAGGGTGTATTTCTGCCATGAGAAGCTTCTCAGCAAAAAATTCATTTGCTTCGCAAGTGCCGTTCGGAGTCGGCAAAAAAATGTAGGTCCCGCCAACTTGTAGGAAAACTCAAAAGCAACACACCACAAATTGGAAAGAGAAGCTCGGCTAAAAATCTCGTTAGAGGTTATGATAACCTGTTGGCATATCGCCGCCATTAGTAAATTAAAAAAACGTATTGTTTAGTCCTCAAAGAAAGTTATTGTTCGATTTTCAGCCGCTTTTCTTATTTTTTCTTTACAAAACCTAGTAAAACTGTCGAAAATAAGCTCAGAGCGGAAAATAACTAAACTTTCTAGCTAAAAACTTTAATTTTGACTGTGAGAGAACTATATTTACTCGTTTATGTACTCTCCTTAGTCAGAAACCCGAGTACGATGCATAATAATAGCAAAATTGTTGTGAAGTTTTTTTGAAAAATGAAATTTTTTCAAAATCAGTCCGCAGATAATGGCTATAAAATTCACAGAAGCTTTTGCTAACAGATCTTAAAGGTAGGTTAGGTTAGGTTGCGAGGGCAGGACAGAGTGCAGGACCCTGCCCACCACTTAGGCCAGTCAAGTTGGCCCATTGTGATACCCTATGCGGTCTTAAGACCCACCCCATATCCGAGAGACAAACATCAACACTCTCACATTCTCACACTTGGATTAGAGGATCAAACCAGCTCGTGGAATCAATGAATTTCGATAGAGCCCTAATATCCATTTTTGAAACCTCCGTGAGGTCGTCGATGAACGGTTGGCCGAGAATAGCCAATCGTCTTCTGCTGAGTGCAGGACAATGACACAGCAGATGTTGAACACTCTCCTCCTCTTCAATACATCTGCAACTGCGACAGTAATCGTGAGTTATTACGCCCATCCTAGCACCATGTGTGCCTATTAAGCAGTGCCCTGTTAACACCCTTATCAGTGATGAGACACCGGATTTATTAAGGGACAGCAGACAGTTAGTGCGTCCTTTGTTGTACGAAGGCCAAGTTAGCCTTGATATCTCGCACGTCGAGAGACCTGACCAGAGCTCATTTGCCCTTTGTAAGGTATTTGTGCTAGCTCGGAGTTTGAAAGATGCCATGGGAATGCCTACCAGATCATTTCCTGGAAGGAGATGAGTGGTGGTACCTCTTCTGGCCAGCTCATCCGCTATACAGTTGCCTTCAATATCCCTGTGACCAGGTACCCAAATAAGGCTGATACTGAAGTGCTGAGCCATCTCGTTAAGAGATCTGCGGCATTCAGTTAGCGACTTTGTGTTGTCGACATATGAGTTCAGTGCCTTTAGCGCGGCCTGACTATCTGAGAAGATAAATATCCGTTCGCCGTTTTGGGGCGTAGACGCTAGGCTTTTCACTGCACCGTGTATTGCCAGCATTTCTGCTTGGTACACGCTGCAGTGGTCGGGAAGACGAAAGGAGATCTCTAGTCCCAGGTCCGGTGAAAAGATACCTCCACCCACCTTCCCTTCAAGCTTAGAGCCATCGGTGAATATGTTCATGGCATTCCGCACAGTATGCGGTCGGTAATCCCATTCTTGTCTTGTGGGTATTTTCACCTCGTAGTTCCTAACGAACACGTTGCTTGGCGTGCAATAGTCAGTATGTAATGGTATGCTCACAGGTGCATGGGAGCCTAAAATTGTGGCGTGACCACATGTACCGCCCTTCCATACGTCGGTCTCCCTTAATCGCAGAGCTGTAATCACAGCCATTTCTTTAGCCACCAGATCGAGTGGTGGAAGATTCAGCATCGTGTTGAGTGCTTCTGTCGGAGTGGAGCCGAGGGCCCCGGTTATGCAGAGTTCTGAACTCCTTTGGACTTTTTGTATCTGCTTGAGGTACGTGTTCTTGGTTAGTGCCGGCCACCAGACCAGCACACCGTAGAGTAAAATTGGACGAACAATAGCTGTGTATATCCAGTGCACCACTTTGGGAGAGAACCCCCACGATATACCAATTGCTCTCTTGCAAGTAAACAACGCGCATGTTGCCTTTTTAACTCGTTCCGCTATATTGTCGCTCCAGAGTAGTTTCCTGTCTAGAATAACTCCTAGATATTTGACTTTGTCACTGAGATCTTAAAGGTATATTGTCACCGATTTTTGGTAACTTAACAAAAAAAAAGATATATCTACATACACCTTCAAAATACCAAAGGGGCCTGTATAGGCCACTTCAAACAACGGAGGGTTAAGCGGAACATAACATTTAAATGTATTCGTAATGTATGCTCTGTCACGGAATCTGACTCTCATTCCTTTTCAATTTCGTATTTGATAGTTCTTTACATAAACATATACTCTGCTTATACCCGACATCCGTGATATGCAAATAATAGTGGCCAAATGGGAAAATTCTAGAAAAGTGAGCTGAAATAAGGGACTTTGTTCTAGAGCTTTCAAAATACCGCTACTGCTAATCGCGTAAACCAAGCTTCTCTGAAATATACACTTTTTATATGAAAAATGTTGGTTACCCTGTTCAAATTCAAAGAGTTAAGGTATACAAAATCAAAAAATGTTTGGTTAGATACTAGAGTTATTACCAGTAGTAAGTGCCAGAAGAATTAGTAACTAAATTGAACCTAAGATCTAGTTGGTGCTTAGCTGTAATATATATAATTTCTATCAAAAAATGGAAGTATGAAAATGAAAAACAAGTGACGCAAAAACTTAGAAAAGTTACCTTACTTCCAAGACTAATCTTTCAAACTATCTCAGTTTTCTCAGTTTTTTTTCAATTTGCTTGTTAAACTAATTTACGTCATTTAAAACTTAATACTTGAGCTATTTTTTTTTAACTATAGGCGTTTAACAAGTGGAACGTAAGTGACGCTAGGAAAAAATGGTATTAATTGGTATTTATTTTTGACGAACGAGTAGCCAATTGTGAAAAAACTTGTTCTGTAGCTATAATGAAAACATAGAGGAAAAGCAAAATGCTGGATTCTGAACGTAAGAGGATCTACATGCCAAAAACACAGAAAACCTCAATATAACACAGATGCAGTATAAAGAATAAGCCCTCCAGGGGTTAAGAGTTGATTTGAGTTAATTCGTAAGCATGGTCCGAATACATGTGTAACTGTATTACTCGTTTCAAAGGAATGTTGGTAATTACCACTAAAAAATCTAGTTTTATATCGACACGTGAAACTTAAGTGACGCTGGATTTGCCCAAAAGTATGTTGCCAAGAACTAGGCAAATTATTTTTTGTTTGTATTTTTATGATTTAGCAAAAGCGTTAAGAGTTACAGAGTTAGGATCCAGGCAAAGATTAAAAATGTTACTCATACGACGTGTATAACCTACTTTTCTGCTTAGTTGACGCTGGCTATTTTAAAAGGTTGCACTGTCCAAAAAAAAAGCTTAGAGTCACTTATTCCTTTCACGAAAATGGGGAAGTTGTAAACACAAAGCACTGTATCCTACAGTTCGGCAGGAGTCAGCCAGAATTCCTTTTGGCAGAGGGGCAGTTTTTCAATCTAAGTATGTAGGGTTTTATAGAAAATTTTTTTTATATTAGATAATCTTCCACTCATCCGTTGATATATTGGTACCAAATTATCTACTAGTTTAAAAAATTTAGTTGACAAGCAAAAATTCGATTCACCTTTTCCAGAACTATGTACATAAGTAATTCATTGTATCTTAATAATGAAGAAAAATGGTTATACCTTCGCTGGTATTTGTAATGCACCACTCTCTTTTAAGCAACACCGATTCAATAGAATTCTTGAAGCCTTTTATCATTGGCAGTGGCATCCTGACACGCAACGCAGACTAAGTACCTTGAGAATTTTCACATCCAAAAAGTCACGAAAATGAAAAATAATACTATTTTTTGATACAGTTAAGACTTGGTAATGGAAATTGTATGTTGAAATGGATATCTTGCTACCGCTAGAACTTCTGGCTGTTTTAACGCACTTTCACTTCCCTTTTTTGTTAATACCGTGTCGCTTTTCTTTCTATTCGCCTGCAATAAATATTTCGCTAAAAATGCTATAACTTTAACGACAGGCCATTGTGGAAGGTGTTGACATACCAAAAGGTTTTTTATTCTGCGCCTTTTCCTGCCTTGTTTTCCATTGTAACTAATATTGCTTCCCTAACCCCTTTCTGTACGGGTCAACAAAAGTTATTGCAGCTTTTGCTTGCTCAGTCTAATAAATATCGGCAAAGTACACAATTTAGCATTTTAAAATGCATCTGTGTGGCAAAGCATGTAGTGTGGGCACTGACTTTTGACACTGTTTTGTATGAATGCTCCAACAGCGAAACAACAGCAATTAGCAGAAATGTGCGCGATTCGCGATAGAAGTCAAGTGGATTGTTGTATACGATTAGCATGTTAGAGTGACGCCCTCGATATTTTTTGAAATACATATCGTCCATGCCTATGCGAAATCACCTATCTACCAGATGCAAAACCTCCCAAATGACGAAAGTGGGAAAAATGAGATTTGGTAGCACTGGGTTCCAGGAATCGATTTTCATCAATAAAAATAAAAACTTTCGCATTCCAACAAAAAATACCACCACATCGCTTGGTAAAAAAACAAAATTTCAGCTAATTTATTTGCAAAACGCTTATAGGCAAAATAATTTCTCAAAAAACTTAGCTTGACGTCGTTAGAAGCGTATTTTAATTTCCTTTCGAACGAGGTATCGCTTGCGTCCATCGCTTTTGTAACATTAGCGAAAAGAATTTTTGAATGAAGTGATACCTGAGAAAAAAAACATAATTGCGGATATCTCAAAAACCTGCCCATACAAAAAAATTCAAAAATATGTTTTGTGCTCGGCATATAAGTGCCAATTCACCTATACACCTCTAGAATTTGATATAAAGATCTGTAACTTTCACAGCAATTTTTATTATTTGGTCCAGCCTACTGTACACCCCTGACGCTCTCTCTGAAGATTTAATTTATGATGAATTTTCAAAAAACCCAGGAAAATCGATCGTTATCTGGCAAATATATAAATGCCTCCTCCTCCCCTTTGTGAAGATCTGCGTACGCCCTTGGAAACAAAAACTAAGTTGCAAGATTATACATAAGATTAAAAGAAAATTAGTTTTTTTTTGCTCTTCTGTGAAATTTAATTGCATTCAGATAGGTGGTTTTGCATTTGGTAGATGGGTGGTTTTTTATAGGCATCTACGATATGTAGGCAGCTCAACAATGCGCACTGATGTAAATATCCATGAACATATATCATCATCATTTATTGGCGCTTAACCGCCTAAGCGATTTTGGCCGTCGCCTATCAAAGCACGCCAGTCATTCCTTTTTAGCGATAACTGACGCCAATTGGAAACCCCAAGGGAGTTCAAGTCATCCTCCACCTGTTGTTTCCATCTCAGTCGAGGCCTCCCCCTTCCTCTGCTGCCGAATTCGGGTGACGATTGGAAAACCTTCTGGGCTGGAGCTTCTTTGTCCATTCGCATGACGTGACCCAGCCAGCGGAGCCTTTGGGCTTTAATTCGCTGGACTATGGTCAGATCTGCGTAAAGCTCGTACAGCTCATCGTTAAATCTCCTTCGATACTCGCCGTCGGCATCACGGGAAGGACCATAAATCTTCTTTTTATGGTCCATGAACATATAGCTCTTTGTTATAATATCCAAGCTGTAAGGTATGTATTTTATTGCATGGTATTTATTCTAGCATCCCCCAACGGCACTAGGTTGATTGACTTCGCCGCTGCTCGCAATATGGTCATCAGTAGTACCAGGTTCCAGCATAAGCGAATACACCAAGCCATATGGCTATCCCCTGATCAAAGAACTAGAAACCAGATTGATCATGTCTTGATTGACGGCAGACATAGCTCCACCGTTCTGGACGTGCGTACACTGCGTGGTCCCAATATTGACTCTGACCTTTATCTTGTCGCAGCCAAGATACGCACACGCCTCTGTGCAACGAAGAAAGTGCGCACAGTAACGGAAGGAAAGTTTGACGTCGAGATCTCTCACTCATTGCGTACCGCCGCTGAGGCCACTATAGGGTTCCAGCGAGCCCGCAGGGACAACTGGTACGATGAGGAATGCAAAACTGCCTCGAAAAAAAAGGACGCTGCCTACAAGGAGACGTTGCGAACGGGCGCAACCCGCAGTGTATGGCAACAATATCGTGAGGCAAAGAAGGAAGAGAGACGCCTTTTCAGAAAAAAGAAAAGTGAGGCCGAAAGGCGTGAGTGTGAGGAGCTTGAGATGCTGGCTGACAGGAATGATGCCCGAAAATTCTATGAAAAGATCCGGCAGATGACGGAAGGTTTTAAGACCGGGGCAAGCTCCTGTAAGGACAATAATGGCGACCTGGTAACCGACGTACAAAGTGTACTTAAATTATGGAGGGAGCACTTCTCCTCACTGCTAAATTGCGAGGGAGACGTCGAACCCGATACCCCAATCCCTGACGATGGAAAAGTCGTCCCACCACCTGTCTATGATGAAGTGAGGATAGCTATATCCCGGCTCAAAAACAACAACGCGCCTGGAAAAGACGGACTACCCGCCGAGCTGTTCAAACGCGGAGGCGAAGAGCTGGTAAAAAGCATGCATCAGCTCTTATGCAGAATATGGTCAGACGAATGCATGCCTCCGGATTGGAATTTAAGCGTGCTTTGCCCAATCCACAAGAAAGGCGATCCCGCTAACCGCACCAACTACCGCGGAATTAGTCTTCTTAATATCGCATATAAGGTTCTTTCTAGCGTGTTGTGTGAAAGGCTGAAGCCCATCGTAGACAAACTGATTGGACCTTATCAGTGTGGCTTTAGACCTAGTAAGTCTACCATCGACCAGATTTTCACGATACGCCAAATCCTGGAGAAGACCCATGATAAGAGAATCGACACTCACCATCTCTTTGTCGATTTTAAAGCCGCTTTTGACTGCGTAAAAAGGAGTTGCCTGTATGCCGCCATGTCTGAATTTGACTTCCCTGCAAAGCTTATACGGCTTTGTCAAATGACGTTGAGCAATACCAACAGCTCCGTCAGAATCGGGAAGGACCTCTCTGAGCCATTTGAAACCAAACGAGGCTTCAGACAGGGCGACTCCCTTTCGTGCGATTTCTTCAATCTGATGCTGGAGAAGATAATTCGAGCAGCAGAGCTAAACCGCCGTAAGCGCTGCCTTCTCTGGACTGGATAAGGAAGCGAAAAAAGTGGGTCTTGCCGTGAACGAGGACAAGACGAAGTATTTGCTGTCATCAAAGAGAGAATCGGCGCACCTGCGCCTTGGCAGCCATGTCACTGTTGATAGTTACAAATTTGAAACTGTGAGGGACTTCGTCTATTTGGGAACCAGTATCAACACCGAAAATAATATCAGTCTAGAAATCCAGCGGAGAATCACTCTTGCCAACAAGTGCTACTTTGGACTGAGTAGGCAATTGAGAAGTAAAGTCCTCTCTCGAAGAACAAAGATCACGCTCTATAAGTCTCTCATCATACCTGTCCTGATGTATGGCTCAGATTCATGGACAATGTCAAGAGAAGATGAGATGGCCCTTGGAGTATTTGAGAGAAAAGTTCTCCGGAAGATTTATGGTCCTTCCCGTGATGCCAACGGCGAGTATAGAAGGAAATTTAACGATGTGCTGTACGAGCTCTACGCAGATCTGAACATGTCCGCTGGCTGGGTCATGTTATGCGAATGGACAAAGAAGCTCCAGCACAGAAGGTTTTCCTATCGTCGCCTGAATTCGGCAGCAGAGGAAGGGGGAGGCCTCGACTGAGATGGAAACAACAGGTGGAGGATGACTTGAACTCCCTTGGGGTTTCCAAGTGGCGTCCGTTATCGCTAAAAAGGAATGACTGGCGTGCTTTGATACGAAACGGCCAAAATCGCTTAGGCGGTTAAGCGCCAATAAATGATGATTTATTCTAGGTAAAGAATCAAAAATAAATTGAATAAATGTAGTTTTTGGAATCCGGCTGTGAGTTTAAGCTCTTATATTGCATTTTCACAGCATTTTTTTGGATCACCCTTATTAATGTCATAAAATTGAAAATGTTAAAACGGAGGCCACACAGCTAAAAAACAAAGTGGAATAATATAATAGTCCGAATTGATAAGAATGGATTATGAATGAAATAACACTTCAAAGAAAGAAAGATATTTCAAAAAGTTGTTGAGTACTCACTTCAGCTTAGGGTACATTTGAAGGGCTTAGAACCAAAAGGATCTAAGTAACATCGACGTTGAATTGAGATAATTAAGGTTAAAGTAAATTACTTACTGTAAATTCTGGGTAAATGCGTTTGAAATGATTCCTGTCTAAATGAATGCAGGTTAGTCAACTAATTCAAAGGGTGTTTACTGCAGATGATAAATAACTGTAAATTTCCAAATATTATTGCAAAAATTTCCAAAAATTATTGAATTTTTTCGAGTATGCAGTTTTGTAGCCCGTTTAATTTTAGTAGAATAAAGTGCTAAGCTTAAGTTCGTAGGAAGTCTCGATGATTTTTGGCAATTTTTTTCTGTATCCTGGCGTACTTAGAACCTTTTGGTTCCAGAAATTGTTGCAATAAAATTTAGTACTTTGGTTGCTAGTCCAAAAGAACAAGTAGAATTTTTTCGTGTATGCAGTTTTGTAGCCCGTTTAATTTTAGTATAATAAAGTGCTAAGCATTTCTTTTCATTTATTTCCTTGCAGAAATTTATCTAGGTAAGTACAAAGAAATCAAAAGAGTAAAGGTAAACAAAAATTGTGCAGCAACTCTATATAGTTTCCTATTCAAATATGAGCTAATATCTAAAAAAAACTATAAATTATACAGTAAATATGTAGGCCAAGTACGCGAAAATTTGCCAAATTTTCAACTTTTTTCTCAAGAGGTTTAGAACTCGTTTGAGTAAGCAGTGTTGAAGCCAGTAAGTAAGTTAATCTTAGTTTTGTAAAAAATTTCCTAAATTTTTGGCAATTTTTTGGGAGCGTAACATTTGCTTGCGTTAGAAAATTCTACCTCGCAAAATCCTGCAAATTTTTTAAAAATCCTGCATAGGTAACATCCTGGTTTTTAAAAATTCCGCTTTTCCTAAATCCTAGTTTTCTAAAATTCTGCTTTTCCTGAATCCGGCTTGAGAAATTCTGCTTTTACCCTTTAGATAAACTTTCTAAACAACAAAATAAACCGACATACGCAACAAAAAGAATTCAAACTCATACACAAGAATAAGTTTAAAGCCTCCACTTTAAAAATATGGCGTTTTGGGAAAAGTCGTTAGAAAATTGACTTTGAAAAAAAATACAACTTTTTCCCGTACAAAATGTATGGGAAGGGACGAAAAAATAGCGACATCTACTATTACGTTCACGGTAAGCCATAAACTCGAGTGAATTTACAACAACAATATGAATTAACTCAAAAAATGCCCCTTTAAATCGAGTTTATGGCTCAGCGTGAACGCAGTATAACGGTTAAGTTACAGCGCTAATTTTTGCAAGGCTTAAGGGTCAACTACATAAAACTTTGTTAACCTCGCCTGACATTTGCAACCTCAAAACTTTGCGCTCAGCTTTAGAGGTATCCTACAATGAACGCTTTGACGCTTCTCTTTTATATTTTTGTTTTCGTTATTTATTTCTTTGCATTCAGAGTGTTTTTGGTAAAATTATTAATTTAATAGAGAAAAAATTAATTTATTATTATTTCATCCAAATTTTAATTCTCAAATTAAAGCAAAGTCATCAACATCTGATTTTCAAAGCAAGCAAAATATGAGAGTTTGCCAAATTTCAACCTTGCTTCAACTTTGAGGTTTTCTATTTGCCATGTTTCGTTGAAACAAGTATATTGAACTTATCTGTCAAAGTCAAGGTCCGAGGTAAAGTTGAAGTAAAGTTTTATGTAATTGACCCTTTATTTTCTCATCAGTTACTAACTTTTTAAGGGGAAAGTCCCAAAAAAAGGCTTTTATTTGAATCACCCTAATTTACATATGGGTGGAAAATGGAAATAATAAAGCACAATGTGGAAAAGCTAGATTTTTAAAAAACAGGATTTTAAGAAAACCGGATTTTAAAAAGCAGGATTTTGCTTTCGGGATTTTGCAAGAACAGGATTTCGTTACCAACCCCAATTTTTTTCTTGAGTTATACCCCATAGAATTTTTTAAGGTATTTTTTTATATGAAAAAAGTCCTTACCTTCTTCTGCTGTACTTTTTACTAGTACTAGGGTATTCTAATTTTTGATGTTACGAAATTTTTATGAATTTTGATACTTAGAGAAAATTGACAAAGATTTACACAGCGATGGATACCATGGCGCGTTTCGGGTATAACTCAATTTTAAAAAAAATGTCACTTACATCCCTTTGGTTCTGAGCCCTTCATTTGTGCTCGCGATATTAATGCGTAGTACGAGAAATCTCTATCGCACAAAGAAAAAATTAAACTTCTAATTTTAAATGCATTTTCTGCAGATAATTTATACGATTTCAACTCTTCTCAAGAAAAGTAGCGGTAACGAAGTTGCAAAACCCTTTCTAACATATTCGTATCTTCAAAGCCTTTATATACATAGGTTTGGGTATGGGCATGTGCATGTAAATGTAGTTACATATATGTCATTTGAAAACTTCTAGTTTCTGAAAAGAGGCGAAAGAGCAAAACTGATTAGCACAAAATTGTAAGCCACACTAGCGCCAAAGTTCAACTTACGATGTCGACGCTCACATTTATTCCTTTAAATCGTTTAATTAGTACACTGAACAAAAAACGTACATGTTTTTTAAGAACAAAGATTCATAGAAGTTCATGCTGATATTTCTTAGAATAAAAGAAAAATCTCATAGATTCTAAGAAAATTATCTTACAATTTATGAATGAATTCATGCTTTCTGTGGATTTGTTTACATATTTTAGGAAAAAGTACTGCTATTCTAAGAAATATTCTTAAATTTCTATGAAAAAGTTCTTTAATGAACAATTCTTTAATGAACAATTCTTAGAATCTATGTACTTTTTCTTTGGATATATGAACTATTTTGGTTCAGTGTATGGAGAAATAAATTTATGTTGAACGTTTTTACATTAACTACTAAATGTTCTAGAATTAAATTTGTTTTGTCTCACCATTTTTTTATGCAAAAGCTTGATCAGCGCTTCTGCGTCTCCATCGACAATGTATGCGTATGAATGCTGCGATAACGTTCAAAAATCGCGAGTACTCAACATTCGCGTTTATAGATTACCCAGTAAATTAAAGACTACTCCAAACTACCCACTTATGGGTAAATATAGACAACGTCTTGAATTGCATTCCAAAAAAGTTTGCAAAAAAAATTTACAAATTATATTGGATAAAAATGAACTACGAGAAAACGTTCGAAAAAAAATTATACGATGCGCAGTATCGTGCAAAACTAGCTACTGAAAAGAGTAATACGGAGTTCGTGAGGTTTCATTACAACACTGAGCCCTGTAACATATCCTAATAAAAATCATAATAACCGAATCCAAAATTCCTACACGGAGGGAAATCTATGGATCGAACATCCATAATTATTGATATCACATTAAATAAAAATTGATATTTCTGTCCCATCAATGAATATGAATGTTTCATCAATGCTTTTTTGATAAATCACTATTGAAATGGTATCCATATAAACTATTGATAAATTCTAAATAGTTTAAAAAAACAAAATTTTATATAATTTGATATCTGGTTTCAGTGAGACTCGAACCATGCTCCTCTGGCACGTTAGCCCAGTATTCTACCATTCGGCTACGGTATATTATACAATTTTTAGAAAAATGTTCAATGATAAGAAATTCAAAAAATTTTGAATTTAAAAAAACCGCTCCAACAAGTTGTAATATTGTTAGAAAATCCATAGTAAAAATTGTTGAACTATTATGATTATGCGTCCCAGAAAAATTTACATTTCGTCCATATATATTAATACGCTGTCTCTGTAACTGTAAGTGGATGGTAAAAGAAATAAATATACACTGAAATAAAAAGTTTGAAAGTGCACATTGAAAGTAACATATCAAAACCACTTTCAAATCGAGTATAATAATACTGTAAATATTACAGTATTTACTGTAAAATTTGCAGTAAAATCATGTGATTTTTGAAAAATATCAATTAATGATATGAGTCCACTTTCAAATTTACAGTAATTCATGTCAATATGATAGTATATTCGAAGAATGATAGGGGGTCACTTTCAAAATTGATATTACCCACTGTTGGACGAAAAATGACAGGGTTTACTGTTAATTTGACGGCCGTTTCTTGTAGATTTTTTTTTTCTGTGTAGTTTAAAAAAACTAAAACTCACGCTTTTAAAGAGTATTGAACTAAAAAGTTGAAAATAATTTTAAAAACCCTACACAGTAGTATTGTGGAAAAGCGAGGTCCACTTTGTTCCATAATCTTCGTTTTTTATTTATATTATTTTTACCTTTTTATTGGAATATTCTTTAAAAGCGTGTCTTTTCGCTTTTTAAACTATATTTATTTTCTACTTTTTAGTTAAATGTGTTGTGAAGTAATCGATAAATATATCGCAGTATACCGCCGGCAAAACGAAACCTCTGGGCCTCCAATTGCGTTTGATACCCATATTGAAGGCATATTTCAAGGTTTTTGGGACAGTCTGAAGTTCAAATGACAGACTGAAGTGGAGCTACATACAAGCAAGCAAACATACATATGAATGTACATATGCACAAGTAAAGCTAATGAAAGCGTAGTAAAAAAACTAGCATTATGTGGGAAAAGCGTCTTGCGCTCGATATACCAAAATTATGACACAAAGCGGACCACGCTTTTTCCACAATACTACTGTGTAGGGTTTTTATTTTCAACTTTTTAGTTCAATACTCTCTAAAAGCGTAAGTTTTAGTTTTTTTAAACTATATTTATTTTTTACTTTTCAGTCAAATATCCTATGAAACTATCGATAAATTTATCGAAATATATCGAACTCCAAATGAAACCTGTGGCCTTCCCCTTTCGTTTGATACCCATATTGTAGGGAATTTTAAGGTATTTAGGCCTCACATTTTGACGATAACTCAGTTATCGATAAATTTATCAAAATATGTCGATGTCCAAATGAAACCTGGGACCTTCCCCTTTCGTTTGACACCCATATGGTAGGGAATTTTAAGGTTTTTGGGCAATCATATTTTAACCGATAACTCAGTTATCGATAAATTTATCGAAATATGTCGCTGTCCAAATGAAACCTGGGACCTTCCCCTTTCGTTTGATACCCATATTGTAGGGCAATTTTTAGGTTTCCGGGCAACCACATTTTGACCGATAACTCAGTTATCGATAAATTTATCGAAATATGTCGATGTCGAAATAAAACCTGGGACCTTCCCCGTTCGTTTGGTACCCATATTGTAGGGAAATGCTAAGGTTTTTGGGCATTCACATTTTGACCGATAACTCAGTTATCGATAAACTTATCGAAACATATCGAAGTCCAAATAAAACCTGGGGTCTTCCCCTTTCATTTACCCATATTGTAGGGAAGTTTTAAGGTTTTCGGGCAACCACATTTTGACCGATAACTCAGTTATCGATAAATTTATCGAAATATATCGAAGTCCAAATGAAACCTGGGATCTTCCCCTTTCATTTGATACCCATATTGTAGGGAAATTTTATCGATAAATTTATCGAAATATATCGAGGTTCAAATGAAACCTGGGGTCTTCCCCTTTCGTTTGATACCCATATTGTAAGGAATTTTTTAGGTTTTTGGGCAATCATATATTGACCGATAACTCAGTTATCGATAAATTTATCGAAATATATCGAAGTCCAAATGAAACTTGGGGCCTTCCCCTTTCGTTTGATACCCATATTGTAGGGAAATTTTAAGGTTTACGGGCAACCACATTTTGACCGATAACTCAGTTATCGATAAATTTATCGAAATATATCGAAGTCCAAATGAAAACTGGGGTCTTTCCCTTTTGTTTGATACCCATATTGTAAGGAGTTTTTTAGGTTTTTGGACATTCACATTTTGACCGATAACTCAGTTATCGATAAATTTATCGAAACATATCGAAGTCCAAATGAACCCTGGGGTCTTCCCCTTTCGTTTGATACCCATATCGTAGGAAAATATTAAGGTTTTTGGGCATTCATATTTTGACCGATAACTCAGTTATCGATAAATGTATCGAAATATGTCGCTGTCCGAATGAAACCTGGGACCTTCCCCTTTCGTTTGGTACCCATATTGTAGGGAAATTTTAAGGTTTTCGGGCAACCACATTTTGACCGATAACTCAGTTAGCGATAATCGAAATGTATCGAAGTCCAAATGAAAGCTGTTATCGATAAATTTATCGAACTATATCGAAGTCCAAATGAAACCTGGGGTCTTCCTCTTTCGTTTGATACCCATATTCTAAGGAATTTTTTAGGTTTTTGGGCATTCACATTTTGACCGATAACTCAGTTATCGATAAATTTATCGAAATATATCGAGGTCCAAATGAAACCTGGGGTCTTCCCCTTTCGTTTGATACCCATATTGTAGGGACATTTTACGGTTTTTGGGCCACTGGGACTTAGACCGAACGAGAGTTACATACATACATACAAGCAAACAAGCAAACATACAAGTGAACCTAATAAAAGCGTGGTAAAAAGGGCACAATCAAACTGGCTGAAATTGCCGCAAACTTCAAACACATCAAAGCGGTGCCGCCAATAAAGATGAGTACAGCGGACCGTATTTACTTACTTACTTAAAATAGCCTTTAACCGCGATTTGGCGGACCGTATTTAGCGGCTTTAATATTGCAGTGCCGCTTTTCGAGGCCATCGATTCTGTTTTTGTGCCTTTGACACATTTAGATGCTCATTAACGGTTACAATTAAGGTAAATATTTAATTTAATAGGTTTTCTATGTCACACCCTTTAATTTCACCAAGACTACGTATTTATATTAGAACGTATCAAAAGCTTTAACCTATTTTAGGGTAACGCATATTATGTAATGCACTTTTGTTTGTAATACACGGCGTATGAGTAACATTTAGTTATTGAAGCAAGAAAATTGCAAATAAATTTTCATCATAACTAGACTATGAATCGCTTTCTATATAAATATCCGACTTAGACCCTTTAAAAGAAGAATATCTGGGAAATTGTTGTATATAATTTTTGATGCATGATAACGATTAAACTTATTAAATAAAGTAACCTTGAATTTTGGGACAGTTTTATGAGTTTGCCGTTACTAGCATGTTTTCCGTCAAAGCCTTATGTCTATTAGGCCCGGTTTTTCAATGCAAGTTTTAACTTCAGTGCGAGTTCAAAACTAGTTAAGCGGCCTATTTGTATGGGATAAACTCTAGTCAACTTTGTTTGTGGTTTAAACCTGCACGGAAAACCCGGGTCTTAACTGTCTTAGTACTGCTGGCATAACCCCAAGTAAAATAATTGTGAGTAATGCAATTTTTAAGCCAAAATTTGTCATAAGCCTAACTAAAAAAGTTGTGATTATGCCACTTGCGGTTATATTATAGCACCATTAAATCAGCTTTGTCGGAACTCTGTGTAGTTGTTACCTTGGCTATAACTTTTAAGCTGATTATCCAATTTTTTCGACTCTATAAGAATGATGGTAAACTCCACTCTACAGCATGACAGTGGAGTACTTTTGTAAGAACGCCACCACATCACAAATAATATGATCCGGAAATTTTTGCAAGTTACTTGCTGCTAAAACTTTGCTACTTTCTAAGTTGCAAATTACGAATTCATTAATATATTCCTTATACACTTTTCATACTTACCTATGCTAAGCAAGGGGAAAATGACAGCTGTTATCAGCAGTTGCTGCCAGATTGGCGCGCACACGTCCGACTGTAGTGAATACATTTTATAGTTGGCTCTAAGGAAGAGTTGAAAAGAAATTTCAGCGCTCCGATTTAATTTTCTTGCAATTCTTATTGGCGTAGTTTCGCGTAGTATTTTTGCTCCTGCTTTAACGCTGTGCGGTGTGCAATTCAAAATTATGTCTGACACTCACTCGTCTATTTTGTTTTAGCTCAATTTGCTGCTTTTTAAATGTACTTTTTTCACACCTTCACTTTTCTTGTTTGCGTTGGCAGTAATTTGAAGGTATGCTCTAAATTTATATCTATTCACATGAATATCTCTGCGCATTTTTGTTTATTGCATTTGACTTGAGTTTAACTTTGCAGTCGTAGCGCCACCGGCATATACGCTAGGATAACCAATATATCTTGAAGTACGGGCCACAAAGAAAATCCATCTCATTGTCGGCCTTGCTTCGAATGTCATTCTGCTGCTGTCAGTTTCGATACTTTTTACGTCAAAGCAGTTAACAGCAACGGGCCACCCACCACTGTGGGTGCGCACACGTTAAACTTGTTTGTACATTTATGCATTATTCTCATTGATTTATTTTCACGGTATGAATTTGTTCCACTTCATATCTATCATATATGCATGAAGAATCTACGTCCGGACTGCCATAAAATATTGTAATAAAAATATGATATAAGTCAAAACAATAACAAAGTACTTAAATAAACTAGACCAGATTCGAATTTTTGTTCAATAGCTCAGTATCTTTAGATTATGAAACAATTTTGTATATTTTTTGTTCAAAGAACATTTTGTTGTAAACAAACTTATGTAGGCAGTTTGCAAACAATGGCCATCCGCGCTTACTTCTAGCCCATTGATGCTATCTTCAGTACAACAAATTGACTTCAAGTTTTCTTGAAATAGGATTAACTGCTTAGCTTGCTATTGTTCCTCAGCAACTTTGCCACTTTTATGACTTTCTTGTTTATTTTCAGGAGCGTTACTTTTTATGTCTTAACCTTTTATAACATGTTATATACACATACATTTGTAGGTATGCTTCGGTTGCTTATTTTCACAACTTTGTTACGCGTCCATCGCTCCGATTTTTATTGTTTTAGTTAGCTAATCCTGAAGATTTGCGCTATTTGTTTTTTTTTTCTTTGCATTGGCCTCCGTCTTTTCAACTATATTTCGGCGGATAATCTAGTATATCCAGCTGCGCTAATCGATAAATTTTCTTTAGCCTTTCCGGCTTAGATTGCCTTAATAGTCGCCATGCTTGTCCTCTTTCTATTTATTCACTTCATCCTTCAGCACTTCATTTGTACGTTTGCACAGTGTTTGGTCAAACATCGTTTGTTTGATTATAAATGTTTAACCGCTTGGCTGCATTTCATACTGTCTATTGACTTTTATTTGTATTTTTACTGCTTTTCTTGTTCTAATTTGGCCTTTTCCTTGAGTTTGCTTTGCCTCTTGTTTATCGTGTGAACATTCTCTAAGGACTTGCGATTTATTGTTCTGGTTCATTTGCTTACTTACTCTCGAAATTTATCTACAAAGGCAAGAAAAGCTACGTTAAGGCGTATTTAATAAGAAGAAAGGTAAGAATAAATATTAGGTGTTTGTTTAGTGATAAATTGTTACGCTGTCTTTAAACTAAGTAAACAAGATTTTTTCTTTAATTTACATAGGGCCTTAGGGGGTCTGATGATTGATTAACCGTTCGCTTCGCCAATCTATGGAAGTCATAAATTGTTTATGATTTATTAATGAAGCTATTCAGGTACTTGTGTTTTTTTCGTTTTACTAAGCCAAGGTAATTTTGATGCGTTTCTTTATGTGGAAATTGTCTCTCCTAGGGGGGCATACATATATATTTTTAAGGCATGGTAATAAGATTCTATGATATATAAACTTTTATTACTTACACGCTTTGCACATACTCAAATCAAAAGATATTGAATTTAAAATTATCCTTTTTACATTCAACGGAATCATAGCAGCAGGTGGAATTGAGCTACATTAAGTACTAATGTTTATATGGTTTTTGATAAATGAAATGCAATATAAACAAAATAGCGAAACAGTCTTAAAACGTGTATAGACAGCGACATCTAATCACGACTACAAAGCCATTTGATAAGTGCCCTCAAGCAAGGCCGAAACTGTACAATCCTGGTAGCTTGTAATTTTTGTTCCAGTTTGTTCGCTAATACAAACATATAATAACTTAGAAAAACTTATTAAAAACGGTCAAAAGTCCACTAAAATTACATTAAAATACAGTTTTTTTTTTAAATGCCACAGATAAGTATATGTATAATTTAAATTTTTAAATTTCTTTTATTATTTTATTTAAATCAGACCTGTTAATAATTGATTAGTAATCGGTAATGATTAGCATTTCATTGATTATTTTTTGAGAAGCCACCTAATGATTGATTACCAATTACTTTCACTTTTTAATGATTATTTTTTCAATTGATTAAAAAAAAAATCAAAAAAAATCAAAAAAAATCAAAAAAAATCAAAAAAAATCCAAAAAAAATCAAAAATTCAAAAGTAATCAAGAATAATCAAAAGTAATGATTACTTTTGATTTTTTGATTTTTTTCCAGTACTGTTGTAGAAAAATATGTTCATACATAAATATTCACTTGCAGAAACATACAAATGTATAGGTGAAGCAAGAAGTAACATTTTTAGCTAATCTCAATTTGAGATGCATTTGAGAACCAATCACTTTCTCAGATCTCAAACGTTCGTTTTCAATGTGAGTAGAAATAAGCGTTGATAGCACTCATGTCCACCTACATGAATTATTTTTAAACTGAATACCGTTATTGTTGACTATTTGTGTTATTGTTCTTTAATTGTCATTACATTATTACTTACATATTATTCACAAATTTTACTAAATAGCATTACTTAAACAAAAATGAATAAAAATAAAACGATTCTACTTCTACTATTCTCTACTCCAACAAAATGACTACGTCGTCCATTTTGGCCGAAAGTTATTAATCCCGGACCTCTCTCTATGGATAAAAAAAAAAAAACTAATGGCGGCGATATACCAACGGGTTATCATAACCTCTAACGAGATTTTTAGCCGAGCTTCTCTTTCCAACTTGTGGTGTGTTGCTTTTTGAGTTTTTCCTACAAGTTGGCGGGACCTACAGTTTTTTGCCGACTCCGAACGGCACTTGCAAAGCAAATGAATTTTTTGCTGAGAAGCTTCTCATGGCAGAAATACACCCGGAGAGTTTGCCAAACTACTGCCGAGGGGCGACTCCGTTTAGAAAAATTGTTTTTCTAAATAATTTTTGATGTTACTTTTGCCGGGCATCGAACCGCCACGACTTGGTGTAGAAGGCCGAACACTTAACCGCTAAACCACGGCGGCCGCCCGATAATAACCACTTAATTTTTGATCAATTGATCCTTACTAGCCTCTTTTGTGCATACATACATATGTAGGTGGTATGCCCACGTTTTACTTTGTGTAGCATACTTATAAGTGTTCGAATAGAACCATCCGACCAGTCCAAAGTGTAAGTAGGTGTATATATTTGCATACAAAGATACACAGATGTTTATACTTTTAACAACAAAACTTTAAAATAATCCAAAAAAAATCAAAAAAAATCAAAAAAAAACAAAAAAAAACAAAAAAATCAAGAAAAAATCAAGAAAAAATCAAAAAATCAAAAGTAATCAAAAAAAGCCGTTTTTGATTACTTTTGATTATTTTTGATTTTTTTGATTTTTTCTTGATTTTTTAATTTTTTTTTGATTTTTTCTAATCGTAATCAATTAGTAACTGCTTTTTCTTGAAAGCAATTAAAATAATCATTAGTAATTAAAAAAATTTTCTAATCAATCAATTACTAATTACTAATCTAAATTAACAGCTCTGATTTAAATAAATAAAATAAATTTTGTATGGACCCAAAAAAATTCACAGGGGCCCATGGCGATTATGCTTATTTCGAGCTAGCAGTTTTTTCGATCAGATTTTTTTTTCTTCAAAAAGTGATTCATTTGTTAAAAAACTGTGTTGAAAACTAACAAAAATCATTCTCTTTGTGCATCTGGGGATTTTTGGGGTCGAGGAATCCATTTCCGGTATTAATTTTTTCGTTTGACGTCCGTAAGAGGTGTGGTTCGCTATTTTTTAGGGTTTTAAATCCATTTTTTTTCGAAAATCGACCGTTTGTGCCCGAAATTTATGAAATTTGACCTTCTTTAATAGCAAATACAGTTACTAAACAGCTCAGCGTTAATTAAGGGAATGGGAGGTCCATTCAAGCAAATCTTGTATCGGTATTAAATCTTTTATGAAAATTTCTTTTATTTTAATTTGTTTTATGAATTTTACAAAACAAATTTTATTCATTCAAATTCAAAATCTTTCTTTATGTGCATATGAGGGCTTTTAGGGTCGAGAAATCCAATTTTCGTATTGTATTTTTCTTTTGACGTCCGCCAGAGGGCGCTTCCGTCCATTTTTTTATCTTAACACCTTTTTTCGGAAAATCAAGAACAATGTTCCGAAAATCTATGAAGTTTGACTTTCCTATAATGGAATTTCTTTTTTTAAGTAGACTAACACGCTGATTCTGCGTTCTTGATGAATTACACAGTGCTAAAAAAAAAAAAAAACTTAATACACTCTAGTTATATACGAAACAACTTTCAAAAGATTTGTAACACCCCAAAATCTGGTTTTAAGGCCAAAAAACCGTTTTTTTAGAGTTTTTGTGAAAAAAATCATTAAAAATCGATATTGCACATCCCCTTAGAGCCCACCTGTGGCTGTCCCCATACAAAAATTTCAAAAAATCACCAGTTTTGGCACTTTATCCAAAACCGTTGAGAATTTTAAAATCGGTTGAAAATTGGGTTTTTAATGAATTTTTGTTTACGAAGAAACTGAAAAAAAGGTTTTTTGCTAATTTTACTTTCTTGTTTTGGATAGGTGATTTTACGCGGCTTGCTATAAAGATTAAATATCTGACGTTATAATCCAATAAAATCGTGGAGAAATCGAAACTGTCTAAAAAAATAACTTTTTTCGGAACAAAAGACCATTACTTGGTCATTCTTCGGCTAAGTTACAATCAGTTTTCTTGTTTGAAAGACAAGACAAATATAATTCAAACAAAGAAAATAATATTAAATTCGGAAGACAAACAAGAAAGTTATAGCATCTTGAAGTTGTAATTTCAAGAACTTCAGAGTTGTATTGGGTAAAGCCATGTGAAGTGTGCACAAAATTTTTTTTTTTTTTTTAAACCCCACCGATTTTGAAACTTGTCATTTTATTGGATAGGGGGTAAGACAGGTTTGAGTCTGCTAAAAATATTTCGTCAAAATTCGTGTCTTTGTTAATGTTATTGGAGGTTGAATTTTTGATAATTTTCTGATCATGATAATATTGAAAAATTATTTTCTCATAAACTACTGCAGATAAATCAATGAATTTTTTTTTTTACTTACAGATAATTGTTTTTACTATATTATAAGTAAATTTATGCGATCTTATTGTTTAAACAATTATCATCATCATCATTTATTGGCGCTTAACCGCCTAAGCGATTTTGGCCGTTTCGTATCAAAGCACGCCAGTCATTCCTTTTTAGCGATAACGGACGCCACTTGGAAACCCCAAGGGAGTTCAAGTCATCCTCCACCTGTTGTTTCCATCTCAGTCGAGGCCTCCCCCTTCCTCTGCTGCCGAATTCAGGCGACGATAGGAAAACCTTCTGTGCTGGAGCTTCTTTGTCCATTCGCATAACATGACCCAGCCAGCGGAGTCTTTGGGCTTTAATTCGCTGGACTATGGTCAGATCTGCGTAGAGCTCGTACAGCACATCGTTAAATTTCCTTCTATACTCGCCGTTGGCATCACGGGAAGGACCATAAATCTTCCGGAGAACTTTTCTCTCAAATACTCCAAGGGCCATCTCATCTTCTCTTGACATTGTCCATGAATCTGAGCCATACATCAGGACAGGTATGATGAGAGACTTATAGAGCGTGATCTTTGTTCTTCGAGAGAGGACTTTACTTCTCAATTGCCTACTCAGTCCAAAGTAGCACTTGTTGGCAAGAGTGATTCTCCGCTGGATTTCTAGACTGATATTATTTTCGGTGTTGATACTGGTTCCCAAATAGACGAAGTCCCTCACAGTTTCAAATTTGTAACTATCAACAGTGACATGGCTGCCAAGGCGCAGGTGCGCCGATTCTCTCTTTGATGACAGCAAATACTTCGTCTTGTCCTCGTTCACGGCAAGACCCACTTTTTTCGCTTCCTTATCCAGTCCAGAGAAGGCAGCGCTTACGGCGCGGTTGTTAAGGCCAATGATATCAATATCATCGGCATACGCCAGCAATTGCACGCTCTTGTAAAAGATTGTACCATTGCGGTTTAGCTCTGCTGCTCGAATTATCTTCTCCAGCATCAGATTGAAGAAATCGCACGAAAGGGAGTCGCCCTGTCTGAAGCCTCGTTTGGTTTCAAATGGCTCAGAGAGGTCCTTCCCGATTCTGACGGAGCTGTTGGTATTGCTCAACGTCATTTGACAAAGCCGTATAAGCTTTGCAGGGAAGTCAAATTCAGACATGGCGGCATACAGGCAACTCCTTTTTACGCTGTCAAAAGCGGCTTTAAAATCGACAAAGAGATGGAGAGTGTCGATTCTCTTATCATGGGTCTTCTCCAGGATTTGGCGTATCGTGAAAATCTGGTCGATGGTAGACTTACCAGGTCTAAAGCCACACTGATAAGGTCCAATCAGTTTGTCTACGATGGGCTTCAGCCTTTCACACAACACGCTAGAAAGAACCTTATATGCGATATTAAGAAGACTAATTCCGCGGTAGTTGGTGCGGTTAGCGGGATCGCCTTTCTTGTGGATTGGGCAAAGCACACTTAAATTCCAATCCGGAGGCATGCATTCGTCTGACCATATTCTGCATAAGAGCTGATGCATGCTTTTTACCAGCTTTTCGCCTCCGCGTTTGAACAGCTCGGCGGGTAGTCCGTCTTTTCCAGGCGCTTTGTTGTTTTTGAGCCGGGATATAGCTATCCTCACTTCATCATAGTCAGGTGGTGGGACGACTTTTCCATCGTCAGGGATTGGGGTATCGGGTTCGACGTCTCCCTCGCAATTTAGCAGTGAGGAGAAGTGCTCCCTCCATAATTTAAGTACACCTTGTACGTCGGTTATCAGGTCGCCATTATTGTCCTTACAGGAGCTTGCCCCGGTCTTAAAACCTTCCGTCATCCGCCGGATCTTTTCATAGAATTTTCGGGCATCATTCCTGTCAGCCAGCATCTCAAGCTCCTCACACTCACGCCTTTCGGCCTCACTTTTCTTTTTTCTGAAAAGGCGTCTCTCTTCCTTCTTTGCCTCACGATATTGTTGCCATACACTGCGGGTTGCGCCCGTTCGCAACGTCTCCTTGTAGGCAGCGTCCTTTTTTTTCGAGGCAGTTTTGCATTCCTCATCGTACCAGTTGTTCTTGCGGGCTCGCCGGAACCCCATAGTGGCCTCAGCGGCGGTACGCAATGAGTGAGAGATATGCTTCCATTGCTCGGTTACATCGTTAGGTCGAGGATTGCCCTCTGCTAGCAGGTGTGAGAGTCGAGTTGTGAAATTATCAGCTGTCTGTGTCATGCGCAGCTTCTCGACGTCAAACTTTCCTTCCGTTACTGTGCGCACTTTCTTCGTTGCACAGAGGCGTGTGCGTATCTTGGCTGCGACAAGATAATGGTCAGAGTCAATATTGGGACCACGCAGTGTACGCACGTCCAGAACGGTGGAGCTATGTCTGCCGTCAATCAAGACATGATCAATCTGGTTTCTAGTTCTTTGATCAGGGGACAGCCATGTGGCTTGGTGTATTCGCTTATGCTGGAACCTGGTACTACTTATGACCATATTGCGAGCAGCGGCGAAGTCAATCAACCTAGTGCCGTTGGGGGATGTTATATCGTGGAGACTGAATTTTCCAACTGTGGGACCAAAGACTCCTTCCTTGCCCACCTTGGCATTAAAGTCGCCGAGCACGATTTTGATATCATGCTGTGGGCAGCGATCATAAGTCTGTTCAAGTTTATCGTAGAAGGAGTCCTTCTCTGCGTCGTCCGTCTCCTCAGTTGGCGCATAGGCGCAGATAAATGTTATGTTGAAAAACCTCGCCTTGCTGCGGATCGCAGCGAGACGCTCGTTCACAGGAGTGAACGCTAAAACTTGGCGGCGAAGTCTCTTTCCCACCACGAATCCTACACCACGCGCTTTGCCGCGTGTCTGGCCACTGTAGTATACGTCACAAGGACCGATGGTCGTCTTTCCTTGCCCCGTCCATCGCATTTCCTGCAGGGGGGTGATGTCGGCCTTTGCGCCTACGAGGACATCAACCAGTCGGGCAGCGGTACCGTCCCTTGAAAGGGTCCGGACATTCCCGGTACATGCCCTAATATCCAAATCGTTATGCCTTATTCGTTTTGCCGGGTCGTCAACATTAAAGGGGGTTCTCATCCGAGGCTTTGCATTTTTTTTCATTGGAATTAAGTTTTTTACGTGGCGGGTCCCAAACCCAGCGCACAACCCGTTTCGGGGTTTTGGAAAATATTTACACATTTATATAGCGAGCCGCTTGCTTCAAGACAGACGCCCGCTTGCAGCCGCACCTCATGGTGAACAGACGCTACGCAAAAACCTCGGTGAGCCCTTAAACCAAGTATGTCAGAGTGGCCCCGGGGCTCCCTCTCTTTCTGCCGCGAGCCTAGGTAGCTCCCGTTGCCCAGAGTGCACGAACGAGGAAGCAAGAGTCGGGATTGAGCAAGGTCACTTAGCAACTCACACCATTACACTCTAAACAATTATACTTTAACAAATTAATTAAACAAATATTTTTTTTTTCGTTCTAACGCTCAAAAAAATTTCAAAATATGAAAAATAATGCGTAAAATAGTCACCTTTAATAATAAAAAAAGAACTTTTTGTCCATTTATACCATTCCAAAGATATTGCAATTTTTGTCACCCCTTGCGATCAAATTGTTAAAATAATGAATGTGAAACATACATACTTACATACATACATGCATAAATATATGCAAAAGTAATTCGATACAACCAAAGCATTTAAAACAACAAAGCAACCATGGCTTTGAATTTTTTTTATGCCTTTTTTCTTTTATGGGAACATATTTTCTTTTACCAAAGGGTACTCTGGAAAGCTTTCACGGAAGATTTCCGAGCAATGTTACAAAAGACAAGTTTTGACCGCAGTATCAAATTCCCAAGTGAAAATTTAGCTACATATAGCTGAATGATGGCATCGAAAAAAATTTACGAGATCCGAGAAAAATGTGTTTAGTAGCCCGCATCATATATTTTGACGATTTATTAGAAAAAGTAGTATTTTTTTTTAAATTATATTGCAGAAATTTCATCCATACATAGCGTAAATAATATTTATTACAATGCACAGCAGCCGGCTGGGTATGGGACCAAACCAACTTTTTTAAGTTTTTCGAAGTTAGCTTCCAAAACGAAGTTACGGGCTTTCGAAGTTCGAAGTTGGACCCTTCGAAAATTTGGTTTTCCAATTGTTTGAAATTAAAAAAATACACTTTCAAATAAAATGAAAGTGCACCAATCAAGTAAGAGGAGCAAGACGGCCACGCCCACATTTAACCTTTTGTAGATATGTATGTATGTTACATGATATAAATACTACAGGTAAAACCGCTCTCTCTTTTGATTTTGTTTTGACGTTTTTAAGCAACATAAAATGTGTGAGTATATAAGTCAAATAAAAAAAAAATATTCAAAAAAATTTAAAATAAAAAAAATTTGAAAAAAAAAATCAAAAAATATTTTCCAATTTACACTGCACGTTTAGGTGGACGCCTGGACACTGTAAAATGGCAGGAAATGAGATGGTAGATTAGCCTGCTAGAGGGGCAATCCGCTCAGCTTTTACAGTCCTTATTATTAACATTTCTAGCAATAGTTCTAATCGCAAATTGAAGAAAAATGAAAAGAAATTATTTTGATTTGTAATTTATTTGATTGAAAAAACCAAACAGAAAAATTATGGCAAAAATAAATGAGTATGAAAATTGCTTAAAAATGTCATTAGTGTCATTAATGGTTTTACCTGTAGTATTTATATCATGGTATGTTATAATTGAAAATAACTTGATAACAACGACCAATGTAGAACACTATTGTTCAGCGCACCACCCAACGGTCTATGAGAGCGCAAAGGGTGACAAAAAATAAGATATCTGTGGGATGGTATGAAAGGACAAAAATTTTTTTATTACTAAAGATGACCGTTTTTCGCACTATTTGACATATTTTGAAATTTTTTTGAGTATGCAGAACGTAAAAAAAATGTATTTGTTAAAAATTTTTTTTTTTAAATATCATAATTTTAACAATTAGGTCGCAAGGGGTGCCAAAAATGCAATATCTTTGGAATGGTATGAATGAACAAAAAAATTTTTTTTGTTTATTAAAGGTGACTGTTTTTGAGCGTGTAGAACGAAAAAAAAAAAAATATTTTTAAAAAAATGATTTAAAGTAGGTATAATTGTTTAAACAATAAGATTGCATAAAATTACTTATAATATAGTAAAAACAATTATCTGTAAGTAAAAAAAAATGCATTGATTTATCTGCAGTAGTTTATGGGAAAATAATTTTTCAATATTATCGCGATCAGAAAATTATCAAAAGTTCAACCTCCAATAACATTAACAAAGACACGAATTTTGACGAAATATTTTAGCACGAGGTTTGAGTCTGGCCACTATCCAACGAAACGATAGTTTTCAAAATCGTCGATAAAGTGATTTTACCTGTGCACACTTCACATGGCTTTACCCATTATATTTGTACTGGAAAGCAAAAAAGACTTTCAAAAATAAGTCGTCCTGTCCGTCTGTCCGACATAAAAATCGGGTCACTCGGTGCAGGGTCGATTTCCACATTTATGGGTTCGATTGTTGCCCACTAGACGTCAGCCCAGCCGCCAGAATTCCTACTGGAAGACAAAGGTGTATTAGGCGGGAGTCAGGCCTCCCCCTCTCTGAAAAAATCTGTGAGTGAACCAACCCAATTGTCTGAGTATGAGGGTTCTTAGAGGTTCATAAGTATAATCTTTATCTACTCTTAGACATTTAATATTGAGCGTGGTTTGGTTCACTCACAGGTTTTTTAAGAGGGTGCGGACTTCCCCCTAACACGCCTTTGTCTTCCAGTAGGCCGACTGGCGTCCGGCCTGCCGTCTAGTTGGTAACAGTGTGGAAATCAAACTTGCGCCGAGTGACCTGATTTTTATGTTGTCAGCTCACCGTATATTAAGGATGAGGTAGTGAACTTCGCGTTAGGGTTTGAAAAAATATTTTGAAATTAATTTGAATAAAATACAACTGGTTTTTGGTGCAAAAATTCAAAAACACTTTTTTGGGTACAACCACATTTTTCTTGATATTTTATCAAGATTGATAATTTCAAGAACGCAAAATCAGGGTGTTAGTCTACTTAAAAAAAGGAATTGCATTATAGGAAAGTCAAATTTCATAGATTTTCGGAACATTGTTGTTGATTTTCGGAAAAAAGGTGTTAAAATCCAAAAAATGGACGGAAGCGCCCTCTGGCGGACGTCAAAAGAAAAATGCAATACCAGAAATGGATCCCTCGACCCTGGAAACCCTCAGATGCACACAAAGAATGAAATTTGAATTTGAATGAATAAAATTTGTTTTGTAAAATTCATAAAACAAATTAAAATAAAAGAAATTTTCATAAACGATATAATATCGATACAATTTTTGCTTGAATGCACCTCCCTTTCCCTTAATTTTCAACGATGAGCTGTTTAGTAACTGTATTTGCAATTAAAGAAAGTCAAATTTCATAAATTTCTGGAACAAAAGGTCGATTTTCGAAAAAAAAATGGATTTTTAGGGTTCTAAAAAAAAACGAAAGCGGGCTCTTGCGGACGTCAAACGAAAAAATTAATACCGGAAATGGATTCCTCGATCCCAAAAACCCCCAGATGCATATAGAGAATGATTTTTGTTAGTTTTCAACACAGCTTTTTAACAATTGAATCACTTTTTGAAGAAAAACAAATTTTATCGAAGAAACTGAGCTCGAAATTCATGTTAGATTGCGCATAATCATAGTCAACTTAAGGTATGCCTTAAATAAAATTAGAGCATACTTTAAAGAAAAGTATACTTCATCTTATTCATAGTCGAGTTAAAGTTGACTTTTTTAGTTAGAGCCATTGCTAAAGTTAGAGCGGCGAATAGCTGTCACTAACGCCGCTGCTAAATATACTGAAGTTGAGAAAATCTCTCATATATAGCGTTTTGTTCTTTAGATTTTGTAAAATTTGGTATAAATAATAAATAATAATCTTACTTAAAAAAAATAGTTTTATTTTTCATACTGTGCCATTTTTTGCACAAACAAATAGAAAAAAACGACTCCGCCAAATATATTTTTTGCTCATGCAGTACGCGCTTATTCATCATAAACATAAACTCCTAACAGTCCTATTTGGCTCAAACAAGAGCCTATAAAAGTGGTATATGACTAACGGATTAAGGTGTCATTAATGACTCATAAAAGAGCCAATTATGACTCATGAAAGAGACATTTATGACTCATGAAAGAGTCATTTATGACTCATGAAAAGGTCATTTATGACTCATCTAAGAGTCATTTATGATTCATTGAGGAGCCATTTATGGCTTCTGGAAGAGTCATTTATAACTTTTGGTAGAGTCATTTACTATTCATGGAAGAGTCATTCATTTATGGCTCATTTTGTATTATTTAATTTTGTTTAATTTAATTTATTTTTGTAATATTTTATTTCTTCTCATTTCATTTTATTTTTTATTATTTTGTTATTCTACCTTATTTTATCTTATTTAACATGCATATTCGCAATTTTTTTGTTTCTCGAACGTCCAAACACATGCTTTACAGCAATTTATTAAAAATTAATTATTTAAAAACAAAAATTATATAAAAAATAAAAATAAAAAATCAAAGAAATTGCCAAGAGTCGAACTCGAACCTCCCGCTTACTACCGCGACGTCTTAACTGCTAGGCTACTGTGGCGCACTGCATTACCATTTTTATATAGAACTGCGTTACCATTGCTACTCGGTAGAGCATGGCGCTAAACTGACTATGAAATACTTAAAAAAGAAGTGCACTTCATTTTTTTAGTATTACTCTTACTAAAGAGTACACTAACTCAGGACTATGATTATGCGCCATAATTTCTTGGGCAAAAATGCTTGAAATGATCCAAATATCCATAATCGCCATGGGCGATTAAAAAAAATGTCGACTTAATAATAATACCCCCTAAAAAGTTAGGTATTGATTAGAAAATAAGCCTTGCAAAAAATTAGCCCTCGCCTTGCTGTTTTTTTTCGCCCCTTCCCATACATTTTGTATGAGAAAAAAAGGCATTTTTTTTTCAAAGTGAATTTTCTTTTAATTTTTGAAAGGTTTTTCAAAATATTTTTGCATACTCTTAAAGTTGAAGCTTTAGAGCTTCCAAAATGGTAAGCCATTTGCGATTATCTTAACTATTAAAATAGTTACAGCTATTTAAAAATTACTGAGTTTTGTACTATTGCACACACATACACAGTAACACGTATAAAACTCAGTAAATTTTAAATGGCTGTAATTATTTTAATAGTTATGATAATCGACTTTAAGAGTGTGTAAAAATATTTTGAAAAAAGTTTAAAAAATTAAAAGAAAATTCACTTTGAAAAATATGCCTTTTTTCCCATACAAAATGTATGGGAAAAGGCGAAATAAAAAATTTGGTTTTTATTTCGGTCTTACCCCCTGATGAGAAAATAAGACTTGCAAAAAATTAGCGCTCTAACTTAACCCTTAGGGGTGGCTATTTTTTTCGCCTTTCAATTTTCAAAAATTAAAAGAAAATTCACTTTGAAAAAAATGCCATTTTTCCCCATACAAAATGTATGGGAAAGGGCGAAAAAAATAGCTTCCCCTAAGGGTTAAGTTAGAGCGCTAATTTATTGCAAGGCTTATTTTCTCATCAATAACTAACTTTTTAGGAGGTAAGACCAAGTCGACCTTTTTTTTTTGAATCACCCTAATATACATACAAAAATAATAAGTCCATCCTAATGTACTGCAACTAGTATTATTGTAATTTTTATAGTTTTTTTACTGAGAAACAAAATTAATTTTTAATGTTTCTGTTACTGGCTTTTTTTTCTTTGTCTGGTTCATGAAGTTTACTCAATGAAACCGTTACAATCATTTAGTTTCTAATTTAGTTTCTATACTTCAATGTTTCTTGGAACAGAAGCGCGAGTTTCGTTTCTGTACTAGTTTTGTTACAAGTCTCTGACAAATACTTATTAGCCACTTTGTGTTCCCTAAACAAACAAAAGCTACGTTTTTTTGGCGCACAGGGCTCCATGTACTTAATCGTTCTTCAAATCGTTGAAATTTCTCCCCAAATATCAAAAGAAAATTAAATTTGATATAATCCCTGCAGTCAACTTAACTAGTTTTATACTAATCAAATACCAGTCAGCTAGGCGGCTTCAACTAGTTCGAGTTCTGTAATTTTTCCATATTAGCAACTGGTATTTTTAACACGGCGATGTCCTACGAGATGGCAATTGTCCTTCTCTGCATCAGCACCATACCAATTGGCTGACTAGTCAGCCTCTGCATCAGGAATATACCAGTTGATATACTTGTTATTATACACATCAGTATCATACCATTTAAGATACTAGTTCGTATATACGTCAGGATCGTACCATTTGAAAGAATAGTTCATATATACATCAGAATCATACCAGTTGGCAGACTAGTTCATATATACATCAGAATCATACCAGTTGAAAGACTAGTTCATATATGCATCATAATCATACCAGTTGACAGACTAGATCATATATGCATCAGAATCATACCAGTTGGCAGACTAGTTCATATATGCATCAGAATCATACCTGTTGGCAGACTACTTCTTATATGCATCAGAATCATACCAGTTGACAGACTAGTTCATTAATGCATCAGAATCATACCAATTAACAGACTAGTTAAAAAAATCATCGGAATCATACCAGTTGTCATACTAGTTCATATATGCGTCAGAATCATACCAGTTGATATAGTAGTTCATTTATGCATCAGAATCATACCAGTTGACATATCAGTTCATTTATGCATCATAATCATATCAGTTGACATACTAGTTCAAATTTGCATCAGAAATATACCATTTGACATACTAGTTCATATATGCATCAGAATCTTACCAGTTGACATACTAGTTCATATATACATCAGAATCATACCGGTTGACATACTGCTCAGTCTATGCGGCAGGACATACTAATCATTATGCCCATTCAGATCGTACCACTTGTCATACTAGTCCACGAATTTGACATTCATTCCAGTTGGTTTACTAGTCGGTCTATGCACCAGTATCATAGTCAGCCTCTACATCAGCAATATACCAGTTTATTCTTTAGAAAGCAGCGACTATTTGTATTTACCCAAACACGAAAAAGCATCTGTGAATTACAAGGTAAAAAAAGAAGCAGTTACAAGAGAAAAAGAAAAGCAATTGTCCTCTTCTGCATAAGCACCATACCAATTGGTATACTAGTCAGCCTCAGCATCAGCATTATACCAGTTGATATACTAGTTCATACACAGCCAAAAATGAGCTAAAGGCTCTGAGTTCGATTCTCGGTAAAGTTAACACAAGTTTTTTTTTCTATATTTTTTAAATTATGTTGTTTATTGTATTTTTAATTTAATTATTGAATTCTACTTGCAATGGCTCCTTTCAAATTCCGCGTTCGTCAAGTTTGATTATATAGGTGAAGGCCCAATTGCATTCAACTTTGTAGGATCCACTTTCATACAAAGTTTTTTAAACGTAAAGCGAAGCGAAATTTTTGCAAATGCTCAAAAACGAGGCGCGCATTTGTCAAAGTTTTATGTAATTGGGGCTTTGGGGTTGTATTTTTAGGTAAGGTAAATTAAGGTTAAGTTAGTCGTCCACTGCGGAGTTCCGGACCCACATATGATATATAGATAAAATTAAGTCTTATTTTTACATCAAAAAGAGTCAAAGTAAGACTGCTTTCATGCTGGGCCATACACTCGAGTTAAAGGAGCATTGGTAGAGTTAATTTATATTGTTGTTGTCAATATACTCAAGTTTATGCCGCAACGTAAAAAAAAATGGCGGTTATATACCAACAGGTTGTCATAACCTCTAACGAGACTTTTGCCGAACTTCTCTTCCAACTTATAGTGTGCTGCTTTGATTTTTTCCCTATGAGTTGGCGAGACCTAGTTTTTTTTTAATTTAAAAATCTGTGACTGTTCAAACAGTTGAATGCAGTTAGGTTAGGTTAGGTTAGTGGCTGTCGCAGAGGCACACTTAGGCCAGTTTTGAAAAGCCCGTTGTGATACCACCAGCACTAGGAAAGTCAGTCCCGGGACCCGGCCATTTGGAAAATCCCAGCGGTCTGGTTTAGACTATCCAGGAAGGGAACTCCCAAAAAGCGCGTTCCCGCGCCGCTTAAGGCCGGGCAGTTGCAGATGAGGTGCTTCACCGTTTCCTCTTCCTCATCATCTTTGCAGCTCCTACAGCATCGTCGATAGGGCACCCCTTCTGCGTGCCCACCAATAAGGCAGTGCCCAGTTAGAACACCTATTAATATTAAGATTTCTCTCCTTCTTAGGGCGTGAATGCCTCTAGATCTTTTATGATCCCATTTCGGCCAGGTTTGTTTGGATGTCCGGGAACTTGGGGATTGTTGCCACCTTTCGTTGGCTTGAAGTACACACTCCGTCAAGCCAACGAAAAGTAGCAACAATCCCCAGGCTGCCGGACATCCAAACAAACCTGGCCAAAATGGGATCATAAAAGATCTAGAGGGATCATAAAAGATCTGAATGCAGTTACAGAATTCCCATTTGATTTTCAGGAAAATACAATTGACATTCAGAAAATTACAATTGATATTCAGAAAACTTTCTGAATATAAACTGAAAAAGGTGTAGTATGATTTCAACCCGTGTTTCATACATACTTGCATACTAGTACGAACCAGGATTTTTCTGACTAGTATTATTTCGCCCAGCAAATTATAGTTGTATACTAGTATGTTTTCTGATTAGATTGGCATTGATTGGTTTAAGGGTAATCAGCAAAGAACTAGTATAAAACATCCATAAAATGTATAGTAAACGAGCTAGGTGTCTGCTGAGTAGTTTGGAATTGATTAGTTTGAAGGTAGTCAGAAATTAACTAGTATGAATACACCACACAATTTTTAGGCGTAGAACTATAATGTTGCTGAGTAGTTTGGCATTGACTGGTTTAAAGCTAATCAAAAATGAACTAGTATGAATACACCACAAAATGTACAGTCAATGAACTACATTATTTGCCGAGTAGTTTGGCAATGTCTGGCTTAAAGGAAATCAGAAATGAACTAGTATGAATACACCACAAAATGCATAGTCAATGAACTAGAATTTTCGCTAAGTAGTTTGGCATTGAATGGTTTAAAGCTAATCAACAATGAACTGGTATCCATATGCCACAAAATGCATAGTCAATGAACTATATTGTTTGCTGAGTAGTTCGACATTGACTGGTTTAAAGGTGATCAGAAATTAGCTAGTATGAATACACCACAAAATGTATAGTCAATGAACTATATTGTTTGCTGAGTAGTTTGGCCTTGACTGGTATGAAGCTAATCAGCAATGAACTAGTATAAATACACTACAAAATGTATAGACAATGAATTATATTGTTTGCTGAGTAGTTCGACATTGACTGGTTTAAAGGTGATCAGAAATGAACTAGTATGAATACACCACAAAATGTATAGTCAATGAACTATATTGCTTGCTGAGTAGTTTGGCCTTGACTGGTTTGAAGCTAATCAGCAATGAACTAGTATAAATACACCACAAAATGTATAGTCAATGAACTATATTCTTTGCTGAGTAGTTGGACATTGACTGGTTTAAAGGTGATCAGAAATGAACTAGTATGAATACACCACAAAATGTATAGTCATTGAACTATATTGTTTGCTGAGTAGTTTGGCCTTGACTGGTTTGAAGCTAATCAGCAATGAACTAGTATAAATACACCACAAAATGTATAGTCAATGAACTATATTGTTTGCTGAGTAGTTTGGCATTGACTGGTTTAACGCTAATCAGCAATGAACTAGTATGCATACGCCACAAAATGTATAGTCAATGAACTAGAATTTTCGCTGAGTAGTTTGGCATTGACTGCTTTTAAAACTAATCAACAACGAACTGGTAGGCATATGCCACAAAATGGTTAGTCAATGAACTAGTATGTTTGCTGAGTAGTTCGGAATTTGACTGCAGGGATAGTTCAAACGGACACTACCCCAAAAAAACAATTATATACTTCGAATTTGTTTTAATTAAATTAAAAGTCACCTTACTAAAAATATTCAAAAATCTGCCATCTGCAAGCGATTGGTTACAAAATATCTAACATTCGCTTAACAGATCAAAGTCACGAAATTAAAAGGAAAACCATCAAAGAAAATATTGAATCCACAAACATACATACATATGTACATAGTTACTAAGGAAACAGTGTTAAGATTTTTGAAGGATTTGTGTCTAACTAAAGTCGTTTTTGGGTTTGCAATCAAATCTGAAGAGCTCCTTACTGCCCCGAGTTTTTTGATTGAGGTGATTAGCCTTGAGTGTTGTGTGTCGTGCTCCCAGGTAGCTTTGATATATCGTAGGTTTAGGTGGTGAGAGCTTTTCGCAAATCATTATTTTTGCTTTTATTGATGTTTTTGTTTGTATCTTCACTTTGATAAACTTTAACACAAATTGTTCATGCATTGACGCCTCAAATACACTTTCAGATTTTCCTTGGGATATAAGTATGCATGTGTGTATATTGGGGTGATTCAAAAAAAAATATCGACTTGGTCCTACCCTTGATGAGAAAAAAAGCCTTGAAAAAAATTAGCGCTCTAACTTAACCCTTAGGGCATTTTTTTTTTTTTCAAAGTGAATTTTCTTTTAATTTTTGAAACTTTTTTCAAAATGTTTGTACATACTCTTAAGTAAACTATTAAAATAATTACAGCCGTTTAAAAATGACTGAGTTTTGTACTAATGCACACATACACATTCACACGTATAAAATCTAGTAAATTTTAAATAGCTGTAATTATTTTAATAGTTAAGATAATCGCACATGGATCAGCATTTTTGAAGCTTTAAAGCTTCCACTTTAAGAGTATGTAAAAATATTTTGAAAAATGTTTCAAAAATTAAAAGAAAATTCACTTTGAAAAAATGCCTTTTTTCCCATACAAAATGTATGGGAAAGGGCGAAAAAAATAGGTTAAGTTAGAGCGCTAATTTTTTGCAAGGCTCATTTTCTCATCAATAACTAAAGTTTCAGGTGGTAAGAGCGAAAAAAAAATTTGGTTTTAATTTGAATCACCCTAGTGTATGTGCATATCTGTACCTGCCTTTGTCATGAATTTGCCTTGTGCCTTAACTTCCCTCGGGAAATTTATTTTAATGTTATTTCAAAACTTTTACTTGCAAAATTATTTCATCTTTACTTAAACGAAAGTTGACACAACTAAACATATTACACAAAGATTACGTGTCCTTACCAAAAAATATATTTTCTATATTTTATATAGTACACTTTTACATCATACAAGTGATTTAAAATAGCGCAAGAAAAAAATACGGCAATAAATGATAAGGGGTAAGTAAAACGTTGATGACATCGGAACATATGATTCATATGTAGGATAGGGGATTTGCATATGGGCAGTTCCGCAACACAGAGGCGAAAAAACCAGATATTTTTTCCCTTGGATTTGATTTCTATTACATTCAGGTTTTTATCCCAGTTGTGCCGACGGAGCTCCTGGTAAAGCAAGTTCCACAATTTTTTTTTCATACCGTTCTTTTAACATATTCGACTACTAAGAGCAAAAGCTCTTTTAATATCTACGTTCCTTTATGGTTGTGAGGTTTACTCAAATTGTGACTATGTATGCAAAAGAAATGTGTTGTATATAACACATTGCTAGAAACGTATATGGGTTGAAAAGACTTTACCACGTGTCCCACCATGCTGAAAAGTTGCTAAACATTTCTTTCGATAACATCATAAAACTTAAAACACTCACTACGCTACATAAAATAATGTATATGAAGGAACCTGACTATCTGTTTCGGAGGCTGAATTTTCTCCATTCGTCTTTGGAACTGACACCCTTCTAGACTTAGGCTTATAAGTAATGCTCTGCTCTTCAATAAAGAACCCTGCAGTCAACTTAACTAGTTTTATACTAATCAAATACCAGTCAGCCAGACGGCCTCAACTAGTTCAAGTTCTGTAATTTTTTCATATTAGCAACTGGTTTTTTTAACACGGCGATGTACTACGAGATGGCAATTGTCCTTCTCTGCATCAGCACCATACCAATTGGCTGACTAGTCAGCCTCTGCATCAGGAATATACCAGTTGATATACTTGTTATTATACACATCAGTATCATACCATTTAAGATACTAGTTCGTATATACATCAGGATCGTACCAGTTGAAAGACTAGTTCATATATACATACGAATCATACCAGTTGGCAGACTAGTTCATATATACATCAGAATCATACCATTTGAAAGACTAGTGCATATATGCATCATAATCATACCAGTAGAAAGACTAGTTCATACATATATGCACAGAATCATACCAGTTGACAGACTAGTTCATATATGCATCAGAATCAAACCATTTGGCAGACTACTTCTTATATGCATCAGAATCATACCAGTTGATAGAGTAGTTCATATGCATCAGAATCATACCAATTGACAGACTAGTTCATATATGCATCAGAATCATACGAGTTGGCAGACTAGTTCATATATGCATCAGAATAAAACCAGTTGGCAGACTAGTTCATAAGTGCATCAGAATCATACCAGTTGGCAGACTAGTTCATATATGCATCAGAATCATACCAGTTGGCAGACTAGTTCATATATGCATCAGAATCATACCAATTGACAGACTAGTTCATATATGCATCAGAATCATACGAGTTGGCAGACTAGTTCATATATGCATCAGAATAAAACCAGTTGGCAGACTAGTTCATAAGTGCATCAGAATCATACCAGTTGGCAGACTAGTTCATATATGCATCAGAATCATACCAGTTGGCAGACTAGTTCATATATGCATCAGAATCATACCAGTTGACAGACTAGTTCATATATGCATCAGAATCAAACCATTTGGCAGACTACTTCTTATATGCATCAGAATCATACCAGTTGATAGAGTAGTTCATATGCATCAGAATCATACCAATTGACAGACTAGTTCATATATGCATCAGAATCATACGAGTTGGCAGACTAGTTCATATATGCATCAGAATAAAACCAGTTGGCAGACTAGTTCATAAGTGCATCAGAATCATAC
The DNA here is from genome assembly GCA_964058755.1 of Campiglossa producta. Taxonomy (NCBI): domain Eukaryota; kingdom Metazoa; phylum Arthropoda; class Insecta; order Diptera; family Tephritidae; genus Campiglossa; species Campiglossa producta. The sequence goes on from CAXKVI010000001.1 coordinate 141,283,059, forward strand.
CAGTTGACAGACTAGTTCATATATGCATCAGAATCAAACCATTTGGCAGACTACTTCTTATATGCATCAGAATCATACCAGTTGATAGAGTAGTTCATATGCATCAGAATCATACCAATTGACAGACTAGTTCATATATGCATCAGAATCATACGAGTTGGCAGACTAGTTCATATATGCATCAGAATAAAACCAGTTGGCAGACTAGTTCATAAGTGCATCAGAATCATACCAGTTGGCAGACTAGTTCATATATGCATCAGAATCATACCAGTTGGCAGACTAGTTCATATATGCATCAGAATCATACCATTTGACTAACTAGTTCATATATGCATCAGAATCATACCAATTGACAGACTAGTTCATATATGCATCAGAATCATACGAGTTGGCAGACTAGTTCATATATGCATCAGAATAAAACCAGTTGGCAGACTAGTTCATAAGTGCATCAGAATCATACCAGATGGCATACTAGTTCATATATCCATAAGAATCATACCAGTTGGCAGACTAGTTCATATATGCATCAGAATCATACCAGTTGGCAGACTAGTTCATATATGCATCAGAATCATACCATTTGACTAACTAGTTCATATATACATCAGAATCTTACCAGTAGACATACTACTACTACTCTACGCGCCAGGACATACTAATCATTATGCCCATTCAGATCGTACCACTTGTCATACTAGTCCACGAATTTGACATTCATTCCACTTGGTATACTAGTCGGTATGCACCAGTATCATAGTCAGCCTCTGCACCAGCAATATACCAGTTTATTCTTTAGAAAGCAGCGAGTATTTGTATTTACCCAAACACGAAAAAGCATCTGTGAATTACAAGGTAAAAAGAAGCAGTTACAAGAGAAAAAGAAAAGCAATTGTCCTTCTCTGCATCAGCACCATACCAATTGGCTGACTAGTCAGCCTCTGCATCAGGAATATACCAGTTGATATACTTGTTATTATACACATCAGTATCATACCATTTAAGATACTAGTTCGTATATACATCAGGATCGTACCAGTTGAAAGACTAGTTCATATATACATACGAATCATACCAGTTGGCAGACTAGTTCATATATACATCAGAATCATACCAGTTGAAAGACTAGTGCATATATGCATCATAATCATACCAGTTGAAAGACTAGTTCATACATATATGCACAGAATCATACCAGTTGACAGACTAGTTCATATATGCATCAGAATCATACAGTTGACAGACTAGTTCATATATGCATCAGAATCAAACCATTTGGCAGACTACTTCTTATATGCATCAGAATCATACCAGTTGATAGAGTAGTTCATATGCATCAGAATCATACCAATTGACAGACTAGTTCATATATGCATCAGAATCATACGAGTTGGCAGACTAGTTCATATATGCAATATACCAGTTTATTCCCTGCAGTCAACTTAACTAGTTTTATACTAATCAAATACCAGTAAGCCAGGCGGCTTCAACTAGTTCGAGTTCTGTAATTTTTCCATATTAGCAACTGGTATTTTTAACACGGCGATGTCCTACAAGATGGCAATTGTCCTTCTCTGCATCAGCACCATACCAATTGGCTGACTAGTCAGCCTCTGCATCAGGAATATATCAGTTGATATACTTGTTATTATACACATAAGTATCATACCATTTAAGATACTAGTTCGTATATACGTCGGGATCGTACCAGTTGAAAGAATAGTTCATATATACATTATAATCATACCAGTTGCCAGACTACTTTATATATACATCAAAGTCATACCAGTTGAAAGACTAGTTCATATATACATAAGAATCATACCAGTTGACAGACTAGTTCATATATGTTTCAGAATCAAACCAGTTGGCAGACTAGTTCATATATGCATCAGAATCACACCTGTTGACAGACTACTTCTTATATGCATCAGAATCATACCAGTTGACAGACTAGTTCATATATGCATCAGAATCATACAAATTGACAGACTAGTTAAAAAAAGCATCGGAATCATACCAGTTGTCATACTAGTTCATATATGCGTCAGAATCATACCAGTTGATATAGTAGTTCATTTATGCATCAGAATCATACCAGTTGACATACCAGTTCATTTAAGCATCATAATCATATCAGTTGACATACTAGTTCAAATTTGCATCAGAAATATATCATTTGACATACTAGTTCATATATGCATCAGAATCTTACCAGATGACATACTAGATCATATATACATCAGAATCATACCAGTTGACTGCTCAGTCTATGCGGCAGGACATACTAATCATTATGCCCATTCAGATCGTACCACTTGTCATACTAGTCCACGAATTTGACATTCATTCCAGTTGGTATACTAGTCGGTCTATGCACCAGTATCATAGTCAGCCTCTACATCAGCAATATACCAGTTTATTCTTTAGAAAGCAACGACTATTTGTATTTACCCAAACACGAAAAAGCATCTGTGAATTACAAGTTAAAAAATAAGCAGTTACAAGAGAAAAAGAAAAGCAATTGTCCTCTTCTGCATCAGCACCATACCAATTGGTATACTAGTCAGCCTCTGCATCAGCATTATACCAGTTGATATACTAGTTCATACACAGCCAAAAATGAGCTAAAGGCTCTGAGTTCGATTCTCGGTAAAGTCAACACAATTTCTTTTATTTAATATTTTTTTTAATTATATTGTTTATTGTATTTTTAATTTAATTATTTAATTCAACTTGCAATGGCTCCTTTCAAATTCGTCAAGTTTGTTTATATAGGTGAAGGCCCAACTGCATTCAACTTTGTAGGATCCACTTTCATACAAAGTTTTTTAAACGTAAAGCGAAGCGAAATTTTTGCAAATGCTCAAAAACGAAGCGCGCATTTGTCAAAGTTTTATGTAATTGGGGCTTTGGAGTTGTATTTTTAGGTAAGGTAAATTAAGGTTACTTAAGGTTAAGTTCAGGGAGTGTAATGGAGTGTGGTTGCTAAGTGACCTTGCTCAATCCCGACTCTTGCGTCCTCGTTCGTGCACTCTGGGCAACGGGAGCTACCTAGGCTCGCGGCAGAAAGAGAGGGAGCCCCGGTGGGGCCACTCTGACATACTTGGTTTAAGGGCTCACCGAGGTCTTTTTCGCAGCGTCTGTTCACCACGTGGTGCGGCTGCAAGCGGGTGTCTGTCTTGTAGCAAGCGGCTCGCTATATAAATGTGTGAATATTTTTTTATCAAAATCCCGGAGACGGGTTGTGCGCTGGGTTTGGGACCCGCCACGTAAAAAATTTAGTCCACTGAACATTTTAATAAAGCCTCGGATGAGAACCCCCTTTAATGTTGACGACCCGGCAAAACGAAATAAGGACTACGAGAAGGATATTAGGGCATGTACCTGGAATGTCCGGACCCTTTCAAGGGATGGTACCGCTGCCCGACTGGTTGATGTCCTCATGAACGCAAAGGCTGACATCACCGCCCTGCAGGAAATGCGATGGACGGGACAAGGAAAGACGACCATCGGACCTTGTGACGTATACTACAGTGGCCAGACACGCGGCAAAGCGCGTGGTGTAGGATTCGTGGTGGGAAAGAGACTTCGCCGCCAAGTATTAGCGTTCACTCCTGTGAGCGAGCGTCTCGCTGCGATCCGCATCAAGGCGAGGTTTTTCAACATAACATTTATCTGCGCCTATGCGCCGACAGAGGAGACGGACGACGCAGAGAAGGACTCCTTCTACGATAAACTTGAACAGACTTATGATCGCTGCCCCCAGCATGATATCAAAATCGTGCTCGGCGACTTTAATGCCAAGGTGGGCAAGGAAGGAGTCTTTGGTCCCACAGTTGGAAAATTCAGTCTCCACGATATAACATCCCCCAACGGCACTAGGTTGATTGACTTCGCCGCTGCTCGCAATATGGTCATCAGTAGTACCAGGTTCCAGCATAAGCGAATACACCAAGCCACATGGCTGTCCCCTGATCAAAGAACTAGAAACCAGATTGATCATGTCTTGATTGACGGCAGACATAGCTCCACCGTTCTGGACGTGCGTACACTGCGTGGTCCCAATATTGACTCTGACCATTATCTTGTCGCAGCCAAGATACGCACACGCCTCTGTGCAACGAAGAAAGTGCGCACAGTAACGGAAGGAAAGTTTGACGTCGAGAAGCTGCGCATGACACAGACAGCTGATAATTTCACAACTCGACTCTCACACCTGCTAGCAGAGGGCAATCCTCGACCTAACGATGTAACCGAGCAATGGAAGCATATCTCTCACTCATTGCGTACCGCCGCTGAGGCCACTATAGGGTTCCAGCGAGCCCGCAAGAACAACTGGTACGATGAGGAATGCAAAACTGCCTCGAAAAAAAAGGACGCTGCCTACAAGGAGACGTTGCGAACGGGCGCAACCCGCAGTGTATGGCAACAATATCGTGAGGCAAAGAAGGAAGAGAGGCGCCTTTACAGAAAAAAGAAAAGTGAGGCCGAAAGGCGTGAGTGTGAGGAGCTTGAGATGCTGGCTGACAGGAATGATGCCCGAAAATTCTATGAAAAGATCCGGCGGATGACGGAAGGTTTTAAGACCGGGGCAAGCTCCTGTAAGGACAATAATGGCGACCTGGTAACCGACGTACAAAGTGTACTTGAATTATGGAGGGAGCACTTCTCCTCACTGCTAAATTGCGAGGGAGACGTCGAACCCGATACCCCAATCCCTGACGATGGAAAAGTCGTCCCACCACCTGACTATGATGAAGTGAGGATAGCTATATCCCGGCTCAAAAACAACAAAGCGCCTGGAAAAGACGGACTACCCGCCGAGCTGTTCAAACACGGAGGCGAAGAGCTGGTAAAAAGCATGCATCAGCTCTTATGCAGAATATGGTCAGACGAATGCATGCCTCCGGATTGGAATTTAAGTGTGCTTTGCCCAATCCACAAGAAAGGCGATCCCGCTAACCGCACCAACTACCGCGGAATTAGTCTTCTTAATATCGCATATAAGGTTCTTTCTAGCGTGTTGTGTGAAAGGCTGAAGCCCATCGTAGACAAACTGATTGGACCTTATCAGTGTGGCTTTAGACCTGGTAAGTCTACCATCGACCAGATTTTCACGATACGCCAAATCCTGGAGAAGACCCATGATAAGAGAATCGACACTCACCATCTCTTTGTCGATTTTAAAGCCGCTTTTGACAGCGTAAAAAGGAGTTGCCTGTATGCCGCCATGTCTGAATTTGACTTCCCTGCAAAGCTTATACGGCTTTGCCAAATGACGTTGAGCAATACCAACAGCTCCGTTAGAATCGGGAAGGACCTCTCTGAGCCATTTGAAACCAAACGAGGCTTCAGACAGGGCGACTCCCTTTCGTGCGATTTCTTCAATCTGATGCTGGAGAAGATAATTCGAGCAGCAGAGCTAAACCGCAATGGTACAATCTTTTACAAGAGCGTGCAATTGCTGGCGTATGCCGATGATATTGATATCATTGGCCTTAACAACCGCGCCGTAAGCGCTGCCTTCTCTGGACTGGATAAGGAAGCGAAAAAAGTGGGTCTTGCCGTGAACGAGGACAAGACGAAGTATTTGCTGTCATCAAAGAAAGAATCGGCGCACCTGCGCCTTGGCAGCCATGTCACTGTTGATAGTTACAAATTTGAAACTGTGAGAGACTTCGTCTATTTGGGAACCAGTATTAACACCGAAAATAATATCAGTCTAGAAATCCAGCGGAGAATCACTCTTGCCAACAAGTGCTACTTTGGACTGAGTAGGCAATTGAGAAGTAAAGTCCTCTCTCGAAGAACAAAGATCACGCTCTATAAGTCTCTCATCATACCTGTCCTGATGTATGGCTCAGATTCATGGACAATGTCAAGAGAAGATGAGATGGCCCTTGGAGTATTTGAGAGAAAAGTTCTCCGGAAGATTTATGGTCCTTCCCGTGATGCCAACGGCGAGTATCGAAGGAAATTTAACGATGAGCTGTACGAGCTCTACGCAGATCTGACCATAGTCCAGCGAATTAAAGCCCAAAGACTCCGCTGGCTGGGCCATGTTATGCGAATGGACAAAGAAGCTCCAGCACAGAAGGTTTTCCTATCGTCGCCTGAATTCGGCAGCAGAGGAAGGGGGAGGCCTCGAATGAGATGGAAACAACAGGTGGAGGATGACTTGAACTCCCTTGGGGTTTCCAATTGGCGTCGGTTATCGCTAAAAAGGAATGACTGGCGTGCTTTGATACGAAACGGCCAAAATCGCTTAGGCGGTTAAGCGCCAATAAATGATGATGATGATGATGAAGGTTAAGTTAGTCGTCCACTGCGGAGTTCCGGTCCCACATATGTATATATAGATAAAAGTAAGTCTTATTTTTACATGAAAAAGAGTCAAAGTAAGACTGCTTTCATACTGGGCCATACACTCGAGTTAAAGGAGCATTGTTAGAGTTAATTTATATTGTTGTTGTCAATATGCTCAAGTTTACGCCGCAACGTAAAAAAAATGGCGGTTATATACCAACAGGTTGTCATAACCTCTAACGAGACTTTTGCCGAACTTCTCTTTCAACTTATAGTGTGCTGCTTTGATTTTTTTCCTACAAGTTGGCGGGACCTAGGTTTTTTTATACCCAGCTGTACTTGTACACAGGGTATTATAACTTTGTTAGGATAACGGTTGGTTGTACAGGTATAAAGGAATCGAGATAGATATAGACTTCCATATATCAATATGATCAGGATCGAAAAAAAATTTGATTGAGCCATGTCCGTCCGTCTGTCCGTCCGTCCGTCTGTCCTTTAACACGATAACTTGAGCAAATAATGAGATATCTTAACCAAATTTGGCATGCGTACTTATTTGGGTTCAGAATAGATTGCTATTGAAAATGGGTAAAATCGGACCATAACCACGCCCCTTTTTCGATATCGAAAATTTCGAAAAACGTATAAAATGGGTTAATTCAATATTAGAAGCAGCTACAATGATAAAACTTGCAATATGTATTGATTTAGATGTTCTAAGGCCGATTTTATAAAATTTTTTGAAAAGGTGGCGTGGTACCGCCCACGTATATTTGAAGAAATTTTAAAGTTTTGACTCTTAATAACTTCAGAAAAGTTTATGCTAGTATAACGAAATTTCGTAGAGGACATACTATTGTTGTGGTAAATTCAGCTATAGAAAATAAACGAAATCGCTTCGCGACCATGCCTACTTTTTCATAAAAGTTATATTGAAAGGAGGTGGAAATATTGAAAAGTCCATATCTAATTAACTGATTTCAGTATAATAATATAATTTGGTACATACATCAACTTTCATATTCTTTACATAATTTTTTCAAAATTTTGGAAAGTGGGCGTGGCACCGCCCACTTATGAGTCAAGCAATTTTTAAATTCGACTGCTAACAACTTCAGAACGGTGTGAGATAGATTTACGAAACTAGGTATACAAAACAAAGAATAACAGCATTTTATGTGCACAGCTGGGTATGTACACGGAGGGAAATATATGGATCGAACATCCATAATTATTGATATCACATTAAATAAAAATTTATATTTCTGTCCCATCAATGAATATGGATGTTTCATCAATGCTTTTTTGATAAATCACTATTGAAATGGTATCCATATAAACTATTGATAAATTCTAAATAGTTTAAAAAAACAAAATTTTATATAATTTGACATCTGGTTTCAGTGAAACTCGAACTATGCTCCTCTGGCACGTTAGCCCAGTATTCTACCATTTGGCTACGGCATATTATACAATTTTTAGAAAAATGTTCAATCATAAGAATTCAAAAAATTTTGAATTTAAAAAAATCGCTCCAACAAGTTGGAATATTGTTAGAAAATCCATAGTAAAAATTGTTGAACTATTATGATTATGCGTCCCAGAAAAATTTACATTTCGTCCATATATATTAATACGCTGTCTCTACCATTATTACTATGTAGTAAATATGGATATGGATATACCGATAATAGAAATTCATATCACGACCATAGATATTGACATGCCGTTCAAACATATTAGTATTCTATCCATAAATATAAAAAATAGTACATCATATCGAAATGGTTGACATGTCATTTTACTTTTTATTGGGAGCAAATAATATTTGATAACTCGCTCATTCTGAATGAATATTGCATCAAACTCGGCGCTATCAATAGTGATATTGTCACAACATTCAATGCATTTCTCTCAGTGTAATGTTCGGTTTCACCCGAACTTAGACTTCCTTACTTGTTTTTTTAATTTACAAATCTGTGGCTGTTCAAACAGTTGAATGCAGTTAGGTTAGGTTAGGTTCAAGTGGCTGCCGCAGAGGCACACTTAGGCCAGTTTTGAAAGGTCCTTTGTGATACCACCAACACTAGGAAAGTCAGTCCCGGGACCCGGCCATATGGAAAATCCCTGAGGCCATCAAGTCCTTTATGCCCAGTTCAGCGATCTGGTTTAGGCTATCCAGGAAGGGAACTCCCAAAAAGTGCGTTCTCGCGCCGCTTAAGGCCGGGCAGTTGCAGATGAGGTGATTCACCGTTTCCTCTTCCTCATCATCTTTGCAGCTCCTACAGCATCGTCGATAGGGCACACCTAGCCTTTCTGCGTGCCTACCAATAAGGCAGTGCCCAGTTACAACACCTATTAATATGGAAATGTCTCTCCTTCTTAGGGCGTGAATGCCTCTAGATCTTTTATGATCCCATTTTTGCCAGGTTTGTTTGGATGTCCTGCACTCTGGGGATTGTTGTCGTTGGCTTGACGGAGTGTGTACTCCTTCAGCATTAGCTTGCATATGCCGTTTGCCGAAGGAGTTGCTGAAGGAGTACACAGGTGGCAACAATCCCCAGGGTGCCGGACATCCAAACAAACCTGGCCAAAATGGGATCATAAAAGATCTAGAGGGATCATAAAAGATCTGAATGCAGTTCTCCCGTGACATCATCGTGAATTTTCGGAATCCCGTTAAAAAAATCTATCAAGGATATCGATCCGTTTCTTCCTATCTTGTTTCTAAGTACCTTAAACTAAAAAATTTATAAAACCAAGTAACTTAAAATACACTGAAATCAAGAATTTAGTTCACAACAAAACCAAGTAACTCGTGTTCTTTTTTGAGTAACTGAAAATTTTACAACAAATACTTGGTTATTTTACAAAAACTCATTAGAAATCAATTTCTAATCGTCACTCTAAGTTTCTCTTTTAGTTTCGATCTCTTAGTAATGCAAAAACCATTAAAACTCATTTGATAATCAAGAATTATTAGAATTTCTTCAAAAAATTTATGGAATTATTTCACAAAACCAAGTTACTTTTAAAGATGCTTGATTTATCTTATTGTTATAAGAAAAGTATTTGAGATAATTTTAAAATTATTGCAGGTATAAAGCTAGGGAATATTATGTGATTTCAGCCTAGCATAAGATGGCGAACCAGAAAACATTTTGCAGCAGAAGTAAGGACTTTTTATACTATATCTGAAAGTTATGGTAGTGTAAGAGAATTTTTCCTCCAGTGCAGCCCACTATCGGTGAGAATCTAAAAAGTATATTCAACCAGGTTTCATCATTGTTCAATTGAAACCCCAAGGGAGTTCAAGTCATCCTCCACTTGTTGTTTCCAAAACAGTCGATGCCTCCCCCTTCCTCTGCTGCCCGATTCGGGTGTCGATTGGAAAACCTGTGTTGGAGCTTCCTTGTTCATTCGCATAAAATGACCCAGCCAGCAGAGCCTTTGGGCTTCAATTCGCTACACTTTCGTCAGTTCTGCGTAGAGCTCGTACAGCTCATCGTTAAATTTCCTTCGATGCTTCCCGTTGGCTTCCCGTGTTGACCACAAATGTTCCGGAGACATTTTTTCTCAAATACTCCAAGTGCCATCTCATCTTTTCTTGACACTGTCCATGATTCCGAGCCGTACATTAGGACTCGTATGATGAGAGACTTATATAGCGTGATCTTTGTCTGTCGAGATAGGACTTTACTTCTCAATTGCCTACTTTTACATTTGTTGGCAAGAGTGATTCTCCTTTGGAACAACAACAAGGAAAATTTAGTGTTAGACCCAAAAAATAAAAACGATTTGCTTCCTTCGTTTTTATATGAAAGTGCACAACAAACCCAAGTAACTATCAACTTGCTTGGATTTGTCGTGAAACAAAATTTTTTTTGTATGAAAGCCAAAAATCGTAAAAATCTAAAATCAAAGTTAATTGTGTTTATTCTGAAACAAAAATTTTTTTTTGTATGAAGTTTATATTCAGAAACTAACAATTTATATTCAGAAAATTACAATCCATATTCAGAATTTCCATTTGATATTCAGAAAAATGCAATTGACATTCAGAAAATTACAATTGATATTCAGAAAACTTTCTGAATATAAACTGAAAAAGGTGTAGTATGATTTCAACCCGAGATTCATACATACTTGCATACTAGTACGAACCAGGATTTTTCTGACTAGTATGATTTCGCCCAACAAATTATAGTTGTAAACTAGTTTGTTTTCTGATTAGATTGGCATTGATTGGTTTAAGGGTAATCAGCAAAGAACTAGTATAAAAACATCCATAAAATGTATAGTAAACGAGCTAGGTGTCTGCTGAGTAGTTTGGAATTGATTAGTTTGAAGGTAGTCAGAAATTAACTAGTATAAATACACCACAAAATGTATAGTCAATGAACTATATTGTTTGCTGAGTAGTTGGACATTGACTGGTTTAAAGGTGATCAGAAATGAACTAGTATAAATACACCACAAAATGTATAGTCAATGAACTATATTGTTTGCTGAGTAGTTCGACATTGACTGGTTTAAAGGTGATCAGAAATGAATTAGTATGAATACACCCCAAAATGTATAGACAATGAACTATATTGTTTGCTGAGTAGTTCGACATTGACTGGTTTAAAGGTGATCAGAAATGAATTAGTATGAATACACCACAAAATGTATAGTCAGTGAACTATATTGCTTGCTGAGTAGTTTGGCATTGACTGGTTTGAAGCTAATCAGTAATGAACTAGTATAAATACACCACAAAATGTATAGTCAATGAACTATATTGTTTGCTGAGTAGTTGGACATTGACTGGTTTAAAGGTGATCAGAAATGAACTAGTGTGAATACACCACAAAATGAATAGTCAGTGAACTATATTGCTTGCTGAGTAGTTCGACATTGACTGGTTTAAAGGTGATCAGAAGTGAACTAGTATGAATACACCACAAAATGTATAGTCAATTAACTATATTGCTTGCTGATTAGTTTGGCATTGACTGGTTTAACGCTAATCAGCAATGAACTAGTATGCATACGCCACAAAATGTATAGTAAATGAACTAGAATTTTCGCCGAGTAGCTTCTCATTGACTGGTTTTAAAACCAATCAACAATGAACTGGTATGCATACGCCACAAAATGTATAGTCAATGAACTAGAATTTTCGCCGAGTATTTTGGCATTGACTGGTTTTAAAACCAATCAACAATGAACTGGTATGCATATGCCACAAAATTTTTAGTCAATGAACTAGTATGTTACTGAGTAGTTAGGAATTTGACTGCAGGGATTCTTTAGAAAGCAGCGAGTATTTGTATTTACCCAAACACGAAAAAGCATCTGTGAATTACAAGGTAAAAAGAAGCAGTTACAAGAGAAAAAGAAAAGCAATTGTCCTTCTCTGCATCAGCACCATACCAATTGGCTGACTAGTCAGCCTCTGCATCAGGAATATACCAGTTGATATACTTGTTATTATACACATCAGTATCATACCATTTAAGATACTAGTTCGTATATACATCAGGATCGTACCAGTTGAAAGACTAGTTCATATATACATACGAATCATACCAGTTGGCAGACTAGTTCATATATACATCAGAATCATACCAGTTGAAAGACTAGTGCATATATGCATCATAATCATACCAGTTGAAAGGTTAGTTCATACATATATGCACAGAATCATACCAGTTGACAGACTAGTTCATATATGCATCAGAATCATACAGTTGAAAGACTAGTTCATATATGCATCAGAATCAAACCATTTGGCAGACTACTTCTTATATGCATCAGAATCATACCAGTTGATAGAGTAGTACATATGCATCAGAATTATACCAATTGACAGACTAGTTCATATATGCATCAGAATCATACGAGTTGGCAGACTAGTTCATATATGCATCAGAATAAAACCAGTTGGCAGACTAGTTCATAAGTGCATCAGAATCATACGAGTTGGCATACTAGTTCATATATCCATCAGAATCTTACCAGTTGACATACTAGTTCATATATACATCAGAATCTTACCAGTAGACATACTACTACTACTCTACGCGCCAGGACATACTAATCATTATGCCCATTCAGATCGTACCACTTGTCATACTAGTCCACGAATTTGACATTCATTCCACTTGGTATACTAGTCGGTATGCACCAGTATCATAGTCAGCCTCTGCATCAGCAATATACCAGTTTATTCTTTAGAAAGCAGCGAGTATTTGTATTTACCCAAACACGAAAAAGTATCTGTGAATTACAAGGTAAAAAGAAGCAGTTACAAGAGAAAAAGAAAAGCAATTGTCCTCTTCTGCAGCAGCACCATACCAATTGGTATTTTTATTTTATATTTTTTAAATTATGTAGTTTATTGTATTTTTAATTTAATAATTGAATTCAACTTTCAATGGCTCCTTTCAAGTCGCGCGTTCGTCAAGTTTGATTATATAGGTAAAGGCCCAATTGCATTAAACTTTGTAGGATCCCCTTTCATACAAAGTTTTTTGGACGTAAAGCGAAGTTTTATGTAATTGGGGCTTTAGGGTTGCATTTTTAGGTAAGGTAAATTAAGGTTACTTAAGGTTAAGTTGACTGCGGAGTTCCGGTCTCACATATGTAAATATAGATAAAAGTAAGTCTTATTTTAACTTCCAAAAGAGTCAAAGTAAGACTGCTCTCATGCTGGGCCATAAACTCGAGTTAAAGGAGCATTATTAAAGTTAATTTATATTGTTGTTGTCAGTAAACTCAAGTTTATGTCGCAACGTAAAAGGGCGGTTATATGCCAACAGGTTGTCATAATCTCTAACGAGATTTTTGCCGAGCTTTTCTTCCAACTTATAGGTTGCTGCTTTGATTTTTTCCTACAAGTTGGCGGGACCCACATTTTTTTTTTTAAATTGACAAACCTAAGACTGTTTAAACAGTTGCATGCAGTTACTTCAACTAAAATTACCGTTCAAACAACCAAAATTTGGTCAACTTCAGGATAACAGTACGAGATTGTTGATTTTACCAGTGCCTTTTTTCTATGTGTATACACCAGAAATATAGCAGTTGACATACTAGATCATATATACATCAGCATCATATTTGTATTTACCCAAACACGAAAAAGGATCTGTGAATTACAAGAGAAAAAAAGAAGCAAACCAAAAGTTTCAAAAAATGTTTGCATAGTACCATGTAGAACAATAGATCGTACTAATGGTCGCGGTATAATAAGGCCTTATAATAATAATGTAGTATGAAATAAAATTTTTCCTATTAGTATTTTTTTCTAAAATAGATTATTTCTGACTACACCTTTTTCAGTTTATATTGAGAAAGTAACAATTCATATTCAGAATTTCCACTTGATATTCAGAAAAATACAATTGACATTCAGAAAATTACAATTGATATTCAGAAAACTTTCTGAATATAAACTGAAAAAGGTGTAGTATGATTTCAACCCGAGATTCATACATACTTGCATACTAGTACGAACCAGGATTTTTCTGACTAGTATGATTTCGCCCAACAAATTATATTTGTATACTAGTATGTTTTCTGATTAGATTGGCATTGATTGGTTTAAGGGTAAGCAACAATGAACTATTATAAAAACACCCATAAAATGTGTAGTAAACGAGCTAGGTGTCTGCTGAGTAGTTTGGAACTGATTAGTTTGAAGGTAGTCAGAAATTAACTAGTATGAATACACCACAAAGTCCAAGAACTATAATGTTGCTGAGCAGTTTGGCATTGACTGGTTTAAACTTATCAGAAATGAACTAGTATGAATATACCACAAAATGTATAGTCAATGAACTATATTGTTTGCTGAGTAGTTTGGCCTTGACTGGGTTGAAGCTAATCAGCAACGAACTAGTATAAATACACCACAAAATGTATAGTCAATTAACTTTGTTGTTTGCTGAGTAGTTTGGCATTGACTGGTTTAAAGTTTATCAGAAATGAACTAGTATGAATAGCCACAAAATGTATAGTCAATTAACTATATTGTTTGCTGAGTAGTTTGGCATTGACTGGTTTAACGCTAATCAGCAATGAACTAGTATGCATACACCACAAAATGTATAGTCAATGAACTATGTTGTTTGCTGAGTAGTTCGACATTGACTGGCTTAAAGGTGATCACAAATGAACTAGTATGAATACACCACATAATGTATAGTCAATGAACTATATTGTTTTCTGAGTATTTTGGCCTTGACTGGTTTGAAGCTAATCAGCAACGAACTAGTATGAATACACCACAGAATGTATAGTCAATTAACTATATTGTTTGCTGAGTAGTTTGGCATTGACTGGTTTAGCGCTAATCAGCAATGAACTAGTATGCATACACCACAAAATGTATAGTCAATGAACTATGTTGTTTGCTGTGTAGTTCGACATTGACTGGCTTAAAGGTGATCAGAAATGAACTAGTATGAATACACCACAAAATGTATAGTCAATGAACTATATTGTTTGCTGAGTACTTTGGCCTTGACTGGTTTGAAGCTAATCAGCAACGAACTAGTATAAATAGACCACAAAATGTATAGTCAATGAACTATATTGTTTGCTGAGTAGTTCGACATTGACTGGTTTAAAGGTGATCAGAAATGAACTAGTATGAATACACCACAAAATGTATAGTCAATTAACTATATTGTTTGCTGAGTAGTTTGGCATTGACTGGTTCAACGCTAAACAGCAATGAAAGAGTATGCATACGCCACAAAATGTATAGTCAATGAACAGAATTTTCGCTGAGTAGTTTTGGCATTGACTGGTTTTAGAACTAATCAACAATGAACTGGTATGCATATTAGAGTGGTTCACAAATATGGAGTTTTTGGAAATTCTAAAATGCTACCCCCAATTATTGTTCCTTATGACAAAAAAAAGGCTGCTATTTTTTTTTTTTTAAGGTGGTTTAGAGCTTGCGCTACTCGTTTTTATAAAAAAAATGAGATACTTGCAATTTTAATTTCATTTTAACATGTTTACGTGCAGTAAAAATTTGGGTTTTTGTGTGTTGTTATTCTGTTTTCATTGGCGAATATTCCTGCAATTCAATAGCCTTCTTGGATGAGTAGAAAGGGTTTAACTCCTGAAAATATGTTTCGAAATAGAAAATGGTGCAACTAAAACGCCTACACTGATCTCATTGCGCATTGGTTTTTTGGATATATTTCGCATCTAGAAGGTTTGTGACATCGCTGATTACGAATCCGCTGTCAGTTTTTTTAAATTCAAAATGGCGGGTCCAATATGGCGGTGATTTTTTTGAAAACTAATTGGATTTTATTGAAACTTGGTACTCGGGGTTTATGCGTTGTCTGATTACGAATCCGATATCGGTTTTTTTAAATTCAAAATGGTGGATCCAATATAGCGGTGCATTTTTGAAAACTAATTCGACTTTTTGAAACTCGTCACTGGTGGTTTTCTGACATCGATTTATATTAACTAGGATCGCTTGTGATCGAAAATTCGACCAATAAAAACTTTAGAGGGTCGTGGGGTCGCTAGCCCCGCATCCCCATCCTTAAATTTCGGAGACGCCCCTGAAAATATACCGCCTATACCTCAGTTTTTTCAATTTTCTTTCCATCGTTGCATCTTTCATTTCAATCGGTCAAATGGTTCGCTCACAGGAGGTTCCTAAAGGTTTTCCTGTAGCGTGTGTATTGACATCGGACTCCTATGCAAGTTTAGCAAAACTGGCATCTTATATTTTATATATTAATATATATAAATGAAATATGCACCGATGGAAAGGAAATTGAAAAAGCTGACGGTATATTTTCAGGGGCGCCCCCGAAATTTAAGGATGGTGGTACGGGGCTAGCGACCCCTCGACCCTCTAAAGTTTTTATTGGTCGAATTTTCGATCACAAGCGATACTAGTTCATATAAATCGATGTCATAAATCCATAAGTGACGAGTTTCGCGACCCCTAAAGCACCTTTAAAAAAAAAAAACAAAAAAATAGCAGCCTCTTTCTTTGTCACAAGGAACCATATTTCGGGGTAGCGTTTTAGATTTTCCAAAAAAAAAAAACTTTGAACCACTCTAATGCATATGCCACAAAATGTTTATTCAATGAACTAGTATGTTTGCTGAGTTGTTCAGAATATGACTGCAGGGAATTAACAAGTTTTTATAATAACCTACACAATTAAAATACTAATTTCTCTCTTCTTTTCTTTTACTGTTATACATATGAGGTCCTTCAATCGAAAGCGCAACATGTGTGCACTAACTCAGTGCACACTTGTTGCATTTTGGCTTGGAGCTCCTCTTATCTATGTATCTATTCATCTATCTATCTTTTAACATATCTACTTATAATTATTTATTTATTGTTATAAATTGAATGTTTATTTATTAAATATATTATTTATTGTACCCTTCTTAGTCTTAGGTAGGTTCAAGTGGCTGCCGCAGAGGCACACTTAGGCCAGTTTTGAAAGGCCCGTTGTGATACCACCAACACAAGGAAAGTCAGTCCCGGGACCCAGCCAAATGGAAAATCCCTGAGTTGTTGGGATTTTCCACATAGCAGAATCCCGGGACTGACACTCCTAAACCGACACCGTTACTCCTCCTCGAACCACTTAGATGACTTTATGAAGGCCATCAAGTCCTTTATGTCCAGTTCCGCGATCTGGCTTAGGCTATCCAGGAACGGAACTCCCAAAAAGCGCGTTCTCGCGCCGCTTAAAGCCGGACAGTTGCAGATGAGGTGTTCCACAGTTTCCTCCTCCTCATCATCTTCGCAACTCCTGCAGCATCGTCGGTAGGGCACACTTAGCCTTTCTGCATGCCTACCAATGAGGCAGTGACCGGTTAATACCCCTATCAATATGCAGATTTCCCTCCTAGTTAGGGCATAAATGCGTCTAGACCTTTTAAGATCCCATTTTGGCCAGGTTTGTTTCGATATCCGACACCCTGGGGATTGCAGCCATCTTTCGTTGGCTTGACGGAGTGTGTGCTCCTTCAGCATTAGTTTGCATGTGGCAAACGGCATACCTAAGCGCTCTTTATCCTGAAGAACCTGCTTGGTCGTGCCCTGCCTGGCAAGCTCGTCTGCCTTACCACCTGTCTGTCGGGCCCCACCGCATCCCCGACCAGATTAACACTCCAGTCATGCGTTGGGAGAGACGGATTCATTAGCCGTAGCATCCCGAGAATTCTGTCGGGTTCGGCAGGGATGGCCGGAATCCACGCCCTTGCCCTTGGACGAGCTGGAATGTCCTTCCAGTCGACGACCTCTATCTTTGCGCCCTTGTAGACTTCACCCAGTTTAGCAGCTGCTGCCTTATACAGTGCTACGGTTTTTGCATCCTCGCATGCGAGTAATTTGATCTGACCCTGGTGCCAGCCTCATCCGTTACTCGCGCCGAACTACCCGGAAACTCCGGAGCAACGTTGAGAATAATGTTGCCGAGTTCATTTCGCACGTAACGCCACCGGTCCTTGGGGATGGCCAGACGGTCAT
Source organism: Campiglossa producta (assembly GCA_964058755.1). NCBI lineage: Eukaryota > Metazoa > Arthropoda > Insecta > Diptera > Tephritidae > Campiglossa > Campiglossa producta. The sequence goes on from CAXKVI010000001.1 coordinate 141,300,892, forward strand.
TGCCTCGGTCAAGGACACCTATAAGGATCCTGTCCTTGGTTACCTCAGCAAAGCTTAGTTTGCCCGCTCCAGAGGTATTCTGATGCCGCTTGGGAGGGGGATTTAACTCCAGGTCCGATCTCTGGCGCTTGAAAGGGTTAACTTTTAACCTCTTTGGCATGTAAGATTTTTGGAAATCCGGTATCACAGCTTTCGCTAGCTCTACCGATTTACTGGAATTCGGCGACAGCGACTCCTGCGGTACCCCTTCATACCTCTTCAGGATCTTTGCAGCCAATCTTTTCTCGTGGTATGTGAAGCGGCGGGGAGATGTCTCCCGGGAGTGCGGACCCGTAGTTGCCATCGCGGTCGCTCCCCTTGCCGAAATCTCAGTTGCAGCTTCCTTCCCCTTCGAAACTCCGAGGCCAGGTCGTGAGACCGCTGCCACAGACGTAAAGATACTGGTTTTCATATCAGAGGTTGATGGGAGTTTAGCATCCGCCGTTGTCCGCTTAGCTGCGTTGGCAACCGCACTGGTGCTAGCTCCCATCAAGTCAATCTTACTCGATAGAGGGTTGGTTGACCGACTCGTAGTTGCCATCGCTGTCGATCCCCCCTTGATTGTGGAACGGAGGTTGTCCTCCGGCGTTGTTGTTGCTTTCTCGCCTGCTCCTCCATAGCTCTCCTTTGCTGAGGAGTGAAATTTGGCGTTGTTTGCTTTTTGGGTTTTTCGTTTTTATTTGCGTTATTTGAGTTCATCATGTTCGTACGACCCATCGCCGGACAAGGCCAGCTTAGGGTCAAGGGAAGAGTAGGGGAAAATGTGTCGTCCGCCGCGGCAGAGCCCCGTACCGCGGTAAGGCCATGCTTACTCTCTGAGGCGACCCGGTATCAGAGAGGCTCCGTTCAAATACAGCCACGATTTGCCTCCCGGCTGCAAACGTCCAATGGGCACGTGGTCGCATAACACCCTGGATTGGGAGGGGGAAGATCTTTGTCGTCGCGCCAGAGAGGCTAGGCTGCTCTCGTGATGAAGTGCCGTACGGAGCTATGATCACAAGGGCAGCGTAGCCCTGTGGCTATCGACTTAAGCCCTCGTACCGCGGCAAGGTATCCACCCTTCACGAGGGTCTTAGTCATAGTCATTAAGTTTCAAGTTTAAATTATTCCTATGTTACCTATGTTATGCCGTTTACGGACTAGCACTATATATTCTAAGCACTTCGCTATTCCCCAGCACGTAGTCTAGGTATCGTGGCTATAACAATCACCACAAAGCATACAGCAATACCAACTATATCAGATTAATAACGCCTGTATTCAAAGAGACAATTGCTCAGTTTGTGGAGCAATGTTTGAGTAAAACAAGCGAAAGTAGAGTTCAGCAATGCGTTTGCAGCTTTGTCTGCCAAGACCCCAGATTCATATAGTCCTAAGTTGCAGATTAATTTAAGTAAATATAAATATTAAATGTGATTTGCTCGTGTCGTTACCCTGCAGCGAAAGCAACTAGTTTAAAACTACCTTACAACTAGTTGGTGCACCAGGCCCAACTAGTTAGTGTTCTGTCTTTTTTCCATATAAGCAACTGGTATTTTTTACGTGTTGATGTCCTACGAGATGTCAATTGCCAGAATTCGACCAGAATATGCCAGTTATCTACTAGTCAGGAAATACCTTTCTCATACTAGTTGTAAAACACCAGTTCCGTACTAGTTCAACCTTGACTAGTATAATTTCCATAAAATGAACTAGTCCACATACTAGTCCAAAAAAGGACTAGTATAAAATATACTAGTCCCATACTAGTCCAGAAAGCATTCAACCTAGACTAGTATGATTTCAACCAGAATTTTCCTGGCTTACCCTTTATTTTATCCCTCGACTTTATTTTCATGTTAATTCTTAAGAAAGCAGTTGCCATTTGTATTTACCCTATCACGAAAAAGCATCTATGAATTATAAGAGAAAACGAAACGAATGCATTTTGTATTTTTCAACTGGTATAATTTCATTCAGAAAAATCTAGTTGTATACTAGTATAGAATGTATATTTCTTCACTAGTATGGGTTCAGCCAGAAAATTCTAGTTGTATACTGGTATGAAATGAATATTTCCTGACTGGTATGAGTTCTGCAAGAAAATTATAGTTGTATACTGGTATGAAATGGATATTTCCTGACTAATATGAGTTCTGCCAGAAAATTATAGTTGTATACTAGTATTTTTCTGACTAGTTTGAGTTTTCGCTGCAGGGTATTTTCTCACAAGTGTCTATACTATACGTGTGTTTATATGTATTTATTTATAGTACCTGGGTGACCGAGCTTGCTCGGTGCTATCAATTTAGCGCTAAATTTATTTACCCAAAATGATCCCAAAATGACCCTAAAATAATCCAAAAATAATCCTAAAATGATCCCAAAAAGACCCTTAAATGTTCCCAAAATGATCCGAAATTGAACCCAAAACGAGCCAAAAATTATCCGAAAATGAACCTAAAATTATTCCAAATTGGTCCAAAAATAATTCCCAAATTACCCCAAAAATACCCTTAAATGCACACTAAACGATCCAAAAAATACACCAAAATGATCCCAAATATATCCTAAAATAATCCCAAAACCACCCCAAAAAGACCCTCAAATGTTCCCAAAGTAACCCAAAAATTAACCGAAAATTACCCAAAATTGTACCAAATTAATCCGAAATTGAACCCAAAATGATCTCAAGCAAGCCCCAAAATTATCCCAAAGTGATGTTCTCAAAATAATCCTAAAATATCCAAATATGATCCAAAAATACAAAATACAATTACAATACGGTAAAATGGTAACCCTGGGTGGCAACCCTACTTGAAAATATTTTAGCTGGTATGTCGGCGACAATACCTTTACTTTGATACCCAAAACTACCCAAAAATGATCCCAAAATGACCCTAAAATGATCCCAAATTGGTCCAAAATAATTCACAAATTACCCCAAAAACACCCTTAAATGTACCCTAAACGATTCGAAAATTACCACAAAATTATCCAAATATGATCCCAAAATAATCCTTGAATAGTCCCTCAGATGTTCCCAAAATAACCCAAAAATTATCCAAATGATGACGTGGCAACCCCCAAATTTATAGTCTTAGAATCAATCATACTATCTACATACCAAATTTCATCCAAATCGGTCAAGCGGTTCTCGAGATAGTACCGGATATAGAAATATATTGTGGTAAGGTGGCAACCCTAGGTGGCAACCCTACTTGAAAATATTTTAGTTGGTATCTCGCCGAAAATACCTTTCATATGATACCCATATTGGCATATCTTGCTCCATAATTAAAAAAAAGGGATAGGTGGCAACCCTGTAAACCGCCCCAAGTGGCAACCCTAAAGTGGGTAGTCTTAAAATCGATCATACTATCACCATGCCAAATTTCAGCCAATTCGGTCAAGCGATTCTCGAGATAGTACCGGATATACAAATATATTGTGGTAAGGTGGCAACCCTAGGTGGCAACTCTACTTGAAAATATTTTAGTTGGTATCTCGCCGAAAATATCTTTCATATGATACCCATATTGGCATATCTTGCTCCATAATTAAAAAAAAGGGATAGGTGGCAACCCTGTAAACCGCCCCAAGTGGCAACCCTAAAGTGGGTAGTCTTAGAATCCATCATACTATCTTTGTGCCAAATTTCATCCCAATCGGTCAAGCGGTTCTCGAGATAGTCCGAACATACAAATATACAAATATACAAGATTAACTCGTTTAAAGATATTAGATTTGCGCTTAGCGAAAAAGTGTGAAGTGTAGATACCCTGCAGCGAAAGCAACTATTTGAAAACTACTTTACAACTAGTTGGTGCGCCGGGCCCAACTAGTCAGTGTTCTTTTTTCCATATACGCAACTGGTATTTTTTACGTGTTGATGTCCTACGAGATGTCAATTGTCAGATTTCGACCAGAATATACCAGTTATCTACTAGCCAGGAAATGCCAGTTTCATACTAGTTGTAAAATACCAGTTCCATACTAGTTCATTCTGGACTAGTATAATTTCCAAAGGACTAGTATGAAATATACTAGTCCAAAAGCTTTTAACCTGGACTAGTATGATTCTAACCAGAATTTTCCTGGCTTACCCTTTATTTTATCATTTGACTTTATTCTCATGTTTATTCTTAAGAAAGCAGCGGCTGTTTGTATTTACCCTATCACGAATAAGCATCTATGAATTATAAGAGAAAACGAAACGAATGAATTTTGAATTTTTTAACTGGTGTAATTTCATCCAGAAAAATCTAGTTGTATACTGGTATGAAATGGATATTTCCTGACTAGTATGGGTTCAGCCAGAAAATTCTAGTTGTATACTGGTATGAAGTGGATATTTCCGGACTAGTATGAGTTCTGCCAGAAAGTTATAGTTGTATACTAGTATGAAATGGATATTTCCTGACTAGTATGAATTCAGACAAAAAATTCTAGTTGCATACTGGTATGAAATGGATATTTCCTGACTAGTATGAGTTCTACCAGAAAGTTATAGTTGTATACTAGTATCAAATGAATATTTCCTGACTAGTACGAATTCAGCCAGAAAATTTTAGTTGTATACTGGTATGAAATGGATATTCCCTGACTAGTATAAGTTCTACCAGAAAGTTATAGTTGTATACTAGTATGAAATGGATATTTCCTGACTAGTATGAGTTCTGCCAGAAAATTATAGTTGTATACTAGTATTTTTCTGACTAGTTTGAGGTTTCGATGCAGGGTATTAGCAGTTTTACGCTCCGTATGCAACCCCGACTCAAGTTTAACGTGCAAGTGGCAAACATTCTCTGTAGAAAATACCCAGCAAACACTTAGGTTTGAAGTTAGAGTTAACTAGAATACCAAAAAATTATAAAACTCGGTTTGTTTTGTAAAGATGATAACCAGCTGCTTGCTTTTCAAGCGAAGTAGTGGGTGCTTGGAAATTGCCATTTTTTAAGATTGTTTAATTTATACATGTAAATAATTTGATACCGAATAATGAGTGAATAAAAAACTTAGTTCCGGCTGCTCTACGCAAACAGGAATCGGAACCAGGTTTTTCGGATACTTATGTTAATAGATACAATGCTAGTAGTAGCATGTTTGCTGGGTAGTCGCCATCAGTATATTGTGACGATATTACTCGCTTTGAGACAAGAGCTCACTTATTTTCGTTTCCACGCTAAATGTCGTACGCGGTGGTGGTGACGATGAGAAACTAGGCCACTAGTTCCAGTGGCTATGACAATAATGAGACTGAATTTATGCAGTTGACATTCGCTGTTGTCGAGATAATGCAAGCATATGCAAAATATATGAAATGCACAACGGAGAAAGAGATGAAAAATCTTTTGAAAGTACAGTGGCCCTTCACCCCAAAATGTAAAAAAAATGGTAAACTGATTTATTATTATTAAAATTCCTTTTTCCTTAGTAGAACTTCAGTTCCTTGGCTCCAATAGGAGTTGAGAAAGCTGATGACGATGATGAGAACTTCAAGACTAATAATTTTGTGAAAAGCCTTACTTTAATGTTGGGCTCCACAGAAGAAAAAAACAGTTTGGAGTCGCCAGGTATTTTATTACTTAAATGTTTTAAACTCTTACTAAACTAGAGCCTTACTGAAAATGAAATATGAAAAAAAGGAAAATAGCCAATAAATGGATTCCAAAATGTATTTAGTGAAATAACGTTGCATGTAAATTATTCAAATGGATTATATAACATTCTTCCCAATTCCAATAAAACATATAGGTTCATAGTAAAGCGATAAGAAAATAAGCCTTGTAAGCAATTAGCACTTGTTTGGGTGAGAAAAAATAATTTTTTTTTCAAAGTGTTTTTTCTCATGATTTCAAGAATTTTTTTCCAAAAACCTGAACATATTCTTTATGTTGATATTGACATATTCTTTATGTTGCCATATCATTGATGGCTGTAATTTTTATGCGCAGCGTACTAGTACTAGTACAAGGGTATATTAATTTTGTTCACATAACGGTAGTACGTAACAGCACAAAATAATCGAGATATAGAGTTCCATATATGAAAGTTCTCAGGTTGAAAAGAGGAGTTCATTAAGGCATGTCCTTCCGTCTTCCCGTCCGTCCCTTCGTCTGTGTACACGATAACTTGAGTAAAAATTGAGATATTTGCATGAAATTTTATATACAGATTACTTTTTGGCCAAGGTAGGTTGCTATTAAAAATGACGAAATCGGTGCAGTGTTATAAAGCCATAGGCAATAAAGCCATATGGCCTTATATCTCAATGAATCGAGAAATTAAACCATATGGCTTTATTGCATACACCCAAGTGCAATATCACCTAATCGTTGAGTGACCAAAGTGGAAATAACGCCATAACAGTGTAATTGTTACGGTTACAACCTCCAAATGACGAAAATGTGGGTGCAAAACCGCGTATGTAAAATATTTAAAAGTTAAGGTAGTAGTGCAGTTTAGGGTCCCCTGCGAAATTTTGTCCAAGAAGGGCATCAAAAGACGCGTATTCACGCGTGCCGCGCGGCGCCGTTCAGTTACAGTTACAAAAACGTGAAAGCTTGTTAAATTGCAATTTTAAGAGAAATAAAATAAGTCCCAAAAAAAATGAAATAAATCCCAATGGTAAAAAATAATAAATTGTAGTTTTAAGAGAAATGAAATAACTCCCAACGAAATCCCCTTGGTAGTTATTTCATTTGGGAGTTATTTCATTATGAAATAAGTCCCAATTTGTATGGAAAATATTTGGGATTTATTTCATTTTTTTTACTTATTTCATTATACTTAATGTAAAATATTATCATAAAGTAAAATACAATTAAGAAAGGTGTTCTTCCAATAAATACCATGGATATCGCCCCAATACATTATACTACCACGGTTCAGGCAACCATCCGGACTTGTTATTTATTATAAGAAGGGTATACTACGCCGAAAGACTTAGCATGGTGTAGCCCAGGTCTGTTTTTAAAATATGAATTATTTAAAAAAGAAATTTGAATGTGAAATAACACCATAATGGCTTTATTTCATTCCTTACATGGAAAAAAACCATATGGCCTTATTTCACACTCCATTGAGTTATAAGGCCATATGGCTTTGTTGCCTATGGCTTTATAACACTGCACCGACGAAATCGGATGATAACCACGCCCCCTTTTTCGATATCGAAAATTTCGAAAATCACACAAATTGACATATCTCGGTAGCTGAAATGGCTAAAATGATATAATTTTATAGGTGAATCCCCCTGGTCATTATATAATGATTTATTGATAAGTTTTCTAAAATAGGCGTGGCCCGCCCACTTTTAAGGGAGGCATTTTTGAAAATTCGACTGGTCGTAACTTTTTTACTGATTAGGGAAGTATGATGAAATTTGGCACAAAGCTTACTAGTATCGTTGGGAGTATACCTGATGAAATTGGAAAAAATCGCTCTCCAAGCACGCCCACTTTCGATATCGAAAGCTTCGAAAATCACCTAAATTGATTTAACTCGGTACCGGAAATGGCTAAAATGATATAGTTTGGTAGGATGAACCCCCTAGTCATTCTATTATGATTTTTTGACAAATTTTTAAAAGTAGGCGTGGCATCGCCGACTTTTCAGGGGGGCATATTTGAAAATTTCACTGGTCATAACTTTTAAACTGACTACGGTAGAAGGATGAAATTGTTATCCAGTTCTGAAAATTACCGCTGGGTATTTAATGTTCGGTTCACGCGAACTTAGACTTCCTTACTTGTTAAACATGTTTTTATTTTAGAAAAGTTTAAAACTTCTACTTCTGAAATACTTGAAGGTGTTTAAAAAAAAGTTCCAAAATTTATGAGAAAATCCCTTCGAAAAAAATTTATGCTTTCCCATAAAAAATGTATATGAAGGCAAATTAGGTTTTATCTGGCGTATTTTAGCAGCGCAGATAACTAGGTTTGATGAAAAAATAGATAATGGATTGTATAAAACTCGTTTTGCGGGACACAGGGTGCTGTGGTTAATTTAAAATCTTGAAAATAAAGGGTGTCCTTTTCCTTTCTTAGTCCACATCGAAACGGCTAATTTTCCCGGAAAAAGTCTGTAACTACTTTTCTTGAGAAAAACGATTATTGACAAAAACTGGTGTGATTTTTTCCCTCCTGGATACTCAAAATAGCTCTATTTTGGGCTTGGAGCCCAAAAAAACTCAAGATACTTTTTTTCTTGAATTATGGAAAGCTGCCGTTATACTAAAAATCCAACGAAAAATGCATTTTGAAAAAAGGACGGTTACAACGCTATTTGAGGCGCGTATTAAATTGTTTTATTTTGAAAAAATTTAAGTTTGAAAATGTTCCATTTGGTGACACTGTGCATCCAGTTACGCGGAAAGTAAAGAAAATGCAGTAATATGAAATGAGTAAAATGGAGAGCATAGCAGTGTAAGTTGAGAAGGGGCACACCAAAAGCGCAACCTCAAACCACAAGAAACGCACACAAACCTAGAAAAGAGTGAACACAACCCAACAAACACCGAGCACCAAATCTCAAACATTCGAGAAAACATCTATTTTTAACTTTTTCTCAAATGTTGTTTATGTAACAGAATTATTTATTGAACTATTTTAATTAAAAAAATCTATAAATATAAAAATTAATGACCATTTCCCTTGGTGGTCACATCACGCCTTAACGGATGGACCCATTACACTTATTTTTTTTTATTGTATTTGTTTTTGCCCGGAGAAGGTTTGTAAGAAAGAAAAAGTTAAAAATATTTGTGGAATCCTGACCAGAATGTGTTTTTACGATATGGGTATCAAATAAAAGGTGTTGATGAGAGTTTTCACAAGCAGCAGGTTTCAGGTTCACCTGTGAACCCGTTTCCAAAATATTGACCTTTAGGTGGACCAAGGCTGACCAAAGAATGTGATCATATAATATAGCTATCAAATCAAAGGTGCTGATGAGTGTGTCCGCTAGACTAAATTTTGGCACGACAACGTCTGCCGGGTCTGCTAGTATTAAATAAAATTTAGCTGCATAAATGGAAACTAGCTTTTTATTAAAATAAGTATTTATTTTGTATGATTGGCATCTGTGAATAAATATTTCAATGAGAGCATGTGGATTCCATTTCGATCCACTCCGCTCAGTTTGAGAAAAGTTTAAAAATTCTGCCGTTCGCAATTTGGGAAAATCTCATATATAAAATAGCCGTTTATATAGTTTGAGAACGCTATCAACGGTTGTGTCTCCTCAAATTGTAAAGAACGTTTGAGATTAGAGAATATAATTGGTTCTCAAATGCATCTTAAATAGAGATTAGCTAAAAATGTTTGTTGGGAAAGCATGAAAGTAGAATACATAACTCTTAGTAAGTTTGTACAAATTTCTGCATACATATGAATACATTATAACGTCTACAAGATTGAATAAAATTGAAGGTGAAAGTAAGAGAATAATTTTCAATAGCACTGCCTGTCAGAGATAAATGTAAATTAGTTAAAAACCTTTTTGTTGCAGGTTGACAAGGGTAACGTATGCAGTTACGTATACATAAGTTTTCCATTAATTAAGCAGATTAACCTTAGTCCTTGAGTGTAATGCTATTGCACTTACATATATGTGTGCACAAATATTTGAAGATAACCTTTTCTGAAGATTTCTTAAGTTAACCGCAATGGGAATTGAACCTCGGAGCTTGGATATTCACTGCCGTTATCTCTGAATAAGTTTCGTTTTACTAACAAGTACGTAATTTTTAAATTCGCGGGAATTCAATGTAGAAATAAATTGTAACTAATAAGCATTACCATAACTGAATCAAAATCAGATCTTGATATTTATTATTATTTCTAAGTATTTTGCTGAAATGTTATAAAAGAGTTCTCAGAAGACAACACGCCATATTATTGCAATGAATTTGAAATTCAGAAAAATTTGTGATTCTTCGAAGAATCGCATTTTAGGTAGTCAAGTATTGTTGCCGTATTGCAGCCGATATTAAAAATTAAAGAGCGCCTGTGAAATTATTGGACACACGTTTCTAAAACCACAGCAGAAATAAATTATGCAGTCTTTTGTTTTTATTATTTTCTTTTTTGTTTGAGTTAACGGAAATCCTTCAAAGAATTTTACTTGGTCTTTATACTTAGGTAAATTATATATTTAGTAATAATAATTTTTGGGGAAACTTTACTATTTTACTATTTTTTATTATTGTTTGGAATTTTTCAGGACAGCATCTACAAACTTGACGTTCTTACTTAAGCGTAACATATAAAATATATGACAGACTTTTGTAGATTAGATGTCGTTGATGAAATAAGAATAAGCTGTATTTTGATGCTTTCATTTAAATTATGGCAAAAGATATGAATAACACAACCCGCATATACATAGTCCGGTCAAAATAGACCTTAATTTTAGCAGGGATCTTAGGTTCACCTTTAGGGAGAAAACTACATTGATCCCATGCGTGCTTAACAAACTATTCAGGGTCAAGGGTCAAAGTTTTAGGTTCAGCTCATACAGCTCATCATTATATCTTCTTCGGTATATCTTCTTCGGTCCATAAATTTTTCAAAAAATTTTTCTCTCGAATACTCCCAAAGCCGCCTCGTCAGATGCTGTCAGTGTCCATGCTTCTGCCCCATATAGCAGGACGGGTACGATAAGTGACTTATAGAGTGTTGTTTTTGTTCGTCGAGAGAGGACTTTACTTCTCAATTGCCTACTCAGCCCAAAGTAGAATTTATTTGCAAGAGTTATCTTTCGATGGATATCCAGGGGCCGAATCGTAACAGTCGTGAACGAGAAACTCGTCACGTAAAAAACCGAATATCGGATTGCAACCATCGTGAACGTGTTATCGCTATCGTTAATCGGTATGATTGCAACCGTGAGCGAGTAAGCGAACGTCTAGTTTGTTTGAACTGTCATTCGATCAGTTACTTAAGAACGTAAAAACGCATACTTATTGTGGAAGCAGCTGGTCTTGAAGCATCTGTTTCAGGAAATCAGGTTGTGCCATCCTATGGCAGTTCAAGGCCAGTATCAAGTGCTTCATCTTCAAGTCGTAGCAGTGATCAAAGCTCTAGACAACCAACCTCAGAGAGTTCTTCCTCCCCCAAACGCTCCGCTTCCGCAAATACGCCTTCTCGACCAGTCCCAAGTAGTGCAATGCCTAGAAGAAAGAACAACACAAAAGCAGCACTACTTGAAGAAAATATGAAAATGACAGCAGACCACCAAAAATTCATGGGTCAGAAGTTGGACGGCCTGCTTCAGCTTAACGAGAGACAGTTGAAAATCGATGAGAAGCTGCTGGAAATCGATGAGAGGCAGCTGGAAATTGATGAGAGGCAGCTAGAAATCAGTGAGCGGCAGCTTGCTCTCTCTCGTAGGGTTTTGGCAATAAAAGAGGAGAAGCATAAAGTCAAAATGGCAGGGAAACAGCTTGATCTTCAAATTAATCGGTTGCAAATGAAGCAGAGACAAGATCAGTGAAAGTCGTCCTCCATTCCATCACCACCTCGGCATTCTACATTCTCGTTCATCCCAATTCCTCTTCTTCCTATTTTTCACCCCTTCCATGATCCTCTTTGCTCATCTTCCCTCATGCACTCACCCCTCCCATCAACTTAGTGTCTTATTTATGTGTTTTATGTATCAAAAACATTGAAGTTTTATTTTATTTTTAACAAACAACTAAAACTGAGTGATATATATTAATTTAAATTACCGAAAGTTTAGTTTTTTAAATGTTTAAAAATGTGATGAAATAATATACAATAAAATGAAATAAATGAATTGAATTTGAAAACAAAAGCCAACACTTTTTTCATTACATCCATGTTTAATTAGTCGTCACTTTTTATTTCAAATGCATATAAGTATATACATACTAGTTTGATATCCAATAAAAAAAATCGTTATGCCGAGTTCAGCAATGAGTGTTTGATTTGATCTCGTTATTGTTTGGCCAATTCTAATAAAGCGGCCTTCTCCGCCTATTATATCAGGTTCACTTGGAATTTCATAATTTCTTGGGCTATAACTAACATTAAATTTTAAACAAATGTTGTGAAGCGCTGCACAAACGTTTGCAAACCTAGCCACTTTTATGGGGTCATATCTTCCTCTTTTGTTGTATTCTAAAATTCTCCAACGACCTTTTAGTACACCAATGGTTCGTTCTATGAGGCACCGTGCTTTGGGATGAACTTCATTAAATACAGCTTCTCCTGACCCGTCCGATGGATTTCTGTACGGTGTCATGCACCACGGTTCAAGCGGATATCCAGAGTCCCCTATTGAAGTAAATGAAGGTGTTATATGGCAATCTACACATCTAAAAATACAATCTACACATTCTAAAAATATTTTATATAACACCTAGTAGCCAGGCATTTGACTCCTATTCCTCAGAAAACGATTTTCCATTACCATTCGCTCGTTGGAATTCTTCCATACGAAGGAGTCATGCGCTGCACCTCCGTATTGGCAGTTGATAGTACAATTTTTGTGGTGTGGTCACAAATCTAACAAAAAAACGATCATTTTCTTTTGATTTTCTTTTTTTTTAATAACTCACCAACATAGCATTTAGACTATGGAACCCCTTCCTGTTGAAGTACATATGCTCGTTGACCATTGGCTTTTGTAGTCCAATATGAGTGCCATCAATACACCCAACCACTAAATAATCAAATATCATTAGCTTCACTATTCACTATTTTAACATATTTTTTGTCTACCTCCAGGAATTTTGTAGTTCTCCACAAACCACTCTTTGCAACTTTTCGAGTCTTCTGGCTCGAACCGAATGAATGGACACAATTCCCTCTCCATTTCCAGCAAAACGTTGGCCGACAATTTCGAAACAGTGCTCTGGCACATACCAATCAAATAATCGTTTCCGATTGTATGTTGATAGCCACAACTTGCCAATAATGAGAGACATGCAGCCAGTTGCAGCGCAGGTCGTATAGCCTTTGTATCCTGGCAGTCTATCTTTATTTTGCCTAGAACATACATAAATGCTTCCTTGCTTAGGCGAAATCTTTTGATGAACCTATGGACAAAAAACATTTAAAAATTATAATTTTTTCCTCATATTTCGCGCACTTACGCATTATTTGGTAACGCCAGCGGATTGCTTCTGTCCCGGAGTTGCTTTCGCACAACTCTTTCATCATTTTCTTCATCACTGGAACTTAAATAAAAGAAAAGACTCAAATCCATTTTAATTTCTTTATTTCGTAAATTTTTTTATATTTATTTTGACACTTCCAAAATCTATTGTGACTTAAAAAATAGAAGAAGGAGACAAAAGTAATCGATAATAAATTTTACAATTTCGATACGTCTCCGGTCGACTGTTATCATGTCAATCCGTTCGTTCGACGGACGTCTCACGTAATTTACGATCGTTCGATAGTTGTTTCGTTAACGACTGTAACGATTCGACCCCAGGGCTTACATTGTTGTTGGTATTAATGCTGTTTCCCAGGTATACAAAGTCCCTTACTATCTCGAAATTATTCCTGCCAATAGTGGCGTGGTTGCCAAGACGCGAATGCGCTGACTCTTTGCTTGATGCCAGCAGGTACTTCGTTTTACCGTCGTTCACCAGCAAACCCATTTTTTCCGCTTCTTTTTCTAATTTGGAGTACGCAGAAGTTACAGCGCGGTTGTTGAGGCCAATGATGTCGATGGCATACGACAACAGCTGTGCTCCCTTGTAATATATTGTTCCAGCGCGATTAAGTTCTGCAGATTGTATTATTTTCCCCAACATCAAATTAAAGAAATCGCATGATAGGGGTAGCCCTGCCTAAAACCTAGCTTAGTTTCGAACGGCTTGGAGAGGTCTTTCCCGATTCTGACCGAGCTGGTGGTGTTGCTCAGAGTCATTTTGCACAGCCGTATACGTTTTGCTGGGAAATCAAAATAAGACATAGCGGCATATAGGCAGCTCCTTTTCGTGCTGCCGAAGGTGGCTTTAAAGTCAACAAAGAGATGGTGTGTGTCGATCCTTTTCTCAGGGGTTTTTTCCAAGATTTGGCTTATTGTAAAAATCTGGTCGATGGTAGATTTACCAGGTCTGAAGCCACACTGATAAGGTCCAATCAGTCGGTTTACGTCAGGCTTCAGTCTTTCGCAAAATGCGCCTTATAGGACCTTATATGCGATACTCAAAGGCTGATTCCACGATAGTTGGCGCAGTTTGCGGGGTCACCCTTCTTATGGATTGAGCAGAGAACACTTAGATTCCAATCTTCAGGCATGCGTTCATCCGACCATATTCTGCATAAAAGCTTATGCATGCACCTTACCAGCTCCTCACCGCCGCATTTGAATAGCTCAGCGGGCAGGCCATCAGCACCCGGCTTTATTGTTTTTTTAGCCGTGATATAGCCATTCGCACCTATAACGAGGTGTGGAACTTCGATTCAATCGCCTTCGATTGTGGGGTCGGGTTCGTCCTCTTCTCTGGATTGTTGCTCTGTTCCTCCGTTTAGAAGGGCAGATAAGTGATCCCTCCATAACCTTAGTACTCTCTGAACATCTGCCACCTGGTCGCCGTTGTCATTTTTACAGGAGTTTGCCCCGGGTTTAAAACCTTCCGTCATTCGTCGAATTTTTTGATAAAATTTTCGGGTGTTGCTTCTGCTGGCTAGCGTTTCAAGTTCTTCAATTTCACGCTTTTCTGCTTCATCTCACGGTAGTGTTCGCACACGCTCCACGTTGCTTTATAGGCGTCGTCCTTTCTTTTCACTGCGCCTTGCACTCTCTATCATCGTACCAGCCGTTTTTTTGCACTTGCCGGAATCCAATTACTCCCTCGGCTGCGGTACGAAGTGCTCCGGAGATATGTTCCCACTGCTAATGCACTACGCTGGGTTGAATTGTGCTCTCAGAGAGCAGGTATGCGAGTCGTTCTGCGAAATCATTGGCTGCCCACTGCAGTTTTTCGACGTCCAGCTTTCCTTGCGTTTTTTGTGGAGCCTCTTTTTTTGTACTTAGGCGGATACGAATCTTAGCTGCTTCCAAGTAGTGATCGGAGTCGATGTTCGGGCCCCTCATCGTACGCTCTTGTGAGCATTATGATGAGTTGAACGGTCGTATCAGAAAACTATATATAGCCACTACAAATTTGGAACGTTATCATTCAATATTTTTATAGAATTAGTGGTTTCTTAAATTAGTTGTTATTATATTTTTGTAATGTTGTCATAGCTGTACTAAGTTTGTGTCTTAGGTTAAATAAAAATTAATTTAGAACTAGTTAAATAAATTTTTTTTTCAATTTTTTTACGGTTTCTGACATCCTTCGAAAATTGCTCATATTTTCCGATTGTACAAATTTCAAAAACTTTCGTTATGTCAGTCCTTCAAGATGAAGCATTTGCTTTTACACTACTTTGGTGTAGGACAACGAATTACTGAAGAATAACACGTGATAAAAATAACACTGTAGCTGTACCAACGAAAAAACATGCTACTGAAAAAAATGTACGCACCAAGGTACCTCAACATTTGTGCCCCTACCTTCAAAAGAGGGCACATCAAATTCAAAACTACAGAAAGTTTTGCTTTATAAAGTTTTGCTATCATCGCCTACAACCAAAATTTTAATACTCTGTTGCCTTAAAAGCACAAATTCACAAATATTCAAAATGACCAAAAATGGAGTATCGTATCGTATGAAGATAACATTGAATATTGGAGGAGCACGATAAACCCGCTAACAAAATTTTATAAAAGAAATACCAAAAAAAAATCTAGAGTATCGCTTGAAAAAGCGGTAAATTCGAAGTCCTTCACTTTTCAATGTTCTGAAGAAACTTATTGTCTACATTTTTTCCATCCATTTCATCCGAGGAAATAGTCAATACGTCAAACTAAGTATCTATATGCTTTATACCGGGTTTAATTTATTAACCAATGTGTAGCATCCGAGTACCCAAAAAGGTAAAGGTATGGCAGATTTGCCCATAGGTATGTCCAAAAATATCATTCATTGCCAAAAAAAAAAAAAAAAACCGAAAAACTGGAGCAAAATTTTGCTGGTGAAAAACACTTTTGAAAGAAAAATTCGACCAGATGAACAATATGTACTAATGGTCTGATTTTATAAAACGAAACGCGACGCGAAGAGTCACGTTCACCCAAGTGAAACCCAATTCGTAGTTTATAAATCACTTCGTGACTGTAAGTGACTGTGGGTGAATATGAGTACGTTTCTTACGTTTTTTGGTAACATATAAGAACGCGAACTGACGCGAACAGTCATTTTAGCTGTCAAACTAAACACTTGCTTTTGGGTCGCGTTTGCTGGAATCACTTTACTTATTTCTAATATTTTTTTTTAGCAATTTAAAAAAAAATTAAAAAAAAAAGAAAACAGAAAACAATTTGAGGCATGGGTAATTTGATGATAATTTTTAGAAAAAAACTTCGTTTTCGAGAAAAATCCAAAAAACTTAAAATTTGGACTTTTGACAACTTTTTTTGAGAACAATATATTGGGACTTTTTAAGTTATTTTTCGATATTTGTTTCCTTTAAGGGTCAACTGCTAATAAATTAGTTAAAATTGTGGGAGATAGCTCAAAAGATGGGATTTGGCCTCAGGATCACGAATCCGGAAGAGCTTTTTTAATATTTTGCTTCTCTGGAGATATTTGCAATCAAAGTTGCCAGTTTTCATGTGGTTGTTGTAATTTTATTAGGCAACCACCCGGACTTAAGATGGCATAAAAAAAAAAAAAACTAATGGCGGCGATATACCAACAGGTTATCATAACCTCTAACGAGATTTTTAGCCGAGCTTCTCTTTCCAACTTGTGGTGTGTTGCTTTAGAGTTTTTCCTACAAGTTGGCGGGACCTACAGTTTTTTGCCGACTCCGAACGGCACTTGCAAAGCAAATGAATTTTTTGCTGAGAAGCTTCTCATGGCAGAAATACACCCGGAGAGTTTGCCAAACTACTGCCGAGGGGCGACCCCGTTTTAGAAAAATTATTTTTCTAAATAATTTTTGATGTTACTTTTGCCGGGCATCGAACCGCCACGACTTGGTGTAGAAGGCCGAACACTTAACCGCTACACCACGGCGGCCGCATAGCTCAGGTTTATTTTTATAAGCGCGGCCGAAGGCCGACAACTCAGAAAGGTGTTTCGCACATAAATACCATGGATTCCGCCCCAATTTTGGTATCGGACTCGATTCATGATCCTGAGGCCAAAACCCGTTGTGAGGACCAAATATGGCCACAAATTTGGCCCACACAAAATAAACAGCAACACCAAACAGCGAGGCATCAACAGCAAGGCAAAACCCAACAGCAACCACAGCTTGTACCGACACACAACCGATCACCACAACATGGTCGCACAACATGGTCGAGCCAACACACAACAGTAACATCAAACAAGCCAACTCCAACACGAAACTTCACAACAAGTCGATAGAGCACAGCAAAAGCGAACCACAACAACCAGCTACAACACAAACCTACATGTAACACAACAAGTCGTAGTAACACCGTCACAACATGAAGTCACACGCACAAGCAACTATACGATGAAAGATGTATATAAGAAGCAACACAAGAAGACAAGAGTCAGTTAGCACGGAGCTGCGGTAGTGACAAGACCTACGCTGGATAGTGATAGCTAGTAAATAGGATTTGCCAATATTAGACATCACAATCCGGAGTAGGCGCGGACTAAGTCGTACTTGAGGTGTGCTGGATTTGCCCCGCCCATTATACGCTTAAGGCCGTGATAACCTGTCCTACCACAGTCAGCCGTGGATACGCACATTACCGGCGCGAGTGAAGTGTGAACGCGAGTACAGTCGCGACAGTGTAGCAGTGGGGCGACGTCAACGCCAGCAGTACAACGCCGACAGAGCGACGTCAAGCGCCCACAGAACGACGTCAACGCCATCAGCACAACGCCGACAAAGCGACGTCAACGCCAGCAGCACAACGCCAACGCCAATACGCGACGTCAACGCCAGCAGTACAACGCCGACAGAGCGACGTCAAGCGCCCACAGAACGACGTCAACGCCATCAGCACAACGCCGACAAAGCGACGTCAACGCCAGCAGCACAACGCCAACGCCAATACGCGCAGTCAACCAACAGCAGTTAACCGCCGACACCGTGACGTCAACGCCAGCAGCACGACGCCAGCAGCACAGAACCACGCTAGCAAGGGGGATAACGGGACGCGGCGAACCGTTACCAAGTCAAGAGACCCGTTATCACGCCCGACGTGTAGACACCAAGCCCATAATACCGGCATAGACAGCACAAACGTTTGAAATATTTTGAATTATTGAAATATAACTGTATTTAAGTTAAGTAGAATTAAATAAAGTTGAGAATACGACTTGCAAAAGGGCCCCAAAGTATAAATTTATTGTACAAGGACCCTGGACACGGCGAGTATACCCCAGCATCAGATAAGAAGCATAGGGGCAGGGAAAAGCTTCGTTACAATTGGCGCCCGAGCAGGGACCCTGCAAGTCGTACATCCAACTAATCAGACGGAAAATTCCTGATAAAAATCTACAGAATGAGTGAGCCACTTGATACAACGTGGCTGGATAACGTCTCCAAAGAGCAACTGGTATCCATTGCGCAAGAGCTGGGTACCGAGCATACAGGCACCGCCCGTGAGATCCGCAAGCGCATAGCGACATTGGCTTCCAAGGCACCCACCGACACGGAGATACACGCAAAATTTCTGCTAATGGAGACCACATACAAAACCACAGAGGACACGTCAGACGAAGAAGATGAACCGAAGACACCGATCCCACCGAACCTCGGTGAGGGAGCCGGTAGCGCACCGCAAGGACCACCAGAGAGGGGTTTTTTGACGATCCCAACGCGAACCATGCAACCCCCACATCAGTACCCACCATTAGCAAATGCCGTACCCAACAATTACGCGATAGCCCACGGCGATCAAGTATCGGGCCTGGCAATCGCACCTGTCATCGATCAGGTACGGAAATGGTCAGTAACGTACGATGGTGGACGGGACCCCCTAGCATTCGTAGAACGGCTGGAAGAATTGGCCGAAGTATACATGGTAAACAGAGACCTCCTCCCAAAAACCATGCCCGAATTACTGTGCAACACCGCCCTCCAGTGGTATCGTAACAATAACGAGCACTGGGGCAACTGGGCGGCTTTCAAGCGAGACTTCCTACGATTTTTTTTACCGGCCAGATATTTCGAGCGTCTAGGAGACGACATACGGCAGCGGAGACAACACGCACGGGAAAAATACAAGGATTACGTGTTGGCAATACAAAATTTAATGCGGCACGCCGGGTACAGTAGCGAGCAACGGCTGGAAAGGATATTTCGCAACAGCCATCCGGACTACCTACTGTATATCCGCAGACGAGATTTTAGTAGCTTAACGGAACTCCTCACCCTCGCGGAAGACTATGAGGGAATCCACGAAGGATACCGACGCACGTCCGAGGCACCGCGACGCGAAATGACGCGACACGTAATTGGCGAGAAAGCAACAGTCCCAAGAACAAGCCATTCGCCCCACCAGCAGCCACTACGAGCCATAATTCCGGACACTCAACGCCAACCCCCAGCTAGGACACCTAACAACGGATGCAGAAGGTGTGGCCAGGAAGGTCACTACGCTGACAGGTGTCGAAATCCGAGAAAGTTATTCTGTTGGGAGTGTGGCCGGCAAGATGTACGAACAATAGA
This sequence comes from Campiglossa producta, assembly GCA_964058755.1. Taxonomy (NCBI): domain Eukaryota; kingdom Metazoa; phylum Arthropoda; class Insecta; order Diptera; family Tephritidae; genus Campiglossa; species Campiglossa producta. The sequence continues at coordinate 141,320,664 of CAXKVI010000001.1, forward strand.
GTGCTGCCGTCAACGTTCGGGAAACGAGAGAGGGATTCACCAAGAACAAGGCGCGGTGAACCCACAGGACCCAGCGCCGAAGTACCAGTAACCATGCGTCAGGATCGTGGTCGTCTCTACGCCCTAGTCCAACTTGGTGGGCAACCAGCGGAGGCCATCATCGACACCGGAGCCTCACGAAGTTTCGTATCAACCGTCGTAGCAGAGCGCATGGTAAGTTCAGGAAGTGGAGAAAGAGTAGCCGCGGCCCTCCAAATAACAATGGCCGACGGCACCAGCAGCGAAATATTCGACGCCATAAGGACCGAAGTACGCCTCGGGAAGTCATCACACCGCACCATTCTACACGTAATGCCCGGTGCCATTGATGACATCATAATCGGCCTGGACACACTAGGCGGCATGGGAGCAACAGTATCCTGTGGAGGGAGCCGTATCGTTTTGGCCGACCCATTTGGGCAAAACGCAGCCACACCACGTGTAACCGTACCACAAGCGACGGAAGATAGAAAAGAACCTGTTACGATGAACACTGGTCCACCCAAGAAGACCGCAAAGAAACGCTCACGAGGAACAGGGGGAAGCCAAACTAGAGGTGAGAAGACCGACAGGACAACTCCGGGAAGCCTCATCACACAAACCACCGAGAACAGGGCCTGCTCAAGCTGCCTCCCCAACCACAACCTGGGCCGGTTGATAAAGTCAACCCGCTCAGCTTCCAACAATGAAAATAACTGCATCACCTTCGAGTGTTCTGAGACATGGCAAATGTTGCCCGAAAATCCAAACCACGTAACACCACACAGCCAACGAAGTATCTGTAACCAAATCCGGAATGTACACCAAAACCACTGCGCGACGGCTTTCATCACACCCCCCAGACAAGGTCATAATGCCGGGGGCATACACAATACCAAACCTCAAGGCGAAGCAGACCGCATACGTGAGTTCCTGGCTGAAGAACTCAAAAAGTTCGAGACGATGACCGGGGTGACTAACGTGGCCGAGCATAGGATCAATGTGACGGACGACCGCCCCATAAAGCAGCGGTACTTCCCACACAATCCAGCAATGCAAGGCATCATAAACACTGAAATCGACGAACTCCTGGCGAAGGGGTGCATCGAGCCATCTCGCAGCCCACACAGCGCACCGATCGTGTTAGCCCGGAAGAAGAACGGTAAGTGGCGGTTATGCGTAGACTATCGGCAGCTCAACGCCCGATCAGTACCCGACGCATACCCCTTGCCAAGGATACAACACATTCTAGACAAGTTACGGAGGGCGAAGTACATAAGTAGTCTAGATCTTAAGAACGGCTACTGGCAGATACCCCTGGAACCAAACAGTCGGCCATACACAGCTTTCACGGTACCTGGGCGCGGTCTATTCCAATGGCGGGTTATGCCCTTTGGGTTACACTCCGCACCGGCAACGTTCCAAAGAGCGCTCGACCAAGTCATAGGCCCAGAGATGGAACCACATGCCTTCGCTTATCTGGACGATATTATCGTTATAGGCTCCACGTTTGAGGAGCACATGCAGAACCTACGAGAAGTATTACTACGGCTACAACGCGCCAACCTACGAATAAACCCTGAGAAATGCGATTTTTTCAAAAGGGAACTCCGGTACTTGGGCCACGTAGTCAGCGATAAGGGAATCCACACTGATCCCGAGAAAGTTGCCGCCATCCAGGAGCTGAAGCCACCGACCAACGTCAAGGAAGTGCGCCAATACTTGGGAATAGCATCCTGGTACCGCCGCTTCGTACCTGATTTCGCCACGTTAAGCCAACCACTCACTGCGTTACTTAAGAAGGGAAAACATTGGAGATGGGGAGCTGAACAGCAAGAAGCCTTCGACATCCTCAAGCATAAGCTCACTGAGGCCCCTATTCTCGCATGCCCAGACTTCACAAAGAAATTTACCCTACAGACGGACGCAAGCAACTTCGGCCTGGGAGCAGTACTAACGCAAGACTTGGAGGGCGGTGAACGTGTGATTGCCTATGCCAGTAGAAAGCTAAACAAAGCAGAAGCCAACTACTCGCCCACTGAGAAGGAGTGCCTTGCCATCGTCTGGGGAATTCGCAAAATGAGGCCTTACCTAGAAGGCTACCGATTCAACGTAATAACCGACCACATGTCACTGAAGTGGCTAAACTCCATCGAGAGCCCTTCAGGTCGAATTGCACGCTGGGCTTTGGAACTGCAACAACACGCCTTCGATATCGAGTACAGGAAAGGGAAACTGAACATGGTGGCGGACGCTCTATCCCGACAACCATTGGAGACCCTACTACAGACTACTACAACGAATCCACAATGCAAATGGTGGCATCGACGCGTTGGCGAAATACGCACGAACCCAGAGAAGTACGCCGATTATACTTTACAAGACGGTCAGCTCTACCGTCACATCCCCTGTAGATCACACGACGAAGATACTGTACCATGGAAGTTATGCGTACCAACCCCGCTCCGACAACGGGTACTACAGGAGAACCACGACACACCAAGTGCGGCGCACATGGGCATCCGCCGGACCGTAGCACGGATCGCCAGCAGATACTATTGGCCAGGTATGTTCCGCGACATCAGCCGTTACGTACCACCACCATCACAGCAACCACACACCTCGACTATAGTCCCAAAATCACCACGGCCACCAACACCCCAACACTCACTATCACCGAAAGAAGAAGATGAGGCGGAATTCCCACAACAAGTAGTCACAATTACGGCAGAAGACGCCGAAGGTCCAGTACTGAACCAGTTCCCAGAAATCGCTAAAAGAGTGAGGGAAGGTTTTAAGAACCTAGCAAAAGGCACAGGGAGACCCCGCATACGATTTTGCACACTAAAGCACACGGTAACCATCTACCGGTCGCGAGCACTCATATGCAGAAGAAGAGACAGGGGGGCCTTAGACCTCCAAAGTAAGGGGGGAGTGTGAGGACCAAATATGGCCACAAATTTGGCCCACACAAAATAAACAGCAACACCAAACAGCGAGGCATCAACAGCAAGGCAAAACCCAACAGCAACCACAGCTTGTACCGACACACAACCGATCACCACAACATGGTCGCACAACATGGTCGAGCCAACACACAACAGTAACATCAAACAAGCCAACTCCAACACGAAACTTCACAACAAGTCGATAGAGCACAGCAAAAGCGAACCACAACAACCAGCTACAACACAAACCTACATGTAACACAACAAGTCGTAGTAACACCGTCACAACATGAAGTCACACGCACAAGCAACTATACGATGAAAGATGTATATAAGAAGCAACACAAGAAGACAAGAGTCAGTTAGCACGGAGCTGCGGTAGTGACAAGACCTACGCTGGATAGTGATAGCTAGTAAATAGGATTTGCCAATATTAGACATCACAATCCGGAGTAGGCGCGGACTAAGTCGTACTTGAGGTGTGCTGGATTTGCCCCGCCCATTATACGCTTAAGGCCGTGATAACCTGTCCTACCACAGTCAGCCGTGGATACGCACATTACCGGCGCGAGTGAAGTGTGAACGCGAGTACAGTCGCGACAGTGTAGCAGTGGGGCGACGTCAACGCCAGCAGTACAACGCCGACAGAGCGACGTCAAGCGCCCACAGAACGACGTCAACGCCATCAGCACAACGCCGACAAAGCGACGTCAACGCCAGCAGCACAACGCCAACGCCAATACGCGACGTCAACGCCAGCAGTACAACGCCGACAGAGCGACGTCAAGCGCCCACAGAACGACGTCAACGCCATCAGCACAACGCCGACAAAGCGACGTCAACGCCAGCAGCACAACGCCAACGCCAATACGCGCAGTCAACCAACAGCAGTTAACCGCCGACACCGTGACGTCAACGCCAGCAGCACGACGCCAGCAGCACAGAACCACGCTAGCAAGGGGGATAACGGGACGCGGCGAACCGTTACCAAGTCAAGAGACCCGTTATCACGCCCGACGTGTAGACACCAAGCCCATAATACCGGCATAGACAGCACAAACGTTTGAAATATTTTGAATTATTGAAATATAACTGTATTTAAGTTAAGTAGAATTAAATAAAGTTGAGAATACGACTTGCAAAAGGGCCCCAAAGTATAAATTTATTGTACAAGGACCCTGGACACGGCGAGTATACCCCAGCATCAGATAAGAAGCATAGGGGCAGGGAAAAGCTTCGTTACACCGTATTTTGAGTTATTTCCCATAATTTTAGCTAATTTATTAGCAGCTGACCCCTTAAGGAAACAAATACCAATTTTTCTGACGGGGAACCTAAGCTCTCTACAAAAATTTTAAGTCCAATGCGGAGATTTATTTAACCGCGGTCCTACACCATCTATTACATAACACCCTTATATTACATACAACAATTTGCAAACTTCTATGCAAATATAAACATACATATTTCACATAAAAATATGTCTCCTGACATGTTTCAACGCGGTTTGGCACTCGGTAGCTGCTGAGATGCTGAAGTTTCCCAACTTCAACGAAAACGAAGAATAAACAGTCACAAATGCAAAACAAAACACTCAAACACAAACAAATCCTCACTATAACACTCTTTTCACAAAATTTTATAATTTCATAATTTCAACAATAGAAATAAGGCAAGATCACTAAAACATTTTATTTTACTTTGTGACTGGTTTACATTTTTGTTTGTGTTAGCTAGCAGAATTGCCAACTACCGCGAACGCAGACCTGTCAAACGCAGTGACTGCGTCGTGATAACGTAACTGGATGAACGCGAAAACTTACGTGCTTATAAAGCGGGCTACTCACCTGCCAAGAAATGGCTCAAGAAAAAAACGAGCATATATTTCTTGTGCTTGGTCAAGAAATTTTGACGTTTACCACATTTTCCATTTTATTGCAATTTACGGTTTTAAAAATTTATAAAACTTGTGTCGCGAAATATGTACTCACCTTTGCTGCGAATCTGCACGTTTACCTCAAGAAATATATACGAGCTTATTTATTTCTTGAGGTAAACCGGCGTTGCCAACTATCGAAAAGTGTGGTATTTTTTCTTATGAGCTGAGTATTGGCTCAAGAAAATTTGACGTATGAAAACGTTTCTTGACCATTTCTTGAGCGTTTTTTTATATGGAGTTTGACATTTCTTGGCAGGTGAGTAGCCCGCTTAAATTACGAACTTGAGGGTGATGGTGAGGGTGAGTGACCGCGTCGCGTCTAGTCACCGTGATTTAGAAAATCAGGACATAAATCGCGTTAAAAGTATATACATATCTCTACATATTATAAAACAAAGTCACTTTTTCTGTCTGTTTTTCCCCTTGAATGCTTAAATCTTGAAAACTAAGCAACGGATTTTTATGCGGTTTTTTTTAATAAATAGATTGGTTGAAGAGGAAGGTTTATGTCATTATAACGTGAAGAAATATATAAAGGGGGCGTGGCAATCGGACAAAATGTGGTAAAAAACCATACATTTTTTGTTTACACAGCCATAAATCCTAAACGAATCCACCGATTAAAATGAAACTTACTTGAAGTTAAACTTTGAAATATTTACTTTCGTTCTGCATCAAAAAAAAAGTTGTTTCATATCTTATTTAACCAAAATTGTTTAAACAAAAACAGCACTTTTTCCGAAAAAGCTGTTTGGTTGTTTGTTCGCTGTTAAACGAATGAGCCATTAGAACTTGACAGCGAATAAACACACAAACAGCGTTATGAATGAGGTGGGGTGAGATCGTATGGTGAAAGAACGCTGTTTGTGTGTATGTTCGCTGTCAACCGATTATGCGGGAATCTCACCCCACCTCATTCATGTTGAATTAGATCGTATGGTGAAAGAACTCGATACGCATGTATGTAAGTACATATTGTGGCGAATGTTCTCAAGAATCGCTCATCTCCCAACTCTAGCGTATTTCTATCACTAGCGTCACTACCACAACTACAGCTGCGAGAGGCAGCTCGCGTGTTTGCGAATGTGGCACAAAGAGGAGATGACGATAGATAAACGCTTCGAGAACACTGTTGCACGAATAAACCAGAAAGGTGTAGACATTTCTAGGTTGTGTAGCTGCTATCTGCTAGGGTATATAAACCGCGCAAAGACAACGCAAATCAATCAGTTTATTTTCAAGTGTTGTACAGTGAAGTACTGAACAGTGAGTTAACCCGCGATATTGTACTACGGTTTTTAGTAGTAAATAAAGCGTACTATTTATTAAGCAGAATCGGAGTGTTTTATTTAACGTACAGTGATCGAACTCAGGGAAAATAATCAAGGAATCATCGAATTCGTCACAATTGGTGTCAGAAGCGGTATTGTTAAATAAATACAGGACTATGAGCTATAAGAACATGGATGTGCCACTAAATTCTGGTTACGAGAAGAAGTACATCAGTAAGCGGGTCCTCGTGGAAGAAAGCCAACAAATTCCACCGAAGTCGGAGGCGATCGTTTGGGCAAGGATTGATGGAGATTATGGGACAAACAAATTGTGGGTTGTCGAGGCAGCAAACAAATCAAAGACGGATATACTAGTAGGAAAAACACTGGCTATGACAAAACAAGATGGACGTATACCGGTAAGAGTACTAAATGAGTTTCGATCGCCAATCAAGCTTTCCAAAGGAGCTATATTGGGACAATGTCAGGAGGTGGTTATAAATTGTGAACAGCTCCAGGAAAATGTCTCTACCAGCAACATTAATCTATCAGATGATATCACGGCGTGGACGCAAGATCTCGAAGAAGACCACCAGAGTAAGGCAAAACAACTTCTACTAAAGTACTCTACCATATTTGACAAGGATGGCTCCAAACCAGGTCGGACCAATATAGTGAAGCATCACATTGATACCGGTGACGCGAGACCAATCCGCCAAGCTCCTCGAAGTGTTCCATTGGCCAAACGCCAAGTGGTAAGAGAAATTATACAAGAAATGAGTGACAGCGGCGTGATCGAACCATCAGCTAGCCCATGGAGCTCACCGGTAGTGCTAGTGAAGAAAAAGGATGGAAAAATGCGGTTCTGTGTGGACTACCGGAAGTTGAACGACGTAACGAAAAAGGACAGCTATCCATTACCCAGAATTGACGATACTCTGGACTCACTATCTGGTACGAAATGGTTCTCAACACTGGACTTGAAAAGCGGCTATTGGCAAGTGGAGGTTAAAGATGAAGATAAGGAAAAGACAGCCTTCAGCGTTGGGGAGGGGCTGTGGCAATTTACGGTAATGCCCTTTGGACTATGTAACGCTCCAGCTACTTTTGAGAGACTCATGGATCAGGTATTGAAAGGACTGCATTGGAAAACATGTTTGGTGTACCTGGATGACATCATCGTGCTGGGAAAAAGCTTTGAGGAACACCTCAAGAACTTGGAGGAAGTTTTCCAAAGGATAGCTGGCGCCGGTCTGAAATTAAGTCCCAAAAAGTGTGCATTGTTCAAGAAGGAAGTAAGTTACTTGGGTCACAAGGTTACTACGGAGGGAATTCGCACTGCTAAAGAGAAGATCGAAGCAGTAAAGGATTGGCCAAGACCGAAAAATTTACATGAGCTACGAAGTTTCCTCGGACTGTGCACGTATTATCGTCGATTTGTACCGAATTTCGCTAGCGTAGCCAGTAGCCTTCATGAGTTGACCAGAAAGAATATGTCATTTGATTGGAAGAAGGAACATGAAGTGGCTTTCCAAACCTTGAAGGAACGGCTGTGCACTGCCCCAATGTTAGCGTATCCAATCCCAGGTTCAACGTTTATTCTGGATACAGATGCAAGTGGTTATGCGATTGGAGGAGTTTTGTCACAGATTGTCGATGGGCAGGAGAAGGTAGTGGCGTACTATAGCCGCACAATTGGAAAGCCCGAAAGGAACTATTGTGTAACACGAAGAGAACTACTGGCATTGGTGGAGTGCATCAAACATTTCCACAAGTATCTCTATGGACAGCGATTCCACGTTAGGACAGACCATGCAGCGTTGAAATGGCTTTTGCAGTTCCGTAATCCGGAAGGTCAATTGGCACGGTGGATAGAGCGACTACAAAGTTATGACTTTTCCATAGAGCATCGCAAAGGCAGCAACCACGGCAATGCTGATGCAATGTCCCGGCGACCATGTAACCTAGAATGCAAGCATTGTTCGAAAGCTGAGGCCAAGGAAGATGTTATAGATGCGCGGCTAATGACTATAACATCTACGGACGAATGGAACATGGATCAACTAAGGAAGCATCAGCTAGAGGACCCAGATCTGGTACGTGTGATGCAAGGAATCGAGCAAAACGAACGACCAACAAGAGAGGAGATGTCAGCAGAGAGTCCTGTTGCCAAGTCATATTGGGCACAGTGGAACAGTCTGAAATTGGTATCCGGTTGCTTACATAGAGTATGGGAAAGCGAAGATGGTCAATGCGCTCGGAAGCTGGTAGTTGTCCCAAGGAAGAAAATCTCTGATGTTTTGAATGAGCTACATAATGGCACAAGTGGAGGTCATCTCGGAGTCACGAAAACGTTGGAGAAAGTCAAGCAGAGATTCTATTGGGTTGGTTGCCGGCAGTCGATCGCGGAGTGGATTGCCAACTGTGAGGTGTGCATCAAAGCAAAGGGTCCGAAGTCGAGAAGTCATGGACAGATGAAGCAGTACAACACAGGTGCACCGTTTAAGAGGATTGCCATGGATGTAGCTGGCCCATTTCCTACTAGCAAACTCGGGAACAAGTACGTATTAGTTGTTATGGACTATTTCAGCAAATGGCCAGAAGTTTACCCGATTCCAAATCAAGAGGCAGAAACCATTGCAGAGGTGTTCACTTACAATTGGATAGCGAGGTTTGGTGTACCGATGGAGTTACATTCTGACCAAGGCAGGAATTTCGAATCAGTCGTATTCCAAGAAATGTGCAAGATATTGGGTATTCGGAAAACTCGAACAACTGCATTGCATCCTCAGTCAGATGGCATGGTGGAACGTTTCAATCGAACCTTGGAAGAGCACATGAGGAAAGTAGTGGATAAGTTCCAGAAAGATTGGGATACGCACATCTCCTTGTTTCTGATGGCATATCGCTCGGCAATACATGAAACTACGGGTCAAACTCCGGCAAAAGTAATTTTTGGGAATGATCTGCGGTTGCCAGCTGACTTGAAGTTTGGGATAAATGCTGATGAAGGAATAAATGCCAGGAAGTCCACTAGCATCTTGGAAGAAGAAATGAGAGAAATACACGATCTTGTAAGACAACGGACGAAGATCATGAGTGATAAGATGAAAGCCAGATACGACAAAGCCATCAACTCGGAAGGTTTTAAAGAAGGAGAATTAGTGCTGTTATACAACCCACAACGAAAGAAAGGTTTGTCCCCAAAACTGCAATGTAACTGGGAAGGCCCATATAAAGTAATAAAGCGGATAAATGATGTTGTCTACCGCATACAAACTGTTGGAAGACCACGAAACAAAATGAAGGTGGTTCACCTGGAGAGGCTAGCAACGTTTGGATCAGGAAATGTGTCTGATCGGGACGATCAGACTTAGGTGGAGGGCAGTGTGGCGAATGTTCTCAAGAATCGCTCATCTCCCAACTCTAGCGTATTTCTATCACTAGCGTCACTACCACAACTACAGCTGCGAGAGGCAACTCGCGTGTTTGCGAATGTGGCACAAAGAGGAGATGACGATAGATAAACGCTTCGAGAACACTGTTGCACGAATAAACCAGAAAGGTGTAGACATTTCTAGGTTGTGTAGCTGCTATCTGCTAGGGTATATAAACCGCGCAAAGACAACGCAAATCAATCAGTTTATTTTCAAGTGTTGTACAGTGAAGTACTGAACAGTGAGTTAACCCGCGATATTGTACTACGGTTTTTAGTAGTAAATAAAGCGTACTATTTATTAAGCAGAATCGGAGTGTTTTATTTAACGTACAGTGATCGAACTCAGGGAAAATAATCAAGGAATCATCGAATTCGTCACAATATGTACGAATCTCTCGCATAATTAAATTTCGGACGTACATATGTATGTATGAATGTATTTTCAATTCATGGCCTTATTGGCGTACTGAATTCCATGTAATTTACATTTTTCCGTGCGAAGCCGGAGCGGGTTGCTAGTTAATTATAATTAAAAGTATAGAACTGTGTAATTATAATTATAACTATAGCTAGTTATTTGAAAACCACAAAATTACATTTATTTAAACATATCCAAAGGCTATATCTAATACACCGAGAAAAATATTTCTCATTTTTCTACGATTCACGTAAATCCTGGGTTTCCAAAGCTCAAGGAACCCCCGGAAATTTGCAATGCAATTTTCATGAATTTTCAATTCAATCTCTGAAAATTGTGCCATAACCATGAATGTGTAGCACATTCATGTTATTGGCGAAACAAAAATGTTTAAATATTGCATTTCTAAATCTTTAAAAATTTTCGTTGAGCCATAAGCAAGAATGTATTGTACTTAACCACAGACACCCTGGCGTATACGTAACAATTTTGCTCAACATTTGTGTATTTGGCTCAACGAAAATGTTAAAAAATTTACTTTGGAAATTTTAAAAGAGGAATTGAAGGAATAGGTATTAACCTAAAACCTATATCAGTGGAAAGAGAATAATGAGAATATAACTTGCAAGAATATATCTACGTCAAAATCTAAAATTTCATATTTTGCGAGAGCAATAAACTTTCAAATACGAATTCCCAAAATTTTAATTTTGGCATCTTCATGCTTCTGCAAGCGAGCGACGATTTGCAAAAAGTTCAACTATGTGTCAAAAAATCTTGCTTGTCAAATATATGTTTACTGAAATACAAGCACAACCATGAGCTATGTACTGTTTGACATTGATGTTAAATTAAACTAGACAATACCATTCTTTTTATTCAAACCCTTCTGGAACAGCTAACCCGTAAGCCAATAAAAAGACAGAAAAGAGAAAATACAATGTGTAAAAGGAAAAAAAAACATACAGACATGCTTTGTTTGAGATTTAGATTTTCGAAAACAGATTATGTGTTGTACGAACAAAGTCAGGGAAAAGTGCATCCAATTAGCTCCAAACATTTAGGCTGGACATATGATATTCAGGCTCGCTCACTTACAGGCATTGGCACATGTTCGGTTACTCTGTATACAATAAGATTAGGTCTGATTATTTGCAGAGAATCATGGATCAATCCTACTAAACCATATTGTAAGTTTTCGAGACACCACTGCCTTTTGAGTTTTTGGGATCCTCGAAGCTGTTGCTGAGCATTCAAATTGAATGCATACACGTTAACGATTTTCTCCCTCACATTCGGGTTAGGGGGCTTAGAATATAACCCCTGTCTTTCATAAGAGATGACTGTGTTCCACGCTCTCGAGGAGTGTTTGAAGGCTCTTTCGCTGCGTCCATCATTGGTGCTCCCATCATAGTTTAACAAAATTTTCATTTAAACCGAATTTCACTTTCAATTGCAATAATAAGCTTAAGGCATTCGTATGGAATAAAATAATAGCCAACAGCACCTGATGAAAATGCATATTCGATGACTCTCTTTGGTCAGAAGTAGTACAATTTTTGCAGAGAACATTCTCAAATGTACTCGTGCATATGCTGGTATATCATAGAGGTATGTAGTTGGTATGCATTCAGGCGTTCCAAAAATGCTATTTGTATGTCCCATTTCATCTGGTGATGTTAAAGATCCCTCAACCCAAAAGCATTCGTTTGTAATTATCACAAGTCCTGCAGCACTCACCACATGTACCATTCACTATAATACCACAATAACAACGTTATCACAATCAATTTTTTTGTTGTTGTGGTTGTTTTAATTGCATTTTTCTACTTTCAATTTTACTTACAAAGCAAAAGCAATACGTATCCCACATCACACACTTTTTTCATTCATTCTATCTCCATTTCACTACAGTTATGAAGGTATGTACAAACATATGTATGTATTTTTATTGTAGAAGTACATTGTTTACATTAATTCTGTATAATTGGCAAGCATACTTTAAGGGTGCTTATGTGTACTTATACCCCTTTTACATTATTCAAGTCTTGAATTCAATTCTGCCGCGACATAGGCGAAGGGGGTGAGAAGCGAGGGGAAGAGTACACTTGAAAGCGTACCGTCAACTCGTTTTAAGTTTTTCTTGCTATCTCTTTCACTCCTCCTTGTACCCCCATATTTTGTTTCATAATTGCTTTCAAGAAGAATTGACAAGTGTAGACACGAATAGAAAGCACAAAAGAGAACGCCAGCAGAGTTGAAAGCAATACTTGACAAATGTAAAACCGGAGTTAGAATTGCATTTCTATCTTTATGTGCTTGTAATTGTCTACTTCAATGCACCCGCTGTAGTGCAAAGTGGTATTCTTGGCCTATAGTTAATGGAGTACTTACAAAGTGATCTTCGGTACTGCCGCATTGGATCAACACATATGTATTTCGATACTAGTTTGTAGTCATCCGATGATTGATCATCGGCCAATTACGATGCGTTTGCAATAGAGAAATTTCAATAAGTAAAACACTACCTTATAGCCGTGGGAGCTGTTGCAGGATAGCTTCTTATATATTTTTACCGAATTTCAATAATGTAACATGCATAGATATTTTCATATATACCCTGCAGGAAAAGTATCTAGCGTAAAAGTAACTTTAAGTTGCTTACCAATCAACTAGTGCTGTATATTTACTGTAAATTTTCATATACTCGGACTAACTATTTTTGTTCGACGATGGCCGGAATCCGGTTAGTTATGGTTACCTCTGCATAAGATATCAACCAACTACTAACTAACTACTTTTCAACCAAAAAATAGCCAAAAGACAAATTATTTTTTTTTATAATTTTTATTTATTTACTTAAAATTTTATTTTATCTTTTCCATTCCTTTTTTAATTCCCCCATTTTACTCTATGTGTATCAAATTTATTCTTTAGAAACCAGCTACTATTTGTATTTACCCAATACCGAAAAAGAAATTACAAGCTAAAAGACGGAAGCAAACGAAAAACTAAACATATTTTCATAGCCGAAGGCCTTAGCTGCCAGCGCTATATAAAATTATTTGTTAGCTATAGTTTTTAAACTTAGCTATCAATATTAATAAAAAAAAAAAACATATTTTCGGACTGCTCTGCATTACTTGTGGCGTAGTTAGACGTTAGTCATTCCCCAATGTGCCTAAAATGCACTATTTCCTACAATTGCCACAAAATAGTTATTTATAAGCTAGATGTTTTTTTGAAATTGACATTTTTTTACAGCAGGGTATATACTATGAACAATTCCATTCCATTTTCAACGCTTTTCTTTTGATATCCATATCACACAAACACTTTCCAGGGCCTTCCCTTGTTCGCGTTATCGATGATATCTTGCAAGCGGGTTCTCACACAGGACCGCTCCCTGATTAAGCTCTCATCAATACCTTTCATTTGATACCCACAAAGCATACACACTTTCTAGGACCACACCTGATGCACATTTTGGATCATAAATATCAATTCAAAAACATTTTCTCGACCCCAACTCTGCCGTCCTATTTAAGAATGGGCATATTTTTTCGAAAATTAGTTAGTTATATAGGTGGACGCGTATTGAAATCCAAATTTATTCATGCAAAAAAATTTTGCACATTGCAAGAGAATATGAAGTTATTGCTGATTTAAATTCCTTCATTTGCAGTATCTATTATATATAAATGCGCAAACATAACTGGTTCCTCCCTTTTTTGCAATAACCACAATTCTAAGGTATATAAAATTTGGTATGTATCGATATGTCTCGCCGAGAAGGGTGGCCGAAAACAAACCAAAAATTAAAAAAAATTTATTATAATATGATTTGAAAATCACACCACTACATGTGATATACACGCATTCGCTTTATAGAGCCGCTGTTATGGGTGTATGTATGTAGGTATGACCACTTGCATTGTTGTGTTTGCATTCATTGCAGTAGGGTGAGTTGTTTTGTTGGCAGCAATAAGATAACATGAGCCAGCGCGTCAACTTTATTGAGCTTAGGTACAAACAGTGTTTACAATAACAAAATCTGTGCGTGGGGATTCAGAGAAGCAAATTTAAAAAAAAAAAGCACAAATAAGCTAGATCATGCACAAGGCCCTTCGTGGCTAGACTTAGTAAAATAAAATAAAATGGAAAATTGATAAAATTAAAAAAAAAGTAAAATCAGAAATAGAAAAGTGATTGAAAGTAAAAAAATAAAATTTGTTGGAAATGAAAGGAAAGGGAATAATATTAAATAAATAAAAATGAAACAAAATGAAATAAATAAAATATTAAATTAAGAAAATAATGGGAAAGGAAAGGGATGGATAAAAGGAAAATTAAGGTAAGTTAAGGTAAGGAACGGAAAATATGACAGAAAAATCAAAGGGAAAGGAAAGGAATGGAAAAGAAAAAAGGAAGGGAAGAAAGGAAATGTAATGTAGGTAAAGCAGTGGAAAAGAAAAGCAAAAGGAGAAAGACAAAGAAAGGAAAGAAGAAAAAAAGAAGGGAAAGAAAAGGTAGCGAGGAAGAAGGTATGGAAAATAAATGAAAATAAAAAGAAAGAAAAATAAAGGAAAGAAAGGTAATGAAAAGCTAAAAAAAATAAGTTAAGGAAATGAATGAAAGAAAAAGAAAAGCAAAGGAGTTGCGGAAAGGAACAAAAGAAAATAAGGAAACGGTAGGAAAGGAAAGGTAAGGAAACGAAATGACAGGAAGGGAAATTTAAGAAAAAAAGTGAAAGAAAATAAAGGTAAGAAAAAAATAAAAGAAAAGAAATGAAATGAAAAAAAAAATGAATAAAATGAAAGGAAGCAACGGAAACGAAAGAAAAGGAAAGAAAAAGAAAATAAAAGGAAAAAGGAATGTAATGGAAATGGAAAGAAGGATCAGGTAAGAATATAAAAGAAACGAAAAGAAAGAAAAAGAACAGAGAAGAACAAAAAAGAACAAAAAAGAAAGAAAGAAAGAAGGGAAATAAAATGAAATGAAAGAAGAGAAAAGGAAAGAAAAGGAAAAGAAAGGAGAAGATAAGGAAAGGAAATAAAAGGGAAGAGAAGGAAAGAAAAGCAAAGAGAATAAATTGAGATGAAAGGAGAGGAAAGGAAAGGAAATAAAAGCAAATTAATGCTAAGGAAAGGAAAGGAAAGAAATACGTATGAAGACGACCTAAGAAGAATAAATAATTATCAACACTGAAACTATATTACTGAATGATGTAAAGAGGGAGGAAAAGGCAAAATGAATAGGAATGTATAGAAACCAAAAATATACAAAATATGGAAAAGAAAGGCAAATTAAGGAAATAGCAAAAAGGTAGGAAAATAAAATAAGGTTTTGTGGTTGAATTTCAACCACTGGGCGAACTCTATCTACATAAATTTTCCAGAAATCCTAATAAAAAATGTGGGTATGTACAAAAATGCCGCAGTATCTACACTTTTAGTAGGAAACAGGTTGAAATAAAAGCCGGTTTCCTACTCAAAAGCGACGTATCTGCAATATTATTTGTAGATACTGCTTTTTTAAATATGAGTCTCAGCTTTTTGATGATGGGGCTCCTTTTATTAATAGCAGTATGTATATACCCACGTTCTTTAGTAGGCTAGAATCAATTTTTTGGTGTTCGAGAGTAACGTATCTGCATACTGTCCTTAATAATTACTTATTATTATTATAAATCTGTAGATACCCTAGTTCATCAGTGCCTTTCCTACTAAAAAGCAGTATCTGCGTATATACCGCTATTGAATAGGTCTTCTGCCAAATTTTGCTTTGAATAGAGTGCAGTATCTACAGTTTCGCATATACAGAAGCCGAAATCAATGTTTTTTTGCATAAATGGAAAGATCACATCAAAAATAGTCTAATTCGGTAAATTTTGATTACAAAAATAAAATATCTCAAAAAGCCCAGATATAAACACGTTTTGTTGAATATTTCGGTTTGAGCTAGAATGTAGATACCCACATTCTTTAATAGGACGGCAGAACTGTATATACTCGTACCTTTTCAGAAGATACTCAGATAAGGGAATATTCTACTCTCTTAACACCCGTTTAGCTTTGGTCCAATCCTACACAAACTCCAGAAATCACTATTGCAAACAAGTGCTACGAAAAAAGAACATGCTCTTTAAGTCTCTGATCATACCTGTCTTGATATACGGTTCGGAATCATGGATAGTCTCAAAAGAAGATGAGATGACTATTTGAGTATTGAGGAGAAAAATTCTCCTGAAGATTTTGGATCATCCACCAACTCGAAAGATATATGGGCATATATACTCAGGCGACGACTGGAAGCAAAGATGATTCATTATATTTCTATTTAAAATCATTCAGTTAACATGTTGTGTTTCGCTGAATAGCCAATCGAGTTTTAAAGTCCTCTCTTGAAGAACTAAGTTTACCCTGTATAGGACTCTCGTGCCGTTTTTTGCATATCGTTTGGAATCTGATACCTTTTTTCTGAAATTTCAATAATTTTTTGTAAGTTATGTAGTGAACGTGTTGCTTAAATACATTGTGAATTTCAGCTCTAAAACATTTCAAAAATAGATTTTTGTATGTTTGTGTGAAAACTTGTTTCAAAGCATTTTCCATAAAAGTTTGCCAACAAACACATTGTAGTACGGCTATAAACATGCAGTAGGTACTGAATTTCGTATTCAAACATGTATGTATGTATGTTATGCATTGCACATACTCGAATGTAGCTGTTCTTACTTTATTATATTATGGAAAATATTTACAACCTAAAATCTTTGCACCACTATGACAGTATAATTGGTTCTTCGTTGCAACAACAATGTTTTCAAATACGAAAGGAACTGATTTTTCATTTCAATAGCAATGTTTTAAAAGGTGCCATGACAAAATCCCAAATGGCAAAATCCCAAGTAAAAAAATTGGGATTATGACACACCCCCTGCAGTGTCATAATCCCAATTTTTTTTACTTGGGAATATGATACTGCAGTGGAGTGTCATACTCCCAATTGGGTTTTTGACACCTTTGAGCTGAAAAATTAGAAAAAACTCAAGCCTGTTCAATACTTTTATTACAAGATTTATTTTCAAGTTTTTTGCCAGAAACAGCATGGCGTAGCCCAGGGTTATTTAAATAAGCGCGGCCGAAGGCCGCCAACTCGGAAAGGTGTTCTGCACAAAAAAAGTATGGATTACACAAAAGAGTCACCACGCAAGCAACCACCTGGACTTGGCATGGCGTAGCCCAGGGTTATTTAAACAAGCGCGGCCGAAGGCCGCCAACTAGAAAAATGTGTTCTGCACAAAAAAAGTATGGATTACACAAAAGAGTCGGATCCGTGGCATGTCCCAAGCTTCATATTTGGGATTTTGTCTTATTTTTATTTGGGATTATGACACCCAGTCTACAGTGTCATAATCCCAAGTAGAAAAAGAGAGTGTCATAATCCCAATTTTTTTACTTGGGATTTTGCCACTTGGGGCTATGACATGTCACCGTTTTCAAATACGAAAGTTTGCAAAAAGTAGGTAGATGAGAAACATGCAAATATTTAATAATAAAAATAAATGAGATGACAATTGGAAACAAAATAGGAATGCAGCCACATTAAAAACCCCAATAAAAAGCCCGACGAAGTATACGCTATCGTTTTTTAGGTTGGGCGCCACCTATCATATTTTCCACGTACTTAATATCGCTTTGTCAAGTTATAGCGATACCTGCAAACAATCGATGTCATGTTGCTTATCTCATTTTTCTCCTGCGTACCGTTATGTAGTTTTCGGAACTTGTAACTTTTAAATATTTCCTACACAAATTTTTAATTTTGCTTTCATTTTCATGCATCATCAAGCAACGGTTTCAAATGATTAAACATTTTGTAAATGAAACTCACGAAAGTTGTGTAAATACGAGATTTTAATTCTTCGGTAAGTGTGATTGCACGAGTTACCGCTCCCCTGACTTTATTCGTATGCAAGTATGTATGTATATTAGGATGGGTAAAAAAATATCGATTTTCGTTTTTTTCGAAGGGTATACAGAAATTCGTTTTCCTTACCATTAAAGCCCTTATTTTTGAGCGTGAACGTGGGTGAGCGTGAACAATTTTCTTTTGTGTAATATGTTGATATTACTCCACTTTTCCAAAAAAAAATCATCCGTAAGTGGATAAACAACTAAAATATCTTTGATATTACTGCATTTAAACTTAAGTGAAAGTGTTAAATATGCTTTGAAATGCTTATTTTACTATCTCACAGTGAATTGTGTGCGAACGCAAAGTGACACAAACCCTTCGCAAGTGAGTGTTGAAATTTGGCAATTACCACGCCAAACTGTGATTTTTTTTACATTTTTTGGAGAGTTGAAGTCATTTGACAGATGTGCGTGAACACACAAAAGAATTGATTTGGAATTCTTTTCCCCTGCGCACGCAATAGAAAGTCTCACACGGAACTGTATGAGATGAGTTTTTATGATAATGGGAAAGCGTGCCTAATCGCCGTTTTCGCGAAAAGCTTCTATGTAAATGAGTCTGTCTTCTCACCCAAAAATCGTGCAGCCAACTTTTACCCCAGTACTTGCAGGGAAATGAAGGCTCTACAAAAAAGTCGAACAATATTTTTTCAGTTGCGTTTAGACAACGCAATGTTATATATACATTGGAAATAAAATAAAACTTCATAAAAAACTCATATTTCGTCATTATACCTCATTTATGGTCAGGAAATCGAATTTCTGTATACTCTTCAAAAAAAAAGAAAATTGATGTTTTTTAGCCCACCCTAATGTATATACATACTGTGGCGAATGTTATCAAGAATCGCTCATCTTCCAACACTAGTGTATTTCCACCACTAGCGTCACTACCACAACTACAGCTGTTTAGATACATGACGTGAGAGCGAGAGAGGGAGAGGCAGCTCGCATGTTTGCGAATGTGGCACAAAGAGGAGATGACGGTAGATAAAAGTTTCGAGAACACTGTTGCACGAATAAACCAGAAATGTGTAGACATTTCTAGGTTGTGAAGCTGCTGTCTGCTATGGTATATAAACCGCGCAAAGACAACGCACTTCAATCACTTTATTTTGAAGTGTTGTACAGTGAAGTACTGAACAGTGAATTAACCCGCGATATTGTACTACGGTTTTTAGTACTGAATAAAGCGTACTACTTATTAAGCAGAATCGGAGTGTTTTATTTAACGTATAGTGATCGAACTCAGGGAAAATAATCAAGGAATCATCGAATTCGTCACAATTGGTGTCAGAAGCAGTATTGTTAAATAAATACAAGGACATTGAAAAAGATAACAAGGACATTGAAAAGGATAGCAAGGACATTGAAAAGGATAACACGGACATTGAAAAGGATAACAAGGACATTGTAAAGGTAACAAGGACATTGCAAGGATATGGCAAAGTTTAATGACTTGAAGATCCAACAACTCAAAAACGATTTGGAGAAACGTGGAATGGTAAGAACAGGCAATAAGCCAGAGCTACAATCACGTCTACGCGAGGCTATGGAAGCGGAAGGAATCAACGTTGACGATTATGCTTTTCAGCTTTCGGAAGAGGGAGCGACGAAAATAGAAGAGCAAAAGGATACTCCGGATTCAGTGACAAATGTGGACACAAACTCGCTGTTGGCTGTATTGGCTCAGACGTCGACGAATATAACATCAAAGTTTGAAGAACAGAAAGCTTGCATGGCATCTAAGTTGGAGCAACAGAAGACTTATATGTCATCAAGGCTGGAAGAGCAGGATACACGAATGTCGTCGCAAATTTCGGCACAGGTATCCTCGCAGATCTCCACTCAACTGGAAGAACACAAGGCTTATATGCCATCTCATCTGGAGGCACAAGATGCAAAGATTGCAGAACTTCAAGATAAAATTGACGCTGAAGTTAATGCGTTGAGAGGACGGATCCAGGAGTTGCAGCTAAATCGTCCAACTGTTTCAACAAGCGCTCCCAAGGTAAAAACCCCATCATTTGACGGTTCTGTTCCTTTCCAGGTATTTAAGCTACAATTTGAGAAGACAGCAGCTGTGAACAACTGGTTCTGAAGACAAAGTCGCTGCACTCTTCGTAGCATTGAAAGGACCGGCAGCCGAAATCTTACAGACAATTCCTGATGGCGAACGAAACAACTATGAAGCATTGATGGGTGCTGTGGAGAGACGTTATGGTAGCGAGCATGGGAAGCAGATTTACCAAATAGAGCTACAAAATCGCTGCCAGAAGCCCAATAAGAAAAGAGCGGTTACTCACTGTGGATGCTGGCGCATCTCATTCCATCATTAGAAGTGACTTGGTCCATAAGAGAGTAAGACCATTGCAGGATGCAACGTTGCAGACAGTGACTGGTGAAAGTAAGCTAGTCCAGGGAGAAGTGCGGTGCAAAGTTGTGATTGGGAATGTGACTATATATATATATATATATATAAAGCTTTATTAACAAAGACAATTGATTGTACAATAAATACAAGCATATATCTGAGCAATTACATAGTACGGTACCTCTGCGCCATATAGGCTTGATAGAGGATATCTGGCTTGTACAAGTGTTAGGTTGGAAAACATACATACATATATAAAAATAAAAAATATAAATTTAATGATAAATAGTTACTTAGCATTTTGGGAGAGACCGCGATGGCAACTACGGGTCTGAACTCCTCCCAAAAGACATCTCCCCGACGCTTTGCGTACTGGGATAAAAGGAAGGCTGCAAGGATCCTGAAGAAATATGAGGGAGCATCGCAGGATACACTATCGCTGAATGAAAGGAAGATGGTGGAGAAAGCGAAAGCTCTGATACCAAATTTCCAAAGGCCCTATGCGCCTAAAAGGCTGAACGGGAATCCCTTCAAACGCCAGAGATCGGACGGAGAGGTGGATCCCCATCCGAAGCGGCATCAGAATATCCCAGTAGTGGGCAAACCCAGCTTTGCTGAAGTGACCAAGGACAGGATCCTTAAAGGTGTCATTGATCGAGGCAACGACCGTTGGTCCATCCCTAGAGACCGGTGGCTGTATGTCCGGAACGAAATTGGCAGGGCCCTTCTCGACATATGGCGTGAGTCTCCGGGTAGTCCACCGCGGGGTACAGACGCGGGTTGGCACCAGGGTCAGATTAAAGTTTTCGCGTGTGAGGATGCAAGAACTGTTGCACTGTACAAGGCAGCAGTTGCAAGACTGGGTGAAGTCTACCCAGGGGCAAAAATCGAGGTCGTCGACTGGAAGGACATTCCGGCCCGGCCAAGGGCAAGGGCATGGTTTCCTGCCATCCCTGCTGAACCGGAGAATATTCTTGAGATGCTGCAGGCCTGGAATCCGTCTCTCCCGATGCAGGACTGGAGTGTCAATCTGGTCGAGGGTGAGGTTGGGCCTCATAGCCAGGTGGTTTTAACTTTGAATAAGGAGGCACTCGAGCCCCTTAAACGGTGCAACGGACGAGTGCATTATGGAATGGGTCAGATCGTGATCCACGTATACCGTGGCGATGCACAACGCGCTGCCATTCCGGCCGCTTCGAAGGACTCGGAAATCGAAGGACCAGAAGAGGAGGCAGGGGTGTCAGACGCGGAAAGTATGGTATCCGCCACGTCAAATTGCGAGGAAGCCGTGAACGACTCGGCGATGGAAGATAGCCTAACGGACGCGGAAGACCTCGACCGCACGGTGGTGGAGGGCAATCCGGTGCACACTAACGTTGATGCCGCTTCAAACAGTAGAGATTCCGCCACGCCAAATCGTGCAGATAAATTGTCGTTGAGAGATAGGCCCCGGGACGGGGTAGACCTCCACGACGGTACGACGGTGGTAGGGAAGTCTGAGCGCTCTCATGTTGGTGGTGCTTCAGATTAACCTGCACAAATCTAAAGCAGCCTCAGCTGCCCTAAGCAGTCGTCTTTATAAAGGCGACGTAGACGTGGTCCTTATCCAAGAACCCTGGGTCAACAACTCGAGGATCTGCGGATTGGGGACTAAGGGTTTCAAGCTCATCCGACCCAGCGAGGAGGGCAAAGTCAGAACCTGTATCTTGGTTAAGTCTGAGCTGAACACCTTTCTCTTACCCAACTATTCAAATGGTGACGTTACAGCTGCCAGCTTAACGGTCGGCAGCACCAGCCTGACGATGGCGTCGGTCTACATGCCCTATGACGCCGAAGAACCTCCTCCACAAAAGGAGGTGAAAGATCTGGTGGAAAATTTCTGCACGGGTCATCTTATTATTGGAGCTGACGCTAATGCTCATCACGTCCAGTGGGGAAGCTCCGATATTAACGCTAGGGGCGAGTCTCTGTTTGACTACCTACTAACAACTAACCTGGTGGTTTGTAACGTGGGTAACGAGCCTACTTTTATCACTAAAGCCCGTAGGGAGGTCATAGACCTCACTATTTGTAGCGAAGGCGCTTATGAGTGGGTTAGGAAATGGCGTGTTCTTGAGGAGCATTCATTTTCCGACCACCGGTACATAGAAATTGCCTTAGATTTTTCTGTTGAGCAGCCAGTTATGAAACGCAATCCACGCAACACTAATTGGCAGCTACATAATCAAATATTAGTTAGGGACCTACCAGTGTTACCCCCACAAGCTCCATCATCAGTAGGAGAACTGGATGATCTGGTTGCGACCTTTACAACGGCGCTCTCAAATGCCCTAGAGCAGGCTTGTCCAGTGCCGAAACCACGCGGTAAACATAGACCACACTGGTGGTCCTACGACCTGGATTCGCTCCGCAAGTCCTGCAGGAAGCAATTTAATAGGGCCAAGAGCCTCGGTACGGAGCCTGAATGACTCGAATATAAAGTTAAACTGAGGGCCTATAAAAGGGCCCTAAGGCAGGCGAAGAGAACTTCGTGGAGAGATTTCTGCACCGGGGTCGAAAAGGTCGATGATACGGCGAGACTTAGACGAGTGCTCTCAAAAACTCAAACAGCCATTAGCTATTTGCGGAAGCCTGACGGATCGTGGACTAGCACGGAAGGGGAAACCCTGGAGCTGCTATTGAATACACACTAGAGCGTATCACCAAAAAAAGTTGAAAATGTTCCCCCCCAGTTTGAACACTTACCTTATGAGGTTTTCAAAAAAATTTTTTTTAATTTTTTGTCACCCTGTAAAAACAGCGAAATTTGTTTTTTTCTATAACTTCTATATTTCCAGTTCGATTTTCAAAAGTGATACATTTTTAGAAAGGTATTCACCAAGGCAATATTTCATCAATAGTAACTTTTAGCCCTTTTTTTTTAGTTTTCCGGAAAAAAATTTTTTTTTCAAATACAGGGTGTTGGTTTTAGTAAAAATAGAATAAAAACTGAACTTGGCATGAAGGGCTAAAAGTTTCTATGGATGAAATCTTGCCTTGGTGAATACCTTTCTAAAAATGTATCACTTTTGAAAATCGAACGAGAAATATAGGAATTATAGAAAAAAAGAAATTTCGCTGTTTTTACAGGGTGACAAAAAAATTAAAAAATTTTTTTTTGAAAACCTCATAAGGTAAGTGTTCAAACTGGGGGGAACATTTTCAACTTTTTTTTCCTCCATACACCGTGATACGCTCTAATACACACTTTCCGGGGAACTTGCATGAAGCACCTTTAGCATCCGCAACAAATATGGCAGTGAATATACCCATCACGGAGGAAAGGGTAAGGTGGGCGATCAAAAGCTTTGAGCCGTTCAAGGCTGCTGGGCCAGACGGGATTTTCCCCGCACAACTCATAAACACTTTGGAAACATCGGCTAACAATATAATACCAACGCTAAGCCTACCAGAACTAAATGGCGTGCGCCTGAACTTGGCTGACAAAGCCAAATTCCTAGGCATAGTTCTGGATAGAAAGCTTAACTGGAAGGAGAATGTCATCCAGCGCCAGAGGAAAGCGTGCATTGCACTTTACACCTGTAAAAGAGCCATTGGCAAAAAATGGGGGCTCAGTCCCAAAATCTGCAGATGGATTTACACTGCGATAATCCGGCCAATTATGCTGTATGGAGTCGTGGTATGGTGGCCTGCGCTGAGCAAGGCAGCCAACCTAAACCTGTTAGGTAAAGTCCACAGATCTAGCATGATCTGTATAAGCGGCGCGTTGAGAACAACGCCCAACGAAGCTCTCCAGGCCATTCTTGGCATTTTGCCACTCGATCTGGAAGGGTACCGGGCAGCGGCAGCATCGGCTCTGCGTCTAAGGGAAACTTCCGGCTGGGGCGCAGGCACTACTGGACACTCCGGTATTCTGGATTCTTACAGCTTTCTCCCTCCGAGCACGGACCGTTGTGCAACCACAACAGTCGGAGATAGCTGGTTCAGAATAAACATTCCCAGCAGGGAAGACTGGGAGAGGACGGATCGGTGTCCTGCTACTAATGGCGGCATTTCCATATACACCGACGGTTCGAAGTTGGACGGCAGAGTTGGAGGAGGGATTTATTCCAAGGATCTGGACCTTGAGCTTTCCTTCAGACTGCCTGATCATTGCAGCGTCTTCCAGGCTGAGGTCTCAGCAATCATGGACGCCGCGGCTTGGATAGGGCAACACGCTATCGAACAGAATATCGTTATTTTCAGCGATAGCCAAGCGGCAGTCAAATCCCTTGGCTCTTACTTGTTCAACTCTGAACTGACGCTCAGCTGTCGTCGATCTCTTCAGGAGATGGCCCAACAGAACCGCATGAGCCTCACATGGGTCCCGGGACACAGGGACATCGAGGGAAACTGTAGGGCAGACGAACTTGCTAGGCAGGGCACGACCAAGCAGGTTCTTCAGGATAAAGAACGCTTAGGTATGCCCTTTGCCACATGCAAGCTAATGCTGAAGGAGCATACACTCCGACAAGCCAATGAAAGATGGCTTTTATCGCCAGGGTGCCGAGTATCCAAACAATCCTGGCCAAAATGGGATATTAAAAGATCTAAATATATTTACACCCTAAGAAGAAGGGATATATCTATATTAATAGGGGTTTTAACCGGGCACTGCCTTATTGGAAGGCACGCAGCAAGGCTGGGTGTACCCTACCGACGATGCTGTAGGAGTTGCAAAGATGATGAGGAGGAGGAAACGGTGGAGCATCTCATCTGCAACTGCCCGGCTTTAAGCGGCGCGAGAAGGCGCTTTTTCGGAGTTTCCTTCCTGGATAGCCTACGCCAGGTAGCGGAGCTGGACATAAAGGACTTGATGGCTTTCATCAAGTCATCTAAATGGTTCGAGGAGGTGTAACGGTGTCGGTTTTAGGAGTGTCAGCCCCGGGATTCTGCTATGTGGAGAGTCCCAATAGCACTGGGATTTTCCATATGGCCGGGTCCCGGGACTGACTTTCCTAGTGTTGATGGTATCACAACGGGCCTTTTAATACTGGCCTAGGTGTGCCTTTGCGGCAGCCACTTCTACCTAACCTAACCTACTTAGCATTTACTCTGAGGAATCAATTAAGAAGCGATTCGATGCTATCTAGAAGATAGCGCTTTAGCTGAATTTTGAAACTAGATATACGACTCAACGTTTTGATATTACTGGGCAATTTATTAAATTGGTTAGATCCCGCAAATTATATTCTTTGTTTAGAAGTCTCTAATCGACATCTAACTACTCTAAGCATTTCGCAGTTTCGCGTGTTGAACACTGATTGGTTTCGATCAAATCTTAAAACATGATAGCCCATATTATTAATATTTTTATAAACGTAGATTAAAAGTTGCTTTTTATACAACCCAACTATTGGTAATATGGATTTTGCATACTCATTGAAGAGACTTAATGTGGAATGCATTCTAGGGAGGTTAAAAACAAGTTTTAGTGCGGTGTTCTGACACGATTGGAGGGATCTTATTTCATTGCTTACCTTATGGGCATATATTATTGGAAGATACGACAGATGGCTGTGAATAAGAGACTGGTATAAGGTCAACTTAACTTGTGTTGTAAGCTTATTACGAAACTTATATAAAATTCCAATAGCGGGGTTAATTTTAGATTTTGTTGCATCAATATGGGTGGCCCAAGATAAGTTTCTAGCTAGATGCACTCCCAAATATTTAACGGTGTCAACCTCAAAAATCTCCTTTCCGTCAATAAATACACTAAACTCCTGATTTGTTTGAGGCATTATTTGTGGTCTAAACCTGACTAGTTTAGTTTTACCTGCATTCAACACCAATTTATGTAAGCGCGCATACTCGGAGATAGCAATAGCATCGTGTTCAATCTGAACCTAAAGAACAGCGGAATGTTTATACGGATAAAAAAGGCTTATGTCATCTGCAAACATTACGAGACGACCATACAAATTGAGATTCTTAATGTCATTAATATACAGCTTAAAGAGTAACGGCCCCAAGACGCTGCCATGTGGCACACCACAACTAATTGATTTTAAGAAACTCATGGACCCATTGATTTCAACATATTGTTGTCGGGTTTCAAAGTAGTCCATTAAAAGTTTATGTTCCTTATTTCTTATGCCTAACAATTTTAACTTTTGCAATAAAATAGAATGGTCAACGAGGTCAAACGCTTTGCTGAAATCATAAAACATGCCAGCTACACCAGCATATCCATGATCCAAGCCATCGCAAATAATATTGACAACATTGACCACCGCCTCTTCAGTGCCACAACCCTTTCTGAATCCAAATTGATAAGGAAACATCACCTTTTCTGACTCCAAAAATTGCATAAGTTGGTCGTATATAATCCTTTCAAAAACTTTATCTATAATTAGTAGAACAGCAACCGGCCTGTAATCTTCAGCTTTCTTTGCATGAGTGACTTTTTGAATTGGTATTACTTTATGAATTTTGAGAACTCCTGGATAAGAGGAACTTCTAACCATGTTATTAAAAGCTTGTGGTAAATAGGGTGCTATTATATCTTTTGTCAAAAATAGTGCTTTTGGTGGGATCTTGTCGTGTCCACAGCCTTTGTTTATTACCATGTTTGTCAGCGCAAGTTCCATGTCTTGGGTGCTAATCTCATTCAGCACGAAACTGTTTTGAAGCTTTGTTGATATTCTAAACATGCAACAGTCATCATCGTCTCGAACTTCGATGCTGTTTTGTAGATCCTTTGCGGATTCTAGGAAAAAGTTGTTTAAAAAATTAGCCTTATCTATGTCGCACGTCAATGGAACATCATCACTGCCATGAAGCACAATACACTCTTTCTTTTTTCTGCCTAAAGTTGTGTTGAGAAATCTCCACGTTTTTTTGGATCAGAGCCACATTTACTAAGCATAGACGAATAGTAGTTGTTCATTGACAACTTCGTTGAGCTTTTAATAACCCGGCTAATTCTCCTAAGTCTTTCACATACCTCCTTTTCACGACTAGTTTTTTTCCTTAGTTTTAAAAGTTTATTCTTTAACACCAGCAACGCTTGAATGTTCTTGTTTATCCAGGGAGCTACTTCATATCGTAAAAGGGATTTATGTTCTATTTTTGTCGTAGCTAATTCTAAAGTGTCTGAAATTTCATGCATGAGTACTGTTAAGTCGGACTGATCATTTCTATCATACCTATTTAACTTTACTTCCAGCTGATTTCTTACTTTAACGTAGTCAACACTACAATCTACTCTTTCAACAGCCTGGTTATCCGGAAGCTGGTAATCAATCTTACATACTAAAAGATTGTGGTCAGATAACGTACATTCGATTGAATCTATTGTAGGTTTCCTTTCTAAATTGCAAAAAATGTTATCTATGCACGCCTTGCTTGCTGGACGAGTAACTAGTGTATGACAGTTATAAAGGCCATACATGCTAAAGAGATTAATAAAACAATTACTAGATGAATTTCCAGCTAATAAGTCAATGTTCGTATCACCCAAATAAACTACGGTTCCATAGGCATTAGTGGAAAGAAGATTATCAATAAATTGAAGGAATACATTTTCAGTGCACTTTTGAGATCTGTATATAGAAACAATATTAAGAGCTTTACCATCTATCTTAATTTCATTAAGAGTAATAGATACACAGCTTATAAAGTTTTCATCATATATCCCGTTCACTACATACTTTAATTTTTTGTTTATATAAACCGACGTTCCACCATAGCCATCCCCTCTACATGAATGTACACTAATGTATCCCGGAATGTCATAAATTCTTGAAACTTCATTGCTGAACCAAGTTTCTTGAATTGCTATAATATCAGGTAGTTTAGGCAAATTGCTCAAAAAATCTCGAAGTTGGTTGAACTTACGTTACGACGAAGCGCTTCTTATATTCAATGAAACAATATTTAGAACATTATAATTAATTTTAGAGAAATAATCGCTATAAGATTTTAGGCATTTAAAGTAATTGTTGCAAATCATGAGAAAAATGAAAAAGGAAGTTTTTAACTATCTGGTAACATTAATTTGTACTAATCTTTATGTTGCCTCACACTCTTCGTAAACAGCATCATTATCGTTATCTGTGAGACCGCGCAAAACTTGTCTTGTATTTGTTGTTGTCGATAAGGCATGTAACAACTTGTCAACATCATCCATACATTTTATTGTTGTTTCAGGTGCTTGCTCATCTTTCTTCGCTATTATTTTAATGCCTTTAATAAATACATTATTAAAACCAACTAATTTAAGGGATTTTGCATGATTGAATAAAGCAAGTGTCTCTTTACTAAGGCAGTTCCTGACAAACACTTCTTTCTTTGCTTCGATTTCCTTTAGTTTTGACTTGACTGTCATGATCTTAGATTTGCTGGTGTTACTGGCGAACTTAACAATAATTGTTTTTGTTTTTGTTTTACGTCTTTTGTTACCAACGAAAAAAGCTTGCTTTATATCGCTTGGCTCAATACCAGCTCCTATTTCGTCAGCAATTTGCATAGCTACAACCTTAGCACTTTCATTGGGCTCACTCAGTGTTACTCCGCTTACTAAAATATCATTTTGTACCCTTTCATCATTTAAAACTTTTAGTGATTGTTTCAGTTCCGCAACCTCTTTACGAAGATGTTGATTTTCCTTAACTATTATGCTGATTTTCATCTTATTTTCCTTTACTCCATCTAAAATAGTGTCAAATTGCGACGACATGAACTGTATTGTTTTGGTTATGTCGTCTAATTGATTTAATTTTTGTTTAATTTCACTTAACCCAAGGGATATTGATGAATTTGGGTTGTTTTCGCAAAAATGACATACATATTTTTGATTAGGATTCAGTTTAAGAATGTTCAACTGGCGCTTATCCAAGTTTGAACATTGTGCGTGTAAGGATTTTTTGCACTTTTCGCAGTGCACCATTTCATATCCAATTTCTATGCGCAATTTGCATTGGCTGCAGGTTTCTTTATTATTTCTCGTTGTCCTCGAATTACCAGTCGGCATAATTAACGATTTATCAAATATATGTTTATTTAAATAACAAAAATATTTATTTAATTAGCTAAGCTAAATTTTCTTGAAAATTTTCCGACCTTGCACGAGGTTGCCAGAAAACATACCACAACTTCTTAGTAGCGGATATTGTGAACGAAGTCATCATTGGCATCGACTTCTTGGCTGAGAGAGACATTCACATAAACGTGAGAAATAGAGTTATGACATACAATGGCCAATAAGTACCTCTGATCTTTGGACACAACATTGGGTATTGCACCAAAGGAGTTTCATTGGAGGTGAAGCACAGGGACACTCGGAACAAATGCCTACTTGAGAATATTTGGAGAAGTCAACAGGAAGATTCAGATCTGGCATGTGTGATCCGAGGGCTTGAGCGAAACAAACGACCAGCAAGAAAAGAAATGTCAGCGGCGAGTTCAGTTGCCAAGTAATATTGGGCACAATGGAACAGTTTACGAATGGTTTCCGGTTGTTTGCATCGAATATGGGAGAGTGAGGATGGTTAATGCGCTCGGAAGCTTATAGTTGTTCCAAGGAAGCGGGTGTCTGACGTTCTCAGGGAAATGCATAACGATCCAAGTGGAGGTCATCAAGGAGTCAAGAAGACCTTGGAGAGGATTAAGCAGACATTTTATTGGGTTGGTTACGGTCAGTCGGTAAAGGAGTGGATTGCCAAATGCGATGAGAGGATTACCTTGGATGAAGCTGAGAGGATTACCTTAGATGAAGCTGGTCCATTCCCCGGAACTATAAGCAAAAACATGAAAACCAGGTACGACAAAGCAATGGAAACGGAAGGGTTCCTGGAAGGAGATTTAGTATTCCTATGCGGGCCACAACGGAGGAAAGGTGTGTTTCCCAAAGTTCAGTGCAACTGGGAAGGACCATACAGAGTTGTGAAACGGATCAACGCCGTTGTTTACCGCATACAGGCTGTTGGAATGCCACGGAACAAAATGAAGTTGGTTCCCCTGCAGAGGGTAGCAACATTTGGATCGGGAAATGTGTCTGATCGGGACGATCAGACTTAGGAGGAGGGCAGTGTGGCGAATGTTATCAAGAATCGCTCATCTTCCAACGCTAGTGTATTTCCACCAGTAGCGTCACTACCACAACTACAGCTGTTTAGATATATGACGTGAGAGCGAGAGAGGGAGAGGCAGCTCGCATGTTTGCGAATGTGGCACAAAGAGGAGATGACGATAGATAAACGTTTCGAGAACACTGTTGCACGAATAAACCAGAAATGTGTAGACATTTCTAGGTTATGAAGCTGCTGTCTGCTAGGGTATATAAACCTCGCAAAGACAATGCACTTCAATCAGTTTATTTTGAAGTGTTGTACAGTGAAGTACTGAACAGTGAATTAACCCGCGATATTGTACTACGGTTTTTAGTACTGAATAAAGCGTACTACTTATTAAGCAGAATCGGAGTGTTTTATTTAACGTATAGTGATCGAACTCAGGGAAAATAATCAAGGAATCATCGAATTCGTCACAATACGAATTAAAAGTTTAAGCTCAAACAGCAAAAGTGAACTGTTTCAATTTCATTGTATAAGTTAATTCAACACGTGGCAAGATTAAGTTGCACAGTCAGCTCCTCTCAGGTTTTATGTTAACAAATTGTGTCAAAATACTAGGATTGTCTGTTTCAGGTGAATAAAGTTACGCCATTCTACCTCTACTTGGTACACACATCTGAGTAAATACTCTGTGCGTACTTTTGTAGAGGTATGTGAGCTATGTCTATTAAAATGAGTGACATGAGATATTTTTTTTTTAACTTTTGGAATGCCTATTTCAGTTCGTTTTACAAACGAAAGTGAAACTTTGGAAAACTTTTACATTGCTATGCGAATAGATACAAAGTTCAAACTCATTCAGTTGAAAATATATCCGTGGACATTTGACGAATCAACTCATATCGAGATAGCATATTTTTTAGATATTGATTGCACAGGATTTTCTTCTTTCCTATGCATAATTGTGTTCTGTTAGATCAGGGATAGCCACCGCTTTCAACCTACTGAGCGCTACAACAACAACTTCACACTTTCTACAACAACATCTTTTCTGGAAACACAAAAAATTACTCGAAAGAATTATTATTAAACTAAGCCAAAAAACACAGTCGCCGAAATTAGAATGCAGCGCAATTAAAAAATAACAACAAATAAAGAACTGTTCAACCAATATTGGTACAAGCAAAACATCTTATATCATTAAAACCAGTATTCGCGGGAAAATGGTTAATACTTTAATCAAAAGGGTGATTCTTAAGCTACAAAAAAATCGAATACAAATTTTATATTTCATTGCTATATATGAAATTTTGAGCATGCCGCTTGATGGACGACATCAAACGTTGAACATCCGGTGTGGTCACTTTGGCATCAAATTTGTTTCATTTAAGACGCATTGATTAAGCCTCCACTCCTCCTTAATTTGTATCTACCAATTGCCCAATATTTTTCGATTGATCGGAGTTGCGGACAATTCGGCGGTTCAATTCCTTTGGCACTATATCTACGGTGACCATCCGTTCTGTTTTTAAGGAGCTTGTTCTGCGTATTTTTTTTTCTAAGGAAAATAACAGAAATGTTCTGTTTTTAAGCAAATGTTCTGTTTTTGTTCTGCTTTTTTGTGCCGGCAACCTCTTTTAACAAATGTAATGAGTGGACCTTAGTTAGTTTGCTCAATAATTTCAAAACTTTATGGAAAATTTAAAATCTTTCAAAATATTTTAAAAATAATTTAGTTCATGTTTAACGCAGTCAAGTGCTTCAGCGAAATCAAAAATTGAGTACGTTCCCGGAAAAAATTCGTACCAAAAATGGTACATTTCGGCCAAAACGGCAACCGTGGTTATGGTAAGTTTTAAATTAACAAGGAAATGTCTCTCACCATCAAGAAATACTATTCACAAAAATGAAAAGTATACTTAAAAAAATGACTTTCAATTGATGCACTTTGGTTGAAATTATTTAAGATTGCAATTTTAATGTTTCGAAGACGTTGGCAACATTTTTTACTGCAAAGAGATGATTACGCAATGAAAAACACTATTTTATTCCAAATATTGAGAGTGTAACCCCAAATAGTTTATAGCCGGGTACTGAAATTTTCACGAGAAGGCAAGACCAAGCCTTAAGTAAAAAGAGTTCTGTTTTTTGAAAAAAAATTTATGGTCACCGTAACTATATCGCCAATTTTTTGTTTGTACCAACGAGTAATGGAAACCCGCTAAGTCTGGCCAAAACTTTACTGCATACCGGTGATGACGTATAAACGGCAATATGCAATTCTGTAGACCCTCTTTCATATACAATTCAGTGGTCAATGTTGTTGATGTCACGTACGATCGAGTTTTAAGGCTAAAACTGCATATTGCTTGCCAAATCATCACTTTTTTTTTGCAAATTTGTCAAAGCTTAGGCAGTCCGCAGACGAGGCGCATCGTCATAGACGCGTACTCGTCATTTCACTGAGCACGAATTTCCCTGCGTCTCAAGATCTGCACACGACGCTGCAGAAAAAAAAGCACACAAAGAATTGTCAAAATTGCAATTTTAATTGATTAATACATTTTCCGCACATTATTAACACATATTACTTCCGATTATACAAATTGTTTAAGCGACATAACATGGTTTCGTTTATTTCATCTGCATTACATATTATTGTAATTCGCAGATAATTTATGGAATATTCGGAATACATAGCTTATAGTCGCAGTCACAAAACGTGGTTTTTCACAAGCAAAATGGGGTAAGCCAATAGCCGCCAATGCCTCAGAGCCCAAGTGCTCACCACCAAATAATAAATATAAGGTGTAACAAAACACAAGTGGTTTTTCATAAGTAAAATGAGGTAAGCCAATGTCGCCAATGCCTCAGAGCCCAAGTGCTCACCACCAACAATTTTGAGGGGTTTTCTAAGGAAGTGAGAATAGCCAACGATGCATTCTCAGAGCCAAAGTGCTCGCCCCAATTAATACATACAGAGTGTCAATACCAAAACACAGTCCGCTAGACTTGATGGTACATACCAATAATTAAAAAGAACCAAACACAGTCCATGAGACTTGATGGAATATAAAAATAATAAATTAAATAAAATTAAAAAGACTTTGGTTGAGGTGGGATTCGAACCGGCAACCCCGGCCAACTCCCTCAACCATATAATATAACAACAACAATTGTATCAACTATTGTACCCGCCACACGAATTTCTTTTGCGCTCCCGCTTATTAAAGTTTATTTTAATTTAAAGTCTTTTTATTTATTTAAAAGTACCGAGGTGAGTGAAAAGTGAAGTGTACCCAAATATATATGGTCCTTCGAGCCGGATCAAACCAGCACCTATGGCTCTTTACTAGACGACTAAGCCGTCTAGGGCGGGGAGTATGTTTAAGCGACATAACATGGTTTCGTTTATTTCATCTGCATTACATATTATTGTAATTCGCAGATAATTTATGGAATATTCGGAATACATAGCTTATAGTCGCAGTCATAAAACGTGGTTTTTCACAAGCAAAATGGGGTAAGCCAATAGCCGCCAATGCCTCAGAGCCCAAGTGCTCACCACCAAATAATAAATATAAGGTGTAACAAAACACAAGTGGTTTTTCACAAGCAAAATGGGGTAAGCCAATAGTCGCCAATTCCTCAGAGCCCAAGTGCTCACCACCAACAATTTTGAGGGGTTTTCTATGGAAGTGAGAATAGCCAACGATGCATTCTCAGAGCCAAAGTGCTCGCCCCAATTAATACATACAGAGTGTCAATACCAAAACACAGTCCACTAGACTTGATGGTACATACCAATAATTAAAAAGAACCAAACACAGTCCATGAGACTTGATGGAATATAAAAATAATAAAATAAATAAAATTAAAAAGACTTTGGTTGAGGTGGGATTCGAACCGGCAACCCCGGCCAACTCCCTCAACCATATAATATAGCAACAACAATAATAATAAACTGCTCGCCGCCCACCATTTAACTCCAACTTAGATATGGTCCTTCGAGCCGGATCCAACCAGCAACCTATGGCTCTTTACTAGACGACTAAGCCGTCTAGGGCGGGGAGTATGTTTAAGCGACATAACATGGTTTCGTTTATTTCATCTGCATTACATATTATTGTAATTCGCAGATAATTTATGGAATATTCGGAATACATAGCTTATAGTCGCAGTCACAAAACGTGGTTTTTCACAAGCAAAATGGGGTAAGCCAATAGCCGCCAATGCCTCAGAGCCCAAGTGCTCACCACCAAATAATAAATATAAGGTGTAACAAAACACAAGTGGTTTTTCATAAGTAAAATGAGGTAAGCCAATGTCGCCAATGCCTCAGAGCCCAAGTGCTCACCACCAACAATTTTGAGGGGTTTTCTAAGGAAGTGAGAATAGCCAACGATGCATTCTCAGAGCCAAAGTGCTCGCCCCAATTAATACATACAGAGTGTCAATACCAAAACACAGTCCGCTAGACTTGATGGTACATACCAATAATTAAAAAGAACCAAACACAGTCCATGAGACTTGATGGAATATAAAAATAATAAATTAAATTAAATTAAAAAGACTTTGGTTGAGGTGGGATTCGAACCGGCAACCCCGGCCAACTCCCTCAACCATATAATATAACAACAACAATTGTATCAACTATTGTACCCGCCACACGAATTTCTTTTGCGCTCCCGCTTATTAAAGTTTATTTTAATTTAAAGTCTTTTTATTTATTTAAAAGTACCGAGGTGAGTGAAAAGTGAAGTGTACCCAAATATATACAAATTTTCTATTTTTTCTTTCAAAAGAAACAAATAATTTTATTTGAAACAAGAAAGCAAACCCACGGCACACAAAAATCGAAAATAAAAATGTAAACAAATGCTTCTTCTTTCTCTTTTCTAAGCGTACGACGCCTGGCGACCAGCATTGCCATACGCTGAGCAGCATGTAGCTTTCATGCTTTGCCATTTTCGTGCAGCTGCCGATTCGTGTGCAGCTCTTCATGCAAATATATGTGTTCAGCAACAAAGCGTACAAAAATCGCATGTAGCATCTAATACATTGTGAATCTATACCAAGTGAATTCACTTGACGATAGACGTCAAAATTCCAAAATGAGTTTAACACCTGTTTGAGATTGTGGTTAATAACAAGTGTGATATCATAGACATAGTCGTGAAAACTTCAAAGTGAGTTTAGTCACCTGTTTTTAATTTCCTTTTTTGTCTCACTTCTTTACATCTTCCCATCTCTTTCTACCATTAGGTAAAAGATAGGAGACCGCCATGTTGATGTGTGCAGGATGTTAAACAACGCCATTTGCTTTTCTGTTATTCGGTGCTGGCGACATTTTAATATGTGCAGGATGTAAACAAACCGACATTTTAATGTGTGTTGTCAAAAGAAGAGTTCACACTTGGTATTGATACACAATGATCTAATACGCGTCTATGACGATTCGCTCCGTGTGCGGACACGCTTAGAGTTTCTTTATAAAGTTTGAATACCCTACAAACAGTTGTTTTTCGATACTTTATAGCATTCGCTATTTTATTTCCTGACCAAGTTGGATTTTCCACAAATTTGTTCACAATCGTTTTTCGAACAGCTAATTCCATGGCGTGTAAAATTAATAACTGACAAGCAAATCAAAGTAAATTTTAATCATATAACGGTACGGTCATTGTCTACTAAAATTTATAAAAATTTTTTGGTGCCCTATACAAATGACCTTTTAGGAATCTCTTAAATGTGTACCAATTTTGGGTGAACAGTTCTTTACAACTGAACGTATGTTTGTGCGACCATATGTAAGTAGCTACATATATGCATATGTACCCATGAACAACTGTGTGTGCCGTTATACTTTTACAGCGAAGCACCACCAACCAGCATGAAATGAACAGTATTCCAAGAATAATATTGCAATGATTTTTTGTATTCTTTTGCGAATCTGGTTTGTTGTTGTGAGTCACAAAGAGCGATGTTGTTGTTGTAGAGCGGCAGTGAGCAGACTGAGACACTACGTGGCGGTGGCTGTACTAGAGTGTGTCTATGACCTTAAATTCAAAAGCTATGGTACCGGAAAAATCAACATAATTAAATTTTTTGGTATAAAATAAATAATTTGTAAAACAGTTTTTTCGCTCTCCTGAAAAGTTGTCAGATATGGTTGTGGACTCATATAAGTAAGCGTAAGATGTAACTTTTAAACTGATTACGATAGAACGATGAAATTTGGAACAAAGCATACTAGTATCGTTG
The DNA here is from genome assembly GCA_964058755.1 of Campiglossa producta. NCBI lineage: Eukaryota > Metazoa > Arthropoda > Insecta > Diptera > Tephritidae > Campiglossa > Campiglossa producta. The sequence goes on from CAXKVI010000001.1 coordinate 141,357,372, forward strand.
GGAGTATACCTGGGGGGTCACTCTGTATTGCGATTCGAAATTCAATGCGATTCGAAAGTGAAATGCGATGCGATAAGCAAATGGTACTCTGTATTGCTATAGCATTGCTAACAGTGCTGCGTTCTGCGGCCTTTGGTTATTTTCTTGCTTGGGTTGGCATCACTGTTGTAAAACTAACCGCAAGTTGACAATTTTCATTGCATACTTCAAGTGAAGGCTCTTGTCCTATGCTTTTACCCATACCATTTCTTTTAATTTGGCGCCTAACTGTATGCTATGCTGCAAACACTTGTACTTGCAAAATATATTTGTACCTATATGTATGTGTATTGAAATATGCGTGTGCATATGCAAAATCACGTCGGTATAAACATAATTTTATTAGTTTAATTGAAGTTTTCTTACAAATTTTTGGTAATTATTTTGTAAATTTGAAAGTTAAACAAAATATTTTTCAAATCAAAAAAATTTTTTTTTTTATTAATTTTGCGAAATAAGCGCCAAAATAAACATGTTTTTCGATATGAAAGGTAAGTATACTAATAGCTCTACAATAATTTACAAGAATATGTTTAAAAATTTAATTTTATTCAAAATTGTTTAGCGGTGCTATAGCGGTTCGACTGCGTTTTGTTGTAGGAAGACAAATCCGAATGTACAAAGCAATTGACATTTCACTTTCGCGATACAGAGTGTACGCGATTCGAGAGGGAAAAAATGAATGCGAAAAGGGAAAAAACAAATCCGAAAATGTCAATTTCCGTTGCGATAGTTGAGTTACAGAGTGTCGCTAAGGCAAATGCGAAAAAAATTTCTTTCGCATCGCAATACAGAGTGACCCCCCTGATGAAACTGGATAAAACCACGCCCACACTCTGATTATGGTAGTACGATGAAATTCGTACAAGGTATACAAGGCATACATACTAGGGAGTATACTTGATGTAATTGGACGAAATCGCTTCCCAACCACGCCCACTTCCGAAATGGAATATTTCGAAAATCATACGAAAACTACCGCTGGGAATTTAATGTTCACTTTACCCGAACTTAGACTTCCTTACTTGTTTTGTATTTAGTTAACATTTCTTAAACGTTTCTATTACTACAAAACTCATTTCAATAAGTATTTTAACTTTTTTCTATTATTTCTAACCCACGAAATGAGATACACTTTTTTTGTGACTTACTCAATTTCCGTGGTACCCACGGGTAATATAATAATTTATGTTTTTCTTATTTTCTGTAACATTTCATAAGATACCCTATATTTTTAAGTATTTTAATTATTAAATAAACCTTTGAGGAAGATTTTGACGTTGTTGTTGTTGCGGCCGCCGTGGTGTAGCGGTTAAGTGTTCGGCCTTCTACACCAAGTCGTGGCGGTTCGATGCCCGGCAAAAGTAACATCAAAAATTATTTAGAAAAAGAATTTTTCTAAACGGGGTCGCCCCTCGGCAGTAGTTTGGCAAACTCTCCGGGTGTATTTCTGCCATGAGAAGCTTCTCATTCATTTGCTTTGCAAGTGCCGTTCGGAGTCGGCAAAAAACTGTAGGTCCCGCCAACTTGTAGGAAAACTCAAAAAGAACACACCACAAGTTGGAAAGAGAAGCTCGGCTAAAAATCTCGTTAGAGGTTATGATAACCTGTTGGTATATCGCCGCCATTCGTTTTTTGTTGTTGTTGTTGTAACGAGGTGTAGCCCTGCCTTAAATGTCAGACAGGGTCACCCCGAGTGTATTGCTCTTGGCCGGGTCGATATAAGAAAACGGCCCGGGTCGTTTCGGCACGGTGCGCACAGCACATGTACTGGGTGCACCAACAGGGAGGCGACCCTACTAGACAGATGCCGGTTATTTGATCGGTTGTGTAAACGAATAGCCTAATGTGACTTTTGGGTAGTTTTCTAAGTTATTTTCTTAAGGCGAGTGTGCAAAAAACAACCATGTCTTCGCTGTGCGTTTGGGTTATGTGTGACGCAAACGTGTGTTACCTGTAATGGTTATGAATAACGCAAATGTAAGACCGACCTAATGGTTATGAATGACTCAAGCTTCAGGTATTGGTAACTAAAACAAGGCGATGGCTTTAGATTTGGCTTTTATTGTAGAAAATAGTAAAAAAAATTTCTGAAAAGGCGTCTCTCTTCCTTCTTCGCCTCCCGATAGCGTTGCCATACACTGCGGGTTGCGCCCGTTCGCAACGTCTCCCTGTATGCAGCGTCCTGTTTGACCGAGGCTGTGGTGCATTCCTCATCATACCAGTTGTTCTTGCGGGCTCGCTGAAACCCTATAGTGGCCTCAGCGGCGGTACGTAATGAGTGAGAGATATGCTTCCATTGCTCGGTTACATCGTTAGGTCGAGGATTGCTCTCTGATAGCAGGTGTGAGAGTGGAGTGGAGAAATTATCAGCTATCTGTGTCACGCGCAGCTTCTCGACGTCAAACTTTCCTTCCGTTACTGTGCGTACTTTCTTCGCTGCACAGAGGCGTGTGCGTATCTTGGCTGCAACAAGATAATGGTCCGAGTCGATATTGGGACCGCGAACGGTGGAGCTGTGTCTGCCGTCGAGCATGAAATGATCAATCTGGTTTCCTGTTCTTTGATCAGGGGACAGCCAGGTGGCTTGGTGTATTCGCTTATGCTGGAACCTGGTACTACTGATGATCATATTACGGGAAGCGGCGAAGTCAATCAACCTAGTGCCGTTGGGTGATGTTATATCGTGGAGACTGAATTTTCCAACTGTAGGACCAAAGACTCCTTCCTTGCCCACCTTGGCATTAAAGTCGCCAAGCACGATTTTGAAATCATGCAGGGGGCAGCGATCATAGGCTTGTTCAAGTTTGTCGTAGAAGGAGTCATTCTCTGCGTCGTCCGTCTCCTCAGTCGGCGCATAGGCGCAGATAAATGTTATGCTGAAAAACCAGCGAGACGCTCGTCCACAGGAGTGAACGCTAGTACTTGGCGGCGAAGTCTCTTTCCCACCACAAATCCTACACCACGCGCTTTGCCGCGCATCTGGCCACTGTAGTATACGTCACAAGGACCGATGGTCATCTTTCTTTGCCCCGTCCATCGCATTTCCTGCAGGGCGGTGATGTCGGCATTTGCGCCTATGAGAACATCAACCAGTCGGGCAGCGGTACCGTCCATTGAAAGGGTCCGGACATTCCCGGTACATGCCCTAATATCCAAATCATTATGCCTTATTCGTTTCGCCGGGTCGTCAACATTAAAGGGGGTTCTCATCCGAGGCTTTGAATTCGTTTTCATTGGAATTAAGTTTTTACGTGGCGGGTCCCAAACCCAGCGCACAACCCGTTTCGGTCATGTTTATTCCTAAGAAATCTTTAGGGGGTCGTGGGGTCGCTACCCCCGTACCCCCATCCTTAAATTTGGGGGACGCCCCTGAAAATATACCGCCTATACCTCAGTTTTTGTCAATTTCATTTCTATCGGTGCATATTTCATTCAAATCGGTCAAACGGTTCGCTTACAGGAGGTTCCTAAATAATTGTAAATAAACGATAATTATAAAATCGGAATGTTGATTTCTTCTTTTCTTTAGAAGGCAATAAGGGGCCAACGAAAGCCAGGTGCGTCGATGGCTATGGTTGAGGTTGGACCAAGCACCAGGCGTTGCAACAACACCCGCGGCGCCGCTTTGTATTGCTCGGCCTTTTCAACCGGTCCTTTCCGGCTCCTTTAAGTTTAAATTTAAATTTTGTACCCGCGTATTTTGATTTTAAATTTAAAATTTCAGTTTAGTTAACATTTCAATTCGAACTTTTTGTAATTCGTAAACGTTTTGTGAACGTTTATTTAAAATTTCAACTTCATACAGGCAACCGTCGTGGTGTAGCGGTTAAGTGTTCGGCCATTGGCGGATCAATGCCCGGCAAAAGTAACATCAAAAATTATCTAGAAAAAGAATTTTTCTAAACGGGGTCGCCCCTCGGCAGTAGTTTGGCAAACTCTCCGAGTGTATTTCTGCCATGAGAAGCTTCTCAACAAAAACTCATTTGCTTTACAAGTGCAGTTCGGAGAGGAAAAACTCAAAAGCAACACACCACAAGTTGGAAAGAGAAGCTCGCCAAAAATCTCGTCAGAGGTTATGATAACCAGTTGGTATCGCAGCCATTAGTTTTTTTTATACCTTTCATCAACATGAAATGGTATTATAACTTTGGTCCGATGTTTGTAAATATGAGAAGAAGAAGAGATAGACCCATCAATAAGTATACCGAAATGATCAGGATGACGAGATGAGTTGATTTAGCCATGTCCGTCTGTCCGTCTGTCCGTCTGTCTGTTTGAACGCAAACTAGTCCCTCAATTTTTGAGATATCTGGCTGAAATTTTGTATGTGGCCACCATTTTGTAATATAGGAATCATTTGTCGGAACTGACATGATCGGACCAGTATAACATATAGCCCCCATACAACCGATTGTTCAGATATAAGGTTTTTTGGCCAAAACTTCCGCAATTAAAAAGTTAGAAACGTAAAATTTCGCAACTCGAGTACTTTCTATTTATGTAGTGTATATAGTGAAAATCAACCAGATCGGGCAAATGTAGCATATAGCCCCCATACAACCGATTGTTCAGATATAAGGTTTTTTGGCCAAAACTTCTGCAATTAAAAAGTTAGGAACGTAAAATTTTGCAGCTCGAGTACTTTCTATTTATGTAGTGTATATAGCGAAAATCAACCAGATCGGGCAAATGTAACATATAGCCCCCATACAACCGATTGTTCAGATATAAGGTTTTTTGGCCAAAACTTCTGCAATTTAAAAGTTAGGAACGTAAAATTTTGCAACTCGAGTACTTTCTATTTATGTAGTCTATATAGTGAAAATCAACAAGATCGGGCAAATGTAACATATAGCCCCCATACAACCGATTGTTCAGATATAAGGTTTTTTGGCCAAAACTTCCGCAATTAAAAAGTTAGAAACGTAAAATTTTGCAACTCGAGTACTTTCTATTTATGTAGTGTATATAGTGAAAATCAACCAGATCGGGCAAATGTAACATATAGCCCCCATACAACCGATTGTTCAGATATAAGGTTTTTTGGCCAAAACTTCCGCAATTAAAAAGTTAGAAACGTAAAATTTTGCAACTCGAGTACTTTCTATTTATGTAGTGTATATAGTGAAAATCAACAAGATCGGGCAAATGTAACATATAGCCCCCATACAACCGATTGTTCAGATATAAGGTTTTTTGGCCAAAACTTCTGCAATTAAAAAGTTAGGAACGTAAAATTTTGCAACTCGAGTACTTTCTATTTATGTAGTGTATATAGTGAAAATCAACAAGATCGGGCAAATGTAACATATAGCCCCCATACAACCGATTGTTCAGATATAAGGTTTTTTGGCCAAAACTTCTGCAATTAAAAAGTTAGGAACGTAAAATTTTGCAACTCGAGTACTTTCTATTTATGTAGTGTATATAGTGAAAATCAACCAGATCGGGCAAATGTAACATATAGCCCCCATACAACCGATTGTTCAGATATAAGGTTTTTTGGCCAAAACTTCTGCAATTAAAAAGTTAGGAACGTAAAATTTTGCAACTCGAGTACTTTCTATTTATGTAGTGTATATAGTGAAAATCAACAAGATCGGTCAAATGTAACATATAGCCCCCATACAACCGATTGTTCAGATATAAGGTTTTTTGGCCAAAACTTCTGCAATTAAAAAGTTAGGAACGTAAAATTTTGCAACTCGAGTACTTTCTATTTATGTAGTGTATATAGTGAAAATCAACCAGATCGGGAAAATGTAACATATAGCCCCCATACAACCGATTGTTCAGATATAAGGTTTTTTGGCCAAAACTTCTGCAATTAAAAAGTTAGGAACGTAAAATTTTGCAAGTCGAGTACTTTCTATTTATGTAGTGTATATAGTGAAAATCAACCAGATCGGGCAAATGTAACATATAGCCCCCATACAACCGATTGTTCAGATATAAGGTTTTTTGGCCAAAACTTCTGCAATTAAAAAGTTAGGAACGTAAAATTTTGCAACTCGAGTACTTTCTATTTATGTAGTGTATATAGTGAAAATCAACAAGATCGGGCAAATGTAACATATAGCCCCCATACAACCGATTGTTCAGATATAAGGTTTTTTGGCCAAAACTTCTGCAATTAAAAAGTTAGGAACGTAAAATTTTGCAACTCGAGTACTTTCTATTTATGTAGTGTATATAGGGAAAATCAACAAGATCGGACAAATGTAACATATAGCCCCCATACAACCGATTGTTCAGATATAAGGTTTTTTGGCCAAAACTTCTGCAATTAAAAAGTTAGGAACATAAAATTTTGCAACTTGAGTACTTTCAATTTATGTAGTGTGTAGAGGAAAATCAAGAAGATCGGGTAAATATAACATATATTTAGCCCCATACAACCGGTTGTTCAGATATAAGGTTTTTTGGCCAATACTTCCGCATTTAAAAAGTTAGGAACGTAAAATATTGCACCTTTAGTACTTTCTTCATATGTAATGTGTATAGTGTAAGTCAGTACAATTGAACACGTATAATATATAGCCTCCATACAATCGATTGTTCCGATAACTCGGATCCTATTATTTTGTAAGTTTTTTTAAATTATAACAAAGATGTGTAATGTGTGTAGTAAATATAGTTAAATTGAAACAGGCTGTACTGGGGATCGAACAGTGAAAATCGTGACGCTTATTCATGAAAGGTATATAGCCTTCGGCACAGCCGAAGACAACTTTCCTTACTTGTTTTTAAGTAGTTTTTCGCTATTTTAAAATTTTGATTTGGATTTTTAGTTGCCAGTAATGTTTTGAATTTAAATTTAACCGGCCATTTCTTTTGTGTTTTTTTTTATTTGAATTTCAACGGTTCCGTGGCATCCGTGTCTAACCGGATGTTCTTTTACTGTTTTTGCGCGGTTTTGTGCGTTCCAACCGCGTTTAAAAGGCATGATGTGACCTTTTTTCTGTTTATGGCGCAGGACAGTAAGTTTGGGAAGGACCCATCCAACCGACAGTGACTTTACTCAAGTTATCATGTACACGAACGGACAGACGGACGTACATGCCTAAATCAACTCCTCTTTTCATCCTGAGCACTTTCATATATGGAACTCTATATCTATCTCTATTATTTTGTGCCGTTACACCCACCGGCGAAGGCAGAGGACGGAGAGATGGGGTCTGTGAGTGGATCTCCAATTTTCCCCAGTTTTAAAAACGAGAAAACGATGAACTTTTTAAACGGTTACGCGCCAGTTAAGTAAAAGTGATTATTTTTAAATGGTCATGTCAAAGAGGCGTAAAATATTTCAAAAGTGGCCTAAGGCTAATATATTTTTTGGGAAAAGCCTTAAGTGCTGCTGCTGCTTTTTTTCATCCAAATACCTTTGAAGAAATTCTCAAAGAGCTTACAGTTAAACTTGGATGGGCATAAAAAAATAATAGAGCGAGATCCCAGAGCCTAAAAGCGTCACTTATTTTATAATGGATGAAACCAATACCGATCGATAGTCCTCCCCGAATCTAGAAATAATGTGAAAATTTCAAAGCTGTACCTATGACAAGGGCCTAGGAATCGGGGGTCAAAGTCGCTAAAAAATGACCCTAACTTTACTTATTTTTTAATTGACGATTTTCACATATTTGACGTAGATTACCACCCCGCGTCAGTATCAAGTGTTCTTAGACCCGTATCAGTGACAAGGCTCCAGCCAGACACCCACAGTTCGCAGATTTTCCAATGGAAATTTATTCTGTTTTACCAATTTCACGCATTTGGGCCACTTTGGCTGCTTTTAACTACCCAATATTTTCCCATTTTTTGCAGAATACTACTCTCAAGTAGTATCAGGCTTTTTTAGACTTCGTCCCATGGCAAAAACTTCACCCAGACACCTCAAAACTCGGGAAATTTCACTCATTTTTACCGCGCTTTCACATGTTTAAGCGGGTTTGCCCAACTTTTGCGCCTTTTAAATAACAGATCTTCACACATATGTCGTAAACTGCTACCCTTAAGTAGAATCAAGCATTTCCAGACATCATCCCATGGAAAAAGCTTCAGCCAGACACCTCAAAGTTCGGGAGCTTTTATTTTCCTATTAATTTGCTTTCTCTTGTTTGTCCCACTTTTACTGCTTTTAAATAACGGATCAAAACTCGGGAAATTTCACTCATTTTTACTGCGCTTTCACATGTTTAAGAGGGTTTGACAAACTTTGACTACTTTTAAATAGCAGATCTTCACACATATGTCGTAAACTGCTACCCTTAAGTAGAATCAAGCATTTCCAGACATCATCCCATGGAAAAAGCTTCAGCCAGACACCTCAAAGTTCGGGAGCTTTTATTTTCCTATTAATTTGCTTTCTCTTGTTTGTCCCACTTTTACTGCTTTTAAATGACGGATCTTTGCGCATGTGTCTTAGGATACTACCCTTAAGTAACTTCAGTAATTTTTAGTCTTCGTCCCATGGCAAAAACTTCAGCCAGACACCTCAAAACTCGGGAAATTTCACTCATTTTTACTGCGCTTTCACATGTTTAAGCGGGTTTGTGCAACTTTGGCGTCTTTTAAATAACAGATCTTCACACATGTGTCGTAAAATGCTACCCTTAAGTAGAATCAAGCATTTCCAGACATCATCCCATGGAAAAAGCCTCAGCAAGACACCTCAAAGTTCGGGAGCTTTTATTTTCCTATTAATTTGCTTTCTCTTGTTTGTCCCACTTTTACTGCTTTTAAATGACGGATCTTTGCACATGTGTCGTAGGACACTACCCTTAAGTAGCTTCAGTAATTTTTAGACTTCGTCCCATGGCAAAAACTTCAGCCAGACACCTCAAAACTCGGGAAATTTCACTAATTTTTACTGCGCTTTCACATGTTTAAGAGGGTTTGACAAACTTTGACTACTTTTAAATAGCAGATCTTCACACATATGTCGTAAACTGCTACCCTTAAGTAGAATCAAGCATTTCCAGACATCATCCCATGGAAAAAGCTTCAGCCAGACACCTCAAAGTTCGGGAGCTTTTATTATACCTTTCATGAATATGAAATGGTATTATAACTTTGGTCCGATGTTTGTAAGTATGAGAAGAAGAAGAGATAGACCCATCAATAAGTATACCGAAATGATCAGGATGACGAGATGAGTTGATTTAGCCATGTCCGTCTGTCTGTCTGTCTGTCTGTTTGAACGCGAACTAGTCGCTCAGTTTTTGAGATATTTGGCTGAAATTTTGTATGCGGCCACCATTTTCCAATATAGGAATCATTTGTCGGAACCAGCAAGATCGGCCCGATATTACATATAGCTCCCATACAATCGATTGTTCCGATAAACAGCTTTTGGGCTATAACTCCTGTAATTAAAGAGGTAGGAACGTGAAATTTTGTAAGTATTGCTACTTTTATATGTGAAATATCGATGTTGAAAATCATCGAGATGGGATAAATATTTCCCATACAATCGATTGTTCCGATAAACGGATTTTGGTAGATAACTCCTGTAATTATAAAGGTAGGAACGTTAAATTTCGTAACTATTGCTATTTTAGAATGTGGAATGTCGATGTTAAAAAATCAATGAGATTGGATCAATATAACACATCGCCCCCATATAATCGACAGTTCCGATAATTTCGGTATGAGCTTAAGTTAAATTCACACAGGCTGTACTGGGATCCCACAGGCTGTACTGGAGTGTAATGGAGTGTGGTTGCTAAGTGACCTTGCTCAATCCCGACTCTTGCGTCCTCGTTCGTGCACTCTGGGCAACGGGAGCTACTTAGGCTCGCGGCAGAAAGAGAGGGAGCCCCGGTGGGGCCACTCTGACATACTTGGTTTAAGGGCTCACCGAGGTTTTGGCGTAGCGTCTGTTCACCATGAGGTGCGGCTGCAAGCGGGCGTCTGTCTTGAAGCAAGCGGCTCGCTATATAAATGTGTAAATATTTTCCAAAACCCCGAAACGGGTTGTGCGCTGGGTTTGGGACCCGCCACGTAAAAAACTTAATTCCAATGAAAACAAATGCAAAGCCTCGGATGAGAACCCCCTTTAATGTTGACGACCCGGCAAAACGAATAAGGCATAATGATTTGGATATTAGGGCATGTACCGGGAATGTCCGGACCATTTCAAGGGACGGTACCGCTGCCCGACTGGTTGATGTCCTCGTAGGCGCAAAGGCCGACATCACCGCCCTGCAGGAAATGCGATGGACGGGGCAAGGAAAGACGACCATCGGTCCTTGTGACTTATACTACAGTGGCCAGACACGCGGCAAAGCGCGTGGTGTAGGATTCGTGGTAGGAAAGAGACTTCGCCGCCAAGTATTAGCGTTCACTCCTGTGAACGAGCGTCTCGCTGCGATCCGCATCAAGGCGAGGTTTTTCAACATAACATTTATCTGCGCCTATGCGCCGACAGAGGAGACGGACGACGCAGAGAAGGACTCCTTCTACGATAAACTTGAACAGACTTATGATCGCTGCCCCCAGCATGATATCAAAATCGTGCTCGGCGACTTTAATGCCAAGGTGGGCAAGGAAGGAGTCTTTGGTCCCACAGTTGGAAAATTCAGTCTCCACGATATAACATCCCCCAACGGCACTAGGTTGATTGACTTCGCTGCTGCTCGCAATATGGTCATCAGTAGTACCAGGTTCCAGCATAAGCGAATACACCAAGCCACATGGCTGTCCCCTGATCAAAGAACTAGAAACCAGATTGATCATGTCTTGATTGACGGCAGACATAGCTCCACCGTTCTGGACGTGCGTACACTGCGTGGTCCCAATATTGACTCTGACCATTATCTTGTCGCAGCCAAGATACGCACACGCCTCTGTGCAACGAAGAAAGTGCGCACAGTAACGGAAGGAAAGTTTGACGTCGAGAAGCTGCGCATGACACAGACAGCTGATAATTTCACAACTCGACTCTCACACCTGCTAGCAGAGGGCAATCCTCGACCTAACGATGTAACCGAGCAATGGAAGCATATCTCTCACTCATTGCGTACCGCCGCTGAGGCCACTATAGGGTTCCAGCGAGCCCACAAGAACAACTGGTACGATGAGGAATGCAAAACTGCCTCGAAAAAAAAGGACGCTGCCTACAAGGAGACGTTGCGAACGGGCGCAACCCGCAGTGTATGGCAACAATATCGTGAGGCAAAGAAGGAAGAGAGACGCCTTTTCAGAAAAAAGAAAAGTGAGGCCGAAAGGCGTGAGTGTGAGCAGCTTGAGATGCTGGCTGACAGGAATAATGCCCGAAAATTCTATGAAAAGATCCGGCGAATGACGGATGGTTTTAAGACCGGGGCAAGCTCCTGTGAGGACAATAATGGCGACCTGGTAACCGACGTACAAAGTGTACTTAAATTATGGAGGGCGCACTTCTCCTCACTGCTAAATTGCGAGGGAGACGTCGAACCCGATACCCCAATCCCTGACGATGGAAAAGTCGTCCCACCACCTGACTATGATGAAGTGAGGATAGCTATATCCCGGCTCAAAAACAACAAAGCGCCTGGAAAAGACGGACTACCCGCCGAGCTGTTCAAACACGGAGGCGAAGAGCTGGTAAAAAGCATGCATCAGCTCTTATGCAGAATATGGTCAGACGAATGCATGCCTCCGGATTGGAATTTAAGTGTGCTTTGCCCAATCCACAAGAAAGGCGATCCCGCTAACCGCACCAACTACCGCGGAATTAGTCTTCTTAATATCGCATATAAGGTTCTTTCTAGCGTGTTGTGTGAAAAGCTGAAGCCCATCGTAGACAAACTGATTGGAACTTATCAGTGTGGCTTTAGACCTGGTAAGTCTACCATCGACCAGATTTTCACGATACGCCAAATCCTGGAGAAGACCCATGATAAGAGAATCGACACTCACCATCTCTTTGTCGATTTTAAAGCCGCTTTTGACAGCGTAAAAAGGAGTTGCCTGTATGCCGCCATGTCTGAATTTGACTTCCCTGCAAAGCTTATACGGCTTTGCCAAATGACGTTGAGCAATACCAACAGCTCCGTCAGAATCGGGAAGGACCTCTCTGAGCCATTTGAAACCAAACGAGGCTTCAGACAGGGCGACTCCCTTTCGTGCGATTTCTTCAATCTGATGCTGGAGAAGATAATTCGAGCAGCAGAGCTAAACCGCAATGGTACAATCTTTTACAAGAGCGTGCAATTGCTGGCGTATGCCGATGATATTGATATCATTGGCCTTAACAACCGCGCCGTAAGCGCTGCCTTCTCTGGACTGGATAAGGAAGCGAAAAAAGTGGGTCTTGCCGTGAACGAGGACAAGACGAAGTATTTGCTGTCATCAAAGAAAGAATCGGCGCACCTGCGCCTTGGCAGCCATGTCACTGTTGATAGTTACAAATTTGAAACTGTGAGAGACTTCGTCTATTTGGGAACCAGTATTAACACCGAAAATAATATCAGTCTAGAAATCCAGCGGAGAATCACTCTTGCCAACAAGTGCTACTTTGGACTGAGTAGGCAATTGAGAAGTAAAGTCCTCTCTCGAAGAACAAAGATCACGCTCTATAAGTCTCTCATCATACCTGTCCTGATGTATGGCTCAGATTCATGGACAATGTCAAGAGAAGATGAGATGGCCCTTGGAGTATTTGAGAGAAAAGTTCTCCGGAAGATTTATGGTCCTTCCCGTGATGCCAACGGCGAGTATCGAAGGAAATTTAACGATGAGCTGTACGAGCTCTACTCAGATCTGACCATAGTCCAGCGAATTAAAGCCCAAAGACTCCACTGGCTGGGCCATGTTATGCGAATGGACAAAGAAGCTCCAGCACAGAAGGTTTTCCTATCGTCGCCTGAATTCGGCAGCAGAGGAAGGGGGAGGCCTCGACTGAGATGGAAAAAACAGGTGGAGGATGACTTGAACTCCCTTGGGGTTTCCAATTGGCGTCGGTTATCGCTAAAAAGGAATGACTGGCGTGCTTTGATACGAAACGGCCAAAATCGCTTAGGCGGTTAAGCGCCAATAAATGATGATGATGTACTGGGATCAAACATTGAAAATCGTGACGCTTATTCATGAAAGGTATTTAGCCTTCGTCACAGCCGAAGACAGCTTTTCTTACTTGTTTTCCTATTAATTTGCTTTCTCTTAACTTAAGTAACTTCAGTAATTTTTAGTCTTCGTCCCATGGCAAAAACTTCAGCCAGACACCTCAAAACTCGGGAAATTTCACTCATTTTTACTGCGCTTTCACATGTTTAAGCGGGTTTGTGCAACTTTGGCGTCTTTTAAATAACAGTTCTTCACACATGTGTCGTAAAATGCTACCCTTAAGTAGAATCAAGCATTTCCAGACATCATCCTATGGAAAAAGCTTCAGCCAGACACCTCAAAGTTCGGGAGCTTTTATTTTCCTATTAATTTGCATTCTCTTGTTTGTCCCACTTTTACTGCTTTTAAATGACGGATCTTTGCACATGTGTCGTAGGACACTACCCTTAAGTAGCTTCAGTAATTTTTAGACTTCGTCCCATGGCAAAAACTTCAGCCAGACACCTCAAAACTCAGGAAATTTCACTCATTTTTACTGCGCTTTCACATGTTTAAGCGGGTTTGCCCAACTTTGGCTACTTTTAAATAGCAGATCTTCACACATATGACGTAAAATGCTACCCTTAAGTAGAATCTAGCATTTTCAGATATCATCCCATGGAAAAAGCTTCAGCCAGACACCTCAAAGTTCGGGAGCTTTTATTTTCCTATTAATTTGCTTTCTCTTGTTTGTCCCACTTTTACTGCTTTTAAATGACGGATCTTTGCACATGTGTCTTAGGATACTACCCTTAAGTAGCTTCAGTAATATTTATACTTCGTCCCATGGCAAAAACTTCAGCCAGACACCTCAAAACTCAGGAAATTTCACTCATTTTTACTGCGCTTTCACATGTTTAAGCGGGTTTGCCCAACTTTGGCGTCTTTTAAATAACAGATATTCACACATTTGTCGTAAAATGCTACCCTTAAGTAGGATCAAGCATTTCCAGCTTCAGGCAGACACCTCAAAGTTCGGGAACTTTTATTTTTCTATTAATTTGCTTTCTCTTGTTTGTCCGACTTATACTGCTTTTAAATGACGGATCTTTTTACATGCTTCGTAGGACAATATCCTTAAGTAATTCCAACTTCGGCCAATGGCAAAAACTTCAGCCAGACATCTCAAAGTTCGGGATTTTCACTAATTTTTACAGAGATTTCACTTGTTTCAGCAGGTTTCTCCAACTTTGACTACGTTTAAATGGCGGATCTTTACACATGTGTCGTATAACACTACCCTTAACTATTATCAGGCATTTTTAGACTTCGGTCCATGACAAAAACTTCAGCCAGACACCTCAAAGCTCGTGATTTTCACTAATTTTTACAAAGATTTCACTTGTTTCAGCAGGTTTCTCCAACTTTGACTACGTTTAAACGGCGGATCTTTACACATGTGTCGTATAACACTACCCTTAACTATTATCAGGCATTTTTAGACTTCGGCGTATGAAAAAAAACTTCAGTCAGACACCTCAAAGCTCGGGATTTTCACTAATTTTTACAGAGATTTCACTTGTTTCAGCAGGTTTCTTAAACTTTGACTACGTTTAAACGGCGGATCTTTACACTTGTTTCGTATAACACTACCCTTAACTAACATCAGACATTTTTAGACTTCGGCCCTTGGCAAAAACTTCAGCCAGACACCTCAAAGCTCGGGATTTTCACTAATTTTTACAGAGATTTCACTTGTTTCAGCAGGTTTCTCCAACTTTGACTACGTTTAAACGGCGGATCTTTACACGCGTATCGTATAACACCACCATTAACTTATATCAGGCATTTTTAGACTTCGGCCCGTGACAAAAACTTCAGCTAGACAACTCAAAGCTGAGGAAATTTCATAATTCTTACTGCACTTTCGAGCAGATCATCGTAGGGAGCGATGCTAACGCACATCACCCGGCATGGGGCAGTAGCGATACGAATGACAGAGGTGAGTTACTCTTTGATTTTATTCTACTTCACAATATCTTTATATGCAATAGGGGTGACGAGCCCACTTTCGTCACTAAAAATAGAAGTGAGGTCCTGGACGTTTTGCTCTAGAAGTGCGATGGTCGGGAACTGGAAGGTTTATGATGAGCACTCCTTCTCCGACCATCGTTATATCAGCTTTGAGTTAGTAGGCGTGCCGTCCATCTCCTCCCCCTATAGAAATCTTATGAACGCCAACTGGCAATTGTACAATAAGGAATTGGATAGGTACCTTTCAACTAGTAGCCCCGTAATGCCTGTGGATACTAAAGAATTAGAAGAACTGGTGGATAAGTTCACCAACGCCTGTCAGGGGGCTTTAGATAAAGCTTGCCCCATTAAAAGGGTTAGGGGTAAGCAGAAACCACCCTGGTGGAACCCCGAACTAGACAGATATAGGAAGCTACGTAGACATGCTTTTAATAGTGCCAAAGCCTCGACGGAGGATGGGAATTGGGAAGCTTATAAGGAGCATCTTAAAGAGTACAAAAGGCAACTCAGGAAATCTAAAAGAACCTCCTGGAGAGATTTCTGCAGTGGAATGGAATCCGTATTAGAGGGATCTAGGTTACGTAAGATTTTATCTAAATCACCGCATAGTGCGCCGGGGTGTCTACTGAAACCTGATGGGTCTTGGACTAATACGGGGGAGGAGACCCTGCAACTTCTCCTTAATATCCACTTTCCAGAAGCGGAAAGCGACAATGGGTATCAACCCTATAGGGGTCATGCTGTGAATGATATAGGGCAGTACGTTGACCATAAAAGAATTGAATGGGCCATAGGGTCTTTTAAGCCATTCAAAGCACCGGGACTAGACGGGATTTCACCCGTGCAACTTCAAAATTCCATGGAGTTGAGTATACCATGGTTGCTAGCAATGTATAAGGGGGTGCTTACTTTCAATTATATCCCCAGCCCTTGGAGGAACTCTAGGGTAATTTTTACACCAAAGGTAGAACGTCTCTCGTTGTCCCAAAGGACTTCAGACCTATTAGTCTGGCATCCTTCCAACTTAAAATATTGGAGAGGCTAATCGAGCCCCACGTAAGAAATAAGCTAGAGAGCAAAATAATACCATCGCAACATGCGTACATGAAAGGTAGATCCACAGAAACAGCGTTACACGATATTGTTACGCACATAGAAAAATCCCTATCGAATAAGGAATTTACATTGATAGCCTTTCTGGATATAGAAGGGGCTTTCAATAACGTCACGCCAGAAGCGATAACGACAGCCCTGACGACCCTGGATATCGAGCCTCATCTAGTGTTATTCGTGCATCAACTTCTGACGTGTAGGAGGGTGCACGCCGACCTAGCCGGGGCTTCGGTAAACAGGGTGGTCAACAGGGGCACGCCGCAAGCTGGGATCCTCTCGCCTCTTCTATGGGTAGCCACAGTGAACGGACTGCTGGAAACCTTGGTGGTGGAGGGGGGGTCTAAAGTTGTAGCGTATGCTGACGACCTGGCAGTGGTCGTGAGTGGTAAATATCCACAAACGCTTTGCAATATTATGCAAAGAAATCTTAGGCTCGTTAAAGAGTGGGCTGGGAATAAGGGTCTAGGTGTTAACCCGGCCAAAACAGAGCTGGTACTGTTCACTAGGAAATACAAAATTCCAACGTTGCGGTTACCAGTATTAGGCAATACCACCCTTAAATTGGGTGATTCCGCAAAATACCTGGGGGTAATTATTGATAAAAAGCTCACATGGAAGGAGAACATCCAAGAGCGTGCTAAAAAGGCTCTGGTGGCCCTTTACTCTTGTAGGGGGGCCATAGGGCAAAGATGGGGGCTGTCCCCCAAAGTCACACTTTGGCTCTATACCGCTTTGGTTAGACCAATTCTTCTATACGGGGCCTTGGTCTGGTGGACGGGCCTGGAGAAGAGCTCCAATGTCAACATTATCCAAAGAGTGCAGAGAAGCGCGCTCATATGTGTTAGCGGGGCACTACGCACAACAGCGGTGGAGGCACTGAATGCAGTCCTCAACATTCTACCGGTTGATATATCCGGGAAACTATATGCGGCATGCTCTGCACTGCGCATAAGGAATCTACCAGGATGGAGGACCCTTGATGAAGGTCACTCTTCCATCCTCAAGAATCTCCCCACACACATCTTACTGTTTACCGAGCTACTGTTTCGAGAAGAAATATGATATAATAATACCTGAAAGAAAATTCTGGGAGAGGGGTCCCCCCGATGACAATGGTTCAATCCACATTTATATGGATGGGTCGAAACTTGATGATAAAGTCGGAGGGGGGTATATGCCGCTCAGCTGGGATTCAATTTGGGTTTCCGACTACCTGACCACTGCAGTGTTTTTCAAGCAGAGGTGTCCGCTATACAGGAAGCGATAGATCTACTGAGGATAGCAAACATCAATAGCGGGGATGTTTACATATTCTCTGATAGCCAAGCAGCCCTCAAGGCTCTGGGGGCCTTTGCATGCAATTCCAGGGTTGTGGAGAGCTGTCGCAAATCTCTCAACGAGATGGCTGAGCAACTCTCAATTCATCTGGTATGGGTGCCTAGACACAGTGGCATACCGGGTAATGATATGGCAGACGAGCTAGCTAGAGGGGGCACATCCGCTCCGCTTTCACAGTCCTGGAAGGGTTTAGGTATGCCGCTCGCGACCAGCAAGCTCTTAACGAGGAACATTTTCCTCAAACAAGCAAGGGATAGATGGGAGAATATAGGTACCTGCAATCATACAAAACTGGTGTGGCCGGAGATTATACCGGGTAGGTCGGAAGACCTGCTCAAGCTAAGAAGGGAGGAGCTCTCATTACTCATGGGACTTCTCACCGGGCATATAGGCTTAGGCAGGCATGCGGAAAGGTTGGGCATACCCTACAATGATTTCTGCAGAAGTTGCAAGGACGAGGAGGAGCCTGAAACGGTGAGGCATCTCCTATGCGAATGCCCTGCGTTGGGGGGCAAGAGGTTAAAATATCTGGGGTCTGGTATGTTCTATCATCTGGGTGAATTTTCAAAAATTAAACCAAAGGATATTCTGAGATTCGCGGAATCCACGAAATGGTTCGAGTAGGGGGTCATTCAGATCCTTGTGGTATCACAACGGGACCTACGGGGCCTATGTGTGCTAGTCTGTGCATCCACTGCTACCTACCTACCTACCTACTGCACTTTCACATGTTTAAGCAAGTTTGTCCAACTTCGGCTGTTTTTAAAAACAGATTTTCACACATGTGTCGTAGAACACTATCTTTAATTAGTATCGGGCATTTTTAGACTTCATCCCATGGAAAAACCGTCAGTCAGACACTTCAAGGCTGAGGAATTTTCATAATTCTTACTGCGCTTTCACAGGTTTAATCGGGTTGGTCCAACTTTGGCTGCTTTTAAAGGGCGGATCTTTGCACATGTGCTATAGATGACCACCCTTAATTTGTATTAGGTACTTTTAGATTTCGCCCCATGTCAAAAACTTCAGCCAGACACCTTAAAACTGATAAATTTTTATAATTCTTGCTGCGATTTCACATGTATAAGCGCGTTAGTCTAACTCTGGCTGCTTTTGAAGGGCAGATATTTTCACTTGTGTTATGAAAGACCATCCTTAAGTTGTGTCATGTACTTTTATACTTCGCCCCATGTCAAAACCTTTATCCAGACACCTCAAAACTGAGGAATATTCATAATTCTTACTACGATTTCAAAGCTTTAAGCGAGTTGGCTCAACTTTTGCTGTTCGTGAAGGTCGGACACATGTGTCGCACAACACTACTCTTAAGTAGTTTCGATCATTGTTAGACTTCACCCTATAGAAAAAACGTCAGCCAGGTTTGTCTAACTTTGACTATTTTTAAAAGGCGAATATTTACACATTTGTTGTAGAACACTACTCTTAAGTGGTATCAGGCATTTTTGGAGATCCTACCATGACAAAAACTTCAGCCAAACACCCCAAAGCTCGTTTTTTCACAATTGATCTCCATAGGACATGATCAAGCAAATTAGAACAGTTCAGCCCATACAAAGTGTTCAGATGTGGTATTTGTTGCAGCAACTGATCCCGGACGCATCCTAGACCTTCGGTTAATCTTTACTTAAATTTCACCCAGCGATCAAAACCCAAATTTTTTCACATGTGTGAGTGTGTATATGCAAATGCCTGTGCACACTTATGCATATATATATGCATCCCTACCACTGGTCTTCTATAACACATGCGAAAATATCTGCCCTTCAAAAGCAGCCAGAGTTAGACCAACGCGCTTATACAAGAATTATAAAAATTGATCAGTTTTAAGGTGTCTGGCTGAAGTTTTTTCCATGGGACGAAGTCTAAAAAAGCCTGATAGTACTAGAGGATAGTATTCTACAAAAAATGGGAGAATATTGGGTAGTTAAAAGCAACCAAAGTGGCTCAAATGCTTGAAATTGGTAAAACAGAATAAATTTCCATAGGAAAATCCGCGAACTGTGAGTGTCTGGCTGGAACCTTGTCACTGGTACGGGTCTAACAATACTTGATACTGACGCGGGGTGGTAATCTACGTCAAATATGTGAAAATCATACATTAAAAAATGAGTGAAGTTAGGGTAATTTTTTGGTGACTTTGACCCCCGATTCCTAGGCCCTTGTCATGGGTACAGCTTTGAAATTTTCACATTATTTCTAGATACGGGGAGGACTATCGATCGGTGTTGGTTTCATCCATTATAAAATAAGTGACGCTTTTAGGCTCTGGGATCTTGGTCTATAAAGAACATATCCATAAAATCGCATAACGCGCATATGCGAAATCGGGTCCGCTAATTAATATATGGTTTCGCATGTAGAGCTAACCCCCACCTTTTAAACGATACCTTATTTATTAATATTGGTTTCAAATGAGAGCAGAAAATTAGGAGCAAACACAAAAAGGCCTTACAGAAATAATATATATGATGATTTTTATACCCAGCTTACTAGTACTGGTACAAGCTCACACAGAAAAATTTTCATGTAAAATCAACACTTCTTTTAACACTTTTTCATGTTATTATTTTTCAACACTATCGATCATGTTATTTTAACATGAAGCTCATGTTGAATAACTTCACTTCGCGTTAAATTAACATGACTTCCTGTTAAATTAACATGAAATCCTGTTATATTAACATTAAAAGTTAAAACAACACTATCTGCCTCATTATCTCATGCAAATTTAACAGGATCTTTCTTGTTAGTTTACATGGTTCATGTTGACAAAAATTATTCTGTATGAGGTGTATTAGGTATAATTTTGCTCACATAACGGTAGTATGTAACGGCACAAAATAATCGAGATAGATATAGAGTTCCATATATGAAAGTTCTTGGGATGAAAAGAGGAGTTCATTAAGGCATGTCTGTCGTCTGTCCGTCCGTCTGTGTACACGATAACTTGAGTAAAAATTGAGATATTTGCATGAAATTTTATATATATTTATCATACAAATTGGCATAACTTGAATAAAAATTGAGGTATTTGCATAACATTTGGTATACAGATTACTTTCTGGCCAAAGCATGATAAAAATACTGCAAGGTAAAACCTTTCTCTCTTCTGATTTTATTTTGACATTTTTAAGCAATATAAAATAAGTCAGTCAAACAGAAAAAAATATTTAAAAAATTGGAAAAATTAGAAAAAATTCAAAAATATTTTTCAATTTACAATGCACGTGTTAGTGGATGCCTGGACACTGTGGTATGCCAGGAAGTGAGATGGCAGATGAGTTTGCTAGAGCGGGCACATCCGCTCCGCTTTCACAGTTCCTATTTTTAACAATCATAGCAAGAAATTTAAGCGTAAATTCAAGAAAAATTAAAAAAAAAAAAATTTTTTGATTTGTAATTTATTTGATTGAAAACTCCATTCAGAAAAGTAATGAGAAAAAAAATTAGTACTCGTATGAGAAAAGCTTAAAAACGTCATTAGTGTCATTAAGGGTTTTACCTGTAGTATTTTTATCATGGGCCAAAGTAACTTGTTAGAGAAAATGGCCGAAATCGGATGATCACCACGCCTCTTTTGTCGATATCGACAACTTCGAAAATCACATAAACTGACATAACTTGACTAATAATTCAGATATTTGCCGGAAATTTTGTATACAGGTTACTTCTCGCCAAGGTAGGTTGCTATTGAAAATGGGCGAAATCGGATGATAACCACGCCCCCTTTTTATATTGATTTTCCTTTTAAGAAAGGTGAAAAAAATTACTGTAATTTTTTCAGATTTTTAAGTTAGTCTTTTTTTGTTTTTTTGTGGCAGAGAAAGCATATATTAAGCAAAAATATGTTTGAACGTGAGAAATGTATATTTTTGGTTATAATAAACATCATATAATGATAATTAACCATGTAGAATATCAATAAACAAAATTTAGTAAAAAAATTGGATCAAAAACACAAAAAATACGGAAATATGATTTTTTCAATTTAATACTAAATAAGTTTTGAAAAAGTAACTTTATAAAAAAAAGTTGTTTAACCTTTTGTGTAGTCCACTCAATTTTCTTTACATGGATATTTGCATTTTTGACAATTTGTGAGAGAAAAAATGGGAAATCGAAAAAACATGCTAATTTTTTAGGCTAGAATACTAGAAAACGGCTTTTGGTCAATGCAACTTTTGTAGAGAATTCGATTTCCTTGAAAAATATTTTCAGGTAAATGGTGTTTTACAACAAAGGTTTGTGGTTTTTATGCCAAATATGAGTTAAAGTTTGTAAAATCTAAATTAGCGATGATAGCGATTTAAAAATCTGATAAAATTGCAGTAATAATAATTTTTTTCACCTTTCTTAAAAAGAAAATCAATATAATTTTTGAAAAAAACAATTTTTTTTGGCCCAGCCTAATGTACATAGATGCACGAACAGAATTTGCAAAATGCTATGAAAAAAAAAATATATTGAAAAACAAATAAGTAACGGGTTTTGTGTCCCCATGAATGAAATACATACTCACATTGGAACGCAGACAAACGAAAAATATTTGTTTGTATTTTTAATCTCATACAATTTAATAGGAATAACTAACTAATTAAATATTGCCATTCAGATTTGTCAAATGAATAAATAAAATAAGTCAAAGAAACTTTTTTTTTACTGATGCGTACATTTCTAAGTAAAACTTATTGTCTCGTCTTACTAAACATTTGCTATATGTTTGAGATATGTGTATATAAATTTAAATTTATGTTTATAAGTAGGTATTTGATTAAGATTTCTGTTGGCGGTATTTACTCTTCCTCCATTTCATATGAAATGCAAGAAATTAGAAGTCGGTAAATTCTCGGTATTATGGCAAGCACACGTTTCAAGTTTTTTTATGAGAAATAAAATAATCATCATCTATGTATTATATTAATAGGCTAACAAATTTTTCATATAAATAATTGCCAAGCTTAAACCCATACTAAATATGCATAACTTTTTATAAAATGCATATGGATTTGTTGGTATTCCTCTAAAGAAGTGCATAAGCGAATGCAAATTTCTCATACCACTTGAATTGGTTATCTGACAATCAATTTGTACATAAAGCGATAGCCCAGTGGGAAGCGTCGGGGGTAGTGGTCGAGCGGTTGATGGTTCAAGTATAGCTCGGGCAATTTTTTTTTTAAATTTTTTGTCTATGAAAATCGTTTTTATTTATTCAATATATAAATATGTGAATATTTTTAGTTGACGGAAAGAAAGATAGAAATGCTATAACCGCTTATTCAATTTGGATTTTGTTTTCTAATTTTTAATGATATAAGATCGAAGTTGCGAAATTTTTTCAAACACAGTAGTCTATTCATCGGACTTCGGTAGATTACTTCTATAAATTTTAGTGATTTCTACCGTTTGACACAAAGTTACTGATACACAGAGCCAAAAATGCCTAATAAAATTAATAAGATTGTCTTCATGATCAGCTTTTGGGCAAAGGGGTAGTCGCAACGGTGCAAACGAAGAAAAAACTGTAGGGAAATCTTTTTTGTTTTAAGAAGAAATTCTTATTAAAAAACTATACATTTAGTACAAAGGTGTAGTTAGACGCTGGCAATTATTAGTATACGATGGCCGGATTGTTAGCAGCTGGGTTTAGCAATCGAAAAATTGTAAGTTCGATTCTCTCTCTTTTTTTCCTAATTAGAAATGTTAAAAAGAAATCTTCTTAAATATATTTATGAGATTTTCCTTTGAAACATTAACAACTATACACATATCAGTAATTAGACGCTAGCAATCAAAAGTGAGCGATGGCCTGATGGTTAACAGCTGGTTTTATCATTCCGAAAATTGTAAGTTCGATTCTCGGTGAGGGCGATATCATTTTATTTTTCATTTAAAATATTAAAAAGAAAATCTTCTTAATAAAATTAAAAAGACGGTCTCTACAATAATAAGAAGCACATCTTCTTAAAGAAAATCTATAGAGATATCTTATGACTTTTGTTCTATTTTATTAGGCATTGTTAGCTCTGTGTAGACTCCCTATTTAAAATATAAAAATCGACAACATTTTTAATATGTACTTAAATTTTGAACTAAACCAAGTGGTTAGCGGTCGTCTTAAATTTTACTGAAGGCAACAACTGATTTCTATTCATATGTAGATATGTATTAACTTTTAAAAGGGCAGATTTGCAACCCGAGCCCCAAACAAGTCTAGACCAAATTGAACAGAAAAATCAATAAATATTTTTTCTTTAAATCAAATAAAAAATCCATATAAAGTGTCTTAAATATTGCTAAGTTATGGTTAAAGAAAAAAGCTAGAATATCCACAAACGTTTTTTGACCTAACCAGAATTTGTAATTTACCCCCACTAAAAAGATTTAAAAACACGCCATGTATAATAAATTTCTATAAATAGAACTCATATTTCTGCAAAATGAACCTTTAAATCTTTCACTCAACAAGCTCCTCCTTTTATTAGAGAAACTATTTTCTTTCCCTTGCTCATTGCCCATACAGCTTGAATTGGTGATTTGACAATGAATTCGTAGATAAAGCAGTAGAGCAGTGGTTAGCGCATCGGATAGCGAGCGAACTATTGTAGGTTCGAGAACAGCTCCGGACTACAATTTTTTTTTCACTGAAAATAGTTTTTTCTTTTTTAAAACATCTTTAGGTATATGAGTATTTCTAATCTTGATTTTTTATAAGCTCATTTAATTTTCATAAGACATTTTTATATTTGTGATACTTTTTTCGGCAGAACATATACTATGCTATACTATATTTTTAGTTAACGGACAGCCAAATGAAATAATAATTTTAGGTCATAAATATACATATATACCACCCATTATAGAAATGAGATAACCGCTTATACAATTTGGGTTTTTTGGCAAGTTTTTCCAAAAATTAAATTATTCATAAAAAATAAAAATGGTTTATAAAGCTTTTTAAAATGACATTTTCATACAAATTTTGAATAATAAGAGCTTAATAAAACTTTTATATTTTTTATGAATAAGGGGGATAGTGTTCTGTTTATCGGACTTCGGTAGATTATCTATATATTAATACGCTAACACTCTCCGCATACAAACTTTCGTAACCCAATTTAGTATAGTATTTATGGATAGATCCCTATAAAAGTTATATTGGAAACTTAGAATGGACTAATCTGCTGTGTCACCAAAAAAAATTTTGAAAATTATTTTTAGTTTATTTGTTATTAAACAAAAAAGAGGTCTCCAAACTCTCCAGCTATTTTGTTATCTCCACTTTCTGTTATACCCGAACTATACATCACTATTCAGCACTCTTATAAAACTCCCAAAGACACAACCATCCGCTCATTCCCTTACACACATACGTACATATCTATGCAATGATCCAGCAGCTGCCACTTGCTTTTATTTTTGTGCCAAAAAAGAAACAACAAAATGTACCAAATCATATCATCTTCGGCATCTAAACAACATTTGTAAGCTAAGAAATCCAGCTTCACTTCTGGCTTTATATATTTAACTTTTGGCCTATTGGTAAAGTTTATTTTTTTAACGATATGATTTTGTAAGAAAATTCCACAATGTTAAGATCGAAATTTAAATATCGTACGGACTTTAACTAAAGAACAATTTTACATGACACTAATGCTGATTTCTTTGAACATGTTTACACCCTTGCACAGAATACTGTAAAAGTGTACCCGTTCTACGTGTAAAAAATTCGCATTTTTTGATGAAACGAAATCACCACTCTACTCTACTTTTTTTTACGAAAAACACATTTTTGGGTATTTGTTTCCTTTAGGGATCAATCGCTAATAAATTAGCTAAAATTATGGGAGATAGCTCAAAAGACAGGTTTTGGCCTCAGGATCACGAGTCCGGAAGCGCTTTTTTAATTTTTTGTTTCTATCGAAAGTTATGGTCAAAAAATCGAAAAATGACCCACGGCACGCATTTTTTCGCACGTTTTTAGGTACAGCCTAATAAAATTACAACAACCACATGAAAACTTGCCACTTTGATTGCAAATACCTCTTCAGAGAAGCAAAATATTAAAAAGCACTTCCGGACTCGTGATCCTGAGGCCAAACCCTGTCTTTTGAGATATTTCCCATAATTTTAGCTAATTTATTAGCAGTTGACACCTAAAGGAAACAAATACCCATTTTTCTTTGACTATTTGATGTTCTAAGCTTTTCTCGTTTTTTTTTTAGTTTAATTCACTTATGAAATTTTTAGGGGGTTAAGTATTGGAAAAGTATATTTTCTAAGCAGAAAATATATTTTTCATACAGTTGAAGATTGCCCAGAAAAATATCCCCAATCGTCTCATTTAAAGCAAAGCTGTAATTAGACGCTGGCAAGTATAAGTCTGTGGTCATAACCAATAACAGCCTAGGTCGACTTAAGAAATTAGACCAGATGAAATTTTTGCTGGCGAATTTTTGTAACAAAACTGTTTTATAACTAAGGCAAACGTATTGGATTTAATTGTTTGTAAAGAAAGTAAATAAAGACCAATGAAAGTCTTGAAAAATGTCTCGATGTTGCTATTCAAAATCACCAGCAAAAATTTCAACTGGTCTAATTTCTTAAGTCGACTTAGGCTGTTATTGCTTATGGCCACAGAAGTATAATTGACAGAACTCTGATTTTTTTTCAATTTTCCTTGCTTAAAAAATAAAATAAAAACGAAAAATTAAAAAAAGAAACAGTTTTCAATTTTTGCTTCCACCGAGAATCGAATATATGTAGGTGTCCTGCAAGTAGTAAACATTTATACCCATTCTGGTATGAGAAGGGTACAATTAGTCTCTTCATAGGACATGCTCGAACAAATGTGACCAATTTATTCCATCTAAAAGATACTAAAAAAAGTAGTAGTCTGCTTTTCCTCTGGATTGATCCCGGACTAATCGTATTTTTTGCAGGGAAATACCATACGAACTTTTACTAATGCACCTTTTTACATAAGTAACTCCACTTTTTTTGTATGAAACCACATTTTTTACTTTGATAATTTAATGTGCTAAGCATTTTCGATTTTTAAATACTTTTTCTACTTATGAAATTTTTAGAGAAATAAAATATTAGAAAAGTATATCTTCTAAGCAGAAAATGTATTTTTCATACAAAAAAGTGAAGTTAGTTATATAGAATTAAAAATTTTGTTCGCAAGACCAGAATTGTAATTTTCAAAAAATAGCTGTAAAAAAATTAGTTTCAAAGAAAAAACATTTAAATATGCTGCACCACCCTAATGTGCGGAATCGTTGCATGGTATTACTCAAATCAAATGTTTAAATTCCCAAACATCATATATATATATATGTATGCGTGAAGCAAGAATAAAAAACGGTACCTTGCAAATTGCACAATCATCGAAACTCCGACAAACACTCCCCGCAAAAACTCTGCGCTTCGAAAACCGCTCCCACCCTTTTTCGCGCTCCTTACTCTCACATGAACGTACATAAGTATACAGCGATCCAGGCAGCTGCCACTTGCCTTCATTTTTGTACCAAAAAAAAAAAAAAACAAAGTGTAGCAAATCAAATAAAGATCATTGCATCCTCGCCATCTTTACACCATCATCATTCACATAATCACATAATTCACATAATCCAAGGTTTTTCGCAGAGCACTTTTTTATTTAGTTTTTTGTCCATTAAAATGTTTATATTTTTAACGATATGGTTTTTTTTAAAGTAAAATTCCACAAGGTTACGATAAAAAAAGTACCATTATATATCGAAATATTATAAGCCCATACCGGGTTTTTGTGCAATTTAAATTAAAAACTTATTTTTTATGTAAAAACTAATGTAAGTTTAATATAATTTGTAATAGTAAGTGTCTGCTGTACCTTAGACATAAACAAATAAATAAAAAAATAAAAAAAAAACATAAAAAATCTGTTCTAGATATATCCTAATGTATTGTCGTCAGCTTTTCTGTTGTACTGCTTTGCTGCACCACCCTAATGTGAAGATTGTTTGCATGGTATCACTTAATCCAAATTTGCATTTGTCACGAAGGAGTCACTTATTTGGTTTTGTTGTGAACGGGGAATATGTACATATATTAAGAGAGAGTTGAAGAAAATTTCAGATGGTCGAATTTCGACCACGGGCGATCCTAGTTTCTATAAATTTTGGAATATAAAAATCGATAATTTTTTCACAGGTCCTTAAATTTTGTACTAAACGAAGTGGTTGGAGGTCGTCTAAAATATTACTAATGACAACAACTCATTTCTATTCATTCAGTTAACAACCCGAACACCAAATTTGACCACTTTTGAATAAAAAAAAAAAAATCAATATAAAATGTCTTTTTAAATATTTTCAAGTTAGGGTGATGGAAAAAGCTAGAAAACCCTCAAACTTTTTTGCATAAGGCTAGATTTTGCGAGGTTTAACCACTTTTGAATAACTTTTTTTTTTTAATCAACATACCCACATTTTTTTTTTTTAAATCAAATCAAAAATCGATATGAATTGTCTTTTTAAATATTTCTAAGTTACGGCTAAGGAAAAAAGCTAGAAAATCCTCAAAGCCTACATTTTGCATGGTTTCACCACTTTTGAATATTTTTTTTTTTAGATCAATATACGTACTGTTTTTTTCAAAAATGAAATCAAAAATCGATATAAAATGTCTTTTAAATATTTCTAAGTTACGGTTGAGGCAAAAGCTTAAAAACCCTCAAACTGTTTTTGCATAAGGCTAGATTTTGCCCGGTTTAACCAATTTTGAATACATTTTTTTTTAAATCAACATACCCACATTTTTTTCAAAAATCAAATCAAAAATCGATATGAAATGTCTTTTTAAATATTTCTAAGTTATGGCTAAGGAAAAAGGCTAGAAAATCCTCAAAATATTTTTGCAAAAGGCTACATTTTGCCCGGTTTCACCACTTTTGAATATTTTTTTTTTTTAATCAATATACGTACTATTTTTTTCAAAAATCAAATCAAAA
The DNA here is from genome assembly GCA_964058755.1 of Campiglossa producta. Classification (NCBI taxonomy): domain Eukaryota; kingdom Metazoa; phylum Arthropoda; class Insecta; order Diptera; family Tephritidae; genus Campiglossa; species Campiglossa producta. Next base: position 141,385,939 of record CAXKVI010000001.1, read on the forward strand.
ATCGATAAGAAATGTATTTTTAAATACTTAAGTTATGGTTAAGGAAAAAAGATAGAAAACCGTTTAACAGTTTTTGCAAAAGGCTAGATTTTGGCCGATTTTACCACTTTGAATAAATTTTTTTTTTTAAATCAATATACCTACATTTTTTTAAATCAAATCAAAAATCAAATTAAAATGTCTTCTAAATATTGCTAAGTTATGGATAAAGAAAAAAGCTAGAAAAACCTTAAAATGTTTTTGCAAAAGCCTAGATTTGCCCTAACCAGCATTTGTAATTTACCAACACTAAATAATAAATTTCTATAAATAGAACTCATATTTCTACAAAATGAATTTCATTCTTTCACTCAATAAGCTCCTCCTATTATTAGAGAAATTATTTTCACTCCCTCGCTCATTGCGTACTTGTGTCCATTATCTATTATATTAATAGGCTAACAAATTTTACATATAAATAATTGCCAAGCTTAAACCCACCGTGGTGTAGCGGTTAAGTGTTCGGCCTTCTACACCAAGTCGTGGCGGTTCGATGCCCGGCAAAAGTAACATCAAAAATTCTTTAGAAAAAGAATTTTTCTAAACGGGGTCGCCCCTCGGCAGTAGTTTGGCAAACTCTCCGGGTGTATTTCTGCCATGAGAAGCTTCTCAGCAAAAAATTCATTTGCTTTGCAAGTGCCGTTCGGAGGCGGCAAAAAACTGTAGGTCCCGCCAACTTGCAGGAAAACTCAAAAAGCAACACACCACAAGTTGGAAAGAGAAGCTCGGCTAAAAATATCGTTAGAGGTTATGATAACCTGTTGGTATATCGCCGCCATTAGTTTAAACCCATACTAAATATGCATAAATATTTATGAAATGCATATGGATTTGTTGGCATACCTATAAGGCAGTGCACAATTATCTAATATATAACCAATACTGCTTCATTTATCTGTAATAAGCCAATGGAAATTTCTCATGCCACTTGAATTGGTTATCTGACAATCAATTTGCAAATAAAGCGATAGCCCAGTGGGAAGCGTCAGGGGGTAGTGGTCGAGCGGTTGATGGTTCGAGTACAGTTACAGCTATCGGTCAAAATTTTTTTCTTTTTTATTTTTTATATTTCTAATCTTGACTTTATAAAATTTTTATAAACAATATTTTTATGTTTGTGATCTCTATTTTCGATAAAAAAAATTTGGTGCGAATATTTCTAATTTACGGAAAGCCATGTGAAATAATAATTTTAGATCATAAATATACTAACATACCACCCATTATAGAAATGCTATAACCGCTTATACAATTTCTTTTCTTTTTGGTAAATTTTTCAAAAAATTATTATTAATATAAGTCTGACTGCTCCAATTTTTGAAGTTGTAAGCTGCAATTTGCGAATTTTTTTCAAACATAGTGGTCTGTTTATTCAATTTCGGTAGATTATTTCGACAAATTTCACGATTTCTATCGATTGAGATAGAGTTGCTGATAAATTCCTTATTTAAAGTATAGGTTAGGGTTAGGTTCAAGTGGCTGCCGCAGAGGCACACCTACTAAAGGCGGCGATATACCAACAGGTTCTCATAACCTCTAACGAGATTTTTAGCCGAGCTTCTCTTTCCAACTTGTGGTGTGTTGCTTTTGAGTTTTTCCTACAAGTTGGCGGGACCTACAGTTTTTTGCCGACTCCGAACGGCACTTGCAAAGCAAATGAATTTTTTACTGAGAAGCTTCTCATGGCAGAAATACACCTGGAGAGTTTGCCAAACTACTGCCGAGGGGCGACCCCGTTTAGAAAAATTCTTTTTCTAAATAATTTTTGATGTTACTTTTGTCGGGCATCGAACCGCCACGACTTGGTGTACAAGGCCGAACACTTAACCGCTACACCACGGCGGCCGCCACCTAGCACACCTAGGCCAGTATTAAAAGGCCCGTTGTGATACCACCAACACTAGGAAAGTCAGTTCCGGGAACCTGCCATATGGAAAATCCCGGTATTAACGGAATTCTCCACATAGCCGAATCCCGGGACTGACCTTCCTATACCGACACCGTTACTCCTCCTCGAACCATTTAGATGACTTGATGAAGGCCATCAGGTCCTTTATGTCCAGCTCCGTGACCTGGCGTAGGCTGACCAGGAAGGGAACCCCCAAAAAGCGCATTCTCGCGCCACTTAAAGCCGGGCAGTTGCAGATGAGGTGCTCCACCGTTTCCTCCTCCTCATCATCCTTACAACTCCTACAGCATCGTCGGTAGGGCACACCAAGTCTTTCTTCCAATAAGGCAGTGCCCAGTTAATACGCCTATTAATATGGAGATTTCTCTTCTTCTTAGGGCATAAATTTGTCTTGATCTTTTATGATCCCATTTCGGCCAGGTTTCTTTGGATATCCGACATCCTGGAGATTGCAGCCATCTTTCGTTGGCTTGGCGGAGTGTGTACTCCTTAAGCATAAGCTTGCATGTGGCAAACGGCATACCTAAGCGCTCTTTATCGCGAAGAACCTGCTTGGTCGTGCCCTGCCTCGCAAGTTCGTCTGCCCTACAATTTCCCTCAATGTGCCTATGCCCCGGGACCCATGTGAGGTTTACGCGATTCTGTTGGGCCATCTCTTGTAGAGATCGACGACAGCTGAGCGTCAGTTCAGAGTTGAACGAGTAAGAGCCAAGGGATTTGATGGCCGCCTGGCTGTCGCTGAATATAAAAATGTCCTGTCTGATAGTGTGTTGGCCTAACCAAGCCGCGGCGTCCATGATTGCTGAAACTTCAGCCTGGAAGACACTGCAGTGATCAGGTAGTCTGCGGGAGAGCTCAAGGTTCAGATCCTTTGAATAAACCCCTCCTCCAACTCTTCCGTCTAACTTCGAGCTATCAGTATGAATGGAAGTGCCGCCATGAGTGGCGGGATTCCGATCCGTGCTTTCCCATTCTTCCCTGCTGGGAATGTTGATTTTAAAACCGCTATCTCCGACTGTTGTGGTCGCACAGCGATCTGTGCTCAGCGGAAGAAAGCTATAGGATCCCAAAATACAGGCATGTCCAGTAGTGCTTGCGCGCCAGCCGGACGTTTCCCTTAGACGCAGAGCCGATGCTGCTGCTACCCGGTGCCCTTCCAGATCGAGTGGCAAAATGCCAACAATGGCCTGGAGTGCTTCATTGGGCGTTGTTCTTAACGCACCGCTTATACAGATCATGCAAGATCTGTGTACTTTACCTAGCAGATTAAGGTTTGTTGCCTTGTTGCGCAGGCCACCATACCACAACTCCATAGAGCATGATTGGTCGAATGATTGCAGTGTAGATCCATTTGCATATTTTGGGGCTGAGCCCCCATTTCTTTCCAATGGCTCTTTTGCACGTGTAGAGTGCAATACACGCTTTCTTCTGGCGCTGAAGAACATTCTCCTTCCAGGTTAGTTTCCTATCCAGAACTGTGCCCAAGAACTTGGCTTTGTCAGCCAAGTTCAGGTGCACGTTATTCAGTTTTGGTAGTATTAGCGGTGGTTCCCCTTGTGACATAGCGTGATAAGTCAACCGAGCCCAGTGAGGAAACTATTCGTCTACCCCTTAGCAGTTGATCAATAAGTCTAATAAGAGACCTGCTTATGCCCAGACTTGTTAAAGCGGTGTTTATAGCATCAGGGCTTATGTTGTTGAAGGCTCCTTCAATATCTAAAAAGGCTACAAGACAGTACTCCTTTTCATACAGCGATTTTTCAATAACAGAAACTAGGCTGTGAAGCGCAGTTTCTGTAGATTTCCCTTTGGTGTATGCATGCTGATAGCTACAGATCAGGTTGCTATCAACAGTAGAGGAGAGGTAGCCATTTATTATCCTCTCGAAGGTTTTGAGCACAAAGGATGAGAGACTGATCGGCCTATAGTCCTTGGGCTCGTAATGAGACGCCTTCCCCGCCTTAGGAATAAACACTACCGTGGCACTTCTCCAGGAGCATGGAATGTAGCTAAGAGCCAGGCAGGCTGTATAGAGAAATACCAGCCATTTGGCTGATGTCTCCAGCGTGTTTATGAGTTGTGCGGGAATAATCCCGTCTGGCCCGGCAGCCTTGAACGGTTCGAAGCTTTTAACCGCCCACCTAACCTTTTCCTCCGTGATGGGTATGTGTACAGCCAGGTTTGTTGTAGGTGCTAGGGGTTCCTCATGCAAGTTCCCTGGGAAGTGCGTATTCAAGAGCAGCTCTAGGGTTTCCCTCTCCGTGCTGGTCCAGGATCCGTCAGGTTTGCTCAAATAGCTTGTGGCTGTTTGAGTTTTTGAGAGCACTCGTCTAAGTCTCACTGTATCGTCGACATTTTCGACCCCAGTGCAGAAATTTCTCCACGATACTCTCTTCGCCTGCCTCAGAGCTTTTTTGTAGGCCCTGAGTTTAACTTTATATTCGAGCCATTGAGTCTCCGTGCCAAGGCACTTGTCCTACATGATTTACGGAGCAAGTTCCAGGTCGTAGGACCACCAATGCGGCCTATGTTTACCACGTGGTTTTGGCACTGGGCAAGCCTGCTCTAGGGCATTCGAGAGCGCCGTTGTTAAGGTCTTTACCAGATCCTCCAACTCCCCTACTGATGAGGGGACTTGTGGGGGCAGTGCTGGCAAGTCCCTAGATAGTATTTCATTGTGTAGCTGCCAGTTAGTGTTACGTGGGTTGCGTTTCATAACCGGCTGCTCAACAGAAAAGTCTAGAACTAATTCTACGTACCGGTGGTCGGAGAATGAGTGTTCATCGAGAACGCGCCATTTTCTGACCCACACAGAGCCAAAAATGCCTAATAAAATTAATAAGATTGTCTTCATGATCAGCCTTTGGGCAAAGGGGTAGTCGCAACGGTGCAAACGAAGAAAAAACTGTAGGGAAATCTTTTTGGTTTTAAGAAGAAATCCTTATTAGGTAGGTAGAAGTGGCTGCCGCAAAGGCACACCTAGGCCAGTAATAAAAGGCCCGTTGTGATACCACCAAACACTAGGAAAGTCAGTCCCGGGGCCCGGCCATATGGAAAATCCCAGTGCTGTTGGGACTCTCCATATAGCCGAAACCCGGGACTGACACTCCTAACCGACACCGCTACCCCTCCTCGAACCATTTTGATAACTTGATGAAGGCCATCAAGTCCTTTATGTCTAGCTCCGCGACCTGGCTTAAGCTAACCAGGAAGGGAACTCCCAGAGAGCGCCTTCTCGCTCCGCTTAAGGCCGGGCAGTTGCAGATGAGATGCTCCACCGTTTCCTCTTCCTCATCATCTTTGCAACTCCTGCAGCATCGTCGGTAGGGAACGCCTAGCCTTGCTGCGTGCCTACCAATAAGGCAGTGCCCGGTTAAAACACCTATTAATATGGAGATTTCCTTCCTTTTTAGGGCGTATATGTGTCTAGATCTTTTAAGATCGCATTTTGGCCAGGTTTGCTTGGATATCCGGCACCCTGGGGCTTGTAGCCATCTTTCGTTGGCTTCGCGGAGTGTATGCTCCTTCAGCATTAGCTTGCACGTGGCAAACGGCATACCTATGCGCTCTTTATCTTGAAGAATCTGCTTGGTCGTGCCCTGCCTGGCAAGTTCGTCTGCCCTACAGTTTCCCTCAATCCTTATTAAAAAACTATACATTTAGTACAAAGGTGTAGTTAGACGCTGGCAATTATTAGTATGCGATGGCCGGATGGTTAGCAGCTGGGTTTAGAAATCGAAAAATTGTAAGTTCGATTCTCTCTCTTTTTTTCTTAATTAGAAAAGTTAAAAAGAAATCTTCTTAAATATATTTATAAGATTTTCCTTTGAAACATTAACAACTCTACACATATCGGTAATTAGAAGCTCGCAATCAAAAGTGAGCGATGGCCTGATGGTTAACAGCTGGGTTTATCATTCCGAAAATTGTAAGTTCGATTCTCGGTGAGGCCAATATCATTTTATTTTTCATTTAAACTATTAAAAAGAAAATCTTCTTAATAACATTAAAAAGACTGTCTCTACAATAATAAGAAGCACATCTTCTTGAAGAAAATCTATAGAGATATCTTATGACTTTTGTTCTATTTTATTAGGCATTGTTGGCTCTGTGCACTCATAAGCGCCTTCGCTGCAAATAGTGAGATCTATGACCTCCCTACGGGTTTTAGTAATAAACGTAGGTTCGTTACCCACGTTGCAAACAACCAAGTTAGTTGTTAACAAATAATCAAACAACGACTCTCCTCTAGCATTGATATCGGAGCTTCCCCACTGGACGTGATGAGCATTGGCGTCAGTTCCGATAATAAGATGACCAGGTCTTTTACCTCCCTCTGTGGCGGAGGTTCTTCGGCGTCGTAGGGCATATACACTGACGCCATCGTCAGACTGGTACTGTCGACTGTTAAACTGGCAGTTGTAACGTCACCATTGCTATAGTTGGGCAAGAGAAAGGCATTCAGCTCAGACTTAACCAAAATACAGGCTCTAACCCTGCCCCCTCGCTGGCTCGGATAAGCTTAAAACCCTTAGTCCCCAAACCGCAAATCCTTGAGCTGTTGACCCAGGGCTCTTGGATAAGGACCACATCTATGTCGCCTTTAGAGAGACGACTGATTAAAGCAGCCGAGGCTGCTTTAGATTTGTGCAGGTTTATCTGAATCACCACCAACATGAGAGCGCTCAGACTTCCCTGCCACCGCCGTATCGTCGAGTTCCACCTCGTCTGGAGGCTTATCTTTCAACGAGTGCGCTGTGCATCGCCGCGGTATACGTGACCCATGCCGTAGTGCACTCGTCCATTGCACTGTCAGGCCCTACCGCATCCTCGACCAGATTGACACCCCAGTCCTGCGTCGGGAGAGACGGGTTCATGACCCTCAGCATCCTGAGAATTCTCTCAGGTTCAGCAGGGATGGCAGGAATCCACGCTCTTGCCCTTGGCCGAGCCGGGATGTCCTTCCAGTCGACAACCTCGATTTTTTCCCCTTGGTAGATCTCACCCAGTCTTGCAGCTGCTGCCTTGTACAGTGCAACAGTTTTTGCATCCTCGCAAGCGAATACCTTGATTCGGCCCTGGTGCCATCCCGCATCAGAACCCATCGGCGTGGCACCCGGAGACTCATCCATAATGTCGAGAAGGGCATTACCGATAGCGTTCCGGACGTACCGCCACTGGTCCCTAGGGATGGCCCAGCTTTCGATACCTCAATGACGCCTATGAGGATCCTATCATTAGTCACTTCAGCAAAGTTGAGTTTACCCACTACGGGGGCGTGTTGCTGCCGCTTCGGGTGAGGTTTTAAATCCACGTCCGATCTCTGGCGTTTGAAGGGATTTCCATTAACCTTCTTTGGCGCGTAATCGCTAGGGAAGTTCGGTAAGATAGCTTCAGCCATCTCCACCATCTTTCTAGCATTCGGCGATAGCGTCTCTTGTGAAATACCCTCGTATTTCTTCAGGATCCTCGCGGCGGCTCTTTTGTCCAAGTACTCCGAGCGACTGGGAGATGTCTTTTGGTGTAAATTTCGACCCGTAGCTGCCATCGCGGTCGTTCCATTATTTGGATCTCTGGGGCCAGGTCGTGAGACCACTGCCACAGACGTTAAAGACTTGGTTTCGGTACCGGCACTTACTAGGGCTTTAGCATCAGCCGTTGTTGGCTTCACTATGTTTGTATCGGTACTTTCTTTGGGGATTGCCCCCTTGTTATCCAGAGCTAATCGACCCGTAGTTGCCATCGCTGTAGATCTCTCGGCTGATAAAGAAATGGAGTTTGTCCTCCGACGTTGCGTTCTCGCTTGCTCCAGCATTTTCCTCCTCTGCTGTGCAGTATACATTGTTGTATCTTTAGTTTTAGGGTTTTTGGTACTATTTATCATCTTGTTCGTACGAACCCTCGCCGGGCAAGGCCAGTTTAGGGTCAAGGGAAGAGTAAGGGGAATGTGTCGTCCGCCGCGGCCATAGTTACTCTCCGAGGCGGCCCGGTATCAGAGAGGCTCCGTTCGATTACAGCCACGATTTGCCTCCCGGCTGCAAACGTCCAATGGGCACGTGGTCGCATAACACCCTGGATTGGGAGGGGGAAGATCTTAGTCGTCGCGCCAGAGAGGCTTGGCTTCTCTTGTGATGTAGTACCGGCGGCGCTATGATCACAAGGGCAGCGTAGCCCTGTGGCTATCGACTTAAGCCCTCGTACCTCGGCAAGGTGTCCACCCTTCACGAGGGTGTATAAAAATCGACAACATATTTTATCGATACTTAAATTTTGAACTAAACCAAGTGATAAGCGGAAATCTTAAATTTTACTGAAGACAACAAATAATTTCTTTTCATATGTATATATGTATAAACTTTTAAAAGGGCAGATTTGCAACCCGAGCCCCAAACAAGTCTAGACCAAATTGAATAGAATTTTTTTTTAAATCAATATACATTTTTTTTCTTTAAATCAAAAGAAAAATACATATAAAGTGTCTTTTAAATATTGCTAAGTTATGGTTAAAGAAAAAAGCTAGAAAACCCTCAAATTTTTTTGACCTAACCAGAATTTGTAATCACCCCCACTAAAAAGTTTTAAAAACACGCCATGTATAATACATTTTTTTAAAATACAACCCATTCTTCTCTAAATTGAATGTGTAACTATTTTCGTTCTCCCGCCCATTAATACTCTTTAATATTACACGAAATCATATTTCCAAATTTCCACCCCTTAAAAATAAACGTCAAGCCAATTTCAAACTCATATCTATTTATATATACCTATACACATATACATATATGCGTAAACACTCCAATTCTCTCGCTCATTGAGCTCAAACAGTAGATTCGGCGTTGAACTCATATGTATATTGAAATGTTACACTCCAAATCAGTAGCCGGCAAACAGAGAGGACACAATATGTGGGAGTATTAGTGTATTACGCTCAAAAATGCTTGTGTGTTGGTGGTATTGCACTGGAAAAAATTTGTATGTTGTATAACTTAACACAAATCTTGACGACGGCCACTAAATTTATATTTAATAAGAAAACATATGAATATATGTATCTTATGTTTTGTGTATACTTGAATTTTTTTTTAAAGATTTTTGAAGAGTGCAACATTTTTTTTATTAAAGAATTCAGCTTTTTAACGAAATCAAGCAAACGGGCTTTCAAGCACTATGAATTTAATTTCAAAATTCAAAATGTAAATGTTGTATAACCTATCAGATAACTTACATATTAATAGAAAAAAAACATGATTTGTGTTTATTTGATTTTTCTTTTAAGTTTTTTTAAGAATGGTTTTCAACGAAATAAACGGGTGCTTCAAGCACTATAAATTTATGTAAGTTCTGTAATACGAAAAGTACCTGTACTAGGCATAACTGAACAAATAAATTTTGACGACATAACCTAAATATTGGCAGAATTATTTTAATTTTTTTTGTCAACAACTAAAAATAGTGTTTTTTTTATTCAAATGTGGGTGTTTAGAAAATAAAGCTTACGTGCACTATGAATTTGTTTACAAACAAAGTTAGGTAAAAAAAAATCGGTTTGTACCTCTATCTTATTAATAAAATATATTTTGCATTTATGCTCAGTGTACCAATATAAGCAAGAAATAATAGAAGCAATGCGGTATCGACCTGCTTCAATCAATGCTAGCATAAAACTGAATAAAATTTGATTCTTTCCTGCTCTGTTTGTTGACGTTCGTGCTGTGTGCGTGTAATTAGGAACTGCCCTGCCAACCACTGCTAACCGCATTGCAACCACACACACATTTTTCATTTGACAAATTTCCCAAAATTTTGTTAACCTTAAGCAACCAAAAAAAAATTGTTCTGAATTAAAGTAAAATGTGGGCCTATAAATACCAAAAGTCCGTTTTAGGGTTAATGTGTAAACGTTCTGCCAAAAAGAGAAAACATTGTCAATTTTGTACTATGCCTAAAATTATGAGTGCGAATGAAACAGCATAAGCTACTGTAAAAATATCCCAAATTTTGACAATAAACAGCTTTGATAAATTAATTTTTATTTGTCAAATTTTTTCAGAAAATCAAAATGGTAAGAGCTAAATTTTTGAAAATGTTTGATTATTCTTAGATTTCTTTTTATTTTTTTAGTTCGAAGATACATACGGCATACAAAATAACGCATGGGTATGCCTGACTTAAAAAAACTATTGGATAAAGCTGTTGCTAGCGCATAAGTTCGGAAGCTTCATATAAAAGCAATTGCTTGAATCTGAGCCGCCTCCACTGCAAAGAATACATCTCCGCAACCACAACGGTGGGACCTGGCATTGTTTAAGATGCCATTCCATCCAAGGAGTTCCCGCAAACTATTATTACGGCAATTTCCGTGAAGATTACGGGAGAACCAGGCGTAAAGTTACATAAGAGTTAATTTAATGTATTGCAGCAGCGGGATTAAAGCTTTCTTTTGATTTTTTGCATAACTTCGCCCTGACTTATCGTCAGATGTTGTACCGAAATTTTCTTCCGATGAAAATCCTTGGAAGGTCAAGCTTGCTGCTCGAAGTCTGCTCCGCTGGAAGATCGCTGTCTTTTGGTGCTACAGGTGATGATTTGTTTGGAATGTGGGCGTTATATGATGCCGGTCGTAGTGTTTTATAGAGACGCTTTCTTTCTTGCCATCGAGGTAGCTCCATCTAAGTTAGTATTGGTATTTAATTATAAGTACAAATGTTTACTGAAATATATTTTAAATAAATAAGAAAACAGTTAATTATTGTGCAATTTATTTGGAAAAATTAGGTAAGAATTCTTGTTTTAGCGCTAACCGTTTTGGTAACTGGTTTGGTAACCTATTCAATTATAAATGTTAACCATATGCTAGCTGGTTCGGTAACCGATTCAACTACTTATGTTAACCATATGCTAGCTTGTTTGTTGACTTATTCAAAGAATAATTTTAACAGCATGTTAACCAAAACATTTACTGTTTCATAACATAATGTTAGCCACCTGTTACCAGTTTCCATAACCATGTCAACAAATACTATTAACAACATGTTAGCCAAAACATTGACGACTTCAACAAATGGCTGTTAACTACATTTTAACCAAAACATTAGCCACAGTTTGAAAGGGAAATTTTTTATTTTGAAGAGTGCAGGTATACTTTATAGCAAATGGAAAAATAGAATAAGTGCAAGGGAGAGGCAAAGTGTTAATATGGTTAAAATTTTCACACGGTCTGAACAAAATTAGCTACTTAGGTAACCGTATGAAAAATTAATGAAACCAACTATTTAACTTGGTTGCTAGCCGGTATCTGGTTTGCAGGGTGTGTACGTGACAGAGCTGTTAATTGAATGAATCAAAACAGTTACAATTCAGGATTTATTCATTTTTTCAAATGTTTTTCGTTGAATTTAGTTTGAAATTCCATGTAGATACGATTTGACATGTTGAATTCATATTTTCCATTCAAAGAATTAAAGAATGCGATAAAGTAATTCAGTTTGAACTGAATTGCATCGAAATAACTCTCATTCAATAACTCTCTCAATTGAATGCCAACTTTGCTGAATCAATTCAATTTTTCAATTCAGTACTCTCGAAATTTAACTTTCAGAGGTGATATTTGCGTACTTTCAGTCTTTAACATGCCTGGAATTGATTTGAAGCTGTCAAAATAGTAATAAAACACGAGACTGCCATGTATCATTGTAAAATTTGGCCCTAACTCTAAAATTTTATATGTGATGGATTATGTTTCAAGTCTATTGATTTTAATGTAAATAGGCCAAAATTTTATTGGAACCATTCAGAAACTGAAAGTTATATTTATATATTTGTTCAAAACTTATTTCGGCTATGATATTGTCTTCGGAAAATTGTTTTGAAACTATAAGCCCGAAAATTTGGTTCCGTTTTCTTTAGCTACGGCAACTCTTACTCAATGTTTTCATATATTTACATACATACATAAAATCTTGCTGTTTTTAGCTGATTTCTCGAAGATTATGGCAAATTTTTCAAGAAGGTAAGTAGAAAATAATCGTCACATAAAAAAGGAACAACATGAAGTGCAGTTCCATCGTTTTATTACAGGGAAAGTGGAGAAAAACGCGTTTGAAAATTCGAAGCGGTAGACGTCAAAATGCAGCGCACAGTGTTAAAATTTAGATAAAAATGCAAACAAAATTCCGTGTTTTATCTACAGACCCGGAGTTGATGGACTCGTAAAGAATATAGCTTAAGGCTGCGAGGTTCTTGTTTAATGTATTTATTTTATCTTGTCATAATATAAACGTAGGAATAAATTTATTGAAACATTTGATTTAATTTAATTTTCACTTTTAATATTATTTCCCTCTGGAATATTTTAAGACATAGAAATTAAAATTACTGTCTACCGCCGCTGACTGTGCGCTGACTTGCCATATTGAAAGTACCTGGTGCAAGTACCGAAACAGGTCACAGCAAAAATTCTTTGAATAAGTTTTTCAAAACGAGGCCACCTTCGGCAGTGTTCGGCAACGCTCCGGGGGTTTTTCAGCCAAAATGAAAATGCCTTGCCAGATACTGTGTAAAGTTGGGCCAAAGAAATTGTAGGTCTCGCCAATGTGTACTAAAACTTAAACCACAAATTGGAAGACAGGCTGGACCTTATCCTCTTAGAAGGTATTTGTATTATTATTATTATTATTATGAGTATTCCACGATGTTTGGAATTTGATGGTGCTACGAATGATCTACAGAAAGCAGCTATTAAGATTTACATAGGCTAACTATAGACTCATACAATTCAACTCGAAGGTGAAATATGTACATTATTTTTTGATGTGATTAAATTACATATTTGGGGAGGTTTTATCAGTCCGCAAATATTATAATATAACGAAACCACAGATATGTCAGTAATCCCATCTGACTGAAGTAAATGCAACACATAGATGTTTCAAGTCAAACTATGGACGTGAGGTAACTTCTTTTTTTTCAGGACAATTAAAACTCGAAATGTCGGTAAAGCAAATTCGAAAGCGAGGACCATATATGTATGTCATACATTTTACTTAGCTGCTAAATCTTTCAAAAAATCCCACCGATTCTGAGATAAATGAGAAAATAAAAAATTTGGATTTGTCGAAATTGCTACACTGTGAAGAGCGGCCATGTTTTTTTCGGTTTATAAACAAAACAAAAATTTGAAATATGAAAAGTAAAAATTTTTTATAATTGACAAGATCTCAATGCAGAACCATGCCTAGCGGGAAATATATTATAATTAACATGTCGTTGCATCTTTGCCTCTGATCTTAAAAAAAAAAAATAAAAATGTATTATTCTTTACCTAAAAGCTCATCCTAAGTCATGAATATTTCATGTATATACATAGTAATTATCATACAAAAATATAAACAAAGCGAAAAACACGTTCGTAAAAGCAAAAATGGCATATCAAGGAAAAGTCCATCGTTTGGAAAAATTGTCTATTTTTCTCATCTGTCTCCCTTAACTTTTTCTTTTATATCTTTCATATTATGAGTTTTACACCTTTTTCATGATCTTCCAGTGCCGTTACGAATCACTTTCAACGCTTCAATGCAAAATAATGTATGCCACTTTAAATTACCCTACTATTTTTAAATGCATTTTTACAGTTTTGGTGTCAAATTTTAGAAAATTCGTTATCTGGAGAGCAATACAAAATGTTTTATGCAATGAAACTGGTTTTGAAAAATATTACACTTAGAACGTTATTCGCGATGATGCTTCAGCTGACAAGCACTGTATGATTGTTTAGTTCTTTTCCAGCATTTGGTTTACAACACTAATCACATGTCAAAAGCCATTAAAACTTTTCTGTGTATGTACTAATTAAAATTAGAAAAAATCAAAATTTAAGACTGTCATATTTTCTTTGTTGTCATTTCTTATATAAAATTTGAATAGCACAATAAAATTAAGCAACCCAATGCGCAGGTGTGCTATTTTGCTTTTCCTTGTTTTTTCGTCTTCTCTAGTTTCAAAAGTAAAAGACCACGAACACAAAAATTCAATATTTTCTGACAAATTTGTATGAAAATTTAATTTAATGTATTCAGACACAACATTCAACTCATGTAGTGCTCTCAAGTGTTGTGTTGTTGAAATTGTACATAAAACTATAAAAGACCTTGTGAATTTCCTTAATAATAAACACTTGAGCTGTAGATGCAACACCGCAACGTAGATATATTGTGATAAGTCCTAATACTTATGTAAGATGTCAGAAACGTACCTCACTGTTACAATTTCCTACTGGTGCGCTTATTGTATCATGAAATGTTGTCATTATATATTTTTTCTTTGACATTTGAAGTCAATCCCGGGATTGTTTTTTATTAGTCCCGAAATCTCGAAAAGCAGTTAAAAAATCCCGAATGTTTAAAATAGCTAGTTTTTTACGAATAATATGACATTAAGTTGGATTAAGGCTGTTTTTTGAGCTTTTGGTTTTATATATAATCATAAAAGCAGGGTATAAAAATTAACACCTAATATTACAGCCCACTTATGAATGGAGAGAAATTTTATAAAATCCCTAACTTTTTCGCTTGTTGATTTGCATTAACATCCAAAGCAGCTAGGAGAAACCGTAAGAAGATGTTTGGTTATTCCCGGTCTTGTACTAATATAAAAATATGTAAAGAAAAAGTTATAGGATATATTTAAACTCTACTTACATATTTTTTATATATATTTAAGCATCTTGTTGGTAATGAAAATAATATTGATGTACTGTCTTCAGTTTGTTTGTTAAAATGTATAAAATATCTAAATAATACATATGCGGGATCTCGAAACTTTTGGGCTCACAAAACTAAAATAGCTGCCATCCCTACTATGCCTTTAAGGTGCTGTAATTTTTATTAACCCGTTTCTTATCCGTGATAAAAAATGTCCTGAATTCGACACTATCACCGACCAGAACTCCGGTCACCCATTGAAGACTTGTAAAAAGGCGGGATACTACAAAACAGCCACGTCGATTGTAAAATCGCGGATTTAATGCTTTTATGAGCTTTTTTCAGGCACTTCAGTAATATGTACAGTTAGACACAAAATTAAAAATGTCTTTAAGAATTTGGAAAAAGTTCAGGGGAGCTTAGAAAAATGGCCATCCAAATTTTCAACGTTTTTGGCAGATTTTTCTTAGTTTTGTAGGACAATCAATTTCAGTGGTATGATGTGAAAGTTAGAACTAATTTAAATATTTTCCTGATTTTTAAGAATTTTTTTCGATGAGGGTGTTAAGTAATATCTTTCATTCAACGCATGAACAAAATTAAATTTCGCATAAAAAATTACTCAACACCATCGACGAAAATCGTTCTTGAAAATCAGGAAAATATTTCAGCTAGTTCTAACTTGCATATAATTATACTGCTTGGTCTACCAAACTGAGTCCTCAAAAATTTCATACAAAATCTGCCGAAGAAGTTGAAAGTTTAGATGACCGTTTTACTCTCCTGAGCTTTGTGAAAATTTTAAAAGACATTTCAAATGGTTTCTGTTATACAATTAAATGGAAATTAATTCCACTACTAGTTATTGTTGACTAAAAAATCGAAATAAAATACTCATATTTGGAAAGAATTTCCATATTTCAAAGTATAAATCCAAAAAAAAAGATTTTATTTTTTTTTTTCATTTTTTAAAACTGACGTATGTATATGACTAATAAAACCATGAAAGAGCTCCGAATTTTTTTATATTCATAAAAGGCATGAGTTTCAGCTGAACGTAATATTGTGTATTGCCTGTACAACTTGTAGATATGAGAGCAACGCAAATTCATATATGGTAATAGCAGGGCGAATTCGGCAATATTCGCTGTGCGTTGAAGATCTTTAAAAATACTGAAGCACTTTCGAAGTTGTTAAATTTAAACTTGACACTGCCAAATTTTCCAAAACTAAATATGCCAGCAAAAAATTCATTTGCTTTGCAAGTGCCGTTCGGAGTCGGCAAAAAACTGTAGGTCCTGCCAACTTGTAGGAAAACTCAAAAGCAACACACCACAAGTTGGAAAGAGAAGCACGGCTAAAAATCTCGTTAGAGGTTATGATAATAAAATAATTACACATTCATATTTATTTTTTATTTATGTGAGAAAAGCTTATTTAATTAAATTCAATAATGTGCTCAGAGGGTTAATAAAATATGCCCGAAAAGCTTCATAACTAACACATCAGCAACACTAATAAGGCAGTTTATGTGAAGACCAGGCATGTTATACCTTTCAAAATCATACTTTTTTATGTTTTAACTTGAATTTTTTTAAATTCACATATTTCTTACACGCGAATAAGGGGTCGTGCATATATGACGTCACGCTCTTTGAGGGGGGGAGGGGTCTGCGATTTGTGACGAAATGTGACATGGGGGAGGGGGGGAGTAGCACTTACGTGATGTCACGTTATTTTTTGCATGTTTTCTAGCGTGCAACGTCCATGAACGTTTTCAAATTTAGCACGTTTTCATTCTTTCGATTGGCAAATATTATTTAATAATTAATATAAACATTCTAAATATGTATCAGATTTTATGTCAAATAAATATTGAATTTATATTTATTAAGGGTGTGATGTGACATTCGAGGGGGAGGGGGGAGGGGGGGTCAAAAACTACCAAAAATCGCGTGACGTCATATATGCACGACCCCTAAGCTTTTTCCACTAATTTTATGTTATAGATTATTATAATCTGTAATATAATTTTTTTTTCAAATTCTTCTAGCGTGAAAGGAACTTGAAAACTTTTAGTACTATTTAAGGGAGTAAATTAGCATTTTTCCAAAAACTGATTCGTACTGAATTAGCGGAATTAACTCTCCAAAAGAATCAAATCAACTGAATGGCCATTCTGAATTAAAGAGCTTTTCTTCGTAATTCTATTTTGAATTCTTGTTGAATTGACACTTGGTGGATTTATAAATCATGATTTCTGTAAAGAATTGCTGAATGCGTAAATTGAAGTTAAATTCTTCAACGATGAAAAGAATTTCAAGTACTGAATGAAGAAAAACTATGATTTCAAAGAGCAAAAGATTTAATTCTTTAACAGCTCTGGTACGTGAGATGGCCGAACATACTTCGACTCCCAGGAAAATATCTGCCGGCCTTTGCTCCAAATAGATGGCGTCGGCGCGAATAGATAATTTGTTTCCGCATGAGAGTTGCCCCAATATGTGTTGTTATGTACCAAAGGATTAAAAAAAGTGACAATTTGTTTTTCTCATATCTCGCCCGCTTTATTATAAACGAAAATAGTTTAAAAATAAAATTTTTAGGAAAGAAGCAATCAATGTTTTAACTTTCTGTATTGAAATTCATAAAGAAAAAAAAAATAAAAATTAGATTGAAATAGATACACCCATTGCCGTCAATTTTATATAATATGAAATTTTGCTTTTTTAAAAAAATAAAAATCAAACATCTTTTTCGTAGAATTCTACAATAAAAATGAGATAACTATGGTCGCCATATATTCCCAAGTTTTAATGAAAAAAAAAAAAAAAACCAATGAAAAACTAAAAGTGTTATATTGTTGTGCCATAAAATCCCGAAAAACTTAAATTTTCAATTACATATATTTATAATAAAATGTAAGATGTAATTTAACTATACAATTTTTTGGGAAATCGTAATCCAAATTATATTTTTTCCATAAAACTCTAATATGTATGTATATCTCTGTATAGAGATTCAAAAGCCCAATAAAGCTTCACTTAATTGTAGAATTCCATATTAAAAAAATTTATTCAAGGAACAGGACACCAAGGGCATGAGAAGTTGCAGGCTGAATTGGGTATCTTGAAACCGCTAGAACTGCTCGGAAAAATTCCGTGTAATAGATTTGTTTAAAATGAAATTCTACAAAGTTTTATGTTTTCATAACACCATTATTAAAATATGAAATAGGGCAACCATGGTCAAACTTTTAATTTGAAAAAAATATGTCGCAATAAAAGTTGGCTGTCCTACCGCCAAACAAAAAAAATGTTTCAAAAAAATAAAATAATAATTCAATATGGCTACTGTTGTTGGAGTACCAAGCTTATTTTGAGAAATTTGTATATGTGTGTAAAATACCTACCAGCAATGGAAATATTTTGATTCTCTCGCTCTTTGAGAGTTAGAGTAATAGCGTCAAACTCATATTTCGAAGTTGGCTGGACTTTAAAGGAAACCACTCTTTTGGGTCAGTTACATAAAGCTTTATTTTGGCTTTACCTCAAACTTTGACTATGACAGAAAAGTCCTGTATACGTATTTAAACCAAGCATGGCAAATTGGAGACCTCAAAGTTGAAGCAAAGTTAAAATTTGGCAAACTCTCAAATTTTGTTTGCTTTGACAATCAGATGTTGATGACTTTGCTTTAATTAAAAAATAAAAAGTTGGATGAAATAATAATTTATTCATTTTTTCTCTATTAAATTAATAAATTAACCAAAACACTCTGAATGCAAAGAAATAAATAACGAAAACAAATGTATTAAAGAAAAGCGTCAAGGCGTTCATTGTAGCATACCTCTGAAGTTGGACACAAAGTTTTGAGGTAGCAAATGTCAGGCGAGGTTAACAAAGCTTTATGTATTCGACCCTTTTATCTTCATTCTCTCCCTCATTAAACACGTCCTATTTTTTTTCCTAAAATTATGTTTTTTTAATATTTAAAAACCTTTAATCTTAACTATTACAACTTATTTAACCTAACATTTTTGTTCTTCACCTGCTCAAAACGATCGCATAAATTAGTAGCTATTTGTTAAGCACAATCTCATCATTCCATTAATCAAGCGCAACAAAAATCTCGAAAACCGAATATTTGTATAATATATATAATAATTTTGGAAAGCGCTGCTATAATTTAATATTTTTATTATATAATAACAGCCACTATTTTTTTAATACTATGATGGCCTCATTTTGACTATATATGAGTGTTTAAGGTATACCAAAGAGAATATATCAACAAGAGCCGTCACTCGTTATAAATGCAAAGAAAAAGATGGATGCCGTTTTCTTTCTTTTAATTGATGCAGTTTAGTTGAAATTATTTGAGATTACAATTTCAATGTTTTACAGACGTTGACAACATTTTTTACTGCAAAAAGATGATTACGTCATGCAAATCAGGAACACTTTTTTATTCCAAACATTGAAAGTGTAACGTCAAATAGTTTATAGGCGAGTAGCGAAATTTTCACGTGAGGACAACACCAAGCTTTGAGTAAAAAAGAGTTCTGTTTTTTCAGAAAAAAATTATGGTCACCGTACCTATAGATGAGTTTTTAATGTATACATTTAAGTTGGACGAGGTTCGGCCACGGGCCTAAAGGCAGCTATTGACAAAAAGTTGATCAGATGTTTGAATAAGTTCAACTATTTTAAATTGGTCGAATTTCGACCACGGGACCTAGGTACTAGTTCTTATTATTATTTGCCAAGAAAAACTTACTGATATTGTTTAAGATATGAGCACATTAAAAAAAAAAAAAAAAAACTAATGGCGGCGATATACCTACAGGTTATCATCATAACCTCTAACGAGATTTTTAGCCGAGCTTCTCTTTCCAACTTGTGGTGTGTTGCTTTTTGAGTTTTTCCTACAAGTTGGCGGGACCTACAGTTTTTTGCCGACTCCGAACGGCACTTGCAAAGCAAATGAATTTTTTGCTGAGAAGCTTCCCATGGCAGAAATACACCCGGAGAGTTTGCCAAACTACTGCCGAGGGGCGACCCCGTTTTAGAAAAATTCTTTTTCTAAATAATTTTTGATGTTACTTTTGCCGGGCATCGAACCGCCACGACTTGGTGTAGAAGGCCGAACACTTAACCGCTACACCACGGCGGCCGCCATGAGCACATTAATGATTGTATATTAAGTTTACGCAAACCATACATTTCAGCAAACACTTTGATTTACCACACTTATGCAAACAACACTATAGCAAGTAACATATCGTCGATGGCTATGCAATACCACCTATTATCAGATGCAAAACCTCCCAAATGAGATTTCGTAACCCAGCATTCCAGGCATCAAGTCTCATCTATACAAATAATAAATTTCGCATTCCAACAAAAAATTACAAAAAATTAATTTTATTTGCAAAACCGTCTATAGACAAAATAAATTCACAAAAAACATAACTAACCTCCCACAAAGGACTAGTATAAAATATAGTATAAAATATACTAGTCCCATACCAGTCCAAAAAGCATTCATCCTGGACTAGTATGATTTCATCCAGAATTTTCCAGGCTTACCCTTTATTTTATCCCTCGACTTTATTTTCATGTTTATTCTTAAGAAAGCAGCGGCTATTTGTATTTACCGTATCACGAAAAAGCATCTATGAATTATAAGAGAAAACGAAACGAATGAATTTTGTATTTTTCAACTGGTATAATTTCATCCAGAAAAATCTAGTTATATACTAGTATGGAATGTATATTTCCTGACTAGTATGAGTTCTACCAGAAAATTCTAGTTGTATACTAGTATGAAATGGATATTTCCTGACTAGTATGAGTGCTACCAGAAAATTCTAGATGTATACTGGTATGAAATGGATATTTCCTGACTTGTATGAGTTCTACCAGAAAATTCTAGTTGTATACTAGTATGAAATGGATATTTCCTGACTAGTATGAGTGCTACCAGAAAATTCTAGATGTATACTGGTATGAAATGTATATTTCCTGACTAGTATGAGTTCTACCAGAAAATTCTAGTTGTATACTAGTATGAAATGGATATTTCCTGACTAGTATGAGTGCTACCAGAAAATTCTAGATGTATACTGGTATGAAATGGATATTTCCTGACTAGTATGAGTTCTACCAGAAAATTCTAGTTGTATACTAGTTTGAAGTGGATATGTCCTAACTAGTATGAGTTCTGCCAGAAAATTATAGTTGTATACTAGTACTTTTCTGACTAGTTTGAGGTTTCGCTGCAGGGTAACTACTTCAAACATTTGTTCAATTCTTGGTTATTTATCATCTTTTAAAAACAGAAAAAATTCAGTTCCAAGATTATAAATAGGATTAAAAGGAAATTAGATTTTTTGCTCTCCTGTAAAATTTTATTGCTTTCAGATAGGTGGTTTTGCATCTGGTAGATAGGTGGTATTGCATAGGCATTGACGGACGATATGCATGCTTGTACCTACCACAAACTATATCTATTAAATTTTCTTAACACAAGTACAACTACAAACACGACACCATTTATCAAAACAATTTGAATAACATTGAATGAAAAGGCGTAAGTAGGTAGCGCTTAAAGTGCCTGCTTTTGAAACTAGTAAACTATTCAAAGTAAACTACTTAATGACAAAACCACACACAAGCAACTGACAAACCCCAAACTAAAACATACATATTTGTACAAACAACAAATTGCCCTTAGGAGTTAAGTCTAGTCAAGCTGGTTTTATATTTGTGACACCATTTGGTATAGAAATGTTGACATCATGCAAACATCGCGAGTAGTATGTACTCATTTAAAAATTACTCAGAATGTTACATTGATAAAAATTTTACCAAAACTTATATGAACAATTTGGTTCTGCTTTTTTTCTAATATTTTTTATTTGATTATCAGAGCTCGGAATTGTATGCAAGTGCATATTTTTGTTTGACATCATAGAAACCTCGTACCAAGTTGTAAGTTGGTTATGTCAAAAATAGATTTATTTTTTAGCTAGTATGTTTTATATGATTTCATATTTTATGCATATTTTTCATAAATGTGGAATATTTTTAGCATATTTTTTTTACATATTTTTGACATATTTGTTGAGTTTTTTGTGAATATTGCATCGGTTTCACTTCATCATCATTTATCGTTATTGTTATTATTATACAAAGAAGTTCAAGTCATCCTCCACCTGCTCTTTCTATCTCAGCCGTTGTAGCTCTTTTTAGTTGTTAACACTGGTTCGCAAATAGACGAAGTCGGGCAAAGTTTCTGGTTTGTAACTATCAAGACTGCCTGTCAAGGTGCAGCTGTGTGGATTCTTTTTATCCTGGTTCACCGGCAGACTCACTTTTGGCTTGTTTGTCCAGGCCAAAGAAGGCAGAGCTTACGGTGCATACCAAAGTGAAATACGCCTTCAGGGGCACCCCTCAAGGTGAGTTATATCCCCACTACTATGGAACCTACCGGATAGAACCTTTCTTATAAAATTGGAAAGAACCAGTTGCAATGTCATCGCCTATCCTGATGATATAGCTCTAACGGCAACCATTGAACATTTCCAACTTTATGAGAGCTACTGCGCACTACACTTCGAGGAGGAGTGGTTAAGATAGAGAGCGGGCTCAGTGTTAGTTTTTAGGTCCACTCTCTTAAATGGAGTGAGACTCAACTCACAACCGAAGGTAAATACCGTAATTCTAGACAGCAACTTAACCTGGAACAGGTATGTCGAGAAGAGATCCAGGGAAGCTATTACTGCTCTTTTGTCTCTAAGTGGGAAAAAGGTGGTGGTTAAAGCCACAAATAAGGTATTGGCTGTGCACCACGGTCGTCACCGACCGACCGGTACTCTCCTACGGTTTCACGGTATGGTGCCTAGCATTCGAAATAAACCTTAATGTATACAGGATGGGTAGAGTGTATTTGTCTGATGGCTTGCTTGTTACCGGCGCACTTCCCTCCACGCAGGCCTCCAGGCCAGATGCAGCGTGATAGAACTTAATGCGGTCTCGACATGGAACGACACCAGATTCGGATAGACTAATATTCTGGAGACCACACGCGGAAACTTACTACACCACTCCGACCTTTTCTCTAGACAACAAATTCTCCATAAGGATCACTGAGACGCACGAATGAGAGAACATACAAACTCTGGACCCGCAGGCCACATCCATATTCATGGATGGCTCCAAAATGGATGGCAACTTTTGTAGCGGCATACCCTCTGAAGCCAATGCAGTGTCTTTCGAACCAAACTTCTGCTTTCGAAAACCACAATATCTCTTTTAATTCACTCTGACAGTCAGTCGACTATCAATTCTCTTCAAGGCAACATCAAAAGGTAGTTATGCGGCTCCCGGGCCATAGTGGGGTACCCATATTTCTGCACCACATAAGTATTTCTACTCCTCTTGCTACGAGTAGATACAAGCTTCTCTCGGTTTTCGCCGAAAAGGCTAATACGAGGTGGGAACTGGATCCTACATGTGAGGTGTCCAGACAGACTTGGCCTCGTATTAATAAGAAGCAAAAAATGTTCGCCATCAACCTCAAGCGTTGTTGTTAAAAACAAAAACACTCCCCGAAAGTCTTGGGGAGTGATCCGAAATTGACACACCTTGGCCGACTGTAGTGGTAGCGATTTGGTTTTGGAACATTCTAGGTCATGTCATTCCTCCATCCGTAAGAAGGGAGAAGATGGGTAATGAGAGGTGAGAGGCATGATATCAGTAGATCAACCATCGAGTTCGCACATCATTAGAATGCAGGGGCGCCCCTCTCTAGGCTCATTAATTGGAACTAGTATCGCTTGTGATCGAAAATTCGACCATTAAAGTCTCTAGGGGATCGTGGGGTCGCTAACCCCCGACCCCATCCTCAAATTTCGGGGACGCCCCTAAAAATATACCGCCTATACCTCAGTTTTTTCAATTTCCTTTCCACGGGTGCATATTTCATTCAAATCGGTCAAACGGTTCGCTCACAGGAGGTTCCTAAAGTTTTTCAAGTGGCGTATTTATATATATACCGCAGCTGCAGGGACGAGATTGAAAGTATGGAACAGTTCATCTGCAGGTGCTCCGCGGTAGCCAAAACTAGGTGGGAATGTCTGAATGATTGTTTCGAAATGCTTCAGCGTTTTGGATATTTAGAGAAGGAAGGGCAAGAGACTAAATGGGCCAGCAGGCTTAAGTGACTCTATCTGTCATGCAGAGGGGCAGCCATAATAGCTTAACCTAAGGTCATACGGTGTAATAACAGCACAACAGGCTTTCACTTGGAACTAAGTAATAATTATATTTGCTCTTATTGGTATGTAATATCCTGGTAATACTATTTTGACTCAAAAAAGAGTTATTGGGACTCCGGGTGGCTAAGATATATCCTATGTCACGTTGACAGAGATATATAAGCTGATATAAACACGAAACAAAAACTTATTATATTATTCTTTACCTAGAACATAAATTTTGAATATTTTGTACATATTTTTACATATTTTCAGCATATTGAAAAAACATAAAATTCCGAGCTCTGTTGATTATAATAGAAAAAATCAATGTTTTTATCAAACAAATGAATGTTTGCGAATAAAATCCAGCGAAATATTGGGTTCTCCACATTTCAGTAAGTATTATACGTAAGTAAATACGTGAGCATCGAAAAAATGTAACTGTAGAGTAATTTAAATTTTCATAAATTTCATCCAAAAGTGAACTTCTGCAGCATCCTCCTAGAAAAATTATATTCATTGAAGTAATAACTAGAGTTCGGAAAATATGTCAAAATCAAAAGCCTAAAATTATACTAACATACTTGCCACAGCTTACCCTTTTTTTAAATGTTTTTATTAGTTCGCTTTCGTCGTTCTTGTGCCCGGATTTTTAATCAATTTCCAAATGTTCAAAAAAAAATTGGACCCGCTATGTGGTGCGTGAGTCGCTCTATTTAAGAAATGCGAAGGTCTGTTTTGGGTGTCGATTAATTCGTTTTTCAACGAACTTCCCGTGAAGGTAGGATCTTGAAATTTTCATCATCGCTTTGTTTTCTACCCCAACGCACTACAACGAAAAAAATGCCGATAGGTAGTGCATGGAGACATTTGAAAAATTTAAATTCCAGAGTTTTGCTTTGAATTTTGAATTATCTTCCCGTTGAGCTGGGCTTTTGAAATTTTCACCATCGTTCAGGTTTCGCTGATAACACTGGTTTACAGCCAAAATGCACCAGAGACGCCATAGTGAAATTCCTATGTAAAATCACATCCTAATTCCGAAAATCAAGGTTATTTTTACTTGAGTGGTACCGTTTTTGAGATATTTACGATTTACCGTTCTTTCAAAAAACAAAAAAGATGGCTCCACTTAATCGTGTATATCTCAAGAACAAACTGAGCTCTTCCAAAACGGTTTGAAAAATTTGAAAGCTTATAAAATTTACTATAATCAGTACATACAACACTTTTTGCTAGGTCCTGCAGATTCAAACATAGTGAACAATCATTACGGATTTTTTAAATTTTTTCTAAGCTCTGTTTTATTACAAAAAAAACAAGCTATCAGTGAACAAAATCGATGAACTAATACAAAAGTTATAAGCATTCAAGTAAATATCGTCCCCTTTTTGCGTTTTTATCGTAAACGCCAAAAAGGAAATTTTACAGGAGAGCATTTTTTAAATTTTTTTTAAATTTTTTTCATTTACGAATTGGTGGATACGATAAAAAAGATAGCCATTTTTTGACATAACTGTGAGGATTTCAGCTATAAAATTTTACCAGATCATGCGCTAAGGGATGATGAACAAATTTGCATCAAAAAGTAAAATTCGAAAAAATGGTGGTTACGATAAAAACGCAAAAAGGGGACGATATATCCATTTAATACTTAAGTACCCTACAAATAATAGCATATGTACATATGGTTCTGTCTTAACTCTATGATCTTATTTTATAATTGAAAAAATTATAGATTCGGGACAAACTAAAATAGCTGCCATCCCTACTATGCCTTTAAGGTGCTGTAATTTTTATTAACCCGTTTCTTATCCGTGATAAAAAATGTCCTGAATTCGACACTATCACCGACCAGAACTTGTAAAAAGGCGGGATACTACCAAACAGCCACGTCGATTGTAAAATCGCGGATTTATTGATTTTATGAGCTTTTTTCAGGCACTTCAGTAATATGTACAGTTAGACACAAAATTAAAGATGTCTTTAAGAATTTGGACAAAGTTCAGGGGAGCTTAGCAAAATGGCCATCCAAATTTTCAACGTTTTTGGCAGATTTTTCTTAGTTTTGTAGGACAATCAATTTCAGTGGTATGATGTGAAAGTTAGAACTAATTTAAATATTTTCCTGATTTTTAAGAATTTTTTTCGATGAGGGTGTTAAGTAATATCTTTCATGCAACGCATGAACAAAATTTAATTTCGCATAAAAAATTACTCAACACCATCGACGAAAATCGTTCTTGAAAATCAGGAAAATATTTCAGCTAGTTCTAACTTGCATATAATTATACTGCTTGGTCTACCAAACTGAGTCCTCAAAAATTTCATACAAATTCTGCCGATGAAGTTGAAAGTTTAGATGACCGTTTTACTCTCCTGAGCTTTGTGAAAATTTTAAAAGACATTTCAAATGGTTTCTGTTATATAATTAAATGGAAATTAATTCCACTACTAGTTATTGTTGACTCAAAAATCGAAATAAAATACTCATATTTGGAAAGAATTTCCATATTTCAAAGTATAAATCCAAAAAAAAAGATTTGATTTTTTTTTTTCATTTTTCAAAGCTGACGTATGTATATGACTAATAAAACCATGAAAGAGCTTCGAATTTTTTTATATTCATAAAAGGCATGAGTTTCAGCTGAACCTAATATTGTGTATTGCCTGTACAACTTGTAGATATGAGAGCAACGCAAATTCATATATGGTAATAGCAGACCGAATTCGGCAATATTCGCTGTGCGTTGAAGATCTTTAAAAATACTGAAGCACTTTCGAAGTTGTTAAATTTAAACTTGACACTGCCAAATTTTCCAAAACTAAATATGCCAGCAAAAAATTAATTTGCTTTGCAAGTGCCGTTCGGAGTCGGGAAAAAACTGTAGGTCCTGCCAACTTGTAGGAAAACTCAAAAGCAACACACCACAAGTTGGAAAGAGAAGCACGGCTAAAAATCTCGTTAGAGGTTATGATAATAAAATAATTACACATTCATATTTATTTTTTATTTATGTAACAAAAGCTTATTTAATTAAATTCAATAATGTGCTCAGAGGGTTAATAAAATATGCCCGAAAAGCTTCATAACTAACACATCAGCAACACTAATAAGGCAGTTTATGTGAAGACCAGGCATGTTATACCTTTCAAAATCATACTTTTTTATGTTTTAACTTGAATTTTTTTAAATTCACATATTTCTTACACGCGAATAAGCTTTTTCCACTAATTTTATGTTATAGATTATTATAATATGTAATGTAATTTTTTTTTCAAATTCTTCTAGCGTGAAAGGAACTTGAAAACTTTTAGTACTATTTAAGGGAGTAAATTCGCATTTTTCCAAAAACTGATTCGTACTGAATTAGCGGAATTAACTCTCCATCAACTGAATGGCCATTCTGAATTAAAGAGCTTTTCTTCGTAATTCTATTTTGAATTCTTGTTGAATTGACACTTGGTGGATTTATAAATCATGATTTCTGTAAAGAATTAATGAATGCGTAAATTGAAGTTAAATTCTTCAACGATGAAAAGAATTACAAGTACTGAATGAAGAAAAACTATGATTTCCAAGAGCAAAAGATTTAATTCTTTAACAGCTCTGCTACATACAACACATGCTATTGTTCTACTAACTAGCGACACACACAAAACAAATACAGAAATGCGAGCGCTGGGAACAGAATCAGTCCGCCAATACGTCAGTTGCGTGACGTACGTCAATTTTAGAGCAAATTCTACTTTGACGTATCCGTCGTTTCTGGCGTTACACATACAAACACCCGCAGTCTACTTGGCTGTCAGTTGTTTCGACGTACTGACGGATTGATTCTGCTGAACGCTTAATGCCATCCGACACAGTAAATTTAGAATGTTCAGAGGGATTACCAGCAGGGTGGTAGGTAATGTTGTTATGCGCTAAATATATATATGTTTAACTTAATATTAAGCAAAATAAAATATTAACATATTTTCTTGCCTAAAATAATTCTTGATATTTTTTTTTTTTCAAACTAACTCAAAGGTTCAAAACGATGGAAAGAATGAAGAACCCTTCATATTTTGGTCGTTAATGGATTATAATTTTCTCGTTTGTTTTTCGTTTGTAAGGAATTGTCTACTTTTTGCATTTTTTGTGCCGATGGTTTGAGGATGCCGGCGTCATCAGCAATGCAGCCATTCAGTAACGGAAGGAAAGTTTGACGTCGAGAAGCTGCGCATGACACAGACAGCTGATAATTTCACAACTCGACTCTCACACCTGCTAGCAGAGGGCAATCCCCGACCTAACGATGCAACCGAGCAATGGAAGCATATCTCTCACTCATTGCGTACCGCCGCTGAGGCCACTATAGGGTTCCAGCGAGCCCGCAAGAACAACTGGTACGATGAGGAATGCAAAATTGCCTCGAAAAAAAAGGACGCTGCCTACAAGGAGACGTTGCGAACGGGCGCAACCCGCAGTGTATGGCAACAATATCGTGAGGCAAAGAAGGAAGAGAGACGCCTTTTCAGAAAAAAGAAAAGTGATATTAAAAGATATTACTTAACACCCTCATCGAAAAAAATTCTTAAAAATCAGGAAAATATTTAAATTAGTTCTAACTTTCACATCATACCACTGAAATTGATTGTCCTACAAAACTAAGAAAAATCTGCAAAAACGTTGAAAATTTGGATGGCCATTTTGCTAAGCTCCCCTGAACTTTTTCCAAATTCTTAAAGACATCTTTAATTTTGTGTCTAACTGTACATATTACTGAAGTGCCTGAAAAAAGCTCATAAAAGCATTAAATCCGCGATTTTACAATCGACGTGGCTGTTTGGTAGTATCCCGCCTTTTTACAAGTCTTCAATGGGTGACCGGACTTCTGGTCGGTGATAGTGTCGAATTCAGGACATTTTTTATCACGGATAAGAAACGGGTTAATAAAAATTGCAGCACCTTAAAGGCATAGTAGGGATGGCAGCTATTTTAGTTTTGTGAGCCCAAAAGTTTCGAGATCCCGCATATGTATTATTTAGATATTTTATACATTTTAACAAACAAACTGAAGACAGTACATCAATATTATTTTCATTACCAACAAGATGCTTAAATATATATAAAAAATATGTAAGTAGAGTTTAAATATATCCTATAACTTTTTCTTTACATATTTTTATATTAGTACAAGACCGGGAATAACCAAACATCTTCTTACGGTTTCTCCTAGCTGCTTTGGATGTTAATGCAAATCAACAAGCGAAAAAGTTAGGGATTTTATAAAATTTCTCTCCATTCATAAGTGGGCTGTAATATTAGGTGTTAATTTTTATACCCTGCTTTTATGATTATATATAAAACCAAAAGCTCAAAAAACTGCCTTAATCCAACTTAATGTCATATTATTCGTAAAAAACTAGCTATTTTAAACATTCGGGATTTTTTAACTGCTTTTCGAGATTTCGGGACTAATAAAAAACAATCCCGGGATTGACTTCAAATGTCAAAGAAAAAATATATAATGACAACATTTCATGATACAATAAGCGCACCAGTAGGAAATTGTAACAGTGAGGTACGTTTCTGACATCTTACATAAGTATTAGGACTTATCACAATATATCTACGTTGCGGTGTTGCATCTACAGCTTAAGTGTTTATTATTAAGGAAATTCACAAGGTCTTTTATAGTTTTATGTACAATTTCAACAACACAACACTTGAGAGCACTACATGAGTTGAATGTTGTGTCTGAATACATTAAATTAAATTTTCATACAAATTTGTCAGAAAATATTGAATTTTTGTGTTCGTGGTCTTTTACTTTTGAAACTAGAGAAGACGAAAAAACAAGGAAAAGCAAAATAGCACACCTGCGCATTGGGTTCCTTAATTTTATTGTGCTATTCAAATTTTATATAAGAAATGACAACAAAGAAAATATGACAGTCTTAAATTTTGATTTTTTCTAATTTTAATTAGTACATACACAGAAAAGTTTTAATGGCTTTTGACATGTGATTAGTGTTGTAAACCAAATGCTGGAAAAGAACTAAACAATCATACAGTGCTTGTCAGCTGAAGCATCATCGCGAATAACGTTCTAAGTGTAATATTTTTCAAAACCAGTTTCATTGCATAAAACATTTTGTATTGCTCTCCAGATAACGAATTTTCTAAAATTTGACACCAAAACTGTAAAAATGCATTTAAAAATAGTAGGGTAATTTAAAGTGGCATACATTATTTTGCATTGAAGCGTTGAAAGTGATTCGTAACGGCACTGGAAGATCATGAAAAAGGTGTAAAACTCATAATATGAAAGATATAAAAGAAAAAATTAAGGGAGACAGATGAGAAAAATAGACAATTTTTCCAAACGATGGACTTTTCCTTGATATGCCATTTTTGCTTTTACGAACGTGTTTTTCGCTTTGTTTATATTTTTGTATGATAATTACTATGTATATACATGAAATATTCATGACTTAGGATGAGCTTTTAGGTAAAGAATAATAAATTTTTATTTTTTTTTTTTTAAGATCAGAGGCAAAGATGCAACGACATGTTAATTATAATATATTTCCCGCTAGGCATGGTTCTGCATTGAGATCTTGTCAATTATAAAAAATTTTTACTTTTCATATTTCAAATTTTTGTTTTGTTTATAAACCGAAAAAAACATGGCCGCTCCAATTTTTTTATTTTCTCATTTATCTCAGAATCGGTGGGATTTTTTGAAAGATTTAGCAGCTAAGTAAAATGTATGACATACATATATGGTCCTCGCTTTCGAATTTGCCTTACCGACATTTCGAGTTTTAATTGTCCTGAAAAAAAAAAAGAAGTTACCTCACGTCCATAGTTTGACTTGAAACATCTATGTGTTGAATTTTGCGCATTTACTTCAGTCAGTTGGGATTACTGACATATCTGTGGTTTCGTTATATTATAATATTTGCGGACTGATAAAACCTCCCCAAATATGTAATTTAATCACATCAAAAAATAATGTACATATTTCACCTTCGAGTTGAATTGTATGAGTCTATAGTTAGCCTATGTAAATCTTAATGGCTGCTTTCTGTAGATCATTCGTAGCACCATCAAATTCCAAACATCGTGGAATACTCATAATAATAATAATAATAATACAAATACCTTCTAAGAGGATAAGGTCCAGCCTGTCTTCCAATTTGTGGTTTAAGTTTTAGTACACATTGGCGAGACCTACAATTTCTTTGGCCCAACTTTACACAGTATCTGGCAAGGCATTTTCATTTTGGCTGAAAAACCCCCGGAGCGTTGCCGAACACTGCCGAAGGTGGCCTCGTTTTGAAAAACTTATTCAAAGAATTTTTGGTGTGACCTGTTTCGGTACTTGCACCAGGTACTTTCAATATGGCAAGTCAGCGCACAGTCATCATACCGCGGCGGTAGACAGTAATTTTAATTTCTATGTCTTAAAATATTCCAGAGGGAAATAATATTAAAAGTGAAAATTAAATTAAATCAAATGTTTCAATAAATTTATTCCTACGTTTATATTATGACAAGATAAAATAAATACATTAAACAAGAACCTCGCAGCCTTAAGCTATATTCTTTACGAGTCCATCAACTCCGGGTCTGTAGATCATCATCATCATTTATTGGCGCTTAACCGCCTAAGCGATTTTGGCCGTCGCCTATCAAAGCACGCCAGTCATTCCTTTTTAGCGATAACTGACGCCAATTGGAAACCCCAAGGGAGTTCAAGTCATCCTCCACCTGTTGTTTCCATCTCAGTCGAGGCCTCCCCCTTCCTCTGCTGCCGAATTCGGGTGACGATTGGAAAACCTTCTGGGCTGGAGCTTCTTTGTCCATTCGCATGACGTGACCCAGCCAGCGGAGCCTTTGGGCTTTAATTCGCTGGACTATGGTCAGATCTGCGTAAAGCTCGTACAGCTCATCGTTAAATCTCCTTCGATACTCGCCGTCGGCATCACGGGAAGGACCATAAATCTTCCGGAGAACTTTTCTCTCAAATACTCCAAGGGCCATCTCATCTTCTCTTGACATTGTCCATGAATCTGAGCCATACATCAGGACAGGTATGATGAGAGACTTATAGAGCGTGATCTTTGTTCTTCGAGAGAGGACTTTACTTCTCAATTGCCTACTCAGTCCAAAGTAGCACTTGTTCGCAAGAGTGATTCTCCGTTGGATTTCTAGACTGATATTATTTTCGGTGTTAATGCTGGTTCCCAAATAGACGAAGTCCCTCACAGTTTCAAATTTGTAACTATCAACAGTGACGTGGCTGCCAAGGCGCAGGTGCGCCGATTCTTTCTTTGATGACAGCAAATACTTCGTCTTGTCCTCGTTGACCGCAAGACCCACTTTTTTCGCTTCTTTATCCAGTCCAGAGAAGGCAGCGCTTACGGCGCGGTTGTTAAGGCCAATGATATCAATATCATCGGCATACGCCAGCAATTGCACGCTCTTGTAATAGATTGTACCATTGCGGTTTAGCTCTGCTGCTCGAATTATCTTCTCCAGCATCAGGTTGAAGAAATCGCACGAAAGGGAGTCGCCCTGTCTGAAGCCTCGTTTGGTTTCAAATGGCTCAGAGAGGTCCTTCCCGACTCTGACGGAGCTGTTAGTATTGCTCAACGTCATTTGGCAAAGCCGTATAAGCTTTGCAGGGAAGTCAAATTCAGACATGGCGGCATACAGGCAACTCCTTTTTGCGCTGTCAAAAGCGGCTTTGAAATCGACAAAGAGATGGTGTGTGTCGATTCTTTTATCATGGGTCTTCTCCAGGATTTGGCGTATCGTGAAAATCTGGTCGATGGTAGACTTACCAGGTCTAAAGCCACACTGATAAGGTCCAATCAGCTTGTCTACGATGGGCTTCAGTCTTTCACACAATACGCTAGAAAGAACCTTATATGCGATATTAAGAAGGCTGATTCCGCGGTAGTTGGTGCGGTTAGCGGGATCGCCTTTCTTGTGGATTGGGCAGAGCACACTTAAATTCCAATCTGGAGGCATGCACTCGTCTGACCATATTCTGCATAAGAGCTGATGCATGCTTTTTACCAGCTCTTCGCCTCCGTGTTTGAACAGCTCGGCGGGTAGTCCGTCTTTTCCAGGCGCTTTGTTGTTTTTGAGCCGGGATATAGCTATCCTCACTTCATCATAGTCAGGTGGTGGGACGACTTTTCCATCGTCAGGGATTGGGGTATCGGGTTCGACGTCTCCCTCGCAATTTAGCAGTGAGGA
Source organism: Campiglossa producta (assembly GCA_964058755.1). Lineage (NCBI taxonomy): Eukaryota > Metazoa > Arthropoda > Insecta > Diptera > Tephritidae > Campiglossa > Campiglossa producta. Next base: position 141,419,115 of record CAXKVI010000001.1, read on the forward strand.
GAAGTGCTCCCTCCATAATTTAAGTACACTCTGTACGTCGGTTACCAGGTCGCCATTATTGTCCTTACAGGAACTTGCCCCGGTCTTAAAACCTTCCGTCATCCGCCGGATCTTTTCATAGAATTTTCGGGCATCATTCCTGTCAGCCAGCATCTCAAGCTCCTCACACTCACGCCTTTCGGCCTCACGTTTCTTTTTTCTGAAAAGGCGTCTCTCTTCCTTCTTTGCCTCACGATAGCGTTGCCATACACTGCGGGTTGCGCCCGTTCGCAACGTCTCCCTGTAGGCAGCGTCCTTTTTGTCCGAGGCAGTGCTGCATTCCTCATCGTACCAGTTGTTTTTGCGGGCTCGCTGGAACCCTATAGTGGCCTCAGCGGCAGTACGTAATGAGTGAGAGATATGCTTCCATTGCTCGGTTGCATCGTTAGGTCGAGGATTGCTCTCCGATAGCAGGTGTGAGAGTCGAGTGGAGAAATTGTCAGCTGTCTGTGTCGTGCGCAGCTTCTCGACGTCAAACTTTCCTTCCGTTACTGTGCGCACTTTCTTTGCTACACAGAGGCGTGTGCGTATCTTGGCTGCAACAAGATAATGGTCCGAGTCGATATTGGGACCACGAAGGGTACGCACGTCCAGAACGGTGGAGCTATGTCTGCCGTCGATCATGACATGATCAATCTGGTTTCTTGTTCTTTGATCAGGAGACAGCCATGTGGCTTGGTGTATTCGTTTATGCTGGAACCTGGTACTACTGATGACCATATTGCGAGCAGCGGCGAAATCAATCAACCTAGTGCCGTTGGGGGATGTTATATCATGGAGACTAAATTTTCCAACTGTTGGACCAAAGACTCCTTCCTTGCCCACCTTCGCATTAAAGTCGCCGAGCACGATTTTGATATCATGTTGGGGGCAGCGATCATAAGTCTGTTCAAGTTTATCGTAGAAGGAGTCCTTCTCTGCGTCGTCCGTCTCCTCAGTCGGCGCATAGGCGCAGATAAATGTTATGTTGAAAAATTTCGCTTTGATGCGGATCGCAGCGAGACGCTCGTCCACGGGGGTGAACGCTAGTACTTGGCGGCGAAGTCTCTTTCCCACCACGAATCCGACACCACGCGCTTTGCCGCGTGTCTGGCCACTGTAGTATACGTCACAAGGTCCGATGGTCGTCTTTCCTTGTCCCGTCCATCGCATTTCCTGCAGGGCGGTGATGTAAGCCTTTGCGTTAACGAGGACATCAACCAGTCGGGCAGCGGTACCATCCCTTGAAAGGGTCCGGACATTCCAGGTACATGCCCTAATATCCTTCTCGTAGTCCTTATTTCGTTTTGCCGGGTCGTCAACATTAAAGGGGGTTCTCATCCGAGGCTTTTCTTTGCTTTTCATTGGAATAAAGTTTTTCCGTGGCGGGTCCCAAACCCAGCGCACAACCCGTCTCCGGGATTTTGATAAAAATATTCACACATTTATATAGCGAGCCGCTTGCTACAAGACAGACACCCGCTTGCAGCCGCACCATGTGGTGAACAGACGCTGCGAAAAAGACCTCGGTGAGCCCTTAAACCAAGTATGTCAGAGTGGCCCCACCGGGGCTCCCTCTCTTTCTGCCGCGAGCCTAGGTAGCTCACGTTGCCCAGAGTGCACGAACGAGGACGCAAGAGTCGGGATTGAGCAAGGTCACTCAGCAACCACACCCCATTACACTCCACTCTGTAGATAAAACACGGAATTTTGTTTGCATTTCTATCTAAATTTTAACACTGTGCGCTGCATTTTGACGTCTACCGCTTCGAATTTTCAAACGCGTTTTTCTCCACTTTCCCTGTAATAAAACGATGGAACTGCACTTCATATTGTTCCTTTTTTATGTGACGATTATTTTCTACTTACCTTCTTGAAAAATTTGCCGTAATCTTCGAGAAATCAGCTAAAAACAGCAAGATTTTATGTATGTATGTAAATATAAGAAAACATTGAGTAAGAGTTGCCGTAGCTAAAAAAAACGGAACCAAATTTTCGGGCTTATAGTTTCAAAACAATTTTCCGAAGACAATATCATAGCCGAAATAAGTTTTGAACAAAAATATAAATATAACTTTCAGTTTCTGAATGGTTCCAATAAAATTTTGGCCTATTTACACTAAAATCAACAGACTTGAAACATAATCCATCACATATAAAATTTTAGAGTTAGGGCCAAATTTTACAATGATACATGGCAGTCTCGTGTTTTATTACTATTTTGACAGCTTCAAATCAATTCCAGGCATGTTAAAGACTGAAAGTACGCAAATATCACCTCTGAAAGTTAAATTTCGAGAGTACTGAATTGAAAAATTGAATTGATTCACCAAAGTTGGCATTCAATTGAGAGAGTTATTGAATGAGAGTTATTTCGATGCAATTCAGTTCAAACTGAATTACTTTCTCGCATTCTTTAATTCTTTGAATGGAAAATATGAATTCAACATGTCAAATCGTATCTACATGGAATTTCAAATTAAATTCAACGAAAAACATTTGAAAAAATTAATAAATCCTAAATTGTAACTGTTTTGATTCATTCAATTAACAGCTCTGGTATGTAGGTAGGTATGAATGTGTGTGTATCTGAAAAATGTCGCGTAAACAATTTTTGAACATGTGCATATGTAAGCATGCAGATGATGATAATTTAAGGTAGTGTGCTTGCACAAAATGCATCCCGAAATTTTTTCTTGAAATGGTTAAGAACTCTATGAACATGAAATGGCCCAAAAATCATCCCGAAATGGTTAGGAAAAGTCCCAAAAACAATCCAGCAATGATCCGAAAACAATCCCAAAATTATCACAAAATGATTGAAAAACCAATCCCGAAAAATTTCCGGAATAATCCCGAAAACAATCCCGAAAAAGTCCCGAAGACAATATCGAAAAGTCCTGAAAATAATCCCGAAAACAATTCCAAAATGGTCCCGAACAATTATAGAAATGGCCCCTAAGAAGGTCCTTCATATCCCTGAGTAAAACCTAGAAGTACAGACAAAAGTTTTTTTTTTTTGGTTCACATTCCTGTCGGTATACTCGCAATAGCATTTTTCAAATTTTCTACTACAACCCTCTGCGAATATGCCATACAAAATATGCATTCAATGCACGTTCTTAAATGCCTTCGTGAATTATTCACGCCACATATGCATACATATATGAAGATGAACGGCAAGAAGTACGTGCATATTTAGATTCGAATGGTGTGGATTTTTTATACGTTCTTATTCACGAACGCGAATGCAAATTTTTTTTTTTAATATTCATGTTCGTGAATGCGAATGCAAAAGAACGTACATGAATCTTCATAAATGAATAATTCCGAACCCTGGTTTTTATATTAAAAAAAAAAACAATGTTTCCGATAACCTGGAGATATGAAGCTTGGAGTGCACTTCAAAAGCAGTTGGTACTGCAACCTAAAATGAAATAATGACGATATTTTTGTTTAGGGAACGATATATGTCATATACAACATTTTATTAGGCACGGTAAAAAAACAACAAATAGAACAGAAAAAGTACATCGAAGTGATCGTACTTCAGTGTTATAAATCAAATATACCTTTATTATCGGTAACTTAATATGCTAAAATAGTTTTAAGAGTGAACATACTACATATATTAAAAAATGTTATTTCAGTTAATTACGAACAAACGTATTAGTTTTCATTTATTTATAAATTCGTAATTGAAGATGGCAAGTTGTCAATAAAGTCTTTATAATGTTGGGGAATTACGCCTTTTGAAAGATCATCCTTTTTGGCTCTTGAAATGGGGTTTGCTTTCGAATATTTCGATTTTAAATTAACTGAGCTCCAGCTAAATACATCGAGTCCCCTAACTTCTTTCTTTCTTTGATTGACGTTTATTTCCATAAAGCTATCCTCTGGCAAATCGTACTTGTATTGGATTATAAAACATATTTGAAACACCCCTTACTAAAAAACTAATAAAAAACTAAATGACATACACTTTTCATCATATGAAACCTCGCGATAAGTATATTTAGAATACAGTAGATTTTTTGAAAAGTTGGTCACTGCTGTACAAAACATAGAAAAATTCATAAAAATACCTCATTCGACACCATCCTGCCGAGACGGAGACAAATTATGTATGGTCGTGTTTCAACTTGAGATAACAGCGCCACCTAACGATTTAAAATAAATATTCTGAAGGGATGTTGCAGCAAATTACTAAACAAAGCAGTTTTTAATAACATTTTTTTGGTGATTTTTCAGTACATTTCCACTCAAAGGGTTAAAGATATATATATATTAAAGAAAAGCCACCTTTGTAAGCTATTTTATGGTTTAAACACTTTTGAAATCCATTCAATAGTTTTCGAGATATTTTGATTTAAAAAATCGGTTGTTTGACCTTTGACCTGGAATAACCCCCTAAATATTTAATTTCACAAAAAAACAAATTATACCATACAATTCACTATAAAGTCCAATTTTTAATTTTTAAATTTGCCATCGGTATGTATTTTCCACTTGTTCCCAAATTTTTTCAGGCACTTAACATACACTGAACCAAAAACGTACATGTTTTTTACGGACAAAGTTTCATAGAAGTTCACACTGATTTTTTCTTAGAATCTAAGAAAAATTACATATAATTTATGAAAAGTTTCTTATTATATATGAAAAATACGTTAATTTTTATTAACGTCAGAACTTCGTTCTTAAAATATAAGAACTAAAATTCATTAATTTTTTAGCTGAATTTGTTCTTAAATGTTACGAATTTATTCTTTAATTTTAAGAAATTACTTACCTACAATTTTTTTACTATGATTATAAGAACTTTTTCTTATTATTTAGAACTAGTTTCTTAGATTTCACGATCTTTTTTATGTGTTTTCTTTGCGTATGAAAGGGTTCATACAATCTAAGAATATTTTTCTTACAATTTAAGAACTTTTTCAAGGAATGTAAGACGCGCGTGAAAAATAAAATTGTACATAAATAAATTGAGAAATGTCATAAAACAAAACTAAATGATTGAAAAACAGAGTTTACAATTGGTCGTACCAAGTAAACTGCACGTGAATCAACTGTGAATATTCGTGAAATTCGCCATTAGCAGAAGTCAACTGAATTGCTCATCCGCAAACTGCTGTTCCAGCGTTTAGTACGTGAAATAGCTCAAGATTTCTAAACATATTTACGGTTCCAATCTGCTGCTATTGCTGCCTTGCATCTGGGGCATATTTGGTGAGACTTTTCGGCAATGCCAACTTGTGCGCTATCCATGCAAAACGTGTTACAATTATGCCGAAAGACATTCAATCAGCTCGTCAAATCCGAGGATAGCGCGCTTAAGTTAAAATTATTTTACATATCAATAATCATAAAAATATATACATATGTAGGTATCATATTAAAATTTTATTAAAATCAATAAACATGTAATACATATAATACATATAATAATAACTATTATAATTAATTTTATGTACCTACTTCTTTGTAAATAAAAAAAAATTATAATAAAATTTCATTTCAATAAATTTTAATTTTATGATTCTTTAGGAATGGGTACGTAAGTTCTAAGAATGAGTTCGTAAAATTTAAGAACGGATTCATACATTCTAAGAATGAGTTCGTATAATTCTTAAATGGATTGACATATTCTAAGAATGGGTTCGTACAATTTATGGGTTTGTTCATACATTCTAAGAACGAGGTCGTATAATTTAAGAAGATATTGACATTTATATTCTAAGAATGAGTTCGTACATTCTAAGAATGGGTTCTTGGATTTTAAGTATTATTATTAAAATTTTGTTTGACATGAATATTTACGAATTTTTGTTCTTAAATTCTACGAAAACGTTCTTTGGAGAGCTTTTAATGAAAAAAATTCTCAAAATATATGTACTTTTTCGTAGAAAATATGTACTTTTTTGGTTCAGTGTATTTGTGCACTCACATTTTTTCATTTTACGCACTTAGAATATAATTCCATTGCTATTGGAGCGGCCATTTTTGATAACTCGCTTATAAAAAATGCGCAGTAGATAGGTATGATGCCAAGGATTCAGAAAATGTAGTTAACCCATTTTTGAAAAAAAGTGCACTTAACATAATTGTGCACTACCCCATCGATATATAACCTCAAAAATAGGCAAAAACGGTGTTTTTTGCACTTTTAGGTTAGGATATCTCAAAATCCTGACGTGATAGAGCAATTCTGCGTCCAGATTTGAATTCAGCACATCGAAAACTTTCAGGAAAGTATGGTCTGGTTTATGGTAAAAAATTTTGGTCTCATTTTGTCGGCCTGTGTAATTAAATAATTTCATCATCATTCCTTAGATTAATGAGCCTGCTGGTGCTCTTTGTGAGGGTTCTATAAAGAGTTTGGCATGCATCTGTCCTAGGCTACTAAGCCTGAACTGTTTATTTCCCCATATATCCTGTCATATTCCCGATATTCAGATCGGAAATGTTTTAAAGTCTTAATGCAGCAAGTGTGGCCTCCTTCACTATCAGAATAGGGAAAGGAGGTATTCCCACAATTGCACTTAAAGCATCAGCAGGGCACGTTCTCATTGCACCTGTTACACCGACACAGACTATTTAACTTATAGTTTCCGCTGTTCTTTGAGCAGTCTTACGCCACCAGACTAGAGAAGCGTATGTGACTATTGGCTTCACAACTGTATTAAATGACCAGTACGTAATTTTGGGAGACAGCGGGTGTGTTCGAGCCGCTCAATATTACTGCAATATTGCAGTCATGTTACTTTATTGATGCAATGATGCTGATACTTAGATGACTATATACAACAATGATTCATCATCATTTATTGGCGCTTAACCGCCTAAGCGATTTTGGCCGTTGCCTATCAAAGCACGCCAGTCATTCCTTTTTAGCGATAACTGACGCCAATTGCAAACCCCAAGGGAGTTCAAGTCATCCTCCACCTGTTGTTTCCAACTCAGTCGAGGCCTCCCCCTTCCTCTGCTGCCGAATTCAGGTGACGATAGGAAAACCTTCTGTGCTGGAGCTTCTTTGTCCATTCGCATAACATGGCCCAGCCAGCAGAGCCTTTGGACTTTAATTCGCTGGACTATGGTCAGATCTGCGTAAAGCTCGTACAGCTCATCGTTAAATTTCCTTCGATATTCGCCGTTGGCATCACGGGAAGAACCGTAAATCTTCCGGAGAACTTTTCTCTCAAATACATCAGGACAGGTATGATGAGAGACTTATAGAGCGTGATCTTTGTTCTTCGAGAGAGGACTTTACTTCTCAATTGGCTACTCAGTCCAAAGTAGCACTTGTTCGCAAGAGTGATTCTCCGTTGGATTTATAGAATGACATTATTTTCGGTGTTATTACTGGTTCCCAAATAGACGAAGTCCCTCACTAATCTTGGCTTGCGTCATAATGACGCTTAACCGCCTAGGCGATTTTAGCCGTTTCGTATCAAAGCACGCCAGTCATTCCTTTTTAGCGATAACTGACGCCAATTGGAAACCCCAAGGGAGTTCAAGTCATCCTCCACCTGTTGTTTCCATCTCAGTCGAGGCCACCCCCTTCCTCTGCTGCCGAATTCGGGTGTCGATAGCAAAACTTTCTGTGCTGGAGCTTCTTTTTCCATTCGGATAACATGACCCAGCCAGTGGAGCCTTTGGACTTTAATTCGCTGGACTATGGTCAGATCTGCGTAAAGCTCGTACAGCTCATCGTTAAATTTCCTTCGATACTCACCATTGGCATCACGGGAAGGACCATAAATATTCCGGAGAACTTTTCTCTCAAATACTCCAAGGGCCATCTCATCTTCTCTTGACACTGTCCATGATTCCGAGCCTTACATCAGGACTGGTATGATGAGAGATTTATAGAGCGTGATCTTTGTTTGTCGAGAGAGGACTTTACTTCTCAATTGCTTACTTAGTCCAAAGTAACACTTGTTGGCAAGAGTGATTCTCCGTTGGATTTCTAGACTGATATTATTTTCGGTGTTAATGCTGGTTCCCAAATATACGAAATCTCTCACCATTTCAAACTTATAGCCATCAACGGTGACTTGGCTGCCAAGGCGCAGGTGCGCCGATTCCTTTTTTGATGAGAGCAGATACTTCGTCTTGTCCTCGTTCACCGCAAGACCCACTTTTTTCGCTTCTTTATCCAGCCCAGAGAAGGAGCCGCTTACGGCGCGGTTGTTAAGGCCAATGATATCAATATCATCGGCATACGCCATCAATTGCACGCTCTTGTAGAAGATTGTGCCATTGCGGTTTAGCTCTGCTCTCCAGCATCAGGTTGAAGAAATCACACGAAAGGGAGTCGCCCTGTCTGAAGCCTCGTTTGATTTCAAGTGGCTCAGAGAGGTCCTTCCCGATTCTGACGAAGCTGTTGGTATTGCTCAGCGTCATTTGGCAAAGCCGTATAAGCTTTGCAGGGAAGTCAAATTCAGACATGGCGGTATACAGGCAACTCCTTTTTGCGCTATCAAAAGCGGCTTTAAAATGGACAAAGAGGTGGTGTGTATCGATTAATTTATCATGGGTCTTCTCCAGGATTTGGCGTATCGGGAAAATCTGGTCGATGGTAGACTTACCAGGTCTAAAGCCACACTGATAAGGTCCAATCAGTTTGTCTACGATGGGCTTCAGTCTTTCACACAATACGTTAGAAAGAACCTTATATGCGATATTAAGAAGACTGATTCCGCGGTAGTTGGTGGGGTTAGCGGGATCGCCTTTCTTGTGGATTGGGCAGAGCACACTTTAATTCCAATCTGGAGGCATGCACTCGTCTGACCATATTCTGCATAAGAGCTGATGCATGCTTTTTACCAGCTCTTCGCCTTCATTATAGTCAGGTGGTGGGACGACTTTTCCATCGTCAGGGATTGGGGTATCGGGTTCGACGTCTCCCTCGCAATTTAGCAGTGAGGAGAAGTGCTCCCTCCATAATTTAAGTACACTCTGTACGTCGGTTACCAGGTCGCCATTAATGTCCTTACAGGAACTTGCCCCGGTCTTAAAACCTTCTGTCATCCGCCGGATCTTTTCATAGAATTTTCGGGCATCATTCCCGTCAGCCAGCATCTCAAGCTCCTCATACTCGCGCCTTTCGGCCTCACTTTTCTTTTTTCTGAAAAGGCGTCTCTCTTCCTCCTTTGCCTCATGATAGCGTTGCCGTACACTGCGGGTTGCGCCCGTTCGCAACGTCTCCTTGTAGGCAGCGTCCTTCTTTTTCGAGGCAGCTTTGCATTCCTCATCGTACCAGTTGTTCTTGCGGGCTCGCTGGAACCCTATAGTGGCCTCAGCGGCGGTACGCAATGAGTGAGAGATATACACACATAACAATGATTGCATACTTTATTTTCATGTTGCGAATGATGACCATGTAATGCGCAACAGATTGTCAAAATTTTATTCAACGATCGCGCGACGTAGCAAATTTTGCCAAAACGTTGCCGAAGAACGTGATGCTCTGTCACAAAAAGTAACACTGCCGCAACAATTGCGGCTCGAACACACCCAGCCCCCATGTTTTGCCATAAAGTCTAGTGCAGGCGAAAAAGGCCCTCGTTGCTTTATTTATGGTAGCCTTCAAATGAGCATTCCATGTGAGGGGTTTGTCCACTGTTACTCCTAGGTATTTTGCTTCCGTCGAAAAACCTATGCGGCTGCCTCCTAGGGACGGCTCTAACATAGGGGTCATTCCATAAAATTTTTACAACCCAAAACATAGATTTGCCCGAAACAATTTTTTTTATGATCTGGATGAAAAACAAATCGACACGTATTTTTTTATTTTACCGCATTATGCGAAATTTTCGAGTAATAATTTTTCAAATTTTTCGAAATCGAAAAAATACGGCAGTTAGAACATATTTTAAAGGGTTGCTGTTTTAAAACGAGTTGTCCTACAAAAACGAAATTTAAAGTTTATCTTAATAATCGTTCACACTTTTTAAATATAAATAAATACAAATTTTTATTTTATTTTTTTTCATACAAAATAAAATTAATTTTTTTTTTTTTAATAAACAAAAGTCAATAGCGAAAAAAAGCCATGCTTAAGGTTGTTTATTTTTAAACCAAAATAAGTGTACGGTTTGTAGAACATGTCATTAAAATTTCAGAGTGGGTAGCGAAATAGTTTTTTTGCAAAAACTATTTGTTTACAACCACCTCAGCTCTAAGCATGCAATATACCATACAAGGCCGATGGCGGGCACTATTTTTGTATAACAATTTATATGAGTTGATATTTTTTTCAACATATTCGAATGCACTATTTCAACATCTATAACGAATAAAAGCTGTAAGTAAAAAACATTAATTTGTTTAACCAAAAACCGAACAAAATTTAAAAGTTTTATTTTTTTAGAAAAGGTTTTATCCAGCTTTGGTTTGTGTGAGGTAGGCAAATTTCGACTGATAGAATTTGAGGTAATTAAAATCTGAAAACAAACACTTTAAGCAAAATTATTTGAGAAAGATATACCACATTCTATTTTTATATACGTCAGAGCATTATTTGCAGTACTGCTCGCCCACGCTATGCGCTTTTATGTTGTTGTTGTATTAACACGCATTACGACGCATTAAATTTAGCAATTCAAAAATATTGCTACTGCGCAATTTATTACTAATTTACGCATTACGGCGCATTAAATTTAGCAAATCAAAAATATTGCTACTGCGCAATGTATTACTAATTTAGTGCAAATATTTTTCTGAGCAGGACTGGGGAACTTAATTAAATTTGCAGATTTCGGAATTGTAGTTACGAGTTATAACTTTAATAGCTCAGTGATTTTTTTAATTTTGCTTTGGAAAATGTCAGAAAGTAAATTCAATACTCGTTGCAGTAACCCTTTCAAAAAAAAATCGCATACTTCAAAAGCACATAGAACTTACTTGCGTCGGGCATCGAAATATAAGTGTAAACAATTCAAATGCTTGTGCCCAACAGATCTCCTGTGCCGTTTTTGCAGACGTGATTTCAGCAAATTTACTCATTCAGAACCAACTTGCGAAGAATCGGAATATTCTGATACAGATGATATTGATTTTCTTTTTGAATGTGACAGTGAGGTAAGTTAGCAGTGGCAAATTAACTTTCAATAGCATTGTTTAATCCCTAATTTTAATTCAGGAGGAAGGAAAGTACAGTACCCTGTCTCTAACTGAAATGAAACTTCAATTTCATGATTCTAAAACGTCTCAACAAGAAAAAATTAAGTTGATAAATCTTTTAGACACAAAATGGAGTATAAACAAGACAGCAAAAATGATAAATACCTCGCGATACCTTGTCTCAAAGGCGCGAAAATTGCGAGGAGTGGAAATTTCTTCTTTGAATAACAAAGGAAGTAGTAAGATTTTGTTTGCGTTTCATGTAAGAAGCACTAAGCAAATTCCAAACTCTTTTCAGAAAAAGCTATCTCTGAGGAAAAAAAAAATATGGTTCAAAAGTTTTTCGAAAACGATGACATAAGTTATCTGATGCCGGGACAGAAAGATAAGAAATCAGTTAAAATCGACGGAAAATCAATTATTTTTCAAAAGCGTCTTGTGTTGGGAAACCTTAAAGAAATTTATTCAAAATTCAGTGCTGATAATCCTGATATAAAAATTGGCCTATCTAAATATTGCTCTTATAAACCACCTCATTGCATTTTAGCAGGTTCCGGAGGCACACATACGGTTTGCACGTGCCCTATCCATGAAAAAATGAGACTTATGACATTAGGTAAGAAATCCTAGGGATATTCGAATACAAAAAACATTAGGTACATATATGCTTCTAACGATATTTTAGGCAGTAATTTGGTGTTTCTAATGAGAAAGGAAGAACTGCCAGTAATTAACTACGAGGACGTGATATTGCTCTCAGTGTGCCCCAATCCAAAGGAGGAATGTTTTTTCAGTTTATGCAGTGAGTGTTCAATTTCAGAAACACTCGAGGACCTGCTCCGTTCAATTTTTCAAAAATACCAAATTCGTGAAGTTAGTTATAACAGTTGGGCTTCACAACCTAGAACATCATTGAAAACCATAAATATTTGTAGCGAAAGCTTTATCTACAACTATTGTTCGGACAGTAAAACATTTCTTAAGCATTCATTTATAGCAAAAGAGCAAACCAGTTATTACAAAACTTAAAAAAAAAACTTGCAGACCGACCAATGTTTAGTGACGTGTGATTTTGCTGAAAATTATGCTTTTGTTTTACAAAACGCAGTTACTGGCTTTCACTGGAATAATGACCAGGCAACAATTTTTCCAATTGTGTTCTACTACAATGATACTGGAAAAATTAAGCATCAAATACTTATTTTCATTTCCGATTGCAAGAAGCATGACTCGGTAGCCGTTTACATGTTTTTAAAATCGCTAAATGAGTTTTTATCAACTTACTATTTAAATATACGCAAGATTATTTACTTTTCTGATGGAGCTCAGCAGCAATTTAAAAATGTGAAACACTTCACAACGATATACCACCATCAACAGGACTTTGGTCGATCTGCAGAATGGCACTTCCATGCCACAGCACACGGAAAAGGTCCATGCGATGGAGCAGGTGGCGCTTTAAAAAGAAAAGCTCGAAAAGCTAGCCTCCAGATGACGTCAGATAATCAAATTAGTACTGCATATCAACTTTATGAATGGGCTGAGAAAAATGGTACTTTTTCTAACATCAAGGTAGCTTTTCGCAGCGAAAATGATTACGAAACTGCAGCTGAATGTTTGAAAGAGCGATTTAACAATTGCCGAACTATACCAGGAACCCAGAAGCTTCATTTCGTACAACCAGAATCGAACTTTCAATTGAAGACCAAAATTTACTCTGCTTGCGAAAAATTTAAAATCGTGAATTTTCGTAAATAACAAGGACACCACATTTAAAAATTATTATTTATTTATAAAATATTCTGCTATTTGAAATATTTTTTTAAATTGAATTATTATTATTTTGTTGTATGTTAAACTTACTTGTTTATCGATAAGTATTAAAAAATAAAATGTATGAGTTTTGTTCGGTGTTTAGTTAAACAAATTAATGTTTTTTACTTACAGCTTTTATTCGTTATAGATGTTGAAATAGTGCATTCGAATATGTTGAAAAAAATATCAACTCATATAAATTGTTATACAAAAATAGTGCCCGCCATCGGCCTTGTATGGTATATTGCATGCTTAGAGCTGAGGTGGTTGTAAACAAATAGTTTTTGCAAAAAAACTATTTCGCTACCCACTCTGAAATTTTAATGACATGTTCTACAAACCGTACACTTATTTTGGTTTAAAAATAAACAACCTTAAGCATGGCTTTTTTTCGCTATTGACTTTTGTTTATTAAAAAAAAAAATTTATTTTATTTTGTATGAAAAAAAAAAAAAAAAATTGTATTTATTTATATTTAAAAAGTGTGAACGATTATTAAGATAACCTGTAAATTTCGTTTTTGTAGGACAACTCGTTTTAAAACAGCAACCCTTTAAAATATGTTCTAACTGCCGTATTTTTTCGATTTCGAAAAGTTTGAAAAATTATTACTCGAAAATTTCGCATAATGCGGTAAAATAAAAAAATACGTGTCGATTTGTTTTTCATCCAGATCATAAAAAAATTGTTTCGGGCAAATCTATGTTTTGGGTTGTAAAAATTTTATGGAATGACCCATAGACAGCTTTCTTCGCCTCGTGAAAGGCACCAAGATTTTTTTATTTTGATTGATAGATAACCCTTTGTTAGCACACCATCTTTCAATGATGCGCAGGGCTAGTTGCATGCGATCGGATATTGTCCATTGCCCTTCAAAAGATGAAGAAGTTCGTCTATGACTAGGGTCCACAGTAGAGGAGAAAGTACACCTCCCTGAGGGCATCCTCTTGTGGCCACGATTGAGCTCAAAGCTGATTTTTCTCAGCTTTAGCATGGCCAGGACCCAGCGAGTGATCATTGGGCTTACTTTCTTGCTAATCGTAGCTTCCTCAATGGCCTGATATGTCCTATTATCAAAAGCGCCTGATATATCGATGAATGCACACAGTGCTATTTTTAGACTCTACGGACTTTTCAATTTTTTCAGTAAGGCAATGGAAAGCAGTCTCCGTGGATTTTCTAAGTTGGTAGGCAAATTGGTGGTTACACAGATGGTGTTTCTTTAATTTTACTTCCCTAATGTGCTGATCTAAAATTTTCTCCATTACCTTTAGGAGAAAGGAACTGAGACTTATTGGTCGATATGACGATGGCAGATTTTCCGGTTAACGATCTAACTAGAACCGAGGATGGTGGATTGTTACCACTAACTCAAAATTAAAACCCGCATATCAATAAATACAGCTCAATAGTAATCGATTTGTTGCAAATGTACTATTCAAATGAAATCAAAATATTTGTATTATTTTTCCGAATTTTTAGAAATTTCAAATATTCGTTTCCATCAAAAGAATTTTCCGTTGTAAACTCTTTTCTAAGAAAAAAGAATTATTTGTTTAGGAATGTATTCGAAGCCAGTTTGAACAAGTAAAATTAATGAATTTTCAATTTTTGAAAGAGATTTTTACTTGCCTGGACACGATTACTAATTCCTTTATAATACAACATATAAAATAAATAAAATTAATGATGCCTTTCATTTAATAGAGTAAAACCTGCCTTATTTGGCAAGTAGTTTCATACTAATATATCTGGAGGTTGGAACACCCAACCCGACTCATATTTGTCCTAACACTTACGTCTGTTCATATGTATTAATAAATTAAAATTAATTGAGCTTTATTTGAAATCATAATTCAAGCTGTATCTACACATAAATACATGAAGCTTGATATTGACTTTGTGTAGTTAATTATCTCTAGAAAACAGGAAAAACTGCTACTTTCTCACATGCTTGATTCTATTTTGCACAACCGCTCTAAGCGTAGTTTTTGAAACCAGCCGATTGCAACACAACTTTTTAATTCCTAAGCGACTTACACCGCAACCATACGTACGGTCGTGCAACTCCCTGCTGGACTAACTTTGGCAAGCAGTTCAAATAAAACAAGTAAGGAAGTCTAAGTTCGGAGCGGAGGATTCCGATGCGGAAAGCATGTTATCCGCCACGTCCCTTGGCGATAGTGCTGTGAACAACTCGGAGATGGACGACAGCTTACAGGACGAGGAAGCCCTCGATGTCACGGTGGTAGCAGCCAACGCTGAGCGATTAACATCTAACGCTACAGACAGCAAGACTCCTGCAACGCCATATCGGGCAGTTAATCGGAACAACTCGTCGTTGATAGGCAACCTCCGGGATGGGGCAAACCTCGACGATATGGGGACGGCAGGGAAGTCTGTGCGCTCTCATGTTGGTGGTGCTTCAGATTAATCTGCACAAATCTAAAGTAGCTTCGGATGCTTTAAGTAGTCGTCTTTCTAAAGGCGACGTGGATGTGGTCCTCATCCAAGAACCCTGGGTCAATAGCTCGAGAATCTGCGGATTGGGGACTAAGGGCTTCAAGCTCATTCGAGCCAGCGAGGAGAGCAAAGTCAGAACGTGTATTTTGGTCAAGTCTGAGTTGAACTCCTTTCTCCTACCTAACTACACCAATGGTGATATTACCGCTATCAGTCTAACGGTCGACAGCACCCGCCTGACGGTGGCGTCGGTCTATATGCCCTACGACGCCGAAGAACCCCCACCACAAACGGAGGTGAAAGACCTGGTGTCAAATTTCTGCACGGGTAATCTTATTATTGGAGCGGACGCTAATGCTCACCATGTCCAATGGGGGAGCTCCGACATCAATGCCAGGGGCGAGTCTCTGTTTGATTACCTCTTAACAACCATCCTGGTGATTTGCAACGTGGGTAATGAGCCTACTTTTATCACTAAGACCCGCAGGGAGGTCATAGACCTCACTATCTGTAGTGAAGGCGCTTATGAGTGGGCCAGAAAATGGCGGGTTCTGGAAGAACATTCTTTCTCCGACCACAGTTACATAGAAATGGTTTTAGACTTTATTGTAGAACAACCAATCATGAAGCGCAATCCACGTAACACTGATTGGCAGTTACACAATGAAATATTAGACAGAGACCTACCAGTACTGCCCTCACAAGTCCCCTCATCAGTAGAGGAGCTGGAGGATCTTGTTACTACATTTACATCGGCGCTCTCAAATGCTCTAGGACAGGCTTGTCCAGTGCCAAAACCACGCGGTAAACACAGGCCACATTGGTGGTCCTACGATTTGGACTCGCTCCGAATATCATGCCGGAAACAATTTAACAAGGCCAAGAGCTTCGGCTCTGAGCCTCATTGGCACGAATATAAAGCTAAACTAAGGGCCTACAAAAAAGCTCTGAGACAGGCGAAGAGAACCTCGTGGAGAAATTTCTGCACTGGCGTCGAAAAGGTCGACGACACAGCGAGACTTAGACGAGTACTCTCGAAAAGTCAAACAACCATCAGCTATTTGCGAAAGCCTGACGGATCCTGGACCAGCACGGAAGAGGAAACCCTTGAGCTGCTCTTGAACACACATTTACCGGGGAATCTGCATGATGCACCACTAGCACCTGCAACAAACCTGGCAGTAAATATACCCATCACTGAGGAAAGAGTAAGGTGGGCAGTTAGGAGCTTTGAACCGTATAAGGCTGCCGGGCCGGACGGGATTATCCCCGCGCAGCTTATACACACGTTGGAGACATCAGCTAAATGGCTGGTATTTCTCTTCACAGCCTGCCTGGCTCTCAACCACATTCCGGGCTCCTGGAAAAGCGCCACGGTAGTGTTTATCCCTAAGGCTGGGAAGGCATCCCACTACGAGCCAAAAGACTACAGACCGATCAGTCTCTCGTCCTTTGTACTAAAAACCTTTGAGAGGATATTAAGCGACTAGCTCTTAACGACTATTGATAGCAACCTTATCTCTACCTTATAGCTATCAGCATGCATACACCAAGGGTAAATCAACAGAAACCGCTCTGCACAGCCTAGTGTCTGTCATTGAGAAATCGCTGTGTGAAAAGGACTACTGTCTCGTGGCCCTCCTAGACATTGAGGGTGCTTTCAACAATATAAGCCCGGAGGCTATCAACTCCGCTCTAACTAATCTGGGCGTAGATAGACCTCTAATTGGTTTAATTGACCAACTTTTAATGGGAAGGAAAATAGCTTCTTCACTTGGTACGGTTGAGTTATCACGCTATGTCACAAGGGGAACACCCCAGGGTGGCGTTCTTTCCCCGCTTTTATGGAACCTCACAGTCAACTCGTTGCTACGTGACACAAGCTGGGGGGCGGGAAGATAGTGGCATACGCAGACGATTTAGCTATTGCATTCAGAGGCAAGTTCCCACAAACTCTGTGTGACCTGATGCAAGTAGCACTGCGAGAAGTTTCGACGCGGTCCTCTCGCTGCGGACTTAGTACCAACCCAGGGAAGGTGGAACTTGTCCTCTTCACCAACCGGTACAAAATACCGCCACTAAGCCTACCAGAACTAGATGGCACGCGCCTGGGCTTGTCGGATAAGGCCAAGTTTCTAGGCATAGTTCTGGACAGGAAATTTAATTGGAAGGAGAATGTTCTTCAGCGCCAGAAGAAAGCTTGCATCGCTCTTTACACATGCAAAAGAGCCATTGGCAAAAAATGGGGCCTCAGCCCTAGAGTATGCAGTTGGATCTACACGGCCATCATTCGCCCAATCATGCTTTATGGAGTCGTCGTATGGTGGCCTGCGCTGAGCAAGCCAACATACCTGAATCTGTTGCGGAAAGTCCATAGATCCAATATGATCTGTATAAGCGGTGCGCTAAGGACAACGCCCAACGAAGCCCTCCAGGTCATTCTGGGCATTTTGCCACTTGATCTGGAAGGGGTTCGGTCAGCGGCGGCATCAGCTCTGCGCCTAAGAGAAACCTCCAGTTGGGCTGCGGGTACTATTGGACACTCCAGTATTCTGGAATCTTACAGCTTTCTCCCTCTAAGCACAGATCGTTGTGCGACTACTACAGTCGGGGATAGCTGTTTCAAAATAAACATTCCCAGCAGAGAAGACTGGGAGAGGACGGATTGGTGTCCCGAAACAAATGGTGGCACTTCCATATACACCGACGGCTCGAAGTTGGACGGCAGAGTTGGAGGAGGCGTTTATTCAAGGGATTTGGACCTTGAGCTCTCCTTCAGACTACCTGATCATTGTAGCGTCTTCCAGGCGGAAGTCTCGGCAATCCTGGACGCCGCGGCCTGGTTAAGAAAACGTGTTATCGGAGAAGATATCGCTATTTTCAGCGATAGCCAAGCGGCCATCAAATCCCTTGGCTCATACACGTTCAACTCTGAACTGACGCTCAGCTGTCGTCGATCTCTTCAGGAGATGGCCCAACAGAACCGCGTAAACCTCATATGGGTCCCGGGACATAGGGAAATTGAGGGAAACTGTAAGGCAGACGTGCTTGCCAGGCAGGGCACGACCAAGCAGGTTCTTCAGGATAAAGAGCGCTTAGGTATGCCGTTTGCCACATGCAAACTAATGCTGAAGGAGCACACACTCCGTCAAGCCAACGAAAGATGGCTGCAATCCCCAGGGTGTCGCATATCGAAACAAACCTGGCCAAAATGGGATCTTAAAAGGTCTAGACGCATTTATGCCCTAACTAGGAGGGAAATCTGCATATTGATAGGGGTATTAACCGGTCACTGCCTCATTGGTAGGCATGCAGAAAGGATAGGTATGCCCTACCGACGATGCTGCAGGAGTTGCAAAGATGATGAGGAGGAGGAAACAGTGGATCACCTCATCTGCAACTGTCCGGCTTTAAGCGGCGCGAGAACGCGCTTTTTGGGAGTTCCGTTCCTGGATAGCCTAAGCCAGATCGCGGAACTGGACATAAAGGACTTGATGGGCTTCATAAAGTCATCTAAGTGGTTCGAGGAGGAGTAACGGTGTCGGTTTAGGAGTGTCAGTCCCGGGATTCTGCTATGTGGAAAATCCCAACAACTCAGGGATTTTCCATATGGCTGGGTCCCCGGGACTGACTTTCCTTGTGTTGGTGGTATCACAACGGGCCTTTCAAAACTGGCCTAAGTGTGCCTCTGCGGCAGCCACTTGAACCTAACCTAACCTAAGTTCGGGTGAACCGAACATTAAATACCCAGCGGTAATTTTCAGAACAGGATAACAATGATATAGGCGCTAGGAGGATTTACCTAAAGTTTTTACTATCTTAGCTATTTCTCTTACCGAATTATGTCAATTTATGTGATTTTCGAAATTTTCCATATCGAAAGAGGGCGTGATCGGGAAGCGATTTCATCAAATTACATCAAGTATGCACCCTGTTATGCTAGTATACCTTTTACCAATTTCATCGTTCTACCGTAACCAGGTTAAAAAATATAACACGTGAAATTTTCACATATGCCTCCCTGAAAAAAGGGCGATGCCACGCCTACTTTTAAAAATGTATCAAAAAATCATAATAGAATGTCTCAGGGGTACATTCTACCAAACTATATCATTTTAGCCATTTCCGTTAACGAATGATGTCAATTTATGTGATTTTCGATATCGAAAGTGGGCGTGGTTGGAGAGCGATTTTTTCCAGTTTCATCAGGTATACTCCCAATGATAATAGTATGCTTTGCGCCAAATTCCATCGTTCTATCGTAATCAGTTTAAAAGTTACGACAAGTCAAATTTTCAAAAATGCCTCCCTTAAAAGTGGGCGGTGCCACGCCCACTATGCAAATTTATGAAAAAATCATAAGAGGGGGGATTCACCTATAAAATGATATCATTTTAGCCATTTCAGCTGCCGAGATATTTCAATTTGTGTGATTTTCGAAATTTTCGATATCGAAAATGGGCGTGGTTGGAGCGCGATTTTATCCAATTTCATCAGGTATACTCCCAATGATACTAGTATGCTTTTTGCCAAATTCCATCGTTGTGTCGTAACCAGTTTAAAAGTTACGACCAGTCAAATTTTCACATATGCCGCCCTTAAAAGTGGGCGGTGCCACGCCCACTATAAAAAATTTATGAAAAAATCATAAGAGAATGACCAGGGGGATTCACCCATAAAATTATATAATTTTAGCCATTTCAGCTGCCGAGATATTTCAATTTGTGTGATTTTCGAAATTTTCGATATCGAAAGTGGGCGTGGTTGGAGGGCGATTTTATCCAATTTCATCAGGTATACTCCCAATGATACTAGTATGATTTGTGCCAAATTCCATCGGTTTGTCGTAATCAGTTTAAAAGTTACGACCAGTCAAATTTTCAAATATGCCTCCCTTAAAAGTGGGCGGTGCCACGCCCAATATAAAAAATTTATGAAAAAATCATAAGAGAATCACCAGGGGGATTCACCTATAAAATTATATCATTTTAGACATTTCAGCTGCCGAGATATTCGAAATTTTCGATATCGAAAATGGGGCGTGGTTATCATCCGATTTCGCCCATTTTTAATAGCAAACTACCTTGTCCAGAAATTAACCTGTATACAAAATTGCATGCAAATATCTCAATTTTTACTCAAGTTATCGTGTACACAGACGGACGGACGGACGGACGGACGGACGGACATGGCTTATTGAACTCCTCTTTTCAGCCTAAGAACATTCATATATGGAACTCTATATCTATCTCGATTATTTTGTGCCGTTACATACTACTATTATGTGAACAAAATTAATATACCCTTGTACTAGTACGCTGGGTATAAAAAGCAATGACTACAGCAAAAACAAATGTAAAATAAATAAGAAATTTGCAAAAAAAAGTTGTTTTTAAAGAAAAGTTTGCTCGAACGTAAACTTTCTTTTTTGCTCAGTGCAAACACCTACAACTAACAAAGTTGAACTTTGTTCACAGAAGTGACCCGACAGTTCATCGCCTACACAAATTCACAAAAAAATATGATGATATGGATGATGGTGATGATAATGACGATTATTGCCACTGTGGTTGTTGCTGTTGTGATATCGGTGGTGGGGTGTTAGCGATGATAACGATGATGTGCTTGATTGCTAGCCATTTACTTTTCGGTACGCCAACGATTCCTAACAAAAACATTGGCAAACGTTCACCAGAAGTGCTCCTAATTCATTTCAATTTCAACGCAACGATCACGATAGCCAATTACAATGATATTGTACATCATAGGTCGGCATTTTATTTTTGGGTATGTATAGGTAAATGCGAGAGTTAGTTCGCTACAGTGGAACTAAGACGCAACAATTGTATGATAATAAGGGTATTCGGGTTTTGTCTTAAGTTTACGAATCTCGTATATTTACGAGTTTACTACAGTTCTTATACGAACGCCCTTGCTAAGCATTTGTGTTTTAGATCTAACCCAAATAACATTTTTAAGAGTGAATTTCGAATTTTCCTTTATTTGATTTTTAGTACAATTTCATTAATCTTTTTGTGATTATATTGTTGTATATCATACAAATGAGCAAAGGAATAATCAAATATGTTTATTTTTGATGATCAAAATTAATTTTCGAAATCATTTTTAAATCATTTAGATTATTAATTTCTAGATTCAAATAAAGTTGAACATAAGTTTTTAATCATATTTTATGATCATCACGGTGGTTTACTCTTTATTTTTTTTTTTCTTTTAGCAAATATTTTTTCATATCAGAAAATTCCGGGAAATAATTCTATCTAATTTTTTTTATAAAAAATACAAGAAATTGTTAGACTATTGTCAAAAGTTTTTTCATGCAAGAACAAAAAACAAATGTTGCATGTCTTGCACGAAAAAACTTTTGACAATAGTCTAACAATTTCTTGTGTTTTTTTTTTTGAAAAAAAATTTAGAGAAGAGCCCTAATATTTAAATATAAAAAATATGTTAAAAACGAAGAACGTTTTTCCTTTTATGTTGTTGTTGTAGCGAGGTGTAGCCCTGCCTAAATGTCAGACAGGGTCACCTCGAGTGTATTGCTCTTGGCCGGGTCGATATAAGAAAACGGCCCGGGTCGTTTCGGCACGATGGGTACAGCACAAGTACTGATACCGTTCTCGTAGAACCGGCAATACAAGAAATTAGCCGTGTAGGCTATGTAGGTCATTTAGCGTTACGCAGGGTGCACCAACTGCCCTCAGTATCCTGCAGGTTTTGGGGTTCTTCTCTTGTGCAGCTTAAAAAAATACAAAAACAAATGGATCAGAAAATGATTTCTAAAGATTAAAACAATATTTATAATACCTATATAAAAAAAATATGAAAAAATTAATTTAAAATGGATTAAAAAATACGGCCATAAAATGATCATAAATTATAGTTTTTAATTATCTGGGGAGTGATACTTGAATCTTTGTTACAAATTTTTAAAATGTGCTGGCTGGGTAAGTGCATACTCGTATATCAGCTGTTTGATAAATAAATAATAAACAAATCAAACGCCAGAAGAATTTAAAAAAATTTAAAATTTTGAAAAATTCTAAACAAAATTCTTTCTACAATCTACACCAAGAACATCGGCCCAGCTTATTAACTTAAGAAGGGAGAACCTAAGAACCCTCACTGGGTGTTATGCGGGACATGTAGTCAACGTTTTCACCTAAGAAAGCTAGATCTGTCACACACTTCCAAGTTCCAACACAATTTAAAACTTTTTCGTGAAATTTTCAAAATTTTTAAATTATTTTATTTGAAATTTCAATTTAATTAATGAGATGTCAATCATTCATTTTTGACTTCGTATATTTAGCACGTCGTTTACGAGCCAAATTTGATGCTTAAATTTACGATGAATGTGCTAAACATTTTTCATACAAATTTTGACACATGATATACGATATCGTAAATTTAAGAGGTATAGCATAAATACGATGCAAATAAGAAATTACACGAATACTCTTAATATTTATTTTTAAAACCTTTATATTAAGTCGCTTTCTTGTTTGCACCACCTTTTTCATACGAATTTTCGGAATCTTGCAAAGTCTTTTTAGGTAGCTTCCCGTTGAGCTATACACTTGAAACTTGGAACATAGTTCGGAGCTCCGTGACAATGCAATGTGAACGAAAAAAGTATCCGCAAGGTGGCGCACGGATCAAGAAATACGGTAAATTCATTTAAAAATTTAAATTTTGGGACGCATATTTGAGGAACTTCCCGGTAAGGTAGATTATTGAAAATTTGCATACATATGAACAATGGAAGATAATAAAAACTGTTGTACAAGAAATTCCGCTAGATGTCACACTGGTCGAGATAATTACAAAAAATATTAAAAGACTCCTGGAATTTTGCGATCGATTTTTAGTAACTTCCAGGTTAGTTAGAGACTTGAAATTTGACACATTTGTCACCACCCGATGACAATGCAATCCCTCATCAAAACAATTCCGGTAGGTGGCGCACGGATCGAGATATTTCGAAAACTAATTTGAAGTTGAGAATTTTGTGATCGACTTTTGACCAACTTCCAGGTAACCTAGGAACTTGAAACTTGGCATTAAATTAAGGCAACAGTGACACTACAATAGTAAAAATCGAAATTGCGATAGATGACACGCTGGTCTATATAATTGAAAATCTTTAAAAAAAAATTAGAAGACTCCTGGACTTTTGCGTTCGATTTTCAGTAACTTCCAGATTAGCTAGAGACTTGAAACTCTACACATTTGTCACAACCCGAACACAATGCAATCCCTCATCAAAACAATTCCGGTAGGTGGCGCACGGATCGAGATATTTCGAAAACTAATTTGAAGTTGAGAATTTTGTGATCGCCTTTTGACCAACTTCCAGGTAACCTAGGAACTTGAAACTTGGCATTAATTTGATTCAACAGTGACACTACAAATAGTATAAATCGAAATTCCGATAGATGGCACGCTGGTCTATATGATTGCAAATCTTTAAGACTCCTGGACTTTTGCGACCGATTTTCAGTAACTTCCAGATTAGTTAGAGACTTGAAACTTTACACATTTGTCACCACCCGATGACAATGCAATCTCTCATCAAAACCATTCCGGTAGGTGGCGCACGGATCGAGATATTTCGAAAACTAATTTGAAGTTGAGAATTTTGTGATCGACTTTTGACCAACTTCCAGGTAACCTAGGAACTTGAAACTTGGCATTAAATTGAGGCAACAGTGACACTACAAATAGTATAAATCGAAATTCCGATAGATGGCACGCTGGTCTATATAATTGCAAATCATTAAAAAAAAATTAGAAGACTCCTGGACTTTTGCGACCGATTTTTAGTAACTTCCAGATTAGTTAGAGACTTGAAACTTTACACATTTGTCACAACCCGATGACAATGCAATCTCTCATCAAAACCATTCCGGTAGGTGACGCACGGATCGAGATATTTCGAAAACTAATTTGAAGTTGAGAATTTTGTGATCGACTTTTGACCAACTTCCAGGTAACCTAGGAACTTGAAACTTGGCATTAAATTGAGACAACAGTGACACTACAAATAGTATAAATCGAAATTCCGATAGATGGCACGCTATTCTATATGATTGCAAAACTTTAAAAAATAAATTAGAAGACTCCTGGACTTTTGCTACCGATTTTTAGTAACTTCCAGATCAGTTAGAGACTTGAAACTTCACACATTTGTCACAACCCAATGACAATGCAATCTCTCATCAAAACAATTCCGGTAGGTGGCGCGCGGATCGAGATATTTCGAAAACTAATTTGAAGTTAGGAATCTTGTGATCGACTTTTGACCAACTTCCAGGTAACCTAGGAACTTGAAACTTGGCATTTGGTTGTGGAAACGGTGACAATACAATTTGTTGAAATCAGAATTCCAAAAGGTGGCGTGCTTTTCGATATTATTGAAAATCTCTAAACCATAGGGGGAATCTTGCGATAGATTTTTGAGTAACTTGAGACTTGAAACTTGTCACATTTGTCAGAACCCGATGACAATGCAATCTCTCATCAAAAAAATTCCGGTAGTTGGCGCACATATCAAGACATTTGCAAAGCTATTTAGAAGTTGGGAACTTTGCGATCGACTTTTGACTAACTTTCTGGTAATCTATGAACTTGAAACTTAGCATTTAGTTAAAGGAACCGTGACAGTACCCATATTTAAAAATCAAATTTCCGATAGGAATCACCAAAACTAAACATAAAATAATAAAAAGATGATAAAAAAATTTTAAAGGCAACCTTTATATGAATGCTGTCAAAAAGCCTCAGCAAATTTGTCGTTAAACAAAGACATGGTTTCGGTGTCTTTGGTATTGAAATTTTAGTCATACCAATTGTAATAATTTTTTGAGATTTGAAAATATAAAGGTGGAGTGCACGTTTCCAAACTAAGGCAAACAATTTCTGAGAGCCTAAATAGAAGTTCGGTTATCGACAAAGCATTTAAAGCCTATTAATTGCACTCCACCTTATATTTTCAAATCTCAAAAATTGATTACAATTGGTATCACTAAAATTTCAAAACCAAAAACACCGAAACCATGTCTTTGTTTAACGACAAATTTGCTGAGGCTTTTTTGGCAGCATTCATATAAAGGTTGTCTTTAAACTTTTTTTATCATATTTTTAAATTATTATTTTTTTATATTTATTTATTTATTTTATATTTTTGACTAGTTTTCAAATTAACTCAGAGTTAACGTTTCATTTCCTTCACTTAACTTTTTATTTCTATTCCTCTACTATAGTTTATCTATCAATTATTTGTGCAAACATTAATAAAGTTCCTATTTTATTTTTTACTAGTTTATTTTCTTTTTTGCGTTTAGTTAAAGTATCTGAAAACGTTAAATAATTAGTGCAATTCTAAAAAAAATGTCCCAATCGCACGGTTTGCATTGAAAAATTACCTAGAATTGCCCTTTCATTCATTTTAAATAATTTATTGTCGCATAAAACAAGAAATGTAAGTTCATAAATATATGGGTTCAATTCTTATTATCAACTTTTGTTTTCTCAACATAAACTTACATTTTCTCATTACAAGCTTGAAAAGGTGTAGTACGGTGGGTATAAAAATATTAAATAAGATTCAACTGCATAAATGGAAACTCGCTTTTTACCATACCATTACCATACCAAACGGGTGCAGGCTTTATGAATGTGAATTTGCATATACCGACAGCAAAATCAGTGAAAACACTAAAAACAACTCATATCCAAAAAAAAAAAACAAGTAAGGAAAGCTGTCTTCGGCTGTGCCGAAGGCTATATACCTTTCATGAATAAGCGTCAAGATTTTCACTGTTCGATCCCCAGTACAGCCTGTGTCAATTTAACTATATTTACTATACACATTACACATCTTTGTTATAATTTAAAAAAACTTACAAAATAATAGGATCCGAGTTATCGGAACAATCGATTGTATGGAGGCTATATATTATACGTGTTCAATTGTACTGACTTACACTATACACATTACATATGTATGTAGAAAGTACTAAAGGTGCAATATTTTACGTTCGTAACTTTTTAAATGCGGAAGTATTGGCCAAAAAACCTTATATCGGAACAACCGGTTGTATGGGGCTGTATGTTATATTTACCCGATCTTCTTGATTTTCCTCTACACACTACATAAATTGAAAGTACTCAAGTTGCAAAATTTTATGTTCCTAACTTTTTAATTGCAGAAGTTTTGGCCAAAAAACCTTATATCTGAACAATCGGTTGTATGGAGCTATATGTTACATTTGCCCGATCTTGTTGATTTTTACTATATACACTACATAAATAGAAAGTACTCGAGTTGCAAAATTTTACGTTCCGAACTTTTTAATTGCGGAAGTTTTGGCCAAAAAACCTTATATCTGAACAATCGGTTGTATGGGGGCTATATGTTATACTGGTCCGATCTTGTTGATTTTCACTATATACACTACATAAATAGAAAGTACTCGAGTTGCAAAATTTTACGGTCCTAACTTTTTAATTTCAGAAGTTTTGGCCAAAAAACCTTATATCTGAACAATCGGTTGTATGGGGGCTATATGTTACATTTGCCCGATCTTGTTGATTTTCACTATATACACTACATAAATAGAAAGTACTCGAGTTGCAAAATTTTACGTGCCTAACTTTTTAATTGCAGAAGTTTTGGTCAAAAAACCTTATATCTGAACAATCGGTTGTATGGGGGCTATATGTTACATTTGCCCGATCTTGTTGATTTTCACTATATACACTACATAAATAGAAAGTACTCGAGTTGCAAAATTTTACGTTCCTAACTTTTTAATTGCAGAAGTTTTGGCCAAAAAACCTTATATCTGAACAATCGGTTGTATGGGGGCTATATGTTACATTTGCCCGATCTTGTTGATTTTCACTATATACACTACATAAATAGAAAGTACTCGACTTGCAAAATTTTACGTGCCTAACTTTTTAATTGCAGAAGTTTTGGTCAAAAAACCTTATATCTGAACAATCGGTTGTATGGGGGCTATATGTTACATTTGCCCGATCTCGTTGATTTTCTCTATATACACTACATAAATAGAAATTACTCGAGTTGCAAAATTTTACGTTCCTAACTTTTTAATTGCGGAAGTTTTGGCCAAAAAACCTTATATCTGAACAATCGGTTGTATGGGGGCTATATGTTATACTGGTCCGATCTTGTTGATTTTCACTATATACACTACATAAATAGAAAGTACTCGAGTTGCAAAATTTTACGGTCCTAACTTTTTAATTGCAGAAGTTTTGGCCAAAAAACCTTATATCTGAACAATCGGTTGTATGGGGGCTATATGTTACATTTGCCCGATCTTGTTGATTTTCACTATATACACTACATAAATAGAAAGTACTCGAGTTGCAAAATTTTACGTGCCTAACTTTTTAATTGCAGAAGTTTTGGTCAAAAAACCTTATATCTGAACAATCGGTTGTATGGGGGCTATATGTTACATTTGCCCGATCTCGTTGATTTTCTCTATATACACTACATAAATAGAAATTACTCGAGTTGCAAAATTTTACGTTCCTAACTTTTTAATTGCGGAAGTTTTGGCCAAAAAACCTTATATCTGAACAATCGGTTGTATGGGGGCTAGAGGTATACGCCGTCAAATTTGTCGGCGGCGGCGGCGTAAGGCCCATTTTATAGTGGCGGCGGCGGCTACGCCGGCGCGGAGCGCCGCCGGCGTGCGCCGGCGTGGTGGTATAAAAAAATCGCATGTTGACTTTAAAAACTCCATAATTTCAATTGTTGGGATTTTTATTGAACTGACAAAAAATTTTGGGTACATTTTTTATGTAATGTAAATGAACGTAACTTTAAATGTTTCACATTTTATAATATAATATAGGAGAATACTAAAAACATAACGCATAGCAGTCTTTTAATCAAATTATTACACTGAAATAACTATGTTACATATTGAGTCTAGGACTAAAATTATGTACATTAACCGAAGGCTTTGTTATGATCACTACAATATGCATGTGTGATTTAAAATATATGTTTATAGTGTAATATTATATCAATTCAGTCTTTGTATACATTGTTAACATAAAAGTAAAGCTATTGCAATGCTTACATTGATAGAAATTTACTTATTTAGTTAAAAAAAAAAAATTTGTACCATTTTATTTGTGACTGTCAGACCAGCTATAGAAAAAACTCGCTCACTCGGCGTACTTGTTGCAGGTATGCATACAACTTTTTTTGCTAGCTTGGATAGCAAGGGCATTGCAGCCGCCTTTTCCCTACAAAACTCTAAAACATTCTGATTGGAGGACAGACTTAGCAGCAAATGCCATTCTGCTTCTAAATTAGAGTTTTTCAAACTCGAAGAATACCGCTTGGCAAGTTTTAATATTTTAGAAGAAGGTGAAGTTTCTTCAGAATCGTTTACACTATTTCCGTTTTTTGATGAATCACCAACAAGTCTTTTATACATCTCTATCAAAAATTGTACTTCTGTCTTACATTTGCTTTTGCAGTATTCTGTAACACAATCTAATGTGTTAAAACGCGGATCCAGCAGCGTTGCGCATACTAAAATATCAGTTATTGGAAATCTATAGTCAAGTTTACTCTTTATATTTTTTTTTATTTGTTGTAATAAATGATCGTGACAAAAGCTGAAATTATTCTGATTGAAATCAGTGTCATCGTTTTCAGATAATATTGATAATATCTCAGTTCGAATGATTAACGCAAGAGAAATCGATGGGTATGAGTCCCCAGAAAGAATATTGACAGCATCTTTGAATTTTTGCAAAAGGTCTCTTAATTTATGCAATAGTAGTACTTCCGTTTCGAGTAAAATTAAGTCACTTTTATTACAGTTTAAAAGAAGTTTATTAATGGCAGCCCTTTGAGATCCAAGACTATCAAGTAATGATAAGACACTGTGCCATCTTGTAGATATCGAATTGCAAATAACCATGCCATTTTGATAACCCTGCCAATCCAATAACTAAACCAAAGTTATTAAGTGTAAATAATGTTTGGCAAGTTTACACAACAAAAAAAATTTAATTTTCATGTAACTTTTAAGAATACAAAAACTGGAGCGGGACATTGTGGTCACTATTTTGAATGGAAATCATTTGTCGAAACCGACAATCAATAAAAGGTACATACATATGTGTGAAATACAGCTGCTAGATCCATCATCTTTTGCAGTTTGGTATTTGTTTCTTTCAGGGGTCAACTGCTAATAAATTAGCTAAAATTATGGGGGAGGACTCTAAAGACGGGGTTTGGCCTCAGGATCACGAATCCGGAAGCGCTTTTTAGGGACGGCCTAAATAAATTACAATCACATGAAAACTTACAACTTTGATCGCAAATATGTAACTCAAAATAATAAAAAAAGCGCTTCCGGATTCGTGATCCTGAGGCCAAATCCCGTCTTTTAAGCCCTCCCGCACAATTTTAGCTAATTTATTAACAGTTGACCCCTAAAGGAAACAAATACCTGCACTTTTAACACATTTAGGGCACAGCCATTAGTGTGTTGTAAATTAAAAAAAAATTTGTAACTTTAGAAAATTATCACAAAAAAAAATGTTAAACGCGCCGGCGCGCGCCGCCGCGCCGCTAAAAAGGCTATTCGGCGGCGGCGCGTCGAAAATGACTTTTGTCGGCGGCGGCGTTTGCCGGCGGCGTATATCTCTAATGGGGGCTATATGTTATACTGGTCCGATCTTGTTAGTTCCGACAAATGATTCCTATATTACAAAATGGTGGCCACATACAAAATTTCAGCCAGATATCTCAAAAATTGAGGGACTAGTTTGCGTTCAAACAGACAGACGGACATGGCTAAATCAACTCATCTCGTCATCCTGATCATTTCGGTATACTTATTGATGGGTCTATCTCTTCTTCTTCTCATATTTACAAACATCGGACCAAAGTTATAATACCATTTCATGTTCATGAAAGGTATAAAAATATAGAAATTCAGTTGTCGCACATTATTTTGAAAATTTAATTGCCGTACACACATAAACTTCGCTATATTTATTATTGGAGAGATTGTATATCTCATGGCAGGTATCCTTGTAGCTACTGGGTAATTGTTGCTATCAGCACACACATTATGTTCAAGTAGGTATTCACCATGGTAACTTTGAATTGCACTGTGCACCTTTTTAAATTTTATTTATTAAAGAGCGCAATATCAATATCACTAAAAAAATTATTAAATGCTAACTTTTACTTTGCTTTCGCCATTATTCGCTTCTACACCTTTGCACTTTTTACGCTTTTAAAACTTTTTTGTTTTTCATTTTTATTATTTTTAACTCTTTCTCAGCTATACGTAAGTAAGTACACATTGCAGCTGCACCTGACGTATGTACTAGTAGGCGGCTACGAGAGAATAAATTGCTAACGTTCTTGCCTTATTCACACGTCGTTGTTGTTTTCCTTCCCAATAAACATTTTTAGCATTTGAGAACCAATCTTATTCTCAAATCTCAAACGTTCGTTCTCGATTTGAGGTGACATAACTAAACGACTCATTTCTCGTTTTGGGATTTCCATATTGAGAACGGCAGAATTCCCAAACTTTTCTCAAACTGAGCGTAGTAGATCGAAAAAGAGTCCACATGCTCTCACTGAAGGTGGGGTGCGATAAAGCCATGCGAGATAACGCCATATGGCGAACCGCCGCGTTCCGCCCGGCGGGCCGCGCCATTCCTCCACCAACTTTTTTTCCTGAATGCCTTTTCATAACCTCTACATATAATAAAATTGTAAATTTCTGTCTGTCTGTATCTCTAAGTTATCGTGCCAATATTTGGACCAGTCCTTTTCTACCTTTTGGCGAGCAAAATCAACTGTTTAAAACACCCCAGCGGTAAAATTGAAAATGTGTCATCAAAAATGATCAAAATCTTTTTATTGTTGTTGTCCAAAGTTAATGAAAATACTTATGTTCTTTTTGGAACATATTGACACAACAATATCAGTTTCGATGTAATAAAACTGTTGGTTGTTTTGCTAAAAACTTACCTTACAACAGTTATAAAAACAGTTATAAAAACGTGAAAGCTTGTTAAATTGCAATTTTAATAGAAATAAAATAAGTCCCAAAGAAAATGAAATAAATCCCAATGGTAAAAAATAATAAACTAATGATTCTTCCCTTTTACAGAATGCTTAGTAAGCATTGCTTACACCTTCTTGAATGCATATAGAGCAAAAAATATTCCGTAAAAGGGAAAATCAAATGAGAGATAAAGCCATACGAGATAACGCCATATGGCCTTATCGCCATACAGAAATTTTGCCGCGAATATGGCTTTATCTCTCTTTGAATTGAGTGATAAGGCCATATTGCGTTATCTCGCATGCCTTTATCGCACCCCACCCTCACTGAAATATTTATTCAGAGATGCCAATCATGCAAAAAAAAAACCCATTTTAATAAAAAGCGAGTGTCCAGTTAAATTTGTATTAATATTTTTATACCTTTCATGAATATGAAATGGTATTATAACTTTGGTCCGATGTATGTAAGTATGAGAAGAAGAAGCTATAGACCCACTAATAAGTATACCGTTATGATCAGGACGATGAGTTAAATCGATTTAGCCATGTCCGTCCGTCCGTCTGTCCGTCTGTTTGTACGCAAACTAGTCCCTCAATTTTAGAGATATCTCGATGAAATTTGGTATTTGGGCGTTATTTTATATGAGAATAATCATTCGTCGGAACCAGCAAGATCGGACCAAAACTACTTATAGCTCCCATACAATCGATTGTTCCGACAAACGGATTTCGGGCTATAACTTCTGTAATTAAAGAGCTAGTAACGTGAAATTTTGTAAGTATTGCCATTTTTTTATGTGAAATATCGATGTTGGAAATCATTGAGATGAGATAAATATTTCACATAGCCCCCATACAATCGATTGTTCCCATAAACGGATTTTGGGCTATAATTCCTATAATAGGTAGGGTCGTGAAATTTCGTAACTATTGCTTTGTTAGAAAGTGGAATGTCGATGTTAAAAATCAATGAGATTGGACAAATAAAACACATCGCCCCAATATAATCGATAGTTCCGATAATTAGGGTATGAGCTAAAGCTAAATTCACACAGGCTGTACTGGGGATCGAACAGTGAAAATCGTGACGCTTATTCATGAAAGGTATATAGCCTTCGGCACAGCCGAAGACAGCTTTCCTTACTTGTTTTGATTAATATAGTTCAACAAATAATCCTGTACAGTTATAGGAAAAATTTGAGAAAAAGTTGAGAACAGACGTTTTCTCAAACGTTTGAGTTTTTGGTGCTCGGTGTTTGTTGGGTTGCATCTCTTACACTTCGCGCTGCGGAGGCTATGTATATATGTACATATAAACCTAACGACTTGTGAAACTTAAAATTTAATACACAAACCGGAAACACGACAAATACAAAAAAAGTTTATAAGAAAATTATAATGGTAAACTGTGAAAATATTAAAACCAGTACAAAAAGAAGAACGGTAATGCAGCAAAATGAGCAGTTGCAGTTGGAATCGTGGTCGGTCGTTTGTGTGGTTGCTGGGTATAAAGTAGTCGCACAATATATTGAATTTAAATAGCACCGTGATAAATGGAGTTTCACCCACAACTTTTTTGGTTTGCCCTAAGCGCAGTAGAGGAATTATTTTGAGGTTTTAATTTTTTTTTGTTATAATAAAGAAATTTCACATTTCTCATATTGTTTTAGTTTTCGTAAAAAGGAAACTGTGGGGTGCAAAGTTTACTGTGATGGAGGATACAGAAAACACATTTTGCGGTTTGCGGTTAACCTTAAAAGTAATTAAGGCTCTTCAATCCTAAGTAAGAAGTATGAGCTGTGTAAGAATGTTTTAAAGTTTTAAAGGAACATATTTTCAACTTCTAGGTTATTTAGGATAGGAATTGCAATTTTGATAGATATTTGAAAGTTAAGAAATTTAAATAAATAGCTCTAAGATATTAATTGATTTTAGTTAATTTTATTTGCAGCGTCCGTGTCCTGTATAAGTATGATCTTAAGCTGCTAGTATGTTCGTGAAGAGCATCTCTTCGCCAACTTTTTTTTGTCAAAGACCTTATTCAAAACATGGCTGGTTTTTTCTTCATCTCCACATAAATTCTTCACCACACAAAGGCTGACCTGAAAATTTGTCATTGTGACATGTTAATAGGTATTAAAAGGACTTGTTTGAAAATTTTCTTAAAATAAAGTTACCAATATAAGCTTTCCTAAATAAGTAAACTTTTCACTCCGTTGAGATCTGCAATAGTAAGCATCAAACTTTTTTTATAGATTTCAAACTCACAAGTACTTTTTAATACCTATGAAGAATTCACAATCACAAATTTTCAGGACAACCCTCTATATGGTGAAGAATCTAAACAAGCAGGGGCTCTCCTAAAATAAAAATGTGTTTTATTCAATTTCTATTTTTATAGAGAAACAAGTCACTTTCCCGTCAAAATCTTCTTTGATGTTCTTTACACACTGCGTATAATCTCTTCATCGCCAGATATCAACACAGAATTTTTGCCACCAAGAAAAGTTTAAATAAATGCACACACACTCATGGACTGAAAAATTATGTGTATGAAAAGGGTGAACGATTATTTAGATATAAAATTAAGGAATTAGCGGAATTGGAGGGATGACTGCTAATGTTGTGAAATCTTATTAAATATCCCACGCCCCATCAACCCACTTCCATATTGTTGTTGGCTGCCATGTTGTTGTACTATTGTGGGCATGAAAAAGGTAACACTTACAGAGCTGGAGCATGATGATTTAACTCCTACACAGATACTTAGCTGTTCCCCTTTACATGGCTGGTATGACAAACTGTGATGACAGAAAAGATGATAGCAGCTTTGCTTCGAACTTTGTTGGATTCACTTGACTTTGACTGCCGTCGGCTTTAGATAAGTTGATTCGTTACTGGTTGCTAAAGGTAACCTATTGTTGAACAGTAATTTGAAATACTTTGCAACGCGAGGCCAGAAACACGCAAATTTAAATTCACTTGGCTGCATATTAAAAAATAATATGTAATACACATGGTATAAGTACTATAGGTAAAACCGTTCTCTCTTTTGATTTTGTTTTTAAGCAATATAAAATGTGTCAGTATGTAAGTCAAATAGAAAAAAAATATTCAAACATTTTTAAAATAAGAAAAATTTGAAAAAAATATTTTGCAATTTACACTGCACGTTTAGGTGGACGCTTGGACACTATAAAATGGCAGGAATGAGATGGTCGATTAGCCTGCTAGAGGGACACATGTGAACCGCTTTTACAGTCCTTATTTTTAACAATTCTAGCAATAGTTCTAATCGCAAATTGAAGAAAAATGAAAAGAAATTATTTTGATTTGTAATTTATTTGATTGAAAAAACCAAACAGACACGTCGTGGCAAAAAATAAATGAGTATGAGAATTGCTCAAAAATGTCATTAGTGTCATTAACGGTTTTACCTGTAGTATTTGTACCATGGTAATACATAGCTTTCAGTAGTTGCAAGAGGATTTATTTCGCATACTCAAAAAATATGGAGCATGCAGAAGTCTGAATAGCTATGACTTTAAACCAGAGCTGATAATTTTGATTAGCAGGGGCGCAGCCAGGGTGTGGTTTTAGGGGTTTAAACCACCCCTGAGATATAAAACTGTATATGTGAAAACTAGTTTTCATGACATGTTTGCAAAAATTTCTATTGAATGAAAATCGAAAAACGTCAATTCCATAACAGGGGCCTAAGCTTTTGGGCCGTTTGCATAAGAGGGGTGTCACACGTTACATCCATATTGACGCGGTCCATGACTGTTACATCCATACACCTAAGATACAGGGTCCTAAGTGTGCAAAGGTACGAAAAACCGGTTTTGACCCCTAACTCAAGATTTTGTGGGTGTCCTGAAAATTTCTTGCACGCAGTTTTTCTTATCTCATTGTGATCTACCCGAAAAATGCTATCTCATCCCATGTATTTTTTTCGTGTTGCGCAGTAAAATAGATTCAATGACAAATAAAACAAGTACGGAAAGCTGTCTTCGGTTGTGCCGAAGGCTATATACCTTTCATGAATAAGCGTCACGATTTTCACTGTTCGATCCCCAGTACAGCCTGTGTGAATTTAACTTTAGCTCATACCCTAATTATCGGAACTATCGATTATATGGGGGCGATGTGTTTTATTTGTCCAATCTCATTGATTTTTAACATCGACATTCCACTTTCTAACAAAGCAATAGTTACGAAATTTCACGACCCTACCTATATAATTATAGGAGTTATAGCCCAAAATCCGTTTATCGGAACAATCGATTGTATGGGGGCTATGTGAAATATTTATCTCATCTCAATGATTTTCAACATCGATATTGCACATATAAAAACATCAATACCTACAAAATTTCACGTTACTAGCTCTTTAATTACAGAAGTTATAGCCCGAAATCCGTTTGTCGGAACAATCGATTGTATGGGAGCTATGAGTAGTTTTGGTCCGATCTTGCTGGTTCCGACGAATGATTATTCTCATATAAAATAAAGCCTCCATACCAAATTTCATCGAGATATCTCTAAAATTGAGGGACTAGTTTGCGTACAAACAGACGGACGGACGGACAGACGGACATGGCTAAATCGAATCAACTCATCGTCCTGATCATAACGGTATGCTTATTAGTGGGTATATCTCTTCTTCTTCTCATACTTGCAAACATCGGACCAAAGTTATAATACCATTTCATATTCATGAAAGGTATAATAACGCCTCCATACCAAATTTCATCGAGATATCTCTAAAATTGAGGGACTAGTTTGCGTACAAACAGACGGACAGACGGACGGACGGACAGACGGACATGGCTAAATCGAATCAACTCATCGTCCTGATCATAACGGTATACTTATTAGTGGGTCTATCTCTTCTTCTTCTCATACTTACAAACATCGGACCAAAGTTATAATACCATTTCATGTTCATGAAAGGTATAAAAAGAAGGCTAGCCCTTTATATAAGTCAGTATGTATATCAGACTGGGCCAAAAATTCCAAATTTCGTTTTTTTTTTCAAAACTTATATTGATTTTCTTTCTAAGAAAGGTGAAAAAATTACTGTAATTTTTTAGATTTTTATATTAAAGTCTAGAGGTCTATCATCGCTGGTTTAGATTTTACAGGCATAACCTCCAATTTGGTATAAAAACGACAAATCATTGTTGAAAAACACCATTTACCTGAACATATTTTTGTAGGAAATTGAATTCCCTACAAAAGCTACCTAGACTGAAATTTTCTCAGAATTCTCGAGTTTGGTTTGAAAATTTGCGAAACATGAAAAAAAAAACAACATCGAATAAAGGTAAATACACATTCTTAAGGGAAATTGGATGCTGAATCCGAATTCTATGTCAGAATTTAACAACGGGCCCGAGGTTCGGCGCTAACCGTGCAAAAAAGTCCAATATTATTTTGTGTAGGTTAGTGAAGAACTGCGACCTGTTAGGCTACTTCTGATCACGGATCTGGATTTAGCTCGCCAAAATGCATGAAAATTAATGTATTGAGGTCACAGACAACTTTTTTTTTTTTTTTTTGTGGCTGCGCCATTTCAAGACTGTAGAACGACACCCCCGCAGAGGAAGCCTATATTAAGCAAAAATATATTAGAACGTATATGAGAAATGTATATTTTTTTGTTATAATATTGATCATATAATGATAATTAATCATGTAGAATATCAATAAACCAAAATTAAGAAAAAAGTTGGATCAAAAACACCAAAAAAAGACGAAAATATGATTTTTTTTAATTTAATACTAAATAAGTTTTGAAAAAGTAATTTTACAAAAAAAAAGTTGTTTAACCTTTTTTGTACACTGAACCAAAAACGTACATGTTTTTTACGAACAAAGTTTCATAGAAGTTCACCCTGATTTTTTCTTAGAATCTAAGAAAAATTACATATAATTTAAGAAAAAATTCTTATTATATATGAAAAAATACGTTACATTTTATTAACGTCAGAACTTCGTTCTTAAAATATAAGAACTAAAATTCATTATTTTTTTGGCTGAATCTGTTCTTAAATGTTACGAATTTGTTCTTAAATTTTAAGAAATTACGTACGTAAAATTTTTTCACAATGATTAGAAGAACTTTTTCTTATTATTTAGAACTTGTTTCGTAGATTTTAAGAACTATTTCTTATATTTTAGGAAAGTGTCATAGATTGAACCAACATTTTCTTACCTAAGCAGACAGCTGTCACTGTGAAAAATTTTTCATTCATATTAAATGCTGAATATAGTCAAGGCAAATTCGCTATATGTAAATAAATACATAGTTAATATAAATGAATTTGCCTTCAATTTAGTGTAAACAGGTAAGTTTACTATTTGCCATTAACTTTAAGTGTGTGCTAAACACTTTTCAATTATTTTACAGATGGACATAGACTTCAAAGACACAAACAACACACTTCAAGACACAAGAACCCTGGCAATCGCAATCCTGGTGGCGCATGGCAGCGCTTATGGCACTAAATGGTAGCAACGAGATTTTTTTCCGCCTTTGATGAATTCTGCATACGACACTACTATCTACATATCTATCCACCCGACGTGTAGATCGTGTCCGAATTCTGGTAGCGCCGTGCCAATCTCTACGTTAGTTCAACTAAGCATTATATTAGCTACATATCCTCGCTCCCAACGAAGACTAGCATGGTTCAGTTAGCGTGGAAGACTAGCACGGTTCGTTGTTTGCGTGGAAAACTAGCACACTTCGTTCTCTGCGTCGAAGACTAGCACGCTTCAGTTCTATGCGAACTATGCTAGTTTTCCACGCAGAAAACGAAGTGTGTTAGTCTTCCACGCAGAGAATGAAGTGGGCTAGTCTTTTACGATAACAACGAACCGCTACAGTGACGATATATAAAAACTATGTACTTTGGCAAATTTTGTTACTATTTTTAAATAAAATTTTTTTGTAAATAATATTTAACAATAATAATTAAACTTTCATGGATAATATGCTTCGTTTTTTGGATTTTCTTGGAATGGGTTCGTATATTATAAGAATTAGTTCGTAAAATTTAAGAATGGATTCATACATTTCAAGAATGGGTTCTTGAGTTCTAAGAATGAGTTCGTAAAATTTAAGAATGGATTCATACATTCTAAGAACGAGTTCGTATAATTTATGTATGGATTGTCATATTCTAAGAATGAGTTCGTACAATTTAAGAATCTTTTCATACGTTCTAAGAATGAGGTCGTAGTATGTATTGACATATTCTAAGAATGAGTTCTTGGATTTTAAGTATTATTATTGAAATTTTGTTTGACATGAATATTTACGAATTTTCGTTCTTAAATTCAACGAAAACGTTCTTTGGAGAGCTTTTCATGAAAAAAATTCGTAAAATATATGTACTTTTTCGTAGAAAATATGTACTTTTTCGGTTCAGTGTATCCCACTCAATTTCCTTTAAGAATCTGTATCTATCTTTGTTGTACATGGATATTTGCATTTTTGACAATTTTTGAAAAAAAAATGGGAAATCGATAAAACATGGTAATTTTTGAAGCTAGAATAGTTGAAAACGGCAAGTCTGAAAAAATTTTGGTCAATGCAAATTTTTTAGGGAATTCGATTTCCTTCAAAAATATGTTCAGGTAAATGGTGTTTTACAACAATGGTTGGTCGTTTTTATACCAAATATGAGGTAAAGTCTGTAAAATCTAAACTAGGGATAATAGACCTCTAGACTTTAATTTAAAAATCTGAGAAAATTACAGTAATTTTTTTCACCTTT
The DNA here is from genome assembly GCA_964058755.1 of Campiglossa producta. NCBI lineage: Eukaryota > Metazoa > Arthropoda > Insecta > Diptera > Tephritidae > Campiglossa > Campiglossa producta. Next base: position 141,458,448 of record CAXKVI010000001.1, read on the forward strand.
CTTAAAAAAAATCAATATAATTTTTGAAAAAAATGAAATTTTGAATTTTTGGCCCAGTCTAATTTATATGTGTATAATTATCTTTTTTAAATGCTTTCTTTGCGCTACTCCTGACTGGCCCCAGTCGGGACTTTTTTAGCCTGTCTAACAAAAAAATAACTTTAAGTAAATTTATACAAATGGGTTTATAGCTAGCCCTAAAGTCATCCAGACATCAAACAGATGAAAAAAAAATCTTTGACTTTGCTTCCACTTTTCGAACCTGACTTTTAGTTAACCACAAAATCATGCAGATACCAACCAATTGCTTTTTATTTGACTCCAAAGTCATGCAGAAATCAAACAGTAAGGAAAATTTTCTTTGACTTAGTTTAAATTTTTCTAACCTGACTTTTTGTTAACCACAAAGTCATACAGAAACAAACCAATTCATTTTTATTTCAGCCTAAAGTCATGCAGAAATATACTAGTTGAGAACAAACATTTTTTTAGGCTGACTAACAGCTAACTGCAAACACATGCAGAAAGCAACCAATTGAATTATAGTTGGCCCTAAAGTCATGCATAAACCAACCAGTCGAGAACAAATATATTTACTTTTGGCTAATTTTTTCTTGGCTGACTTTAAGCTAACCATAAAATAATGCAGAAACCAAACAGCTTAAACTTTACTTTATTTTTTTTTTTAGCTTTTTGAGTTTTTAAAAGCGTCAACTTTCAAATTTTTTTCTTAAAATATATGTACATAATTTTTTGGGAGGTCATGTCCACAATTTTAATAGGACCACATATTTAGGAGTGTAATGGAGTGTGGTTACTAAGTGACCTTGCTCAATCCCGACTCTTGCGTCCTCGTTCGTGCACTCTGGGCAACGGGAGCTACCTAGGCTCGCGGCAGAAAGGGAGGGAGCCCCGGTGGGGCCACTCTGACATACTTGGTTTAAGGGCTCACCGAGGTTTTTGCGTAGCGTCTGTTCACCATGAGGTGCGGCTGCAAGCGGGCGTCTGTCTTGAAGCAAGCGGCTCGCTATATAAATGTGTAAATATTTTCTAAAACCCCGAAACGGGTTGTGCGCTGGGTTTGGGACCCGCCACGTAAAAAACTTAATTCCAATGAAAAAATATACAAAGCCTCGGATGAGAACCCCCTTTAATGTTGACGACCCGGCAAAACGAATAAGGCATAACGATTTGGATATTAGGGCATGTACCGGGAATGTCCGGACCCTTTCAAGGGACGGTACCGCTGCCCGACTGGTTGATGTCCTCGTAGGCGCAAAGGCTGACATGACCGCCCTGCAGGAAATGCGATGGACGGGGCAAGGAAAGACGACCATCGGTCCTTGTGACGTATACTACAGTGGCCAGACACGCGGCAAAGCGCGTGGTGTAGGATTCGTGGTGTAGGATTCGTGGTGGGAAAGAGACTTCGCCGCCAAGTATTAGCGTTCACTCCTGTGAACGAGCGTCTCGCTGCGATCCGCATCAAGGCGAGGTTTTTCAACATAACATTTATCTGCGCCTATGCGCCGACTGAGGAGACGGACAACGCAGAGAAGGACTCCTTCTACGATAAACTTGAACAGACTTATGATCGCTGCCCACAGCATGATATCAAAATCGTGCTCGGCGACTTTAATGCCAAGGTGGGCAAGGAAGGAGTCTTTGGTCCCACAGTTGGAAAATTCAGTCTCCACGATATAACATCCCCCAACGGCACTAGGTTGATTGACTTCGCCGCTGCTCGCAATATGGTCATCAGTAGTACCAGGTTCCAGCATAAGCGAATACACCAAGCCACATGGCTGTCCCCTGATCAAAGAACCAGAAACCAGATTGATCATGTCTTGATTTACGGCAGACATAGCTCCACCGTTCTGGACGTGCGTACACTGCGTGGTCCCAATATTGACTCTGACCATTATCTTGTCGCAGCCAAGATACGCACACGCCTCTGTGCAACGAAGAAAGTGCGCACAGTAACGGAAGGAAAGTTTGACGTCGAGAAGCTGCGCATGACACAGACAGCTGATAATTTCACAACTCGACTCTCACACCTGCTAGCAGAGGGCAATCCTCGACCTAACGATGTAACCGAGCAATGGAAGCATATCTCTCACTCATTGCGTACCGCCGCTGAGGCCACTATAGGGTTCCAGCGAGCCCGCAAGAACAACTGGTACGATGAGGAATGCAAAAGTGCCTCGAAAAAAAAGGACGCTGCCTACAGGCAGACGTTGCGAACGGGCGCAACCCGCAGTGTATGGCAACAATATCGTGAGGCAAAGAAGGAAGAGAGACGCCTTTTCAGAAAAAAGAAAAGTGAGGCCGAAAGGCGTGAGTGTGAGGAGCTTGAGATGCTGGCTGGCAGGAATGATGCCCGAAAATTCTATGAAAAGATCCGGCGGATGACGGAAGGTTTTAAGACCGGGGAAAGCTCCTGTAAGGACAATAATGGCGACCTGGTAACCGACGTACAAAGTGTACTTAAATTATGGAGGGAGCACTTCTCCTCACTGCTAAATTGCGAAGGAGACGTCGAAACCGATACCCCAATCCCTGACGATGGAAAAGTCGTCCCACCACCTGACTATGATGAAGTGAGGATAGCTATATCCCGGCTCAAAAACAACAAAGCGCCTGGAAAAGACGGACTACCCGCCGAGCTGTTCAAACGCGGAGGCGAAGAGCTGGTAAAAAGCATGCATCAGCTCTTATGCAGAATATGGTCAGACGAATGCATGCCTCCGGATTGGAATTTAAGTGTGCTTTGCCCAATCCACAAGAAAGGCGATCCCGCTAACCGCACCAACTACCGCGGAATTAGTCTTCTTAATATCGCATATAAGGTCCTTTCTAGCGTGTTGTGTGAAAGGCTGAAGCCCATCGTAGACAAACTGATTGGACCTTATCAGTGTGGCTTTAGACCTGGTAAGTCTATCATCGACCAGATTTTCACGATGCGCCAAATCCTGGAGAAGACCCATGATAAGAGAATCGACACTCACCATCTCTTTGCCGATTTTAAAGCCGCTTTTGACAGCGTAAAAAGGAGTTGCCTGTATGCCGCCATGTCTGAATTTGACTTCCCTGCAAAGCTTATACGGCTTTGTCAAATGACGTTGAGCAATACCAACAGCTCCGTCAGAATCGGGAAGGACCTCTCTGAGCCATTTGAAACCAAACGAGGCTTCAGACAGGGCGACTCCCTTTCGTGCGATTTCTTCAATCTGATGCTGGAGAAGATAATTCGAGCAGCAGAGCTAAACCGCAATGGTACAATCTTTTACAAGAGCGTTCAATTGCTGGCGTATGCCGATGATATTGATATCATTGGCCTTAACAACCGCGCCGTAAGCGCTGCTTTCTCTGGACTGGATAAGGAAGCGAAAAAAGTGGGTCTTGCCGTGAACGAGGACAAGACGAAGTATTTGCTGTCATCAAAGAAAGAATCGGCGCACCTGCGTCTTGGCAGCCATGTCACTGTTGATAGTTACAAATTTGAAACTGTGAGGGACTTCGTCTATTTGGGAACCAGTATCAACACCGAAAATAATATCAGTCTAGAAATCCAGCGGAGAATCACTCTTGCCAACAAGTGCTACTTTGGACTGAGTAGGCAATTGAGAAGTAAAGTCCTCTCTCGAAGAACAAAGATCACGCTCTATAAGTCTCTCATCATACCTGTCCTGATGTATGGCTCAGATTCATGGACAATGTCAAGAGAAGATGAGATGGCCCTTGGAGTATTTGAGAGAAAAGTTCTCCGGAAGATTTATGGTCCTTCCCGTGATGCCAACGGCGAGTATAGAAGGAAATTTAACGATGAGCTGTACGAGCTCTACGCAGATCTGACCATAGTCCAGCGAATTAAAGCCCAAAGACTCCGCTGGCTGGGCCATGTTATGCGAATGGACAAAGAAGCTCCAGCACAGAAGGTTTTCCTATCGTCGCCTGAATTCGGCAGCAGAGGAAGGGGGAGGCCTCGACTGAGATGGAAACAACAGGTGGAGGATGACTTGAACTCCCTTGGGGTTTCCAATTGGCGTCCGTTATCGCTAAAAAGGAATGACTGGCGTGCTTTGATACGAAACGGCCAAAATCGCTTAGGCGGTTAAGCGCCAATAAATGATGATGATGACATATTTAGGACGCAATAAGGACAAAAAAATACAAGGTAATTAGAAAGTGACCCAAAATAAATAATTTGTGCAATAACAACAAATTTTTAACAGATTTAGAAATCACAGAAGATCTCGGTCTGTCACCTCCTAGTTGAAAAGGTTGTTCCCATCACCTCAATTGCGGTTACGAAATTCTATATGATCCCGAAAAAGTTAAGGCTGATTTACACGGGTCGATTTCCTGGTCGCTTTTTGTCTTTTCACTGCTTTCCACCTTCAAATACAAGTGTATATCAACCGAATTGCTATCCACATGGTGGAACGACCAAAAATCGATCCGTGTAAATGAGCCCTTAGGTTCAAGTGGCTGACGCATTTTTTATTAGCGAAAACGATGAATAATTAAGCCTTTAATTAATATTAATGTTAATATCTACTGGATATGTATGCATTTATGCCACATTTTGTACTCAAAAATATTTAAATATACATAAACAATAAATATGGGAATGGGCCCATATAAAATTGAGTTAAGTTGTTAGTAATTTTTTAAATTTAATTTGATTTGCAAAAAATTTGCAAAAAGCTATGGAAAGAAATTCGACCATAAGCTAACTTGAAGTAGTCGGTTTTAAGCTCTGCTGAAGTATCCAACGAAAAGCCGTCAGAAAAAAGTCAACTAACAACTATAGTAATATAGTTATTTTTAATCTGCCTTAAAAAAGGGGTTTATAGTTGGCTAAAAGTCATTCAGGAAAAGACACAACTGACTACCTCCTAGGCCATAGCTATGTAAAAATAGTCAGTCTGTTCCATACAAAGTAGTTAGTTTTTCAAGCAGTACAAAAAATTAAAAACCATCCCAAACATTTTTTTCTGGCTGCGTCCCTGTTGATTATTAATTAGTAATTGATTGATTAGAAGGTTTTTTTTAATTAGTTATGATTATTTTAATTGTTTTCAAGAAAAAGCAATTACTAATTGAATACAATTAGAAAAAAAAAAAAATTTTAAAAAAATTAAAAAATCAAGAAAAAATCAAAAAAATCAAAAGTAATTTTTTTTTTGATTATTTAAAAGTTTTGTTGTTAAAAGTATAAGCATCTGTGTATCTTTGTATGCAAATATATACACCTACTTACACTTTGGGGCTCGTGGATTTCTAGAATGAACCTTGATCACTAAGTATATGTACATACATATGAGAAAAAATTTTAGGTTTGATGGTTATATTGGTTGGAGTGATGATAGCTTGGCCTTTTATATCTAAACGGCTAGTGTCGGACATTTCTCGTTTGATACCCTACGGGTACGGTCGGATAGTTCTATTTGAACACTTATAAGGCTAGGCTCACACTGCAACCGACTTCGGCCGTCCGGCAGCAATCACACATCCACACACATGTGTTTTAAATGAGCTCCGCGATTTCACAAGAATGTAAACAAATTTTGGCCACACGATAAAATAGAACGCATTCGAATTTCTCTGATGAGGCCGGATGAAAAAGTGGGTTGCAATGTGATCTTAGCCTAAGTATGCTACACAAATTAAAACATCGGCCTACCAACTATGTCCAAAAGAGACCTGTAATGATCAATTGATCAAAAATTTAGCGGTTATTATCCATAGAGAGATGCCCGGATTAATAAATTTAGTTCACAATGGGCGATTGACTTACTATCGTACAGTATACTATTAACAAGTTGTAAATTACCCCGTTACATTCCATATTTATCATCAATATCATTGCATATTACATATACCTTTTTAAAAATAATAGACTGAATGTGCAAAAGCGCCAGTCTTCTGTTTAGGTTGTAGTTCGACCACTTGATGACGAACTAGTACGAAAGATCTCTAGATTTTTCCTCCAGGGATATTTTTGTGCATGAATGCATGCATTTATATAAAAGAACTTCTTGCTTCACCTATACATTTGTATGTTTGTGCAAGTGAATATTTATGTATGTACATATTTTTCTACAACAGTAGAAAAAAAATAAAAAATAAAAATAATAAAAAATAAAAAATAATTATTACTTTTGATTATTTTTGATTATTTTTGAATTTTTGAATTTTTAATTTTTTTCGATTTTTTTAATTTTTTAATTTTTTTAATTCTTTTTTATTTTTTTTTAATCAATTGAAAAATAATCATTAAAAAGTGAAAGTAATTGGTAATCAATCATTAGGTGGCTTCTCACAAAATAATCAATGAAGCTGCTAATCATTACCGATTAGTAATCAATTATTAACAGGTCTGCTTTAAACTAATAAAAAACCAGTATCTTCGATGCCTATGCAAAACCATCTATCTACCAGATGCAAAAACTTACAAATGACGAAAGTGGCTAAATTAGATTTGGTAACATTGAGTTCCAGGCAGCGAATTTCATCAATAAAAATAATTCTAACAATAATTCTAACAAAAAAAAAAAATACGCAAAAAACGGGAAACAACCTAGTTCAGACGTTCCTAAAACGTACCTCATATTTGAGATGATTTATGATTCCGCTCTTGTCCTGAGTTGGCTACATTGTTTATAAATGAAGAATAAAACAGAAAATATTATTTTCGTTCGAACTTTCCAGTATTTGATACACTTAAATTGCGGAATCCTTATGACATAAGGAAAAAATTGTATGCAACTGGAAAGAGCATCAAAAACTATGTTTTGGGGAGAAAAAAAGTATACAAAGTATATTTTGCGTCCGAACACTTGAAAAAAAAAAACACTTCTATCGCATTCCCTTTTGGAGTAGTTTTCCAGATGTATATATTATAAGCTGTATAGGACATACTTATGGCTAGATACTTGTATAAGTAATTTTTTTCCAGGCGCTTTGGTAGCAAATTCGCAGATACATTTCAAAAGTTATAACAACTCAGGTCAAAAAAAATTATGGAAGATAGTCGGAAGCACCTAAGTTTATTAAGAGCCAGTGTTCCCATATTCATAAAATTTTGCAAGTGATGTGCGACATACGTGCTTATACAATGGTATCCAGAAGTTTGGCCAAGATACATTTTCAAATTTTTCTCTTGGTTGACACATTTTCGTATTTGAAAAAAATCTGATATAATTTATTTTATAACTACGGAACTCGGAAAATAGTTCGCCTGTGCCGCTTTTTTAGAGAATACAATTGAATTCGCGCCTCAAAAAACGTTGTAAACGACAAAACATAAAATGTTTGGTAAAAGAAAAAAAACAGATTGAAGTCGCCATTATGTCGCTAGTTAAAAAAAAATACTCAAAATAGCTCTGTACTGAGTTTCTGAACTCAATTCGATCGATCGTCTCCACTGAAATAGTCGGTTTGACGTCATATTGACTTCACACTAATTTTTTGGTTCTGTAAAAAAAAAATTATTTTGTCGATTTATTTTCTCACTTGGTTTTGAGGTAGTGACAAAATTTTTTTTTTTTTAATTTTGAATCGATTCGAGTTTGACCACATTAAAATCGAGAATTTTGTCGATTTTTTACAGAAACGGGGTATTGTTTTTTTTTTTTTAATTATGGAAATCTGCCGTTAGAATAAGAATCCATAAAAATTGGACTTGGTTCTCATTCTTTGTTAAGAAATTTGCATGCAATTTTTGAAGAAAAATTTTGTAAAATGCATAATTTTATTTTCATATTGTATTAAAAATAGAAGAAATTAAAAACAGATGCAGTAGCTAATATGATAAATCAATTTTGCAACCTGTTAACCTTCACAAACTTATGGCGGCCAAGCATTTTAGAACTTTTTATTGCGAAGCCTTTATTTCGTTGAACATATTTGATTAGAATTGTAGCTACAATAGCTGCCATATTACTACATTAATCCATTCACCCTTTTTTTAAAATGTTTTTATTAGGTCGCTTTCGTCGTTCTTGTGCCCGGATTTTTGCATTCGATTTTGAACCAACTTCCTGTAGTGGTAGGGTCTTGAAATTTTCACCACAGTTCAGGTCACGATGACAATGCAATATTATGAAAAAAAAAAAAAAATTCGATAGGTGGCACGTGGGTCGCTATATTTTCAAAAATCGCATTTATGATCCGATTTGGCTGAAATTCGGAATATGTATTACTACTATGAAAAGAAATATTTTCCTAAAAAAATCCGCTAGGTGGAGCTGAGATCGGGGTAATAAAAACTGAAAATCCTAATTATGGACCGATTTATCTGATATTTTCGTGTGTATTACTTAATCAATTTCCAAATGGTCAAAAAAAAGTTGGACCCGCTAGGTGGCGCGTGAGTCGCTCTATTTAAGAAATGAGAAGTTCTGTTTTCTGTGTCGATTAATTCGTTTTTCAACGAACTTCCCGTTGAGGTAGAATCTTGAAATTTTCACCAACGTTTAGTTTTCTGCCCCCACGCAATATAACAAAAAAATAATTCAGATAGGTGGCGCACGGGTAGAGATATTTGTAAAGTTTCATTTCCAGAGATTTTGCTTTGGTTTTTGAACTAACTTCCCGTTGAGCTAGGGTTCTGAAATTTTCACCATCGTTCAGGATTCGCTGACAATGCATTATACGAAAAAAAAAAAAAAATCCAAAATATTGCTTTAATTGCAAAAGTCCTATTTATCGGCTTATCTTCCTTATAGCTATCTGAATATTTCGTACGCATGCTATAATGCCGCATGCTATAATGCGGTTTCAGCGCCATCAACAACATCGAAATTCCGAATATTAGAATTTCACTTATTCGAACATACAATCTTCAACGTCCTCTGCATACATTTAGGCGCAGTCACTGTTGCACAAAGGAAAGATGATGTAACGCTAAATGACCTACATGGCCTACCCGGCTAGTTTCTTGTATTGCCGGTTCTACGAGAATGGTACCAGTACTTGTGCTGTACCCATCGTGCCGAAACGACCCGGGCCGTTTTCTTATATCGAGCCGGCCAAGAGCAATACACTCGGGGTGACCCTGTCTGACATTTGGGCAGGGCTACGCCTCGCTACAACAACAACAACATGATGTATTTTATATTGCTTAAAAAATAATAATTTTATTCATTTAACCATAGAAACACCGCGTAAAGCGTGTAAACGTAGAAAATTGCCGAATGTGTAACTAAAAAGTATAAAATAAAAAATAGAATAAAAAATATTTTTAATTTAAAATGTTTTTTAAATGAACTAAAAACTGGAAAATAATTTCCCCTCTGCCTACATAGATTCTTCACCACGTAAAGCTTATCCGGAACATTTGTGAGTGGGAATTCTTATAGGTATTAAATAGTACTTTGAGTTTGAAATGTATAAAAACATTTGGCGCTTGCTATATCGTGAAAAGATGTTTTTTTTTTGTTAGAAAAACTCATATCGGTAATAAGATTGTTAGAAATTAATGCGAACCATCTTTATCATGCGCCAATGTTTTATACATTTCAAACTCAAAGTACTATTTAATACTTATAAGAATTCCCACTCACAAATATTCCGGATAAGCTTCACGTGGTGAAGAATCTATGTAGGCAGAGGGGAAATTATTTTCCAGTTTTTAGTTCATTTAAAAAACATTTTAAATTAAAAATATTTTTTTATTCTATTTTTTATTTTACTTGTACATGCTCATCATCATCAAGAAGGCGTAGTTCTGCCCAATAATAAACCAGAGGTAGGTACATGTAAAGAAAAAATAATAATAAAGAAAACAACTCAGCCATTTATTATTGTCGTGATTGTATGAGAAATTCATTTCAAAGACCAAGCATGGCATGTCAGAGTTTATGATATACTCTATGAGCTTATCTCCTATATACTGAGTGTGTTGTAATTAGGTACCTTTAATACGTCGGTGTTTATGCAAAACAACGAACGGACAAATGCAAAAACACCTAGAACTTTCACTCAAATCTTACAGGAGAGACCAAAAATTGTTTAACTTTACACGACTCAAAATTTGAGCTTAAATTTTACACTTGTTACTATATAACCAATCCAAAGTTGAAATTTTCGCATCAAACTCTACCGCTCTACCACTGAGCTATGTAGGTACCTCGCACTTATAAATGTTGTGGGCAAAATGACTTAAAAAAGCTTTCAAAAATAAATGAAAACGACACAAAAAATCTGAAACTGAAAAGTTTAAATTGTAAACCAGGGATAACCAGCGCTTTAAACCAACTGAGCGCTACAATAGCAACGTCAAACTTTCTACAACAAGACAAAAAAAAGAGAGAGTCAACGTATTCATAATTACGTTCACTTTCTCACGCGCCCCAAATATATAAGCGGCACTAGTTATAGAGTTTCATATCGCCTTACATACGCTAGCCGCATATGTGTGAATGCGCGCGACTGCATTGCTAGCAGCTCCACGCTTAGTACATGTGCGCGTACGTATGTAACGGCATTACTTGTAGCTGCGAGCTGTATATGTTTGCATGTATGTTGCTGACTGCACTGAACTGTACCTCATACAGTACATAGAATTAGAGTAAATATGTATTCTAGTAAATAAGAGTTTTAGAGTTAAGAATTATTATAAATAAGCTGAAATAATACTAAATAAACCAATTGCTGCTCTGCCTCGCCAAAGGCAACCAACAAAATTATTTGTATTTCATTTCCAAATACTTTATGGCGATCCTGCTTGATACTGACGGCAACTATTGCTCTCTTAGCGATGTGCCAGATTTCAAAGGCAGGAAAACCAGGATAATAACTATAGTATTTCATTAAATTATCCTGCCGTCCAAATTCGGCAGGAATAAAGTAACATAATTTTGAACGAGCAATTTCTTGAATCGGAACTATTGATCAACATAACTAAATATGAATTAGTGCCCGCACACGTTGTGATGATATCCGAGGAAAAACAAGAATTGTTGGCATAACAGAGGGGAAGTAGCCAAAGATTTAATGAATTATTGCCCGAACACGTTGTAATGGCATCCGAGGAAAAACAAGGATTGTTGGCATAACAGAAAGGAATTATCCAAAGAACTGGCTTATTTAAGGGACCACAAAGCATCAATCAACTAAATAATTAAGTATAAGAAATTTTTTTTTTTCAAAATTATGGCTGGCCTAACGGCCGCTTAAACTAGAAGGGCACCACATAGTTGTTGTAAACACAAAAAAAAAATATTATTGTAAAAATTAAATAATGTCAGGAGAGTCCATAAAAACACAAAAACAATTTGATAAAGTCTTTTCCGGTATAGTTGAACGGGGCCTGGAAGCGACAAAAGCAATCAAAGAAGAGCAAGTCAGGCAAGGCCCGCAGCCGCTGACTTTAGAAGAGTATAAGAAATAGGGTTCAAGTAATTGTTGAGCCACGCATTTCAGAGCCGGTAAACATAATCGGAAAAGAGGAGGTCAAAACTATGCCAAAAGAAGGCAAATAGCCGAATTGTACCAACAAATAAATCTATGTACTAATAGAGATTTAAAGATAAAATTAAAAAGAGAGATTCAAATTTTAAGAAAACAGTCGAAGGATACAAATTTTTAAACAAAAAAAAAAATTGTATATATAATTTTATAGTTACTTGCAATCTATCCCCATGGATTGTGCGTTGCCCGATGATCTTGACTACGAAGCAATAAACAAAACGAGGACATTGCTCGGAAGTCAAGGTCACGTAATAAAGGAAGCAATAGACACAATCTAAACTGGTTAAAACAATTATGGTCCTTTATAGGAATGGGTAGAGAACCCACAATGGAAGACATTTTATATCCTTCCACTTTGGAAGAAGAATTAATTAGATTTATAAGAATAGTAAACCCCTAAGAAAGAACTTATGAATAAATAAAAATAAAAACTTGAACTCGAAAATTTCCTATTAAATTTTTTTTTAAAGAAAAAAAAAAGAAGAGTAAGTAAAGACCATTTCCATTTGTCTATCTGATTCTTAATATGGGGGGGAAAACTTCTAAAGTAGATACCCTAAATGCGAATGTAGTCAATAGCATTAAAATTGTTGACCATACTGAAGCTTTAGAATTCATAAAAATCTTGCTACTGATTGTGACAATCTGCACCTGTACCAGTTTGTTCCTCAAAATATACTCAGTCCACAATAAAATTTTAAAAAAGAAATACCAGAGCCGCGCAGACGGTCTGGACAAAGTATAAGTAATAAATACATTTTAATACAAATGGAAAAGTGGGACGATATTTTGAGGGAGCTTTCTGAAGAAAAAATAAACGCGGAAAAGTCATATAAATGCATATGTAAAAATACAAAAATTAAAATTGAAACGATAAAGAAACATCTGAATATCATTTTATTGTAATTAAATAATAGCGGAAAAATATTGAAAAGAACTAACCATTATTTAACAAAAGCTCACCAAACAGAAGCATATCAAATATTTTCGTCTATCAGAGACAAATTGGTATACTCATTATCAAGATATGAAATTGACTTCATAGTGCCAAAATATTATGAAAAAGACATTGAAATAGATTTGACGCTGGGAGATACTTCGGAAGAGGAACTAGAACAAGAAGAAAAAGTTCATTCTGATTATGATAAATCTGTCCAGACTGAGATTATTGAGAAACAAGAAACATTTTCTCAAACAAATATTGTCGCCCAAGCAAATAAAACTAAAATTAAAAAATAAAGTAAAGGGTGAGTCAGTTGAAGTTATAACAGCAAAACTCCTGAACATCCCTGTAGGGAAAATCTCTAGTTCAGAGCTAGTTCGATTCTAGTGCGTTCCGAACCAGTACTAGTTCGCGAACTATCTTTTTTACATGAAATCAACTGGCGAATTTAACATGGCGATGTCCTAGGCTGGAACTAGTACAAAATTCCATAGTTTGGATCTAGTTCGTTTATTGTCACTATTTCTATAGTTCTAAATATAAATTAAGTACAAAAACTTAAATTCAAATACGAATCCAAATGCCTTTTAATGACTCCTCAAACGCTGGTTTCGAACTAGTGAAAATGTAATCACTAACGTACTAGTTCTTATTGGCCCTTTATATCTAGTTCTGAACCAGAAATTTGTGTCACTAGTGCCTGAGTTCCCTGCAGGGTAGTGCCTGAGTTCCCTGCAGGGATCCAACAGCGCAGTAAGACTGCTAATCAGTATACTGCAGAGATTGAAAAATTGACAAAATCACTAGAGGGAGCATACATATCTGATGGCTTAACAACAGAGCTAGCCACCAAATGTGCTACACAAACTGCTGTAAAAGCTATGTGTAAAAATTGTTCCAATGATAAGGTGAAAACAATTATGCAAGCTGGAACGTTCACTTCGATGAACAAAGCTATATCCAAATTCACCAATACCTGCACAGAAATAACGGGTAACCCTAATTCATTGTTGCACATACGCCAACAAAATTATTTTCGTGGTAATTTCCGCAGAAGCTATCAAAGTAATTCTTACCGATGTAACCAGCGGCATTCATTCCCAACACGGTTTAATAATTATAATAATAATAATAGATCCGGGAGAAATTTCGGAAATCAATCACGCAGTCCCAATCGCAATAACCCTAGAAATGTCAGAAATGTAAACCAACAGGAAAACCAGCAAACTCCACCTCAATAAATAAAAGGCTATATGTCTTCAATCTGCACCTTAATAGCTATATATCCTCAAGAACAACTCTAAATAACTCTATTTCAACCCTATGGCACATATCGTTTTTAAAGATTGCCATACGGCTTAAAGGTAGCCCCCAACTCATTTCAAAGAATGATGACTCTGGCATTTGCAGGTCTCAAACCATCACAAGCATTTCTGTATATGGATGATTTAGTGGTGTTGGGCTGTTCCGAAAAACACATGATTACAAATTTGAGAGATGTATTTTCAACTTGCCGAAAATACAATTTAAAGTTACATCCCGATAAATGTTTATTTTTTAACCAAGAAGTTACTTATCTTGGCCACAAGTGCACAAATAGAGGCATTTTGCCGGATCATAGTAAATTTGAAGTTGTTTTAAATTATCCAGTTCCAAAAAATGCAGACGAAGTTAAGCTCTTACCAAGAACTTTTCAACCATTTTCCAATACAAAGCCTATTCAAATTTTCCCCTTGTTAGAGGTAACAAGAGAAATATTCTCAGACATTTTCGGGCTACAAACTGCACATGTAAAAATTAAAATTGAGAATGACTTATGATTTGTACTTATTAAAAGCATAACACTAATCATTTGGTAATGATCATTTCGAGAGAGTTACCGTTATCTTATTGAGCTAAACTATGCTGGAGTCACCAATGGCAAAAATAAATCGATGTGTCGTTGATGCGAAGTCTATGTACATTTGTTTCGCTATATATGTACATCGATGCTTCGACTTGGTTAGAAGTTTTCTAAGATGTGTATATTTTTCTTATTACGTGCATATTTTTGAACAAGGAAAAGATGTTGGTCCAATTTACTTTTGTTTTTGAACAAGTGAGAAACCGAAATAACGTTTAAACGTTCAAAACTTCACAATTTTTATAGAAACATCGATGTATCGATACATCAAATATTGAGGTGACTATAAAAGTCGCCAAAAATTAAAATTTTTCTGACATCTTTAAACCGGAGATTCGTTTCTGAGAGGTTGTTGTTAATTATATTGAGAAGAGCTTAAGAGTTTGTGCTTATAACTTTACCGTTAGGTTTTATATTTGCTTGCAAGAGCTATTGCAAAACACTAGAAAAATAATACTCAACATTAATATATAAGACGGAGCTGGACATAAAGGACCTGATGGCCTTCATCAAGTCATCTAAATGGTTCGAGGAGGAGTAACGGTGTCGGTATAGGAGGGTCAGTCCCGGGATTCTGCTATGTGGAGAATTCCGTTAATACCGGGATTTTCCATATGGCAGGGTCCCGGAACTGACTTTCCTAGTGTTGGTGGTATCACAACGGGCCTTTTAATACTGGCCTAGGTGTGCCTCTGCGGCAGCCACTTGAACCTAACCTAACCTAATATATAAGATGTAGAAACAATGTAATGAATGATGTGTTAAATTCGCGCGAATTTTACACATCATTCATTACATTGTTTCCACATCTTATATATTTTTTTTTCGACATTTTTTCATTCGACATTTTTTTCGAGAATTTTTTTTTTCGACCTTTTGTGTTTTCGGCAAATTTTTTTTCGACATTTTTTTTCGACATTTTTAGTTTCGACTTCTTTTTTTTCGACATATCGTACCAGACCCCTTTCAGAATATACAGCATTTTCCCAATATGTGACAATAAATGAAGTTTTCTGAAGCACTTAAAAAAACGCGGTTATTTCGCGATTTTCTCAAAAACGGCTGTGGCGATTATTTTCATTTGTGCGTTACACATGTTTATTTAGCTTATATTATGATAAAGTAAAGCCAAAAGTATTGTACTCTGACTTCGAAGTTAAAATCATTTCAGCCGAGCAGTGAAAAAATTAAAAAAAAAACAGATTCTGAATTTTTTTTAAACTTAAGTAACTCCGTTAATTTTTGTTGGATTTTCAATCAAAATACGGTTTTGAAAGCTCAAAATAACTGACCATTTCTCTTCGTATTTTAATTTTAATAAAATTGCCGATTTCGGAAAAATCCTTAGGGATAAATCTAAAAAAATTTGAAAAAAAACTGAAGATTGCCTCATTTTCAATCCATTAGCTTGCTTCGAAAAAAAAGTTTTCTCCAGCAACACCAAATAGACTGTCTGTCTACCACAATATACCCATTTCATATTATTAACTTGCTACGTGGTGTTATTGTGCTTGTTAACTTTTTGTTTCTTTGTTTGTTGACTCCAGTTATTGTAAATAGACTTAGTATGAAATTACAATATTTGCGTGCAATGTTTTTGTTGCCACCTTTTTGTAAAGTTCGATTTCATAACAGCATCGCATGCAAAACCGAAATCGTATAACAGCTGGTTTCACAATTTAAATTTCAAGACTCTTACATACTTAAGCTCAAATTACATATGCATGCATGTAAGCATATGTGATTGTTATTACCACTGTAGGTTGGCGTGTTAGCACGCAACAGATATTTACCTGAAAAGGAAACAGAACATACAATTAGATAGTTTTACAAAAGAAGGCAAATTATACATAAAAAAGTGAAATTTAAATATTTGAAAGCCAATCTAAATCATACATGTAAAAATAAATACATATGTACAATGTACATTGTAAGTACAAACGTATATATGGGACGTTCCATAAGGAAATGAGCCTAGAAGTCTGATCCAATTTTCTATATAACTAACTAATATTTAATATTAAATAACAAATTACAGTTTTAAATGTTGTAGGAACAATTAGTTGCGGAAGAATGAAATAGCTTGTTTTGAAAGTTCAGGTTATGTATGGAGGTCTACAACTATTTTGACGCGCCTTGGATTCCGTTACAAACAACAATTATGCGAAGATATTAATGTACCCTCCAAGTACTCTAATCAATACTCTGTAGAGTATTCCAATACCGGAATATCCAATAGTAGTCCTATTTCTTACAAAAAGGGTGCTCCAATTAACATGGCGATGTCCTAGGATTGGAGAGTATTCCAATGTTAAGCGAGAGTTGGAGTAGGTGTTCCTCTCTCGCTACGCTTTCTACTCCAACTGAAGTAGTCTAGTTGGACCTTTTTTGGAAAATACTCTTGTGCGGGTGTTCCTTAGTGGTGGTCCAATCCTAGAACATCGCCGTGTTAATTGGAGCACCTTTTTTATATGGAATTGGATTTTTCTTGAAGTAGTATTGGTACTCCCACGTTTTAACAGGGTAGTATTTTATATTACTCATACGCCGTGTAGGACAGCTACTTGGAGTACTTATCTGTGGACGTTAATTTGTTTGATTTCCAGGTGAATATTGTTTTTATTATAACGAAGCTAAGCTTTTTTAATGGCCTTTATTTTTGGGGGTCGAATATCTTTTTAATGAATGAAAAAAGTAAATAGGATCTTTTTTGTAGAGCGTTAAATTTGCTATCTATGAACTTAAGTTCATTTTAAAATATTATACTATTTTGGAGCTACCCCAATATACATGTGTATGTAGGTAACTACTAAGGCAGAGAAAAATATATGCAAATTAAAAAAAGTGTATCGAAAAGAGAACAAAGCCTGCGTTATAATTTAATTGATGGAGTGGTAAAATAAAAAAAAAACTATAAAGAAGAGAGTAATGCTCGCTTGGTGGCTTGTAAATTTTGCTTGTTCACTAAGGCTCGTTCATTATCAGGTCACGTCAATCGAAAACAATCTTATGACTGCACATGATGTTTATCTTAAATGGAATGATAACTCAAGTGTGAAAATCTATTGCAAAACATAAAAAATAAACAACATCAATGAAAAAGCAAAATTTCATACAAAGGCCTCCTCTGTGGCGCAAATGAAAGGGGAAAAATTTCCATTGAAAGGGAATAGCCGTCAAAAGTGAACAAATCAAAAAACAAGATGACAGCAATGGCGACACGAATCGCATCACAATCTACTGTTGCAAAAGAGCGGCGAATAATAAGGTTGATGATAATAAAAAAGGAACAAACTGCCAAAAGTGTATTAGAACACAGTTCAGCAACTTAGTCGTAGTTAAATGTTTAAGTTAACTGTAACGCTACTAGGTTTGCATTGCAGCTCCATAAAAAGAACACGCAAACTTAAGCCCTTGTGAAGCACTGGATTTTTTCATTTATTTACTTTCCTTCATGCAAGTATCCGCCTACAGTTGAGAAAATATACATCTTTTGCAATGACGATATATGTAATTTATTAATTAAAGCAGCTTCGGCCGGAACATTGCATATGTATGTTAAGAGGAATGACTTCCTTACTGGGAGGCACATTCGTCCCAAAAGACGCGGCAGACATTTGCGCTCTTCATTGCCATTATCGGTCAAATCCCTTGAATTTATGTCAAAAGTGCGTGTTCGTGACAGTAATGCAGGCCGTTGCTCTTTAAGGTGACCAGTGGCGGATCCAGGATTTTGGGAAGCTGGGATTACATTTTTTTTTTAATTTCGAGTACATTTTTATTCGTAGTTTCTCAAAACTGGCCTGCTTGTTTTTTTTTAAATATATATATACCTACATTTGTTGGTATGGATAATGTCAAATTCAAGGTATCCCGAATGTGTATTACGTAAAAGCAAAATATCAATTGGGAGTTTGCTGGCAGTTTTACTATATTTTTTGGGTAAATTTTACCGTATTTTTTGTGTAGTTTTTACTAAATTTTTTGCGTACTATATTTTTCGTGTAATTTTTACCATATTTTTTGTGTATTTTTTACTATTAGCCTAATCATGAATTTCATGGGAACAAAATTCCCATAAAATTTCAATGTGAGACAAACAAATTTTACCACTTTTTGTTTTACTTTATAAATTTTGGGAACATTTTGTTCGCATGAAATTCGTGATAAGGCTGTATATTTTTTGCGTAATTTTTTCTATATTTTTTGTGTAATTTTTAATATATTTTTCGCTTAATTATTACTGTATTTTGGCGTCATTTTAACCATATTTTGTTTAAAGTTTTTTTTTGTTTTTTTTTTGTTAGTTGTTTTTACTATATTGTTTTACCATACTTTGGTGTAATTTTTACTACTCTTATAACTTTTGCGATAATTTTTGTAAAATTTTTACTATATTTTTTACGTTATTTTTACTATAGCTTTTGCGTTATTTTTACTATATTATTGTGTAATTTTTACAAAATGATAATAGTAACTAAGTAGATAATAGTACACCGCTTCTAAAGTTATTACTCACTGCATAGTTATTTAAAGATAAAAAATTGATTTAGCGACCATAGATATTGACGTTCATGCATATTTATATACATAAATATGGAAAATGCTTTATAGTACATAGCGAAATGGTTGAGGTTTGCCTTTATAAGTTGTTCATTTCGAATAGCTATGTATTAGCCAAATTAACACAAAAATCAAGGCATTTTCCTCAGTGTGCTTTCACTTCATGAAGAAAGGACTTGTGTTTAATCATGTAAAATGATTATAAAGCTCGTACAGAAGACAAAACTTATTAACACTCTAATATTTATAACATCGATGTAACAGTGGGCCACTAACGCGGATAAGTTTTTATCTACAGAAATTAAATTCGGCGGGATGAACTTTGATGGACCCGCCTTATGTGGATATCTAACGGCCACCCGGCACAGCCCTAGTAGTGACCCAAGTACGGTTTTTACATTTCGCTAATAGTTAGTTTTTTTTTTTTTTTTAATATCCTATAAACTATAATATACATGAGGTCACAATTAGAATAAAAAATAGAATAAAAAATAAAAACTAAAAACTGGAAAATAATTTCCCCTCTGCCTACATAGATTCTTCACCACGTAAAGCTTATCTGGAACATTTGTGAGTGGGAATTCTTATAGGTATTAAATAGTTTTTGGAGTTTGAAATGTATAAAAACATTGGCGCACGCTAAAGATGGTTCGCATTAATTTCTAACAATCTTATTACCGATATGAGCTTTTCTAAAAA
Organism: Campiglossa producta; assembly: GCA_964058755.1. Lineage (NCBI taxonomy): Eukaryota > Metazoa > Arthropoda > Insecta > Diptera > Tephritidae > Campiglossa > Campiglossa producta. Next base: position 141,478,037 of record CAXKVI010000001.1, read on the forward strand.
AAAACATCTTTTCACGATATAGCAAGCGCCAAATGTTTTTATACATTTCAAACTCCAAAAACTATTTAATACCTATAAGAATTCCCACTCACAAATGTTCCAGATAAGCTTTACGTGGTGAAGAATCTATGTAGGCAGAGGGGAAATTATTTTCCAGTTTTTAGTTCATTTTAAAAACATTTTAAATTAAAAATATTTTTTATTCTATTTTTTATTTTATACTTTTTAGTTGTGAGTCTGTGAAAATTTCTAAGATTGTAATTGGATATTCTGTGTCATATTAGTGGTACTCATGTAACCATATAACTTAACAAAAGCGTAAATATATACATTTAACAGCTCAGTTAGATGAACGATATAGATAAATTTAAGTGAATACTTTTTATTTTGAAATTCTTATTAATTTAATTTTTGACCCATTTTTTAGAATATTCTTCTATTTTTGTCTAGTGTGCATTGACTGCTTTGAAAAACTGCATGTCGAACTGCGTAATCGAATTGGGTAAGTTTTCGAGGTGTTAACACACTAAACTCCTCGCGGAAGTTTACCGAATTTGTGTAAACTTCGTTCGTATGGTTTCTTCTTCTTCCCTGAAAATCAAATCGTAGCTGTCAAATTGCTTATGTTGTTGCTTTGTCTGACATTTACAGCCACAAGGAGTGTGTGCGTGCGTGTAGATCTGAATTCGCTCGAGCACACCTGTATGAATTCGGCTTGCTTCGTTCCATAAAATTTTGACAGTTCATTTACGCATTCGGGAATTTTCTACGTTTACACGCTTTACGCGGTGTGTCTATGGTTACATGAATAAAATTATTCTTTTTTAAGCATTATAAAGCACATTATCTTTCCTTTGTGCAACAGTGACTGCGCCTAAATGTATGCAGATGAAATATTCGAAATTTCGATGCTGTTTATGGCGCTGAAAACGCATTATAGCATGCGCATTATAGCATGTGTACGAAATATTCATATAGCAATAAGGAAGATAGGCCGATAAATGGGACTTTTGCAATTAAAGCAATATTTTGGATTTTTTTTTTTTGTATAATGCATTGTCAGCGAAACCTGAACGATGGTGAAAATTTCAAAACCCCAGCTCAATGGGAAGTTAGTTCAAAATCCAAAGCAAAATCTCTGGAAATGAAACTTTTCAAATATCTCTACCCGTGCGCCACCTATCGGAATTAATTTTTTGTTATATTGCGTGGGGGCAGAAAACTAAACGATGATGAAAATTTCAAGATTCTACCTCAACGGGAAGTTCGTTGAAAAACGAATTAATCGACACCAAAAACAGACCTTCGCATTTCTTAAATAGAACGACTCACGCGCCACCTAGCGGGTCCAATTTTTTTTTGAACATTTGGAAATTGATTAAGTAATACACAGGCTAAATATCAGCTAAATCGGTCGATAATTAGGATTTTCAGCTGTTATTACCCCGACCTCAGCTCCACCTAGCGGAATTTTTTTTTAGGAAAATATTTCTTTTCATAGTAGTAATACATGTTCCGAATTTCAGCCAAATCGGACCATAAATGCGATTTTTGAAAATATAGCTACCCACGCGCCACCTATCGGAATTTTTTTTTCATAATATTGCATTGTCATCGCGACCTGAACTGTAGTGAAAATTTCAAGACCCTAGCACAACAGGAAGTTGGTTCAAAATCGAATGCAAAAATCCGGGCACAAGAACGACGAAAGCGACCTAATAAAAACATTTTAATAAAAAAGATACATTTTTCTTAGATATAATAGCCTTGTGATATTTTTTCTTGTTATATCCGTTAATTACGGTATCATTAGAGACTGGTATTTAGCATAAAGAACAAAAATATATTGCATTGAATCACAGTTACCATGGCGTATACGTAACAATTTTGCAACATATTCGTGTTTTTGGCTAAACGAAAATTAAAAAAAATAAAATTTTTAAACATTTTCGTTGCGCCAAAACCATGAATGTGCTACACATTCACGGTTATGACACAACGAAAATTTTAAAGACTAAGACTATATACATGGTGGTTGCCACTTGGGGCGGTTCAAAGGGTTGCCACCTATCTATTTTTTTTAGTATTGAGCAAGATATGCATATATGGTTATCAAGTGAAAGGTATTTGCGACCGTGTTCCAAATATTTAAATTTCAAGCAGACTTGCCACCTAGTCTTCCTATCTTTCTTCGTACAACTCTTTCCTATCTCCCTCCCTTTTGCTCTTCATTGGTATTGGCCCCTGTTAATTTAGGCCTAATTCTACCCATGTACCAAATTTTAAGGAAAACGCACCATATATAAGATATTTTCGAATGGATCGTTTCCCTGGTCCACTTCCCGGAAGTAAGATATTGTGAATCTAAACTTAAGAAGTTAACTTCTTACACGTGTACTGGCTACACGCGGTTTTTTGTTTTTTTTTTTTGTTTTTTTTTCGGTCTATAAACATCTACGGATCGATATCAAGCTGGCCCAGTTATTTTTACGCAAAAAATCCCATGGGATTCAGTATAAAATTGCCTGTTTCAAGGACATATTTTCAAATTATGAAGTTAAGAAACTACAACTACACATGAAGGTGCCAAAAATAAAATTTTTGGAAATCGTATTTGAAAGTTAATTGCTCTCGAAAAATTTGAAATTTTAGTTTTTGACTGAAATATATTTTTGCAAGTTATATTCTCATTATACTCTTTCGATTGATATAGCTTTCAGGTAATATTCCTTCAATTCCTCTTTTAAGATTTCCAAAGTAAATTTTTAAACATTTTCGTTGCGCCAAAAACATGAACGTGCTACACATTCACCGCACAAAGCGGACCACGCTTTTTCTACAAAACTACTGTGTAGGGTTTTAAAAATTATTTTCAACTTTTTAGTTCAATACTCTCTAAAAGCGTGAGTTTTAGTTTTTTTAAACTATATTTATTTTTAACTTTTTAGTCAAATGCCCTATGACATTATCGATAAATATATCGAAAAATACAGCAGTCCAAACGAAACCTCTGGACTTCCACTTTCGTTTGACACCTATATTGTTAGGAAATTTTAAGGTATTTGGCCTCACATTTTGACAATAACTCTGTTATCGATAAATTTATCGAAATATGTCGATGTCCAAATGAAACCAGGGGCCTTCACCTTTCGTTTGATACCCATATTGTATGGCACTTTTTAAGTTTTTGGGCAATCATATTTTGACCGATAACTCAGTTATCGATAAATTTATTGAAATATTTCGATGTCCAAATGAAACCTGGGGCCTTAATTTTCGTTTGATACCCATATTGTAGGGAATTTTTTAGGTTTTCGGGCAATCATATTTTGACCGATAACTCAGTTATCGATAAATTTATCGAAATATATCGAAGTCCAAATGAAACCTGGGGCCTTCACCTTTCGTTTGATACCCATATTGTAGGGAAATTTTAAGGTTTTCGGGCAACCACATTTTGACCGATAACTCAGTTATCGATAAATTTATCGAAATATGTCGATGTCCAAATGAGACCTGGGGCCTTCACCTTTCGTTTGATACCCATATTGTAGGGAAATTTTAAGGTTTACGGGCAACCACATTTTGACCGATAACTCAGTTATCGATAAATTTATCGAAATATTTCGATATCCAAATGAAACCTGGGGCCTTCACCTTTCGTTTGATACCCATATTGTAGGGAATTTTTTAGGTTTTGGGCAATCATATTTTGACCGATAACTCAGTTATCGATAAATTTATCGAAATATATTGAAGTCCAAATGAAACCTGGGGCCTTCACCTTTCGTTTGATACCCATATTGTAGGGAAATTTTAAGGTTTTCGGGCAATCATATTTTGACCGATAACTCAGCTATCGATAAATTTATCGAAATATGTCGATGTCCGAATGAAACCTGGGGCCGTCACCTTTCGTTTCATACCCATATTGCAGGCACTTTTTTAGGCTTTTGGGTAATCATATTTTGATCGATAACTCAGCTATCGATAAATTTATCGAAATATTTCGATGTCCAAATGAGACTTGGGGCCTTCACCTTTCGTTTGATACCCATATTGTAGGGAAATTTTAAGGTTTTCGGGCAATCATATTTTGACCGATAACTCAATTATCGATCAATTTATCGAAATATTTCGATATCCAAATGAAACCTGGGGGCTTCACCTTTCGTTTGATACCCATATTGTAGGGAATTTTTTAGGTTTTGGGCAATCATATTTTGACCGATAACTCAGTTATCGATAAATTTATCGAAATATATCGAAGTCCAAATGAAACCTGGGGCCTTCACCTTTCGTTTGATACCCATATTGTAGGGAAATTTTAAGGTTTTCGGGCAACCACATTTTGACCGATAACTCAGTTATCGATAAATTTATCGAAATATGTCGATGTCCAAATGAGACGTGGGGCCTTCACTTTTCGTTTGATAGCCATATTGTAGGGAAATTTTAAGGTTTTCGGGCAACCACATTTTGACCGATAACTCAGTTATCGATAAATTTATCGAAATATGTCGATATCCAAATGAAACCTGGGGCCTTCACCTTTCGTTTGATACCCATATTGTAGGGAATTTTTAGGTTTTGGGCAATCATATTTTGACCGATAACTCAGTTATCGATAAATTTATCGAAATATATCGAAGTCCAAATGAAACCTGGGGCCTTCACCTTTCGTTTGATACCCATATTGTAGGGAGATTTTAAGGTTTTCGGGCAACCACATTTTGACCGATAACTCAGTTATCGATAAATTTATCGAAATATGTCGATGTCCAAATGAGACCTGGGGCCTTCACCTTTCGTTTAATACCCATATTTTAGGGAAATTTTAAGGTTTTCGGGCAACCACTTTTTGGCCGATAACTCAGTTATCGATAAATTTATCGAAATATGTCGATGTCCAAATGAGACCTGTAGCTCGATTCCCTAACTATTTTATCGCCAAGTGTTAGCGTTAATTCTGTTTAACGCCAGTTTTATCGCTTTTCCCTATTCTCTAAGTGTTAACCACACTAAAAGTTTGTAAACACGATCAGCTGTTTTCGCTAACACTTTTATTGTTGCTAGTTATCGCGAATTAATTTGGTGGCGTTTAGAAGTGTTTAATAGAAAAAAATAAACTTAAATTAAAAAAAAAATGTCTTTTGAGTTTGTGGCGCTTAATTTAGTGAGAAATATGGAACTAAGGGAAGTTCCCATAATAAATAGACGTTTGCTGAGGGAAAGTGATGACCCCTTTGGGCTGCCGTCGTCCCAGTTCCGTAAACTTTATCGTCTGCGTCCCGATACAGTATCCTCACTCGTGGAGCGTTTGGAAGGTTTTTTAAAGGGGCAGAGAATCACTTGTATATCACCAAAAAAACAGGTAAAACTAGAAAACTAGCATTCAATACGCATATGTGTATGAAAAGTGGGTAATTGTTTAGTTTAGCTGTCAACTGCTAATAAATTAGCTAAAAACATGAGAGGGGGCTCAAAAGACGGGGTTTGGCCTCAGGATCACAAATTTTTTGTTTCAGTGAAAAGTTATGGTCAAAAAACCATAAATTGACTCGGGTGGGATACCAAAATTGGGGCGGAATCCATGGTATTTATGTACAGACACCTTTCGGCCTTCGGCCGCGCTCATAAAAAATAACCCTGGGCTACGCCATTCCAAGTTCGGGTGGTTGCCTGAAAAGTGGCAACATGCCACTTTTCGCATTCTCTCGCACGTTCTTAGGAGCAGCCCAATGTAATTACAAGATCCACATGGAAACTTGCAACTTTGATTGCAAATATCTCTTCAGAGCAGCAAAATATTGAAAAATCGCTTCCGGATTTGCGATCCTGAGGCCAAACCCCGTCTTTTGAGTCCCCTCCCATCTAAGTTATTAACAGTTGACAGCTAAACTAGACAATTACCGAAAAGTTATTTCATTGTTCTCTCCGGCAGGTTTTGTGTACATTGCGATTTTATGCAACAGGGTGTTATCAACGGCCTGTAGGGGAGCAGTGGGGTATATCCATGAGCCAAACATCGATAAGCCGCTGCGTACATAGGGTTACTGATGCTATCAACCGGAATATTATTTTTGAGGAAATAAAGTTCCCTATGACGCAGATGGAGCGCCAAGTTGCAAAGGAAGTGTTTTCTTCGGCAGCTGCGCCTTTTGTGGGAGGTACTATAGGTGCTATTGATTGCACACATGTTGCCATTTTGGCCCCTAAAATCCACGAAGAGGCATATGTAAATCACCACTCGTATCATTCCTTAAATGTTCAAATGGTAAGACAAGTATCCTAACAAAAAGAGTGGCGTCAATACTTATGCATATATATGTGTATCCTTATAGATATGCGACCCAAATTTGAGAATTTTAAATGTGAATGCAAAGTTTCCGGGAGCACGACATGATTCCTATATTTGGAGTTCTTGTTCTATGCGGCGAGTTATGGAGAGGGCATATGAGAATGGAAACCGAAATATGTTCTTGATCGGTATATTATTTTTATACCCAGCGTACTAGTACTAGGATAAGGGTATTTACATTTTGTCCACATAACGTTTCTACGTAACGGCGCAGAATAATTGAGAACGAAAGTTCTAAAGGTTGAAAAGAGAAGTTGATTAAGGCATATCCGTCCGTCCGTGTACACGATAACTTGAGTACAAATTTGGATATTTGCATGAAATTCAGTTTACAGGTTTGTGGAAATGGGCGAAACCGGATGATAACCACGATATCGAAAATTTCGAAAATTACATAAATTGACATATCTCGGTTTCATGGTGGTACAAGAAATATTGCTAATGCAACTGGTTGTTGTTGTTGTTGTTGTTAACAACTGGTAGAAACCGCTGGGTATTTAATGTTCGGCTTACCCGAACTTATGCTTTCTTACTTGTTTTTAATTAATTATTCAATGTACATACATTACTAAAAACTAAAAAATCATTTTAGGGGACTCTGGTTATCCGTTGGAACCGTGGGTTATGACACCCTTGCCAAATCAACCGGAGGGCACAGCGAAATATAGGTACAACGAGGCACTTTGTAAAGCCAGAAACCCCGTTGAGCGACTTTTTGGTGTGTTGAAGGCAACTTGGCGGTGTTTGTCACGACAGCGGGTTTTAATGTACGATCCCGCGTTTGCTGGAAAGGTTGTGAACGCGTGCTCAGCTTTACACAATATTAGCTTGAGCGACCAATCACTTGAAGTTGAAGAACAAGTAGCAGAAACGCAACCACCAGAAACACAACAAACCGAAGAAGAAAATTTTAATGATTTGAGCTCTGCCTCTTCCATTGCGAGACGTATCCAAGATAGACTAATAGCTAATTACTTTGCTTAAGTCCAATCAGGCAAGAAGCTGAACAAATAAAATATACATGTACATAATTTAAGTTTAAAATAATATTTTATTCCAACCTCTTTTACCAGATTTTTTTTTTTATTGACTAATTAATAATTAAATTTTTTTTTTGTATATATAGTCGAGCTCTAGGTCATTATTATAACTTCTTTTTTTAATAATTCCATTTGCACAGCAACTGGCAGTTAATTACTAAAAAATGTTCACAAAAATGAAGTGTTGCACTTTCAATTAAATGTACTCTTCCCGAGTTGAAGAGCAAACTTCAATAAAAAGAAACTTCTTGATTTCATTTTAAATTCAGATTTTATTAAGATTAGCCTATTAACTAATTTAACAAAAATAAAAATTAATATAAAACTGAAAACAATTCAGGTACTAAAAAATTTAATAAAACTTAATATTTTGAATTCATTACTGGGTCCTTTCATGTTAAATCGCCAAATAGTTCGAATTGACCCCTTAATATTTGTATGAATTTGTAGAAATGTTTTTTATTAAAATAAAACAAAGTTTTGCCAAAGAAGAAAAACTAAACAAATGTTTTCAATGATATGCAAATTTAAAATTTCACTTTCTTCCTTTTTTTTGATATTTCGGAAAGTACTGTTCAAAAATATGGTACTTTCAAAAGAGGTGCTTAGAAGTATAAAAAACCCTAAAAATTCCCACTAAAAAATTTTAGATTTAACAAAATTGTAAATATAAAACTTATCATTAATTTGTAAAATAAAACTTTTGTATATTAGTACTGCGATTCTGTAACTCAATTCGATCGATCGTCTCGACTGAAATAGTCAATTTGGCGTCATATTGACATAATGACGACAGGCAATCTAATTTGTGGATAACTATATGTCAGAGATTTGGTATTCCAGAATTTTATTTTACAAATTAATGATAAGTTTTATTCTTAGAATTTTGTTAAATCTAAAATTTTCTTTTGGGAATTTTTATAGTTTTTTTTTATGCTTCTAAGAATCTCATTTGAAAGTACCATATTTTCGAACAGAGTTTCCGAAATATTAAAAAAAAAGGAAAAGTTGAAATTTTAAATTTGCATATTATTGAAAAAATTTGTTTAGTTTTTCTTCTTTGGCAGAACTTTGTTTTATGTTAATAAAAAAAACTTTCCACCAAAATTCGTTCAAATGTTAATGGATCGATTGCAACTATTTGACGAGTTGACATGGAACGGCTCTGTTCTTAAATAAAAATAAGTAAGTATAAATCTACAACTAAGATTAAATATAGGATCTATAGATAAGTATAAAACTACACCTTTTCAAGTTTATAATGAGAAAATGTAAGTTTATATTGAGAAAACGAAAGATGATAATGAGAATTGTAACTTGATATTGAGGAAACCCGAGTTGATAATGAGAACATGTAAGTTAATAATAAGAAAATTTCAATATCGAAATCAACTTTCATTTCTCATTATCAACTTCTGTTTTCTCAATATGAACTTACATGTCTCATTATCAACTCGGGTTTCCTCAATATCAAGTTACAATTCTCATTATCATCTTTCGTTTTCGCAATATAAACTTACATTTTCTCATTATAAACTTGAAAAGGTGTAGTTACAACTAAAACAAAAAGGGACTTCATACATCTTAAAACTACTTAATACTAAATAAAAATTCTGCGTTATCCTAATTTTTATTACGATCAGCAATGTTACCGGCTAAAAGGTAGATCGCATTAGCATAATCACTAAATTGCTCGCCCATAACTTTTATGGATTCCGCCAACTCCCTATTACTCGCGGCTAGATCCTATTGCATGAAAGAAAAGTAATATGAATAAGTAAACAGAAATAAGTATGTAATGTTAATACAGCCCTACGCTTGAAATATAGCAAATTGCAGCTATTGCTTTTGCTATGATCTTTTGGATGTGACAATGCTCAACAAATTATTTCTAATAAAGAGGCAGAAGTAATTATGTCGTGAACTCGAAAAGGTTTTCGTTTGTTATTCGCATACATAAACCCGTTTCGAGTGACAAATTACTATGTATATTGAACTAAACTAAAACTATTATTAGCGATAACCAACGCTTTTACAGTTATTAGTTCACCTTCAAGGCATCAGCTTGCATTTCCGTCGCTCTATTGCTGTTTTCAGCCACCTTATTGCTGTTTTCTGCAAGTTGAATTACAGCCGCTGCCTGCGCTTTTGCCACCTCCATAAACTCACGAGCTAAGTCGTCGTTTCCACTTTTTCTTTTCGGAGCTCGTGGTGTTACGGCAGGAGTTCTGGGGGTTCTAGCCTGCGGCAAACTTGGGGCCCCGTTTTCTGAGGTGGGCGTCACCACAAGGCGTGGAAACTCCTGTCCTTCCTCCATCATTACTTGATGTTGCTGAAAATGTAAAATAAAGAAAAAATGGTTTACCATTTTTATTAAAATAACATTTCACTTAACGTTTTATAAACATGTTTTTATGCATAACTTTTAAAGAAACTCACCTCCTCGAATGGCATGGTATCAGGGACGCCTTCGTTTCCCTCGACATACTGCACGCCAATTAAATCTAAGACCCGCATCTCTAACTGGGTCAGGGGGGCTTCTTCTATTGGAGCGTTACCCGTTCGTGCCTGCTGCTTGTTTCGCTCACGGCAGCGAACGCTGATGCGGCTTTTCAAGTCTTTCCAAGCCTTTTTAGAAAATAATAACATTGAGATTATAAAAATAATGGCGGTAATTGTCTAGTTTAGCGGTCAACTGCTAATAAATAAGCTTTTGAGTGCCCTCCCATAGTTTTAGCTAATTTATTAGCTGTTGACAGCTAAACTAGACTATAATCATAATGGCAAGCAGTGATGATAGTGGCTTAAAAATTAAAAAAAAACTGTTAAGTTCATGTCTGCAACTCAATCTCATTCACTCCATAAAGTATTTAACATGATTTGGAGTGAACGATTGAGGTACAGATCATGGATTAGCCTGATTGTCTATTTGATAACGAACGCTAGTTGTTTGAAACTTAAAGTTTAAGTACTTGGATCACACTAAATACATACCGTTTGCCATTGCTCCGCTGTTTTTACAGCTCCTCCCATGGCGTTCAACTTTTCAGCCATTTCGCGCCACATATTGTGGTACTCCACCTTCCCGTGGAGACGCATAAACTTCCCGGACGCCATCCCCGGATTCTCTCCCAACAAATCCACCATTGCAGCCATTTGTGTCGGATTTGTTCGTTGCCGTTTTCGCTGATCTGTCGCCATTCTAGCACAAAAAACAAATATATAAAAACGATCAAAAAAATTTTAAAAATTTCAAATTTACTCACCTTTACTGCTACCGGAAAAAGAAATTATTGTTTTTTTTCTGATTCCTCTTTGTTTTTCGTATTTTTGACATTTCGAATAGCAGTATTGCCATATTTTCTCACTATAGAAAGTCAGCTGTTTACCAGCGTTAAAGGCAAGTTGGAGAATCGCAGTTTCGTTAAGAACAAACGCCAACCCCTGGCGAAAACCTAAACGCTTGGCGAATGGTTAAAAGTTAGGGAATCGGGCTACTGGTGCCTTTAAGGTTTTCGGGCAACGACTTTTTGGCCGATAACTCAGTTATCGATAAATTTATCGAAATATGTCGATGTCCAAATGAAACCTGGGCCTTCACCTTTCGTTTGATACCCATAATGCACATTGGTCCCAAATCCAAAATTTGTGGCATAAACTCAATTTTTAAACTTTTGAGTGTTCAAAAAAGGCATGCATTTTCCATTAGTACATATATTATTACACCTTAAAACCAGTTTTATTCATTACATCTGGCAACCATTAGTTTGTGACAAGCCATCAAAGTCAGCTGTTTCGCCACAATAATATTAAAGATTTGCGAACTTTTTTTGCTGAGAACTATTCAAGAGTGGAAAACTTAAGGTTGATTAAAAACAAGTGCACATTTTTATGGATAACACAGGAAAAAGTAAGTAGAATTTACTCATAACAAGTTTTTCCATGTTTATACGTGTATTAGGCTAGCTTTGAAGTGCTTTGCGAAAGGTATTTTATGTTAACAAAATGTTATAACTTTTGTGTTTCGTAGACAAAAAGTTATATAATGTGACGAATTTGATGATTCCTCGACTATTTTCCCTGAGTTCGATCACTGTACGTTAAATAAAACACTCAGATTCTGCTTAATAAATAGTACGCTTTATTCAGTACTAAAAACTGTAGTACAATATCGCGGGTTAATTCACTGTTCAATACTTCACTGTACAACACTTCAAAATAAACTGATTGATGTGCGTTGTCTCTGCGCGGTTTATATACCCTAGCCAACAGCAGCTTCACAACCTAGAAATGTCTACACCTTTCTGGTTTATTCGTGCAACAGTGTTCTCGAAGCGTTTATCTATCGTCATCTCCTCTTTGTGCCACATTCGCAAACACGCGAGCTGCCTCTCCCTCTGTCGCTCTCACGGCGTGTATCTAAGCAGCTGTAGTTGTGGTAGTCCCGATCCAAACGTTGCTAGCCTCTCCAGGTGAACCACCCTAATTTTGTTTCGTGGTCTTCCAACAGTTTGTATGCGGTAGACAACATCATTTATCCGCTTTATTACTTTATATGGGCCTTCCCAGTTACATTGCAGTTTTGGGGACAAACCTTTCTCTCGTTGTGGGTTGTATAACAGCACTAAATCTCCTTCTTTAAAACCTTCCGAGTTGATGGCTTTGTCGTATCTGGCTTTCATCTTATCACTCATGATCTTCGTCCGTTGTCTTACAAGATCGTGTTTTTCTCTCATTTCTTCTTCCAAGATGCTAGGGGATTTCCTGGCATTTATTCCTTCATCAGCATTTATCCCAAACTTCAAGTCAGCTGGCAACCGCAGATCATTCCCAAAAATTACTTTTGCCGGAGTCTGACCCGTAGTTTCATGTATTGCCGAGCGATATGCCATCAGAAACAAGGAGATGTGCGTATCCCAATCTTTCTGGAACTTATCCACTACTTTCCTCATGTGCTCTTCCAAGGTTCGATTGAAACGTTCCAACCTCACTATCCAATTGTTAGTGAACAGCTCTGCAATGGTTTCTGCCTCTTGATTTGGAATCGGGTAAACTTCTGGCCATTTGCTGAAATAGTCCATAACAACTAATACGTACTTGTTTCCGAGTTTGCTAGTAGGAAATGGACCAGCTACATCCATGGTAATCCTCTCAAACGGTGCACCTGTGTTGTACTGCTTCATCTGTCCATGGCTTCTCGACTTCGGACCCTTTGCTTTGATGCACACCTCACAGTTGGCAATCCACTCCGCGATCGACTGCCGGCAACCAACCCAATAGAATCTCTGCTTCACTTTCTCCAACGTTTTCGTGACTCCGAGATGACCTCCACTTGGACCATTATGTAGCTCATTCAAAACATCAGAGATTTTCTTCCTTGGGACAACTACCAGCTTCCGGGCGCATCGACCATCTTCGCTTTCCCATACTCTATGTAAGCAACCGGATACCAATTTCAGACTTTTTCACTGTGCCCAATATGACTTGGCAACAGGGCTCTCTGCTGACATCTCCTCTCTTGTTGGTCGTTCGTTTTGCTCGATTCCTTGCATCACACGTACCAGATCTGGGTCCTCTAGCTGATGCTTCCTTAGTTGATCCATGTTCCATTCGTCCGTGGATGTTATAGTCATCAGCCGCACATCTATAACATCTTCCTTGGCCTCAGCTTTCGAACAATGATTGCATTCTAGGTTACATGGTCGCCGGGACATTGCATCAGCATTGCCGTGGTTGCTGCCTTTGCGATGCTCTATGGAAAAGTCATGACATTTTAGTCGCTCTATCCACCGTGCCAATTGACCTTCCGGATTACGGAACTGCAAAAGCCATTTCAACGCTGCATGGTCTGTCCTGACGTGGAATCGCTGTCCATAGAGATACTTGTGGAAATGTTTGATGCACTCCACCAATGCCAGTAGTTCTCTTCGTGTTACACAATAGTTCCTTTCGGGCTTTCCAATTGTGCGGCTATAGTACGCCACTACCTTCTCCTGCCCATCGACAATCTGTGACAAAACTCCTCCAATCGCATAACCACTTGCATCTGTATCCAGAATAAACGCTGCACCTGGGATTGGATACGCTAACATTGGGGCAGTGCACAGCCGTTCCTTCAAGGTTTGGAAAGCCACTTCATGTTCCTTCTTCCAATCAAATGACATATTATTTCTGGTCAACTCATGAAGGCTACTGGCAACGCTAGCGAAATTCGGTACAAATCGACAATAATACGTGCAAAGTCCGAGGAAACTTCGTAGCTCATGTAAATTTTTCGGTCTTGGCCAATCCTTTACTGCTTCGATCCTCTCTTTAGCAGTGCAAATTCCCTCCGTAGTAGCCTTGTGACCCAAGTAACTTACTTCCTTCTTGAACAATGCACACTCTTTGAGACTTAATTTCAGACCGGCGCCAGCTATCCTTTGGAAAACTTCCTCCAAGTTCTTGAGGTGTTCCTCAAAGCTTTTTCCCAGCACGATGATGTCATCCAGGTACACCAAACATGTTTTCCAATGCAGTCCTTTCAATATCTGATCCATGAGTCTCTCAAAAGTAGCTGGAGCGTTACATAGTCCAAAGGGCATTACCGTAAATTGCCACAGCCCCTCTCCAACGCTGAAGGCTGTCTTTTCCTTATCCTCATCTTTAACCTCCACTTGCCAATAGCCGCTTTTCAAGTCCAGTGTTGAGAACCATTTCGTACCAGATAGTGAGTCCAGAGTATCGTCAATTCTGGGTAATGGATAGCTGTCCTTTTTTGTTACGTCGTTCAGCTTCCGGTAATCCACACAGAACCGCATTTTTCCATCCTTTTTCTTCACTAGCACTACCGGTGAGCTCCATGGACTAGCTGATGGTTCGATCACGCCGCTGTCACTCATTTCTTGTATAATTTCTCTTGCCACTTGCCGTTTGGCCAATGGAACACTTCGAGGAGCTTGGCGGATTGGTCTCGCGTCACCGGTATCAATGTGATGCTTCACTACATTGGTCCGACCTGTTTTGGAGCCACCCTTGTCAAATATGGTAGAGTACTTTAGTAGAAGTTGTTTCGCCTTATTCTGGTGGTCTTCTTCGAGCTCTTGCGTCCATGCTGTGTTATTATCTGATAGATTAATGTTGTTGGTAGAGACATTTTCCTGGAGCTGTTCACAGTTTATAATCACCTCCACCTCCTGACGTTGTCCCAATATAGCTCCTTTGGAAAGCTTGATCGGCGATCGAAACTCATTTAGTACTCTTACCGGTATACGTCCATCTTGTTTTGTCATAGCCAGTGTTTTTCCTACTAGTATATCCGTCTTTGAATTGTTTGCTGCCTCGACAACCCACAATTTGTTTGTCCCATAATCTCCATCAATCCTTGCCCAAACGACTGCCTCCGACTTCGGTGGAATTTGTTGGCTATCTTCCACGAGTACCCGCTTACTGATGTACTTGTTCTCGTAACCAAAATTGAGTGGCACATCCATGTTCTTATAGCTCATAGTCCTGTTTTGCATGTCGATCTTGATGCCTTGGTTGCTTAAGAAATCCACACCAACTATGATCTCATCAACAATATCTGCCACTATAAAATTGTGCAGTACGGTGACATTTCCAATTGCGATTTCACATGTTACTTCTCCTTGAACTTGGGTGTCCTCACCAGTCGCCGTACGCAACTTTGCTCCATGTAATGGCCTCACTCCTTTGTTGACTAAATCAGATCGAATGATGGAATGAGATGCGCCCGTATCAATAGTCAGTAAACACTCCTTTCCGTCCACGAGTCCTCCAACAGTAACATTACTTGACTTCCTTCCGATCTGTGAGACAGAGAGGGGCATCCAATTGCGGGTCCCAGCCTACGCCCCTTGCGGCTGACTCTCTTTAGTTTAACGGTTGGTTTGATTGGGAGACTTGCTCATCTCCTTGCGCTTACGTCCGCTTGCATTACTGGAATTATTGGAGCCAGATCCACAATAACGTGCAATATGACCAGATTTTCCGCACTTAAAGCACTTAATGGAGCCATCGCTTTTCTTCTGTACCCCATTCAATGCTTCCAAAATTTTGTCGATTTTGTTGACCAATTCTGGCATCTCCACTTCCACACGATGAGCTTTGTACAATGGTTTGCTCAAAAGAGATGCGGTTTCTTGAGTTAGAGCATGTGATACCGTCTCCGCAAATGATCTCTTTGGATTTGCATAGGTGGCCCGCTTCGTCTCCACGTCACGTATTCCATTTATGAAACTTTGGATTTTCACCCTCTCGATGTATTCCACTGGTGCGTCTGCGTTTGCTAGATGAGCCAACCTCTCGATGTCCGATGCAAACTCCTGTAATGTTTCGTTAGCCTTCTGGAAGCGATTCTGTAGCTCTATTTGATGTATCTGCCTTCTATGCTCGCTGCCGTAACGTCTTTCAACGGCTCCCATCAACGCTTCATAGTTGTTTCTTTCAGCGTCCGGAATAGTCTGTAAGATTTCGGCTGCAGGTCCTTTCAATGCCACAAATAAAGCAGCGACTTTGTCCTCAGCGCCACAGTTGTTCACAGCTGCTGTCTTCTCAAATTGTAGCTTAAATACCTGGAAAGGAACAGAACCGTCAAAGGATGGGGTTTTTACCTTGGGCGTGCTTGTGGAAACACTTGGACGGTTCAGCTGCAACTCCTGGATACGAGATTTTAACGCATCCACCTCGGCCTCGATCTTATCTTGTCGTCCCCTGAAAACTTCTAGCTGCGATGAGACTCTTTGCTCTTGTGCCTCTAGTTTTAACGTTATGCGTGTTTCCTGTTCCATCAACTCTTCCTTGATCTGTCACGTCATGTACGTCTTCGTTTCTTCCAACTGGGATGCCATGCAAGTTTTCTGTTCTTCAAACTTTGATGTTATATTCGTCGACATCTGAGCCAATACAGCCAACAGCGAGTTTGTGTCCACATTTGCCACTGAATCCGGAGTATCCTTTTGCTTTTCTATTTTCGTCGCTCCCTCTTCCGAAAGCTGAAAAACATAATCGTCAACGTTGATTCCTTCCGCTTCCATAGCCTCCCGTAGACGTGATTGTAGCTCTGGCTTATTGCCTGTTGTTACCATTCCACGTTTCTCCAACTCGTTTTTGAGTTGTTGGATCTTCAAGTCATTAAACTTTGCCATATTCTTGCAATGTCCTTGTTACCTTTACAATGTCCTAGTTATCCTTTTCAATGTCCGTGTTATCCTTTTCAATGTTCTTGTTACCCTTTTCAATGTCCTTGTTATCCTTTTCAATGTCCTTGTATTTATTTAACAATACCGCTTCTGACACCAATTGTGACGAATTTGATGATTCCTCGACTATTTTCCCTGAGTTCGATCACTGTACGTTAAATAAAACACTCAGACTCTGCTTTATAAATAGTTCGCTTTATTCAGTACTAAAAACCGTAGTACAATATCGCGGGTTAATTCACTGTTCAGTACTTCACTGTACAACACTTCAAAATAAACTGATTGATGTGCGTTGTCTTTGAGCGGTTTATATACCCTAGCCAACAGCAGCTTCACAACCTAGAAATGTCTACACCTTTCTGGTTTATTCGTGCAACAGTGTTCTCGAAGCGTTTATCTATCGTCATCTCCTCTTTGTGCCACATTCGCAAACACGCGAGCTGCCTCTCCCTCTGTCGCTCTCACGGCATGTATCTAAACAGCTGTAGTTGTGGTAGTGACGCTAGAGTTGGGAGATGAGCTATTCTTGAGAACATTCGCCACAATAACTACACAACGATTCACAAAAGTGAAGAGGCTATATTATTTAGTAAAGTGTATTTAATAAAGCCGTGTAGATATATTATTGCCGTTCATTGCCGTTTTTGAAAAATTCGATCTTTTTCCAGTGAACTTCTATCTCAGCAATTCCGAATTGTTCGACATTTGGGTATCAAATGAAAAAAAAGGAATCAATCTCGAAGTGGGTGTTTGAAAAAATAAAAGCAAGTCTCCCGTGGCACAACAAAACCAAGTAACTAGTTTTTTCAAAATGTTGGGAAATTAAGGATTTGCGTAGCAGCCCATATCTTCGTCAAATATCAATTTTTGTATACAACTTTTTTCATTATGAAAAGATAAGACCCCAAAGTTTTTTATGCACATGTGCAGGAAATTTTTTTGACGTAGTTATGGATATAATGACCACGATAAACAGTTACAGAGTTTTTAAAAAACACGATTTTTTCCTTTCATACAAGAAAAAATTTTGTGTAAGAACAAAACCAAGCAACTTCCAAGTAACTTTGATTTTAGTTTGATACGATTTTTGGCTTTCATACAAAAAAAATTTTTGAGTAACGACAAAACCAAGCAAGTTGATAGTTACTTGGGTTTGTTGTGCACTTTCATATAAAAACGAGATTGCATGCCGGTAGCAAATCCTTTTTATTTTTTGGGTCTCACACTAAAATTTCTTTGTTTATCTCATCGATAGTCGAAATCCAAAGGAGAAACACTCTTGCCAACAAGTGTTACTTCGGAGTAAGTAGGCAATTGAGAAGTAAAGTCCTCTCTCGATAGCCGAAGATCACGCGATATACACATGTCTCTTATCATATGAGTACTCATGTACGGCTCGGAATCATGGGCAGTGTCAAGAGAATATGAGATGGCCCTTGGAGTATTTCAGAGAAAAGTTCTCCGAAAGATCTGTGATGCCAACCGAGAGTATCGAAGGAAATTTAACGATGAGCTGTACGTGCTCTATGCAGAACTGACCATATTGTAGCGAATTAAAGCCCAAAGGCTCCGCTGACTGGTTCATTTTATGGGAATGGAAAGCAAGCTCCAGCCCAGAAGGTTTTCCTATCGATACCCGAATCGGGCAGCAGAAGAAAGGGGCGACCTCGACTGAAATGGAAAAAGGAAAGATTGGCATGGTTTGATACGAAGCGACCAAAATTGCCTTGGCTTGATATATATATTCTACATTCTCACCATCAGGCAAACCAAGATTACACCTCCCGGTAGTAGGCTGCCCTTGAGGAAAAAGAAGCTCTTGGCCTGCGTCTGACTCAAGACTAAAAAGTTCTCTTGCACTACCATTACTTTCAGATATAGTATAAAAAAAGAGTCCTTCTCTCTGGCAAAATATGTTCTGGTTCGCCATCTGATGCTGGGCTGAAATCACATAATATTCCCTAGCTTATCCCTGCATTAATTTTAAAATTATCTCAAATACTTATCTTATAGCAATAAGATAAATCAAGCATCTATAAAAGTTACTTGGTTTTGTGAAATAATCACATACATTTTTTGAGGAAATTCAAATAATTCTTGATTAACAACTGAGTTTTAATGGTTTTTGCATTAATAGGAGATCGAAACTAAATCAGAAACTTGGAGTGACGATAAGAAATTGATTTCTAATCATTTTTGTAAAAAAGCCTAGTATTTGTTGTAAAATTTTCAGTTATTGGAAAAAGAACACGAGTTACTTGGCTTTGTTGTGAACTAAATTCTCGAATCAGTGCATTTTAAGTTACTTGGTTTTATAACTTTTTTAGTTTAAGGTACTTAGAAACAAGATAGGAAGAAACGGATCGATGTCCCTGATAGATTTTTTTAACGGGATTCCGAAAATTCGTAGAACGACGAAACCAAGTAACTGACACTTACTTGGTTCTGTGATGTCACGGGAGAAGTCTTACAAAACGAGAAACTCTAGAAATTAACAAACAAATTACATAATAAGAGATTTTTTAAAAAATTCAAGGGAGATATTGAAATATTCAAAAGAAAACATCAGAAGTGGTATTCTCGGCATATGGTGATTAAAATTGGAGAAAAAGATTGTGTGAAGTCTAGTAAGGTAGGTCGCCCCTGAAGTGTGCTAGTCTTCCACACAGAGAACGAAGTGTGCTAGTCTTCCTCGCAGAGAACGAAGTGTGTTAGTCTTCCACGCAAACAACGAACAGTGCTAGTCTTCCACGCTGACTGAACTATGCTAGTCTTCGTTGGGAGCGACGAGATATTATTTTGTTTATTTTCTTTTTTTGTATATTTAGTACAAACTTTTAGTTTGGTGTTTACTTTTGTTCTGGAAAATTAATAAATATTTAATAATAATTAAAAAATTAACATAAATACCAAAAAGTAAAACAATATTGCGCTTTGAATTATAAAGGAATTTTTTATCAGGACTAAAATAATACGACGCTTTTGAGATGTTTTCATGTCATGGTAAGTGACGTACATTTACTTGTTACTTAAGGTAAGTTTTTTGTTGTAATCACCGGTGACTCACTGGCACAGAATGTGTTAAATTTGCGGATTTTACGTTTGAACGAATTTATTGATTTTTCAGTAAGAAGTTGCGTTGCGGACGTTACTCATTATACTATTTCGTAATCTGCTATGAAACACGCAAGTTTTAAAGGGTCTTGCGTAAAGAAAACCTCCAAAAAAGTATTTCGACACACCCTATTAGTGTCTAATTTGGTTTTTAGAAATTTAAATTTGCTTATTTATTTGAAATTTACCTTAACATGTATTCAATTACGCAAATTTTTACATCTTTTGCGATATCGTATCTCAAAAGGAAATTTTTTTCATACCTGGAAGGAACACCCTACTAGCAGTCACGGCGGGCGTGGTCTGATTTATCAGATATTTGCTATTTTTCTTCCATATGCCATTGCTATAGGATTTGTCAAGTTGTCAACTTTTTTAAGTTTTGGGCAATCATATTTTGACCGATAACTCAGTTATCGATAAATTTATCGAAATATGTCGATGTCCAAATGAAACCTGGGGCCTTCACCATTCGTTTGATACCCATATTGTAGGGAAATTTTAAGGTTTTCGGGCAACCACCTTTTGACCGATAACTCAGTTATCGCTAAATTTATCGAAATATGTCGATGTCCAAATGAAACCTGGGGAATTTTTTAAGTTTTGGGCAATCAAATTTTGACCGATAACTCAGTTATCGATAAATTTATCGAAATATGTCGATGTCCAAATGAGACGTGGGGCCTTCACCTTTCGTTTGATATCCATATTTTAGGGAAATTTTAAGGTTTTCGGGCAACCACTTTTTGGCCGATAACTCAGTTATCGATAAATTTATCGAAATATGTCGATGTCCAAATGAAACCTGGGCCTTCACCTTTCGTTTGATAACCATAATGTAGGGAATTTTTTAAGTTTTGGGCAATCATATTTTGACCGATAACTCAGTTATCGATAAATTTATCGAAATATGTCGAAATCCAAATGAGACGTGGGGCCTTCACCTTTCGTTTGATACCCATATTGTAGGGAAATTTTAAGGTTTTCGGGCAATCATATTTTGACCGATAACTCACTTATCGATAAATTTATCGAAATATGTCGATGTCCAAATGAAACCTGGGGCCTTCACCATTCGTTTGATATCCATATTGTAGGGAAATTTTAAGGTTTTCGGACAACCACCTTTTGACCGATAACTCAGTTATCGCTAAATTTATCGAAATATGTCGATGTCCAAATGAGACCTGGGGCCTTCACCTTTCATTTGATACCCATATTTTAGGGAAATTGTAAGGTTTTCGGGCAACCACTTTTTGGCCGATAACTCAGTTATCGATAAATTTATCGAAATATGTCGATGTCCAGATGAAACCTGGGGCCTTCAACTTTCGTTTCATACCCATATTGTAGGGTATTTTTTAGTTTTTTGGGCAATCATATTTTGACCGATAACTCAGTTATCGATAAATTTATCGAAATATGTCGATGTCCAAATGAGACGTGGGGCCTTCACCTTTCGTTTGATACCCATATTGTGGGGAAATTTTAAGGTTTTCGGGCAACCACATTTTGACCGATAACTCAGTTATCGATAAATTTATGGAAATATGTCGATGTCCAAATGAAACCTGGCGCCTTCACGTTTTGTTTGATACTCATATTGTGGGGAATTTTTTAGGTTTTTGGCCAATCATATTTTGACCGATAACTCAGTTAACGATAAATTTATCGAAATATATCGAAGTCCAAATGAAACCTGGGGCCTTCCCCTTTCGTTTGATACCCATATTTTAGGGACATTTTACGGTTTTTGGGCCACTGGGGCTTAGACCGAACGAGAGTCACATACATACAAGCAAGCAAACAAACAAACAAACAAACAAACAAACAGGCAAACATACAAGTGAACCTAATAAAAGCGTGGTAAAAACATGATCTGAGTTTTTTACTCACTATAAGCTTATGCTTAGCGAACCAGGTCCGTAGCAGATGTATATCGTGATTTATACCCGACACCAAATCCAAAAAGCTCACTGTTCCATACGCAATCGCGAGGTCATCAGCGAAAGCGGTAACTTTACCAAACATGGTAGCGAAAACATTGAGTTTAAGTAAATTAAAAATAATAGTGGGCCTAATACAGGCCCCTGTGGAACTCCCAAATTGATAGTGAGTGTGTTGCTTATACTATTACCAACTTTTACCTTCTGTACTCTTCCTGTTAATTAGGATTTTGTGGGGAAATTTTAAGGTTTTCGGGCAACCACATTTTGTCCGATAACTCAGTTATTGATAAATTTATCGAAGTATGCCGATGTCCAAATGAGACGTGGGGGGCTTCACCTTTCGTTTGATACCCATATTGTAGGGAAATTTTAAGGTTTTCGGGCAACCTCATTTTGACCGATAACTCAGTTATCGATAAATTTATCGAAATATGAGCCTTTCAGTGCACACAGTGTCTAACTCCATTTTCTATCAGAAGCCATTCTGATTAACGCTACGCTCTATTGCTATGCGATTAACTTATTGTTGTTGTGGTTTTTTATTTGTATTAAACTATTCTATAATGCAGCACAAAAACAATAAGAGAACAGCATAGCAATAAAGCGTGACGTTAATCAAAATGGCTTCTGAAAGAAAGTGGAGTTAGTCACTGTGTGCACTGAACGGCTCATATATCGAAGTCCAAATGAGACGTGGGGCCTTCAGCTTTCGTTTGATACCCATATTGTAGGGAAATTTTAAGGTTTTCGGGCAACCTCATTTTGACCGATAACTCATCGATAAATTTATTTATTATCGATAAATTTATCGAAATATATCGAAGTCCAAATGAATCCTGGGGCCCTACGTTTGATACCCATATTTTAGGGACATTTTACGGTTTTTGGGCCACTGGGGCTTAGACCGAACGAGAGTCACATACATACAAGCAAGCAAACAAACAAACAAACAAGCAAACATACAAGCGAACCTAATAAAAAGCGTGGCAAAAACATGATCTGAGTTTTTTACTCACTATAAGCTTATGCTTAGCGAACCAGGTCCGTAGCAGATGTATATCGTGATTTATACCCGACACCAAATCCAAAAAACTCACTGTTCCATACGCAATCGCGAGGTCATCAGCGAAAGCGGTAACTTTACCAAACATGGTAGCGAAAACATTGAGTTTAAGTAAATTAAAAATAATAGTGGGCCTAATACAGACCCCTGTGGAACTCCCAAATTGATAGTGAGTGTGTTGCTTATACTATTACCAAATCAAAGATTAAATAGAAAATGTGTTTCAGCACAAAGTGTGCATTGAAAATCTTTTCGTAGTTTGACTAGAATTATCAAATGCAAATTAATCTAAAATCAAGATTAACTCGAAAATGTATTTATAAACACTTGTTTTCAGAAATTAATTCAAAATGCGTAAAGCTCACAAAGAAAATCAAGATTTATAAGGGTAAAACGAAAATGTGTTTATATAAGCACGTGTCTTAATTCGAAAATATTTTCGCAAATTAATTTAAAACACGTGAAGCTCGCAAAAAAAAATACAATTAGTCAAGATTAATTCAAAATTGTGTTTTTATAAACATGTGTATTTTCAAACTATTAATTTTTTAAATTTAGTCCACTTTAAACATATTTTGTATAACCACTTACATAAATTTTGTATATTTTATTTTTTGCTTCTTCCTTCAGGTCATATGTATGTCCTTTGTAATTGGGATTCGGCAGCTTCTTAGGATTCTATGATCCTTTGTTCTTTCGATTAGAGCAGCTTCTCAGAATTCGATGGTTCTTTTATTGCTACTACACCTTTTTCAATTGTACTTCAGAAAGCATCAAATGTACTTCAAAATAGTCAATTGTACTTCAGAATCTGTAAAATGTACTTCAGAATAGTCAATTGGACTTCAGAAGATGTAAAATGAATTTCAGAATAGTCAATTGTACTTCAGAAAGTGTAAAATGTACTTCAGAATAGTCAATTGTACTTCAGAAAATGCTAATTGTACTTCAGAATAATCAGTTATACTTCAGAAAACATAACTTGTACTTCAGAAACATTAAATTGTACTTCAGAAACAGTAAATTGTACTTCAGAAAGAGTTAATTGTACTAAAGAAATCGTAAAATGTACTTAAGAATAGTCAATTGTACTTCAGAAGTTATAAAGTGTATTTCAGAATGAATCAATTGAAGTGCAGAAACACATTCAGATAGGATAATTGGTAATACATAGGTATTTAGCGCTCTCTCCGTGCCGCCAACTCAATTGGATTCATAATCGAAACTAAGTTCGGTGTACCATGGAGCGGAGGCTCTCTTTTAATCAGCTGCCACCGTTAAGTTCAAGGAATCATCTTCGTTCGTTCGCATAACTTGGCTAATCTAGCTCAAGGAAAGTAAGTATATTTCCTCATAAAGATTGTCCACCTCATTAATTTATTAATAGCAAAAAAATTAAGTTCTTGGTTAACTTTAGTCTTATAAACCTTGCAAACACTTTGTACTTAAACTACTTAGCAACATTTCTTTCTAATGTCCCTTAAGTCAATATTTTGCTTACCTTCATGCCATTTTGATTTGTTTGCGTTCATAGCAATTACAAAAATATTAGTATCTTGAAAAAAAAAAAATAATAATTTGCCAAATCAACATGAAGCGAAAGGCAGTGCTACGCCTGTTGCCGTGCAAATAT
The DNA here is from genome assembly GCA_964058755.1 of Campiglossa producta. Lineage (NCBI taxonomy): Eukaryota > Metazoa > Arthropoda > Insecta > Diptera > Tephritidae > Campiglossa > Campiglossa producta. The sequence continues at coordinate 141,502,397 of CAXKVI010000001.1, forward strand.
TTATTGCATGCTGTTTGCTTAGGGGAGATTTCGGATGTCGGATCATGTCCGATTTGCAGACAAGATATTATTGGTAACATATTTTGTACACATATTAGGTATGTATGTCAAAATAATTATTTTTCTTTAGAAACTGAAGCAATACAACGAAAAAAATACTAGGCTTACACCAGCCAGGATAGAAGCAGAAATGTGGAAGCTGCTAATAAAGGCGAGAATTGGGTGGGATTGGCTGACTCCTTAGGTGTTACTTATAAAACTGCGTATACGTGGGTGACATCAGGCAGTGCAAGTACGCTTAAGAGAGGAGGCCGAAAATCAAAGTATCTGTCAGATGACGAATTAGAAAGCGTGGTGAAATGGGTTGAAGAGGACTGCACCATTTCCCTTAAACAATTAAAAATCAAGGTGTTGAGTAGCTTCCAAAAAAATGTATCGGTATCAACAATTATGAACCATTTGCATGGTAGGCTATTTACTACAAAAAATGTACATCACCAACCAGCAACTGTAAACAGTTCTGCCAACAAGGTCAAACGCGCTGAATACGTTACGGCGTTGAACGCCCTAATTCAAGAGGATAAACAAATAGTATTCATAGATGAAACTAATTTTAATTTATTTTGTCGGCGTAAATTCATTCATTTAATTGGTGCCATCGCCACCTCCGGAGTAGTATCGATGGAGCGCAGCCGTGGTTCTTTTAAAGCAGTGGACGCATGCACCTGGCTTCATTCAAAAGTGGATTGACTTGGGCAATAATCTTGGCGATTTAGTTGTGGTATGCGACAACGCACCCTGCCCATGCACATGCCCACCTAGAAAGCGCCATCAACACTTTTAAAGCAACAGAAAAAGCAACGCTCTTACGCCTGGGACCATACTCACCGATGTTAAATCCCATCGAGAACATTTGGTCGAAAATAAAGACCTATGTTAAAGTTAACATTGGAATTCCTGCTACAGTTGGTTCTGGCGTTGTAGAGCAAAGACTCTGTTACTTGGAGCAACTGATTGATGAGGCAAAATCAACAATTAGTAGTGGAGATTGTGGCAGAGCAATCCAACACTCATCTACATTTCACCCTGATATATTGGCTCTAATCGATATGACTGTTAGTTCCTGAATATGTAAACGTTGTATTAGATAGATGATTGTTTAATTATTTATTGTTAAATATATTGAGTTATAATTAAAAAATAAATATATACTCCTACATAAACACCGTTTTTTCTTTTAAATTACATTACCGTAGTACATTTGAAACTGTTTTTAAGGTTTCAAGATACAAATACTACACAGTTTCTGAAGTACAATTTACGATTTCTGAAGTACAATTGATAATCCTCAAGTACAATTTACGGTTTCTGAAGTACAATTTACATTTTCTGAAGTACATTTTACGGGTAATGAAGTACAATTTAAAATTTCTCAAGTACAATTTACGGTTTCTGAATATCATTTTACAGTTTCTGAAGTACAATTGACTATTATTAAGAACATTTTACAGTTTCTGAAGTACAATTGACTATTCTGAAATACATTTTACAACTTCTGAAGTACAATTGACTATTCTGAAGTGCAATTTACGGTTTCCGAAGTACAATTGACTATTCTGAAGTACAATTTATGGTTTCTGAAGAACGTTTTACGCATTCTGAAGTACAATTGAAAAAGGTGTAGTTGGGCGCCAATTACATTTCGGGTGATTTCCATTAATTTAAACAAATTATTCGAATGCAGAGTACAAATTTATTTAATAACATATAGGTCAACTACATTTATGTTGCCAATGCTTATGACAATTTTACTCGTCTTCGACACGCTCAAATTTAGAATACCTCGCTGTGGATCGTCAAACCTACTTGCTAGCCGCGTGCTTCTTGTTTTTCTCTATCTCCTCTCCGCATGCACCAACAACTCAAACAACACCCACAACAGGTTTTCTTGTTATCAATCACGCTGGTATCAATGCAAGCTGCTATCAGCTTTGGGTTTACCCTTTTGCTGTTGCTAAGTGCATGGATAATTCTTTTAGCGGTAAAAACGTGTTAATTGCATTTTTCTGACGATTATCTGGTTTGACGAGATATTTCTGCTCCCAGCCAAGCATTAACCCAGCATACAAAATTCGGTGGGTGAAAGGAGTAGTGTTAACTTATATTAATGAATGTAGCAAAGATTTTTTTTTTAATATTGCTTCATCTATTGACTAAATCTTTCTGAGGCATTAGGTAAGACGAATTACGCTGATAAATTTAAGCTCCTCTTTATCTACCAATATACCAGAAAAAAGGTTATTCTTGTGCTTCGATGTTTCAATATTTTTTTTTTTTTTGGCAAAAATTTAACACTATTTGGGATTTGCCCATATATTGCTCAATATTTACAAAAAAATTGAGATAGGTGGCAACGCTGTAAACAGCCTCAAATGGAAACACCCACGCATATAATCTTAGAATGAATCATACTATCTACAATGCGAAACTTTATCCAAATCGGTCGAGCGGTTCCCGAGATATAGGGGAAAATAAATTAAATGCGGTTAGGTGGCAACCCTTCTTGAGATTTACATATTTGGAATACGGTCGAAAATACCTTTCATTTGATACCCGTATTGGCATATCTTGCTCAATATCTAAACAATATTTAGACATTTGGCAACCATATGAACCGCCTCAAGTGGCAACACCCACGCATATAAACTTAGAATGAATCATACTATCTATAATGCCAAACTTTATCCACATCGGTCAAGCGGTTCCCGAGATATCAATAATAATAACACACCCTGTTTCACATTTTTGTCGATATTTCGGAAACGAGTTCGTACATGGGACATGGAACCACTCCCTTTTAAAACGCTCACCAATACCTTTCTTTGATAACAAAATCGTACAAACAACTTCTAGACTCACTTTTGGTCGACATTTTGGTCGATATTTCGGAAACGGGTTCTAACCCTTCCAATGCCAAATTTTATCCACATCGGTGAAGCGGTTCCCGAGATATTAATAAAAATAAATAAAATGCGGTTAGGTGGCAACCCTAGGGTACAACCCTGCTTAAGATTTACGTATTTGGAATACGGTCGAAAATACCCATATTGGCATATCTTGCTCTATATTTAAAAAAAATGAGATAGGCGGCAACCCTGTGACCCGCCCCAAGTGGCAACACCCACGCATATAATCTTAGAATGAATCATACTATCTATAATGCCAAACTTTATCCACATCGGTCAAGCGGTTCCCGATACATCAATAATAATAACACGCCCTGTTAAAACCCTCATCAACATCTTTCACATTTTTGTCGATATTTCGGAAACGGGTTCGTACATGGGACATGGAACCACTCCCTTTTAAAACGCTCACCAATACCTTTCTTTTGATACCAAAATCGTACAAACAACTTCTAGACTCACTTTTGGTCGACATTTTGGTCGATATTTGGGAAACGGTTCGTACATTGGACTTAGAACCCCTTCCTGTTAAGAGCACAGCAAACGCCTTTTATTTGATATCCATATGGTACAAACATCCTCTGAGTCACACCTGGTCCACAGTTGGGTCAATATGTCGGAACGGCGTTCGCAAATGGAAATAAGCACCCCACCCTGTTAAAACCTACATCAACGCCTTTCTCTTGATACCATATTGCAGGAACACCTTCTATATTCACATGTGCTCCACATTTAGGTCAATAGCTCGGAAACGGGTTCTCATATAGAACTAAGAACCAAAACCTGTGTCGCGTACATACCGAAGTGTCGACACACACATATATACGCGATTGTATTACTTACGATCAGGATGTCCGTTTAAATAAATAGTACACAAACGTTTTAAGTATTAGTTAGTATAATTAAGGAGTATTGAAATAGTTAATACAAATATGTATTTGTACATAAAAGTTATATTGATCTTTAATTGGATTTAATGACGCGCTTCTCGTACTCTAGGTTCGGATCTTCTTGTGAAACTATATCGACTGTAGCCGGTAGATTTCAAATGTACCATAGTTGCATTTTGTAGAGCGTGATTGGGAAATTAGCAGGGTTGTATTTATATAGTTGATAATTGGTAGATTTTATGTAGGGATTTAAGATATGCGTTTATCAAGCGTGACACCTGTTAAAACCCTCACCAACACCTTTCATTTGGTACTAGGGATTCCAATTTCCGGGATTTCTAGCCTCTCGGGATTTGAAAGTTCAATCCCGGGATACCGGGATTGTCCCGAATTTTTTTTTTGCTAAAAATGGCACCCCATATCTATGTAATAAAGTAGACTAAATAATAGTAATTCATTTAAGTATGTATGTATTTATTAAGGCAGTCATTTTTATAACGAACGAAAACTAACATTAAATTTGTAACTCAAAGTTACTATTCAGGAACTCGAAACATAAGTTGTTTGTACTAATGGTAAACATAGCCAAATATACGTACATAGTTGATTAAAAACGACTTACATATGTAAGAACAAAAAAAAAATTACATTAAATTTGTAAATAAAATATATGTATTAAGGAATTTGGTACAATTTTTTTTTACCACAGGTACAAATAGCATATTTGATACATAAAAACTGACTTATGTATATAAATTGCTATTTAGTTGCTAAAAACATTTGCGACGTGCTGAGTGCCATTTTCCGCTTTTCGAATTTAATCACGGGATGTTTCTTTTTCTTGGGTAATGCCAACGTGTCCGAGTATTTGAAGACATGCATGGATGAAGGGGGTATGTCGCATTCTCACTCAATTGCTGTTTTTGGCATTGGTGAATATTGTTTATGCACTTGACAGGAGGCACTTTAGTTTCGCAGCAGAGATTTGGCTTGTTAAATGGCCTTGCCTTTGCAAAGTGATGTCTACTTATACACAGCTATTACTGGAAATTTACATTTAAAGATAAAGCTCTTATTATTCAAAATTTGTATGAAAATGTCATTTTAAAAAGCTTTATAAACCAATTTTATTTTTTATGAATAGGGGGGTTAGTCTTGCCGTTATCCGCTTGGAGAGTTTTTGTCTTAATTTCAGAAGGACATATTCCGACCATCATCAAGCTCTCCATACAAATATCAGTGAGGCACGAATGAATGAATGGAGATAGGGCACTGTTGACTTCTAGCCAACTTTTGTCAGACCAAACAAATAAAATGACATTTCTGCAAGCTATCGTTCGGCTTCCTCTAACTTTTTTTAAAGTTTTATTATTTTTTTCAACTTTTATTTAATAAAATCCGTTAATAAAGTATATTTTTAAGTAAACTGTGAGGCGTAGTGTATACATACAAGCATAGATATGTGTCCAACCAATCATCGAAGAATACATAAAAACAGGAACTCTGGAGAAAGGAAGCCGAAGCGTAGCAATTGAACAACTCTCGTTACTGAAACAAGAGCCACGGTTGGCACGCTATGCTAATGGAAATATATCTACCACTGATGCAGGTGTCGTTTCCGGGATTTGTGAAATACTTTGACTCCGTTTTTTCACTTTCAATATTTTTTTCGTTCGCATATTGTACCGCAATCACGCTCGGCTACAAACAAAAGTTTTTTGTAAGTTCGAGCTCTTCACTTTGTGAACACCATTTTAGGTTTTGTTTGCTTTGAATCTTGCCAATTGCTTGACTTTCTTGTAATAAAAATATCGATTTCATTGACTTTAGCTCGTTGCATTCCAGTTGCTTCTGCTGTTCATACACGGAGAAAACTATTGTGCATTTTTATTATTAAAATGTTTTTATTAGGTCGCTTTCGTCGTTCTTGTGCCCGGATTTTTGCATTCGATTTTGAACCAACTTCCTGTTGTGCTAGGGTCTTGAAATTTTCACCACAGTTCAGGTCGCGATGACAATGCAATATTATGAAAAAAAAAATTCCGATAGGTGGCGCGTGGGTCGCTATATTTTCAAAAATCGCATTTATGGTCCGATTTGGCTGAAATTCGCTATCTGAATATTTCGTACACATGCTATAACGGGCATGCTATAATGCGTTTTCAGCGCCATAAACAGCATCGAAATTTCGAATATTTCATCTGCATACATTTGGGCGCAGTCACTGTTGCACAAAGGAAAGATAATGTGCTTTATAATGCTTAAAAAAGAATAATTTTATTCATGTAACCATAGACACACCGCGTAAAGAGTGTAAACGTAGAAAATTGCCGAATGTGTAAATGAACTGTCAAAATTTTTATGGAACGAAGTTTATACAAATTCGGTAAACTTCCGCGAGGAGTTTAGTGTGTAAACACCTCGAAAATTTACCCAATTAGATTACGCTGTTCGACATGCAGTTTTTCAAAGCAGTCAATGCACACTAGACAGAAATAGAAGAAAATGCTAAAAAATTGGTCAAAAATTAAATTAATGGGAATTTCAAAATAAAAAGTATTCATATAAATGTATCTATAGCGTTCATGTTGTTGTTGTAGCGAGGTGTAGCCCTGCCTAAATGTCAGACAGGGTCATCCCGAGTGTATTGCTCTTGGCCGGGTCGATATAAGAAAACGGCCCGGGTCGTTTCGGCACGATGGGTACAGCACAAGTACTGGTACCGTTCTCGTAGAACCGGCAATACAAGAAACTAGCCGTGAAGGCTATGTAGGTCATTTAGCGTTACCCAGGGTGCACCAACTGGGAGGCGACCTACTTTTACAACCCAAATAACTGAGCTGTTAAATGTATACATTTACGCTTTCGTTAATATCCAATTACAATCTTAGAAATTTTCACAGACTCACAACTAAAAAGTATAAAATAAAAAATAGAATAAAAAAATATTTTTAATTTAAAATGTTTTTAAAATGAACTAAAAACTGGAAAATAATTTCCCCTCTGTCTACATAGATTCTTAACCACGTAAAGCTTATCCGGAACATTTGTGAGTGGGAATTTCTATAGGTATTAAATAGTACTTGGAGTTTGAAATGTATAAAAACATTTGGCGCTTGCTATATCGTGAAAAGATGTTTTTTTTTAGAAAAGCTCATATCGGTAATAAGATTGTTAGAAATTAATGCGAACCATCTTTAGCGTGCGCCAATGTTTTTATACATTTCAAACTCCAAGTACTATTTAATACCTATAGGAATTCTCACTCACAAATGTTCCGGATAAGCTTTACGTGGTGAAGAATCTATGTAGACAGAGGGGAAATTATTTTCCAGTTTTTAGTTCATTTTAAAAACATTTTAAATTAAAAATATTTTTTTATTCTATTTTTTATTTCTCACAGTGTAGAACAGAGAAAATTCGTAAGTAAATAATACACATATATTCGTAAAATGTACTCATTTACATTTGTAAATAGTACGCAAATATTCGTAAAATGGACTTATTTACATTCGTAAATAGTACGCAAATATTCCTAAAATGTACTAATTTACATTCGTAAATAGTACGCATATATTCGTAAAATGTACTAATTTTTTATAATGTCACATTTTCGTAGAATGTACGAAAACGGTTTTGTAGAATTTACGAAATCTTTCGTGGCTCAAAACAACGAATAATTTCGTAATATGTACGCAAGTTTTCGTTATATTTACACAGATTTTATTTTGAGTGTATTTTAAATATTGATACAGCTACATACATATATATTTCATCTGGCTAGTTAAGGGCAGTATCCCATCTACCCTTCTATTATATATTTCACTAAATATAAATTTATCGGTCACTTTATCGGTAAATTTGTTTTGTAGTGCGGATTCTGATCATTTTAAAATGTATATCTCGACGATAGTTTTCTGAAACCTCGCTCTGAGGCGGAAACAATACTAAATAAAAAGGTTCAATAATTGTTTTTACACATGGCTTGTTTTCTTGGTCGGTTTCTTACATGCTTTAAGAGAAAATTGCCAACTATGCAATTACCATAAGTTTCATATACCTGAAAAAAAAAAAAAACTAATGGCGGCGATATACCAACAGGTTATCATAACCTCTAACGAGATTTTTAGCCGAGCTTCTCTTTCCAACTTGTGGTGTGTTGCTTTTTGAGTTTTTCCTACAAGTTGGCGGGACCTACAGTTTTTTGCCGACTCCGAACGGCACTTCCAAAGCAAATGAATTTTGTGCTGAGAAGCTTCTCATGGCAGAAATACACCCGGAGAGTTTGCCAAACTAATGTCGAGGGGCGACACCGTTTAGAAAAATTCTTTTCTAAATAATTTTTGATGTTACTTTTGCCGGGCATCGAACCGCCACGACTTGGTGTAGAAGGCCGAACACTTAACCGCTACACCATATACCTGAGCCTATGTGAAATTCCTCGTGTGTGGCCCTAGTCCCGCCTTACTTCCAAATTTAATAATTTCGCCGCCAACCAAAACGGTACAGATATTCATACCGCATGGGTGAATACTAAAAATGTATATTAATTACTTATGACTGACTCATTATGGTTATTTGCAAAATCGCTCTTTCACAGCTCATAAACATACATTTTCAACTGATCAAACTATAAAGAAAAGTTGCATTGTCCAGCTAATGGACTTTAGACATTGCAAATTAGTTGACCGTTGAAAAGCATTTAATACTATTTTGTTTTTGTATGGCAAATATTTTGAAAAGATAATTTACCGAGCAATGTCATGCTAGACCATTTTCAGCTAACAGCGGAATCACTAATTTTCAGACTCGAAATACGATTCACACTGCAAATGCCACAAACAATGGCCACAGTAAACGGCGAATTACTGAATTCTTAATTGCCAATTTGCATGCGACAGTGAATAATTTCTTTTCATAACGCATAGCCTATTTTTCCTATTTTCTATTTATAAATATGTATATGATTAGGGTGATAAAAAATTAAAATTAAAAAAAATATAAATTTTTTACTTAAGCCTCACCATCTCAAAAGTTATTTATTGAATACCACGGCCCAATCATAATAGTTTTTCTTTCAATTTCCCTATACATTTTGTGTGGGAAAATTTGTTTTTTTTAATCAATTTTTAGCCAACAAGGGTCAAAAGCTTTGAATTTACTTCAAAGAAAATAAATAAATTGAGTTGATTTTTGGCCATTTATATATGTATCTTAAAACTACTGATGATGACCTTAGATTAGGGTCGAAATACCGAATAAATTAAATAATTACACAAAGTCAAGTGTTTTATATATATTTAAAGGCCTTTCATCCATCATCATTTATTGGCGCTTAACCGCCTAAGCGATTTTGGCCGTTTCGTATCAAAGCACGCCAGTCATTCCTTTTTAGCGATAACGGACGCCAATTGGAAACCCCAAGGGAGTTCAAGTCATCCTCCACCTGTTGTTTCCATCTCAGTCGAGGCCTCCCCCTTCCTCTGCTGCCGAATTCAGGCGACGATAGGAAAACCTTCTGTGCTGGAGCTTCTTTGTCCATTCGCATAACATGGCCCAGCCAGCGGAGTCTTTGGGCTTTAATTCGATGGACTATGGTCAGATCTGCGTAGAGCTCGTACAGCTCATCGTTAAATTTCCTTCTATACTCGCCGTTGGCATCACGGGAAGGACCATAAATCTTCCGGAGAACTTTTCTCTCAAATACTCCAAGGGCCATCTCATCTTCTCTTGACATTGTCCATGAATCTGAGCCATACATCAGGACAGGTGTGATGAGAGACTTATAGAGCGTGATCTTTGTTCTTCGAGAGAGGACTTTACTTCTCAATCGCCTACTCAGTCCAAAGTAGCACTTGTTGGCAAGAGTGATTCTCCGTTGGATTTCTAGACTGATATTATTTTCGGTGTTGATACTGGTTCCCAAATAGAGGAAGTCCCTCACAGTTTCAAATTTGTAACTATCAACAGTGACATGGCTGCCAAGGCGCAGGTGCGCCGATTCTTTCTTTGATGACAGCAAATACTTCGTCTTGTCCTCGTTCACGGCAAGACCCACTTTTTTCGCTTCCTTATCCAGTCCAGAGAAGGCAGCGCTTACGGCGCGGTTGTTAAGGCCAATGATATCAATATCATCGGCATACGCCAGCAATTCCACGCTCTTGTAAAAGATTGTACCATTGCGGTTTAGCTCTGCTGCTCGAATTATCTTCTCCAGCATCAGATTGAAGAAATCGCACGAAAGGGAGTCGCCCTGTCTGAAGCCTCGTTTGGTTTCAAATGGCTCAGAGAGGTCCTTCCCGATTCTGACGGAGCTGTTGGTATTGCTCAACGTCATTTGACAAAGCCGTATAAGCTTTGCAGGGAAGTCAAATTCAGACATGGCGGCATACAGGCAAGTCCTTTTTACGCTGTCAAAAGCGGCTTTAAAATCGACAAAGAGATGGTGAGTGTCGATTCTCTTATCATGGGTCTTCTCCAGGATTTGGCGTATCGTGAAAATCTGGCCGATGGTAGACTTACCAGGTCTGAAGCCACACTGATAAGGTCCAATCAGTTTGTCTACGATGGGCTTCAGCCTTTCACACAACACGCTAGAAAGAACCTTATATGCGATATTAAGAAGACTAATTCCGCGGTAGTTGGTGCGGTTAGCGGGATCGCCTTTCTTGTGGATTGGGCAAAGCACACTTAAATTCCAATCCGGAGGCATGCATTCGTCTGACCATATTCTGCATAAGAGCTGATGCATGCTTTTTACCAGCTCTTCGCCTCCGCGTTTGAACAGCTCGGCGGGTAGTCCGTCTTTCCCAGGCGATTTGTTGTTTTTGAGCCGGGATATAGCTATCCTCACTTCATCATAGTCAGGTGGTGGGACGACTTTTCCATCGTCAGGGATTGGGGTATCGGGTTCGACGTTTCCCTCGCAATTTAGCAGTGAGGAGAAGTGCTCCCTCCATAATTTAAGTACACTTTGTACGTCGGTTACCAGGTCGCCATTATTGTCCTTACAGGAGCTTGCCCCGGTCTTAAAACCTTCCGTCATCCGCCGGATCTTTTCATAGAATTTTCGGGCATCATTCCTGTCAGCCAGCATCTCAAGCTCCTCACACTCACGCCTTTCGGCCTCACTTTTCTTTTTTCTGAAAAGGCGTCTCTCTTCCTTCTTTGCCTCACGATATTGTTGCCATACACTGCGGGTTGCGCCCGTTCGCAACGTCTCCCTGTAGGCAGCGTCCTTTTTTTTCGAGGCACTTTTGCATTCCTCATCGTACCAGTTGTTCTTGCGGGCTCGCTGGAACCCTATAGTGGCCTCAGCGGCGGTACGCAATGAGTGAGAGATATGCTTCCATTGCTCGGTTACATCGTTAGGTCGAGGATTGCCCTCTGCTAGCAGGTGTGAGAGTCGAGTTGTGAAATTATCAGCTGTCTGTGTCATGCGCAGCTTCTCGACGTCAAACTTTCCTTCCGTTACTGTGCGCACTTTCTTCGTTGCACAGAGGCGTGTGCGTATCTTGGCTGCGACAAGATAATGGTCAGAGTCAATATTGGGACCACGCAGTGTACGCACGTCCAGAACGGTGGAGCTATGTCTGCCGTCAATCAAGACATGATCAATCTGGTTTCTAGTTCTTTGATCAGGGGACAGCCATGTGGCTTGGTGTATTCACTTATGCTGGAACCTGGTACTACTGATGACCATATTGCGAGCAGCGGCGAAGTCAATCAACCTAGTGCCGTTGGGGGATGTTATATCGTGGAGACTGAATTTTCCAACTGTGGGACCAAAGACTCCTTCCTTGCCCACCTTGGCATTAAAGTCGCCGAGCACGATTTTGATATCATGCTGTGGGCAGCGATCATAAGTCTGTTCAAGTTTATCGTAGAAGGAGTCCTTCTCTGCGTCGTCCGTCTCCTCAGTCGGCGCATAGGCGCAGATAAATGTTATGTTGAAAAACCTCGCCTTGATGCGGATCGCAGCGAGACGCTCGTTCACAGGAGTGAACGCTAATACTTGGCGGCGAAGTCTCTTTCCCACCACGAATCCTACACCACGCGCTTTGCCGCGTGTCTGGCCACTGTAGTATACGTCACAAGGACCGATGGTCGTCTTTCCTTGCCCCGTCCATCGCATTTCCTGCAGGGCGATGATGTCGGCCTTTGCGCCTACGAGGACATCAACCAGTCGGACAGCGGTACCGTCCCTTGAAAGGGTCCGGACATTCCCGGTACATGCCCTAATATCCAAATCGTTATGCCTTATTCGTTTTGCCGGGTCGTCAACATTAAAGGGGGTTCTCATCCGAGGCTTTGCATTTTTTTTCATTGGAATTAAGTTTTTTACGTGGCGGGTCCCAAACCCAGCGCACAACCCGTTTCGGGGTTTTGGAAAATATTTACACATTTATATAGCGAGCCGCTTGCTTCAAGACAGACGCCCGCTTGCAGCCGCCCCTCATGGTGAACAGACGCTACGCAAAACCTCGGTGAGCCCTTAAACCAAGTATGTCAGAGTGGCCCCACCGGGGCTCCCTCTCTTTCTGCCGCGAGCCTAGGTAGCTCCCGTTGCCCAGAGTGCACGAACGAGGACGCAAGAGTCGGGATTGAGCAAGGTCACTTAGCAACCACACTCCATTTAAAGGCCTTTAGCATAAGTAATAATCATCATAAGTAATAATCAAACATCTGAAAGTAAATAAATATATAAAAAATATATGTAAAGGGTTTTCAAAAAAATTCCGATATTATAGAAAGGGTTAAAATAGTTGCAAGGGGGTTAGACCTTTAAAAAAATTTTATTTTTTTGAAAAAAAAAAAATAAAAAATTACACCAATAGGTATGAAATTTAAAATATTGACAGGGTAGGTGTTTGATGTTGGAAGTCTTCATAGACCTCACAGTGTCGATACAGGTTAGAAATACATACATATATGTAACAAATTTGAAAATTAAACCTTTAGCGCCCTTGCAAAAAATTTTAAATTTTTGTATATATACATACATACCTATTAACTGAGGCATTTTATATTATATTTGTCTATTTAAAATGAGTTATTAATGTAGTTGTTTGTGTTTTTTTAAGCGAACTCGTTTATATTCATATTTGCCAGAGGCACAGATAGCTATTTACAATCATATATACCCACATAACGGTTTGTATATATTGGCAGCTGTCTTTTCCAGCACTGAGTTGTTTTGCATAGTTTTTATACAATATACTTCGTGCTGCCGCAGGTCATTATAACAGGGTTACACCTGCTGCTGACCGCTATCCTTTTTATCTAATTTGCCGGAATTCCCAACAGTAGCCAACTCCTCCCCCAAGTCCACTTTAGTCAGCGTTGTCATAATATGCTGAACCATAATTTTACAGCTTATATCGTTGGCCTCATAATTTTTAGCAAATTTCAAATATTCCGACATTCATATTATCGTCGGTCGCTTCATTTAGTGTTGTTCTTTGTTAAGGCCTTCGGGTTGTGAGTGTTTACTGGAGCGTTAGCTTAAATTAAATTAGTCGGCTGACCTTTCTTTGCCATGTTATTCGTGCCAATAAATGCTCTCTGTGCTGTATTTGTACATCTGTGAATATTTATTAATATAAGTATCAAGGACTGAAACCGAAACCGAAACCGTAACCGTAACCGATTAAAACCGATTCATTTTTCAAAACCGAAACCGAAACCGTAACCGTTATTTTGATCTGGAAAAGACCGAAACCGAAACCGTTTCAAATGCCGGAACCGGTTCCAAACGGTTTTGAATTTTTTCAATACCTTACTTCTGTGAGTGGGCACATAGGTACTTCCTTTTACAAGCAGGTACCCTGAAAGTTTTCATGGAAGATTGTCGAGCCACGTTTTGACATCAGTATCAAAATTCTGAAAGAGGAAGTTTGACTATAGTTGAATGAAGCGACCGAAACAAATTTACGAGATCCGAAAAATAAATGTTCAGGCTTGTCTCGGAAAGCGCCACTAATTTTAATGTTTTTAACGATTTATACATTTCATTTGGCTTCCATTTTAATTAAAAAGTAGAGTTAACTTTAGGAATTTGTTTTGCAGAAATTTCATCCATGCATAGCGTTAATAAATGTATTATTATATTAGAGAAATCCCATCATGGCCGCAGGAAAAAAGTTATGAAAATTCAGACCTATTTCGTAGCTACATAGGTACATGAGTATTTTAGTAGTAAAATTTTTGTTTTCCTGTTTTTATTTGGAACCGAAACCGGAACGAAACCGTAACCGAAACCGAAATAAATTTTGAAGAACGAAACCGGAACCGAAACCGAAACACGTTGCAAAAACCGAAACCGAAACCGGAACGTTATTTTAATCGGTTTCAGACCTTGATAAGTATATTAAGCCAAGCTTATACATACTTATATACAATGTACATACACTCACGTGTACATAAACATGAGTTGAATAAATTGAGTGTAATTTCAATGCAAATACAGAGGAAGTTTATTACGAAGTTATTCGTGCGGCCATTCCATCGAATGGTCTGGCAAGGTGGTGGTATGCCACTACGTTGACTTTGGTACGGCCTCTATTGCCAACCCTTATATTATTAGAGTTAAACCAGCAATTATAAAATTCCAGAAATTCTTTTAATTCCAAAGGGTTTGTGATGTTGGCAAACCGACATGATTTCACACAACATTTCTATTATACCTTGTTTTTTTCCCTTAAGTTTTTAACTACTATACGGGTGAATACTCTTGCGCAACTTGAGGTCAAAAACATACACATAGGTATGTACATATGTGCTTAGGAATGTATAAGCAATCCTGTTGTGAGTTTGAGGACAAGTGTAGCTTTGGACGATTAGACGATTGTGGTGGCTGCATATCAATACATACCAGTCATTTTTTTAGCCATAACTGAAGCCAGTTGGCAACGATAAAAGGGAATATTTCTTCTCCCTCTATTTTTACCACGCTTTTATTAGGTTCACTTGTATGTTTGTTTTTTTTGCTTGCTTGCTTGCTTGTATGTACATATGTAACTCTCGTTCGGTTTAAGCCCCAGTGGCCCAAAAACCGTAAAATGTCCCTAAAATATGGGTATCAAACGAAAGGGGAACGCCCCAGGATTCATTTGGACTTCGATATATCTCGATAAATTTATCGATAACTGAGTTATCGGTCAAAATATGATTGCCCAAAAACCTAAAAAAATCCCTACAATATGGGTATCAAACGAAAGGGGAAAGCCCCAGGTTTCATTTGGCCTCGATATATTTCGATAGATTTATCGATAACTGAGTTATCGGTCAAAATATGATTGCCCAAAAACGTAAAAAATTCCCTACAATATGGGTATCAAACGAAAGGTGAAGGCCGCAGGTTTCATTTGGACATCGACATATTTCGATAAATTTATCGATAACTGAGTTATCGGTCAAAATATGATTGCCCAAAAACCAAAAAAAATCCATACAATATGGGTATCAAACGAAAGGGGAGGGCCCCAGGTTTCATTTGGACATCGACATATTTCGATAAATTTATCGATAACTGAGTTATCGGTCAAAATATGAAGGCCTTCTACACCAAGTCGTGGCGGTTCGATGCCCGGCAAAAGTAACATCAAAAATTATTTAGAAAAAGAATTTTTCTAAACGGGGTCGCCCCTCGGCAGTAGTTTGGCAAACTCTCCGGGTGTATTTCTGCCATGAGAAGCTTCTCAGCAAAAAATTCATTTGCTTTGCAAGTGCCGTTCGGAGTCGGCAAACAACTGTAGGTCCCGCCAACTTGTAGGAAAACTCAAAAGCAACACACCACAAGTTGGAAAGAGAAGCTCGGCCAAAAAATCTCGTTAGAGGTTATGATAACCTGTTGGTATATCGCCGCCATTAGTTTTTTTTTTTTTTTTTTTTTTTTTTTAGTTATCGGTCAAAATATGATTGCCCAAAAACCTGAAAAATTCCCTACAATATGGGTATCAAACGAAAGGGGAGGGCCCCAGGTTTCATTTGGACATCGACATATTTCGATAAATTTATCGATAACTGAGTTATCGGTCAAAATATGAAGGTACAAAAACCTAAAAAAATCCCTACAATATGGCTATCAAACGAAAGGTGAAGGCCCCAGGTTTCACTTGGACATCGACATATTTCGATAAATTTATCGACAACTGAGTTATCGGTCAAAATATGATTGCCCAAAAACCTAAAAAAATCCATACAATATGTGTATCAAACGAAAGGGGAGGGCCCCAGGTTTCATTTGGACATCGACATATTTCGATAAATTTATCGATAACCGAGTTATCGGTCAAAATATGAAGGCCCAAAAATCTAAAAAAAATCCCTACAATATGGGTATCAAACGAAAGGTGAAGGCCCAGGTTTCATTTGGACATCGACATATTTCGATAAATTTATCGATAACTGAGTTATCGGTCAAAATATGATTGCCCAAAAACCTGCAAAATTCCCTACAATATGGGTATCAAACGAAAGGGGAGGGCCCCAGGTTTCACTTGCACATCGACATATTTCGATAAATTTATCGATAACTGAGTTATTGGTCAAAATGTGGTTGCCCGAAAACCTTAAAATTTCCCTACAATATGGGTATCAAACGAAAGGGAAAGGCCCCAGTTTTCATTTGGACTTCGATATATTTCGATAAATATAAATGCCCAAAAACCTAAAGGTTCCCTACAATATGGGTATCAAACGAAAGGTGAAGGCCCCAGGTCTCATTTGGACTTCGATAAATTTATCGATAACTGAGTTATCGGTCAAAATATGATTGCCCAAAAACCTTAAAAATTCCCCACAATATGGGTATCAAACGAAAGGTGAGGGTCCCAGGTTTCACTTGGACATCGCCATATTTCGATAAATTTATCGATTACTGAGTTATCGGTCAAAATATAATTGCCCAAAAACCTAAAAATTCCCTACAATATGGGTATCAAACGAAAGGTGGAGGCCCCAGGTCTCATTTGGACTTCGTTATATTTCGATAAATTTATCGATAACTGAGTTATCGGTCAAAATATGATTGCCAAAAACCTAAAAAATTCCCTACAATATGGGTATCAAACGAAAGGGAAAGGCCCCAGGTTTCATTTGGACTTCGATATATTTCGATAAATTTATCGATAACTGAGTTATTGTCAAAATCTGAGGCCAAATGCCTTAAAATTCCCTAACAATATGGGTATCAAACGAAAGTGGAAGTCCAGAGGTTTCGTTTGGATTGCTGTATTTTTCGATATATTTATCGATGATTTCCTAGGACATTTGACTAAAAAGTAAAAACTAAATATAGTTTAAAAAAACTAAAACTCACGCTTTTAGAGAGTATTAAACTAAAAATTGGAAAATAATTTTAAAAACCCTACACAGTAGTATTGTGGAAAAAGCGTGGTCCGCTTTGTCCCATAATTTTCGTATATCGAGCGCTCGACGCTTTTCCCACATAATGCTAGTTTCTTTACTGCGCTTTCATTAGCTTTACTTGGACATACATTCATATGTATTTTTGCTTGTTTGTATGTAACTCTACTTCAGTCTACCCGATAGTGGCATATGACTGTCACAAAAACCTTGAAATGTGCCTTCAATGTGGGTGTCAAACGATAGGAGGTTGCATTTGGACTTCGATATATTTATCGATAACTAAGTTATCGGTCATAATGCCTACTACCTATATCAAACGAAAGGGAAGGTCCACAGGTTTCTATTATTTAAACCAAGGAATATTTCGATATATTTATCGATAACTGACTTATCGGTCAAAATGAGGTTGTCCAATAATATTGAAAATTGCCTACAATATGGGTATCAAACGAAAGTGGAGGCCCAGAGGTTTCGTTTGCACTGCGGTATACTTCAATATACATATTTATCGATTACTTCATAACACACTTAACTAAAAAGTAAAAATAAATATAGTTTAAAAAGCGAAAACACGCGCTTTTAAAGAATATTGCACTAAAAAGGTAAAAATAATTTAAATAAAAAACGAATATTATGGAACAAAGCGGACCACGCTTTTTCCACAATACTACTGTGTAGGGTTTTTAAAATTATTTTCCAATTTTTAGTTTAATACTCTCTAAAAGCGTGAGTTTTAGTTTTTTTAAACTATATTTATTTCAACTCAGAAGTGCCGTCTCTACCTTTATTGCTGAAAAAGAGTAGTTATTTGAAACCCTTCTGATAACTACGTCTTTATTCATTCCCCAAGACAGACAACCTGTAGAAGAACTCTTCTCTCGAACACTACAGCGATAATCCAGAATAATTATAACTACCAATACTAAAAAAAATAATAACCGAACCACTCTTTATATAAAAGAAGGTGCGATAAGTGAAGACTTGCATGGATGAAGGGGGTATGTTGCATTTTGAGTGAAACGAGAAAATCGGCTTTAAAGTTTTGCTTAAACATTTGAAGTTTTTTCGAATCTTTATGGAAAACTGACAAAAAAATTATGCAAAGCCATAAAAGACGTTGGATAATATGCAATAAAAAGCATAAGTTTTTATTTAGTGTTTTATATGAAAAAATCGGAACATACCCCCTTCTTCCACAATTCATATTGAAAAGTTGTATACATACCCCCTTCAACCATGAATTATCTTCTACAATTTTCACGATAGGCAGATTCTGATAAGACAGAAATATAGATCTGCATAAATACTATTCACCAATGCCAAAAACAGAAATTGAGTGAGAATGCGACATACCCCCTTCATCCATGCATGTCTTCAAGTATCCATATGACCATATAATAATTTAATATGAATAATTATTTTCGCACCGTTTAATTGTGTGTGAACCGAAAAACTTACACAAAAAATGTTTTGACTGGGCTAATGCTAATGTAAAAGAACTTGTGCATCAATATTACGAAATTTCACGCAAACTTAAATTTGTTTACAGTAATTTTTTATTACATTTTGTCCGAAAAATAAGCATCAAGATAGTGTTTATTGGATTAGATAGATGCAATTGGATGTTTTTAGTTAGTTTATTAAAATTTATATTAATGATAAACTTAATAAATTAGGAGTTTAATGTATTTACATTAGTAAAAACAAACTTTTCAATAGGCTCATTCCATTTCAAGGCAACCGGTCCGCGCGGGACATGATTTTTGATTTCTTTGTCTTTTTTTTTCCTGAAAAAAATTTTTTTTCGGATTTATCGGCCGTTGAAATCGTTAAAATGCAATGAACATTTTTTTCGCCCATTTTTTCAACTCGTAATAACTTTGTCAAAAATTTACCGATTCTGCTAATTTGTTTTAAAATGTTCGTTATTACTATTACTTTTATATAAATTAAAAAAAAATATTATATAGTTTAAAAATTTATTTTTTTTTTCAGTATTTAGTAAAAATTTATGACTTTTTTCAAAAATTAAATAAAAGGTTATTTTTGGTTTTGAAATTTTTTCTTTATTGAGTCAACAGTTTATATTAGCCAAAATTCGTTGTTTGCGAGATATGAATTTTTGAATATTTAACATTTTTTCCACCCATATATTGATGAAATGCATATTATCTTTGTCAAAAATTAACCGATTCTCATGATTTTTTCTTTGAAAGGTTCGCTTTTCCTTACTTGAATAGAAATTCATAAACAATAGCATATAGTTAAAAAAAAGACAATTTTTTTTTTAGTATTTAGTAAAAATTTATGACTTTTTTCAAAAATTAATATCTTGGAAACTGTAATTTTTTGTTTATTTAAACTTTTTCTATATTGAGTGAACAGTTTATATTTCAACTTGGGTAAATGCCTATTAGCCAAAATTCGTTGTTTTCGAGATATGAATTTTTGAATATTTAACATTTTCCCCTGCATATATTGATGCAAAGTATATGGAAAAAAGTTGAATACTCAAAAATGCGTATCTCGAAAACAACGAATTTTGGCTAGTTGATATTTAGCCAAGTTAAAATATAAACTGTTCACTAAATACAGAAAAAGTTTAAAGATACAAAAAATTACAGTTTCCGAGATATTAATTTTTGAAAAAAGTCATAAATTTTTACTAAATACTAAAAAAAAAAACTGTCTTTTTTGAACTATATGCTATTGTTTATGAATTTCTATTCAAGTAAAAGTAAAAACGAATATTTCAAAGAAAAAATCATGAGATTCGGTTAATTTTGGACAAAGATAATATGCATTTCATCAATATATGGGTGGAAAAAATGTTTAATATTCAAAAATTCATATCTCGAAAACAACGAATTTTGGCTAATAGGCATTTAGCCAAGTTGAAATATAAACTGTTGACTCAATATAGAAAAAAATTCAAAACAAAAAAAAAAAAACTTTTTTGAGATATTAATTTTTGAAAAAAGTCATAAATTTTTACTAAATACTGAAAAAAAAAAAAATTTTTAAACTATATAATATATTTTATAAATCTTACTAATATTATAAATGTGAATGTAGCGATGTTTGGATATTTGGATGTTTGGATATTTGGATGTTTGGATGTCCAGACGTTCTGTTCCTCAATAACGTGAGAATGGCAAGACGGATTTTGTTGAAATTTGGTAGGCAGACAGCTAATAGTCTGGAAGGAGGTATAGGCTATTTTTTTTTTTAATTTTGGGGGGTCCGGCCATGCTAGGGACCGATACTTTTCGATTTTTTGCGTTTTCCATATAACTCTGAGTACATTTGACCTAAACTTATGATATTTCGAATACAGGTGTATAAACTTCGAACAATATGGGTTACAAACGAAACTGGAAGGTTCCAGGTCTCATTTGGACTTCGATATATTTCGATAAATTTATCGATAACTGAGTTATCAGTCGAAATGAGATTGCCGAGAAACCTTAAATTTTCCTTACAATATGGGTATCAAACGAAAGAGGATGGCCCCAGGTTTCATTTGGACTTCGATATATTTCGATAAATTTATCGATAACTGAGTTATCGGTGAAAATGTTATTAGACAAAAACCTTAAAATTACCTTACAATATGGGTATCAAACGAAAGGGGATGACACCAGGTTTCATTTGGACTTCGATATATTTCGATAAATTTATCGATAACTGAGTTATCATTCGAAATGAGATTGCCCAGAAACCTTAAATGTTCCCTACAATATGTGTATCAAACGAAAGGGAATGGCCCCAAGTTTCATTTGGACCTCAAAATCTTACTAATATTATAAATGTGAATGTAGCGATGTTTGGATATTTGGATGTTTGGATGTTTGGATGTCCAGACGTTTACTTCTGTTCCTCAATAACGTGAGAATGGCAAGACGGATTTTGTTGAAATTTGGTAGGCAGACAGCTAATAGTCTGGAAGGAGGTATAGGCTAATTTTTTGTTTAATTTTGGGGGGTCCGGCTATGCTAGGTACCGATACTTTTCGATTTTTTTGTTTTTCCATATAACTCTGAGTACATTTGACCTAAACTTATGATATTTCGAATACAGGTGTAGAAACTTCGAACAATATGGGTATCAAGCGAAACTGGAAGGTGCCAGGTCTCATTTGGAGTTCGATATATTTCGATAAATTTATCGATAACTGAGTTATCAGTCGAAATGAGATTGCCCAGAAACCTTACATTTTCCCTACAAGATGGGTATCAAACGAAAGGGGATAACCCAAGGTTTCATTTGGACTTCGATATATTTCGATAAATTTATCGATAACCGAGTTATCGGTGAAAATGTTATTGAACAAAAACCTTTAAATTACCTTACAATATGGGTATCAAACGAAAGGGAATGGCCCCAGCATTCATTTGGACCTCAATATATTTCGATAAATTAATCGATAACTGAGTTATCGGTGAAAATGTGGTTGCTCCAAAACTTTAATTTTTCCCTACAATATGGGTATCAAACGAAAGGGGATGACACCACGTTTCATTTGAACTTCGATATATTTCGATAAATTTATCGATAACCGAGTTATTGGTGAAAATGTTATTGAACAAAAACCTTAAAATTACCTTACAATATGGGTATCAAACGAAAGGGAATGGCCCCAGGTTTCATTTGGACCTCAATATATTTCGATAAATTAATCGATAACTGAGTTATCGGTGAAAATGTGGTTGCTCGAAAACTTTAACTTTTCCCTACAATATGGGTATCAAACGAAAGGGGATGACACCACGTTTCATTTGAACTTCGATATATTTCGATAAATTTATCGATAACCGAGTTATTGGTGAAAATGTTATTGAACAAAAACCTTAAAATTACCTTACAATATGGGTATCAAATGAAAGGGAATGGCCCCAGGTTTCATTTGGACCTCAATATATTTCGATAAATTAATCGATAACTGAGTTATCGGTGAAAATGTGGTTGCTCGAAAACTTTAACTTTTCCCTACAATATGGGTATCAAACGAAAGGGGATGACACCACGTTTCATTTGAACTTCGATATATTTCGATAAATTTATCGATAACCGAGTTATCGGTGAAAATGTTATTGAACAAAAACCTTAAAATTACCTTACAATATGGGTATCAAACGAAAGGGAATGGCCCCAGGTTTCATTTGGACCTCAATATATTTCGATAAATTAATCGATAACTGAGTTATCGGTGAAAATGTGGTTGCTCAAAAACTTTAATTTTTCCCTACAATATGGGTAACAAACGAAAGGGGATGACACCAGGTTTCATTTGAACTTCGATATATTTCGATAAATTTATCGATAATCGAGTTATCGGTGAAAATGTTATTGAACAAAAACCTTAAAATTTCCCTACAATATGTGTAACAAACGAAAAGGAAAGGCTGCAGGTTTCATTTGGACTTCGATATATTTCGATAAATTTATCGATAACTAAGTTATCGGTGAAAATGTAATTGCCCAAAAACCTTAAAATTGCCCTACAATATGGGTATCAAACGGAAGGGGATGGCACCAGTTTTCATTTGGATTTCAATATATTTCGATAAGTTTATTGATAACTGAGTTATCGGTGAAAAATCCTTAAAATTGCCCTAAAATATGGGTATCAAACAAAAGTGGATGGCCCCAGTTTTCATTTGGACTTCAATATATTTCGATAAATTTATCGATAATTGAGTTATCGGTGAAAACGAGATGGCTCAAAAGCCTTAAAATTGGCCAACAATATGGGTATCAAACGAAAAGGGATTGTCCCACGTTTCATTTGGACTTCGATATATGTATTTCCATATATTTATCGATAACTGAGTTATCGGTCAAAACGTGATCGCCCAAAAACATCAAATTATTTAATCAATCTAACTTTCCCCATTGATGGGAATTTTGAAAATTTTAAATACCCTTGGTAAATGCTTCAGTATTCAATAATATTATATAAATATCAAAGTTTGAAGTTTAGATGAACTATTCGATAAATGCTTTCTGAGACATTTATATCCATACTTAAAGCCAAAGCAATATTTAACTTTAGAAACCTCACTTTAAATCGATTTCAAGGATATGTATATTAAATAAAAATTTTGAACCCCGTTTTTCAATACATACTATTTTTTCAAAACTCTAGGAACATAGACAAATAATTGATCTTCCAACAGTTTTTTATTTGACCAATCTACCTAACTTGGTGAACTTCGACGACCGAATTTTTACTTCAAATGTTGAAAGGGCACTTCGCAGGGTCGGACAAGGCCGCGGGTATATACTAGTCTATTATATTAATAGGCTAACAAATTTTACATATAAATATTTGCCAAGCTTAAACCCATACTAAATATGCATAAATATTTATGAAATGCATATGGATTTGTTGGCATGCCTCTAAGGCAGTGCACAATTATCTAATATATAACCAATCCTGCTTCATTTGTCTGTAATAAGCGAATGAAAATTTCTCATGCCACTTGAATTGGTTATCTGACAATCAATTTGTACATAAAGTGATAGCCCAGTGGGAAGCGTCGGGGTAGTGGTCGGGCGGTTAATGGTTCAAGTACAGGTATCGGCCACATTTTATTTTTTATTTTTTGTCATTGAAAATTGTTTTTATTTTTTCAATATATAAATATTTCTTATCTTGACTTTTTTAAAATTTTTATGTTTGTGATCTCTATTTTCGAGAAAAAAAATTGCTGAATATTTTTAGTTGACGGAAAGCATATGCATACATACCACCCATTATAGAAATGCGATAGCCGCTTATTCAATTTGGGTTTTTTTGTCTAGTCTATTTATCGGACTTCGGTAGATTAGTTCTATAAATTTTAGTGATTTCTACCGTTTGAGACAAAGTTGCTGATAGACTCCCTATTTAAAATATAAAAATCGACAACATATTTAATATGTACCTAAATTTTGAACTAAATCAAGTGGTTAGCGGTCGTCTTAAATTTTACGGAAGGCAACAACTGATTTCTATTCATATGTACATATGTATTAACTTTTAAAAGGGCAGATTTGCAACCCGAGCCCCAAACAAGACTAGACCAAATTGAATAGAAAAATTAATATATATTTTTTCTTTAAATCAAATAAAAAATCCATATAAATTGTCTTAAATATTGCTAAGTTATGGTTAAAGAAAAAAGCTAGAAAATCCTCAAACTTTTTTTGACCTAACCAGAATTTGTAATTTACCCCCTCTAAAAAGATTTAAAAACACGCCTGTATAATAAATTTCTATAAAAAGAACTCATTTTCTGCAAAATGAACCTTTCAACCTTTCACTCAACAAGCTCTTCCTTTTATTAGAGAAACTATTTTCATTTTCTTGCTCATTGCCCATACAGCTTGAATTGGTGATTTGACAATAAATTCGTAGATAAAGCAGTAGAGCAGTGGTTAGCCCATCGCATAGCGAGCGAACTGTTGTAGGTTCGAGAACAGCTCCGGGCTACAATTTTTTTTTTCATTGAAAATAGTTTTTTCTCTTTTAAAACATCTTTATGTATATGAGTATTTCTAATCTTGATTTTTTATAAGCTCATTAAAATTTCATAAGACATATTTTTATATTTGTGATACTTTTTTCGGAAAAAACTTACTGCGAATATTTTCATAAATATACATACATACCACCCATTATAGAAATGAGATAACCGCTTATACAATTTGGGGTTTTTGGTAAGTTTTTCCGAAAATTAAAATTTTTTTAAACATACCCTCATATTCATAAAAAATAAAATTGGTTTATAACGCCTTTTAAAATGACATTTTCATACAAATTTTGAATAATAAGAGCTGAATAAACCTTTTATATTTTTTATGAATAAGGGGGATATTGTTCTGTTTATCGGACTTCGGTAGATTATTTCTATAAATTTTTAAATATATATCACAGGTCCTTAAATTTTGTACTAAACGAAGTGGTTAGAGGTCAACTAAAATATTACTAAAGACAACAACTCATTTCTATTCATCCAGATTTACAACCCGAACACCAAACAAGTCTAGACATAATTTGACCACTTTTGAATAAAAAAAAAAAATCAATATAAAATGTCTTTTTAAATATTTGTAAGTTATGGTTAATGGAAAAAGCTAGAAAACCCTCAAACTGTTTTTCCAAAAGGCTACATTTTTCCCGGTTTCAATATACCTACATTTTTTTTTTTTTTCAAAAATCAAATCAAAAATCAATATAAAATGTCTCTTTAAATATTTTCAAGGTAGGGTTAAGGAAAAAAGCTAGAAAACCCTCAAACTTTTTTTGCATAAGGCTAGATTTTGCGAGGTTTAACCACTTTTGAATAACTTTTTTTTTTAAATCAACGTACCCACATTTTTTTCAAAAATCAAATCAAAAATCGATATGAAATGTCTTTTTAAATATTTCTAAGTTCTAGCGTGTTGTGTGAAAGGCTGAAGCCCATCGTAGACAAACTTATTGGACCTTATCAGTGTGGCTTTATACCTGGTAAGTCTACCATCGACCAGATTTTCACGATACGCCAAATCCTGGAGAAGACCCATGATAAGAGAATCGACACTCACCATCTCTTTGTCGATTTTAAAGCCGCTTTTGACAGCGTAAAAAGGAGTTGCCTGTATGCCGCCATGTCTGAATTTGACTTCCCTGCAAAGCTTATACGGCTTTGTCAAATGACGTTGAGCAATACCAACAGCTCCGTCAGAATCGGGAAGGACCTCTCTGAGCCATTTGAAACCAAACGAGGCTTCAGACAGGGCGACTCCCTTTCGTGCGATTTCTTCAATCTGATGCTGGAGAAGATAATTCGAGCAGCAGAGCTAAACCGCAATGGTACAATCTTTTACAAGAGCGTGCAATTGCTGGCGTATGCCGATGATATTGATATCATTGGCCTTAACAACCGCGCCGAAAGCGCTGCCTTCTCTGGACTGGATAAGGAAGCGAAAAAAGTGGGTCTTGCCGTGAACGAGGACAAGACGAAGTATTTGCTGTGATCAAAGAAAGAATCGGCGCTCCTGCGCCTTGGCAGCCATGTCACTGTTGATAGTTACAAATTTGAAACTGTGAGGGACTTCGTCTATTTGGGAACCAGTTTCAACACCGAAAATAATATCAGTCTAGAAATCCAGCGGAGAATCACTCTTGCCAACAAGTGCTACTTTGGACTGAGTAGGCAATTGAGAAGTAAAGTCCTCTCTCGAAGAACAAAGATCACGCTCTATAAGTCTCTCATCACACCTGTCCTGATGTATGGCTCAGATTCATGGACAATGTCAAGAGAAGATGAGATGGCCCTTGGAGTATTTGAGAGAAAAGTTCTCCGGAAGATTTATGGTCCTTCCCGTGATGCCAACGGCGAGTATAGAAGGAAATTTAACGATGAGCTGTACGAGCTCTACGCAGATCTGACCATAGTCCAGCGAATTAAAGCCCAAAGACTCCGCTGGCTGTGCCATGTTATGCGAATGGACAAAGAAGCTCCAGCACAGAAGGAAGGGGGAGGCCTCGACTGAGATGGAAACAACAGGTGGAGGATGACTTGAACTCCCTTGGGGTTTCCAATTGGCGTCCGTTAACGCTAAAAAGGAATGACTGGCGTGCTTTGATACTAAACGGCCAAAATCGCTTAGGCGGTTAAGCGCCAATAAATGATGATGAGTTATGGCTAAGGAAAAAGGCTAGAAAATCCTCAAACTATTTTTGCAAAAGGCTACATTTTGCCCGGTTTCACCACTTTTGAATATTTTTTTTTTTAAATCAATATACGTACTATTTTTTTCAAAAATCAAATCAAAAATCGATAAGAAATGTATTTTTAAATACTTTTAAGTTATGGCTAAGGAAAAAAGATAGAAAACCCTTTAACAGTTTTTGGTTGATTTTACCTCTTTGAATACATTTTTTTTTTTTAAATCAATATACCTACATTTTTTTTTAAATCAAATCAAAAATCAAATTAAAATGTCTTCTAAATATTGCTAAGTTATGGATAAAGAAAAAAGCTACAAAAACCTTTATCTGTTTTTGCAAAAGCCTAGATTTGCCCTAACCAGTATTTGTAATTTACCAACACTAAATAATAAATTTCTATAAATAGAACTCATATTTCTACCAAATGAATTTCATTCTTTCACTCAATAAGCTCCTCCTAATATTAGAGAAATTATTTTCACTCCTTCGCTCATTGAGTACTTTGGTCCATTATCTATTATATTAATAGACTAACAAATTTTACATATAAATATTTGCCAAGCTTAAACCCATACTAAATATGCATAAATATTTATGAAATGCATATGGATTTGTTGGCATACCTCTAAGGCAGTGCACAATTATTTAATATATAACCAATCCTGCTTCATTTATCTGTAATAAGCGAATGAAAATTTCTCATGCCACTTGAATTGGTTATCTGGCAATCAATTTGTACATAAAGCGATAGCCCAGTGGGAAGCGTCGGGGATAGTGGTCGAGCGGTTAATGGTTCAAGTACAGCTATCGGCCACATTTTATTATTTATTTTTTGTCATTGAAAATTGTTATTATTTTTTCAATATATAAATATTTCTTATCTTGCCTTTTTTAAAATTTTTATGTTTGTGATCTCTATTTTCGAGAAAAAAAATTGCTGAATATTTTTAGTTGACGGAAAGCATATGCATACATATCACCCATTATAGAAATGCGATAACCGCTTATTCAATTTGGGTTTTTTTGTCTAATTTTTTATGATATAAGATCGAAGTTGAGAAATTTTTTCAAACACAGTAGTCTATTTATCGGACTTCGGTAGATTAGTTCTATAAATTTTAGTGATTTCTACGGTTTGAGACAAAGTTGCTGATAGACTCCCTATTTAAAATATAAAAATCGACAACATATTTAATATGTACTTAAATTTTGAACTAAATCAAGTGGTTAGCGGTCGTCTTAAATTTTACTGAAGGCAACAACTGATTTCTATTCATATGTACATATGTATTAACTTTTAAAAGGGCAGATTTGCAACCCGAGCCCCAAACAAGACTAGACCAAATTGAATAGAAAAATTAATATATATTTTTTCTTTAAATCAAATAAAAAATCCATATAAATTGTCTTAAATATTGCTAAGTTATGGTTAAAGAAAAAAGCTAGAAAATCCTCAAACTTTTTTTGACCTAACGAGAATTTGTAATTTACCCCCTCTAAAAAGATTAAAAAATACGCCTGTATAATAAATTTCTATAAAAAGAACTCATTTTCTGCAAAATGAACCTTTCAATCTTTCACTCAACAAGCTCCTCCTTTTATTAGAGAAACTATTTTCATTCTCTCGCTCATTGCCCATACAGCTTGAATTGGTGATTTGACAATAAATTCGTAGATAAAGCAGTAGAGCAGTGGTTAGCCCATCAGATAGCGAGCGAACTGTTGTAGGTTCGAGAACAGCTCCGGGCTACAATTTTTTTTTTTCATTGAAAATAGTTTTTTCTTTTTTAAAACATCTTTAGGTATACGAGTATTTCTAATCTTGATTTTTTATAAGTTCATTAAGACATATTTTTATATTTGTGATACTTTTTTCGGAAAAAACTTACTGCGAATATTTTCATAAATATACATACATACCTACGGTGACCATCCGTTCTGTTTTTGGCAGAACAGTTCTGTTTTTAAGGAGCTTGTTCTGCGTATTTTTTTTTCTAAGGAAAATAACAGAAAGGTTCTGTTTTTAAGCAAATGTTCTGTTTTTGTTCTGCTTTTTGTGGCGGCAACCTTTTTTAACAAATGTAATGAGTAGCTCTGTAAAGTTAGTTTGCTCAATAATTTCAAAACTTTATGAAAAATTTAAAATCTTTCAAAATATTTTAAAAATAATTTAGTTAATGTTTAACGCGGTCAAGTGCTTCAGCGAAATCAAAAATTGTGTACGTTAAAATGCAAAAACGTACCAAATTTGGAAGTTCCGTACCCGGAAAAAAACTCATACCAAAAATGGTACATTTCGGCCAAAACGGCAACCGTGGTTATGGTAGGTTTTAAATTAACAAGGAAATGTCTCTCACCATCAAGAAATACTATTCACAAAAAGGAAAAATATACTGAAAATATAACTTTCAATGATGCACTTTGGTTGAAATTATTTGAGATTGGAATTTCAATGTTTCTAAGACGTTGGCAACATTTTTTACTGCAAAAAGATGATTACGCCATGAAAAACACTTTTTTATTCCAAATATTGAGAGTGTAACCCCAAATAGTTTTTAGCCGGGTAGCGAAATTTTCACGTGAAGGCAATACCAAGCCTTAAGTAAAAAGAGTTCTGTTTTTCAAAAAAAATTTGGCTGATTTTACCAAATATTGAGAGTGTAACCCCAAATAGTTTTTAGCCGGGTAGCGAAATTTTCACGTGAAGGCAATACCAAGCCTTAAGTAAAAAGAGTTCTGTTTTTCAAAAAAAATTTATGGTCACCGTATACATACCACCCATTATAGAAATGAGATAACCGCTTATACAATTTGGGTTTTTTGGTAAGTTTTTCCGAAAATTAAAATTTTTTTAAACATACCGTCATATTCATAAAAAATAAAATAAAAAATTAAATTGGTTTATAAAGCTTTTTAAAATGACATTTTCATACAAATTTTGAATAATAAGAGCTTAATAAACCTTTTATATTTTTTATGAATAAGGGGGATATTGTTCTGTTTATCGGACTTCGGTAGATTATTTCTATAAATTTTGAAATATAAAAATCCATAATTTTTCACAGGTCCTTAAATTTTGTACTAAACGAAGTGGTTAGAGGTCAACTAAAATATTACTAAAGACAACAACTCATTTCTATTCATCCAGATTTACAACCCGAACACCAAACAAGTCTACACAAAATTTGACCACTTTTGAATAAAAAAAAAAAAAATCAATATAAAATGTCTTTTTAAATATTTTTAAGTTATGGTTAATGAAAATAGCTAGAAAACCCTCAAACTGTTTTTCCAAAAGCCTACATTTTGCCCGGTTTCAATATACCAACATTTTTTTTTTTCAAAAATCAAATCAAAAATCAATATAAAATTTCTTTTTAAATATTTTCAAGTTAGGGTTAAGGAAAAAAGCTAGAAAACCCTCAAACTGTTTTTGCATAAGGCTAGATTTTGCGAGGTTTAATCACTTTTGAATAACTTTTTTTGTTAAATCAACATACCCACATTTTTTTTTTTAATCAAATCAAAAATCGATATGAAATGTCTTTTTAAATATTTCTAAGTTACGGCTAAGGAAAAAAGCTAGAAAATCCTCAAAGCCTACATTTTGCCCAGTTTCACCACTTTTTAATATTTTTTTTTTTTACTCAAAATACCTACTATTTTTTTCAAAAATCAAATCAAAAATCGATATGAAATGTCTTTTTAAATATTTCTAAGTTATGGCTAAGGAAAAAGGCTAGAAAATCCTCAAACTATTTTTGCAAAAGGCTACATTTTGCCCGGTTTCACCACTTTTGAATATATTTTTTTTTTTAATGAATATACGTACTATTATTTTCAAAAATCAAATAAAAAATCGATAAGAAATGTATTTTTAAGTTATGTTTAAGGAAAAAAGATAGAAAAACCTTTAACAGTTTTTGCGAAAGGCTAGATTTTGGCTGATTTTACCACTTTGAATACATTTTTTTTTTTTAATCAATATACCAACATTTTTTTTTTTTAATCAAATCAAAAATCAAATTAAAATGTCTTCTAAATATTGCTAAGTTATGGATAAAGAAAAAAGCTAGAAAAACCTTTAACTGTTTTTGCAAAAGCCTGGATTTGCCCTAACCAGCATTTGTAATTTACCAACACTAAATAATAAATTTCTATAAATAGAACTCATATTTCTACAAAATGAATTTCATTCTTTCACTCAATAAGCTCCTCCTATTATTAGAGAAATTATTTTCACTCCCTCGCTCATTGAGTACTTCGGTCCATTATCTATTATATTAATAGGCTAAAAATTTTACATATAAATATTTGCCAAGCTTAAACCCATACTAAATATGCATAAATATTTATGAAATGCATATGGATTTGTTGGCATACCTCTAAGGCAGTGCACAATTATCTAATATATAACCAATCCTGCTTCATTTATCTGTAATAAGCGAATGAAACTTTCTCATGCCACTTGAATTGGTTATCTGACAATCAATTTGTACATAAAGCGATAGCCCAGTGGGAAGCGTCGGGAGTAGTGGTCGAGCGGTTAATGGTTCAAGTACAGCTATCGGCCAAATTTTTTTTTTTTTTGTCTTTGAAAATTGTTTTTATTTTTTCAATATATAAATATTTCTTATATTGACTTTTTTAAAATTTTTATGTTTGTGATCTCTATTTTCGAGAAAAAAATTGCTGAATATTTTTAGTTGACGGAAAGCATATGCATACATACCACCCATTATAGAAATGCGATAACCGCTTATTCAATTTGGGTTTTTTTTGTCTAATTTTTGATGATATATGATCGAAGTTGCGAAATTTTTTCAAACACAGTAGTCTATTTATCGGACTTCGGTAGATTACTTCTATAAATTTGAGTGATTTCTACCGTTTGAGACAAAGTTGCTGATAGACTCCCTATTTAAAATATAAAAATCGACAACATATTTAATATGTACTTAAATTTTGAACTAAATCAAGTGGTTAGCGGTCGTCTTAAATTTTACTGAAGGCAACAACTGATTTCTATTCATATGTACATATGTATTAACTTTTAAAAGGGCAGATTTGCAACCCGAGCCCCAAAAAGACTAGACCAAATTGAATAGAAAAATTAATATATATTTTTTCTTTAAATCAAATAAAAAATCCATATAAATTGTCTTAAATATTGCTAAGTTATGGTTAAAGAAAAAAGCTAGAAAATCCTCAAACTTTTTTTGACCTAACCAGAATTTGTAATTTACCTCCTCTAAAAAGATTTAAAAACACGCCTGTATAATAAGTTTCTATAAAAAAAACTCATTTTCTGCAAAATGAACCTTTCAATCTTTCACTCAACAAGCTCCTCCTTTTATTAGAGAAACTATTTTCATTCTCTCGGTCATTGCCCATACAGCTTGAATAAATTCGTAGATAAAGCAGTAGAGCAGTGGTTAGCGCATCGGATAGCGAGCGAACTGTTGTAGGTTCGAGAACAGCTCCGGGCTACAATTTCTTTTTTTTTTTTCATTGAAATAGTTTTTTCTTTTTTAAAACATCTTTAGGTATATGAGTATTTCTAATCTTGATTTTTTATAAGCTCATTAAAATTTCATAAGACATATTTTTATATATGTGATACTTTTTTCGGAAAAAACTTACTGCGAATATTTTCATAAATATACATACATACCACCCATTATAGAAATGAGATAACCGCTTATACAATTTGGGTTTTTTGGTAAGTTTTTCCGAAAATTAAATTTTTTTTAAAAATTGGTTTATAAAGCTTTTTAAAATGACATTTTCATACAAATTTTAAATAATAAGAGCTTAATAAACCTTTTATATTTTTTATGTATATCTATCTATCTATCGGACTTCGGTAGATTATTTCTATAACTTTTGAAATATAAAAATCCATAATTTTTCACAGGTCCTTAAATTTTGTACTAAACGAAGTGGTTAGAGGTTAACTAAAATAAAGACATTTTGCCCCGTTTCAATATATCTACATTTTTTTATTTTTTTTTCAAAAATCAAATCAAAAATCAATATAAAATGTCTTTTTAAATATTTTCAAGTTAGGGTTGAGGAAAAAAGCTTAAAAACCCTCAAACTGTTTTTGCATAAGGCTATATTTTGCCCGGTTTAACCAATTTTCAATAACTTTTGTTTTAAATCAACATACCCACAATTTTTTCAAAAATCAAATCAAAAATCGATATGAAATGTCTTTTTAAATATTTCTAAGTTATGGCTAAGGAAAAAGGGTAAAAAATCCTCAAACTATTTTTGCAAAAGGCTACATTTTGCCCGGTTTCACCACTTTTGAATTTCTTTTTTTTAAATCAATATACGTACTATTTTTTTCAAAAATCAAATCAAAAATCGATAAGAAATGTATTTTTAAGTTATGGTTAAGGAAAAAAGATAGAAAAACCTTTAACAGTTTTTGCAAAAGGCTAGATTTTGGCTGATTTTACCACTTTGAATAATTTTTTTTTTTTAAATCAACATACCTACATTTTTTTTAAATCAAATCAAAAATCAAATTAAAATGTATTCTAAATATTGCTAAGTTATGGATAAAGAAAAAAGCTAGAAAAACCTTTAACTGTTTTTGCAAAAGCCTAGATTTGCCCTAACCAGCATTTGTAATTTACCAACACTAAATAATAAATTTCTATAAATAGAACTCATATTTCTACAAAATGAATTTCATTCTTTCACTCAATAAGCTCCTCCTATTATTAGAGAAATTATTTTCACTCCTTCGCTCATTGAGTACTTCGGTCCATTATCTAATATATTAATAGGCTAACAAATTTTACATATAAATATTTGCCAAGCTTAAACCCTTACTAAATATGCATAAATATTTATGAAATGCATATGGATTTGTTGGCATACCTCTAAGGCAGTGCACAATTATCTAATATATAACCAATCCTGCTTCATTTATCTGTAATA
Source organism: Campiglossa producta (assembly GCA_964058755.1). Lineage (NCBI taxonomy): Eukaryota > Metazoa > Arthropoda > Insecta > Diptera > Tephritidae > Campiglossa > Campiglossa producta. The sequence continues at coordinate 141,536,281 of CAXKVI010000001.1, forward strand.
AGCGAATGAAACTTTCTCATGCCACTTGAATTGGTTATCTGACAATCAATTTGTACATAAAGCGATAGCCAAAAATCAAATCCAAAATCAATATAAAATGTCTTTTTAAATATTTTCAAGTTAGGGTTGAGGAAAAAAGCTTAAAAACCCTCAATAAGGCTAGATTTTGCCCGGTTTAACCAATTTTCAATAACTTTTGTTTTAAATCAACATACCCACATTTTTTTTCAAAAATCAAATCAAAAATCGATATGAAATGTCTTTTAAAATATTTCTAAGTTATGGCTAAGGAAAAAGGCTAGAAAATCCTCAAACTATTTTTGCAAAAGGCTACATTTTGCCCGGTTTCACCACTTTTGAATTTTTTTTTTAAATCAATATACGTACTATTTTTTTCAGAAATCAAATCAAAAATCGATAAGAAATGTATTTTTAAGTTATGGTTAAGGAAAAAAGATAGAAAAACCTTTAACAGTTTTTGTAAAAGGCTAGATTTTGGCTGATTTTACCACTTTGAATAAATAATTTTTTTTTTTAAATCAGCATACCTATATTTTTTTTTAAATCCAATCAAAAATCAAATTAAAATGTCTTCTAAATATTGCTAAGTTATGGATAAAGAAAAAAGCTAGAAAAACCTTTAACTGTTTTTGCAAAAGCCTAGATTTGCCCTAACCAGCATTTGTAATTTACCAACACTAAATAATAAATTTCTATAAATAGAACTCATATTTCTACAAAATGAATTTCATTCTTTCACTCAATAAGCTCCTCCTATTATTAGAGAAATTGTTTTCACTCCTTCGCTCATTGAGTACTTCGGTCCATTATCTAATATATTAATAGGCTAACAAATTTTACATATAAATATTTGCCAAGCTTAAACCCTTACTAAATATGCATAAATATTTATGAAATGCATATGGATTTGTTGGCATACCTCTAAGGCAGTGCACAATTATCTAATATATAACCAATCCTGCTTCATTTATCTGTAATAAGCGAATGAAACTTTCTCATGCCACTTGAATTGGTTATCTGACAATCAATTTGTACATAAAGCGATAGCCCAGTGGGGAGCGTCGGGGGTAGTGGTCGAGCGGTTAATGGTTCAAGTACAGCTATCGGCCACATTTTTATTTTTTTATTTTTTGTCATTGAAAATTGTTTTTATTTTTTCAATATATAAATATTTCTTATCTTGACTTTTTTTAAATTTTTATGTTTGTGATCTCTATTTTCGAGAAAAAAATTGCTGAATATTTTTAGTTGACGGAAAGCATATGCATACATACCACCCATTATAGAAATGCGATAACCGCTTATTCAATTTGGGTTTTTTTGTCTAATTTATTATGATATAAGATCGAAGTTGCGAAATTTTTTCAAACACAGTAGTCTATTTATCGGACTTCGGTAGATTAGTTCTATAAATTTTAGTGATTTCTACGGTTTGAGACAAAGTTGCTGATAGACTCCCTATTTAAAATATAAAAATCGACAACATATTTAATATGTACTTAAATTTTGAACTAAATCAAGTGGTTAGCGGTCGTCTTAAATTTTACTGAAGGCAACAACTGATTTCTATTCATATGTACATATGTATTAACTTTTAAAAGGGCAGATTTGCAACCCGAGCCACAAACAAGACTAGACCAAATTGAATAGAAAAATTAATATATATTTTTTCTTTAAATCAAATAAAAAATCCATATAAATTGTCTTAAATATTGCTAAGTTATGGTTAAAGAAAAAAGCTAGAAAATCCTCAAACTTTTTTTGACCTAACGAGAATTTGTAATTTACCCCCTCTAAAAAGATTAAAAAATACGCCTGTATAATAAATTTCTATAAAAAGAACTCATTTTCTGCAAAATGAACCTTTCAATCTTTCACTCAACAAGCTCCTCCTTTTATTAGAGAAACTATTTTCATTCTCTCGCTCATTGCCCATACAGCTTGAATTGGTGATTTGACAATAAATTCGTAGATAAAGCAGTAGAGCAGTGGTTAGCCCATCGGATAGCGAGCGAACTGTTGTAGGAGTTATGGCTAAGGAAAAAGGCTAGAAAATCCTCAAACTATTTTTGCAAAAGGCTACATTTTGCACGGTTTCACCACTTTTGAATATATTTTTTTTTTTAATGAATTTACGTACTATTTTTTTCAAAAATCAAATCAAAAATCGATAAGAAATGTATTTTTAAATATTTTTAAGTTATGTTTAAGGAAAAAAGGTAGAAAAACCTTTAAAAGTTTTTGCGAAAGGCTAGATTTTGACTGATTTTACCACTTTGAATACATTTTTTTTTAATCAATATACCTACATTTTTTTTTAATCAAATCAAAAATCAAATTAAAATGTCTTCTAAATATTGCTAAGTTATGGATAAAGAAAAAAGCTAGAAAAACCTTTAACTGTTTTTGCAAAAGCCTGGATTTGCCCTAACCAGTATTTGTAATTTACCAACACTAAATAATAAATTTCTATAAATAGAACTCATATTTCTACAAAATGAATTTCATTCTTTCACTCAATAAGCTCCTCCTATTATTAGAGAAATTATTTTCACTCCCTCGCTCTTTGAGTACTTCGGTCCATTATCTATTATATTAATAGGCTAACAAATTTTACATATAAATATTTGCCAAGCTTAAACCCATACTAAATATACATAAATATTTATGAAATGCATATGGATTTGTTGGCATACCTCTAAGGCAGTGCTCAATTATCTAATATATAACCAATCCTGCTTCATTTATCTGTAATAAGCGAATGAAAATTTCTCATGCCACTTGAATTGGTTATCTGACAATCAATTTGTACATAAAGTGATAGCCCAGTGGGAAGCGTCGGGATAGTGGTCGGGCGGTTAATGGTAAATTCGTATATAAAGCAGTAGAGTAGTGGTTAGCGCATCGGATAGCGAGCGAACTGTTGTAGGTTCGAGAAAAGCTCCGGGCTACAATTTTTTTTTCATAGAAAATATTTTTTTCTTTTTTAAAACATCTTTAGGTATATGAGTATTTCTAATCTTGATTTTTTATAAGCTCATTAAAATTTCATAAGACATATTTTTATATTTGTGATACTTTTTTCGGAAAAAAAATTACTGCGAATATTTTCATAAATATACATACATACGACCCATTATAGAAATGAGATAACCGCTTATACAATTTGGGTTTTTTGGTAAGTGTTTCCGAAAATTAAATTTTTTTTAAACATACCCTCATATTCATAAAAATTAAAATTGGTTTATAAAGCTTTTTAATATGACATTTTCATAAAAATTTTGAATAATATGAGCTTAAAAACCTTTTATATTTTTCATGAATAAGGGGGATATTGTTCTGTTTATTAGATTATTTCTATAAATTTTGAAATATAAAAATCGATAATTTTTCACAGGTCCTTAAATTTTGTACTAAACGAAGTGGTTAGAGGTCAACTAAAATATTCGTAAAGACAACAACTCATTTCTATTCATCCAGATTTACAACCCGAACACCAAATTTGACCACTTTTGAATAAAAAAAAAAATCAATATAAAATGTCTTTTTAAATATTTTCAAGTTAGGGTTAAGGAAAAAAGCTAGAAAACCCTCAAACTGTTTTTGCATAGGGCTAGATTTTGCGAGGTTTAACCACTTTTGAATTACTTTTTTTTTTTAATCAACATACCCACATTTTTTTTTTTAAATCAAATCAAAAATCGATATGAATTGTCTTTTTAAATATTTCTAAGTTACGGCTAAGGAAAAAAGCTAGAAAATCCTCAAAGCCTACATTTTGCATGGTTTCACCACTTTTGAATATTTTTTTTTTTTAAATCAATATACGTACTGTTTTTTTCAAAAATGAAATCAAAAATCGATATAAAATGTCTTTTTAAATATTTCTAAGTTATGGCTGAGGCAAAAGCTTAAAAACCCTCAAACTGTTTTTGCATAAGGCTAGATTTTGCCCGGTTTAACCAATTTTGAATAACTTTTTTTTTAAATCAACATACCCACATTTTTTTCAAAAATCAAATCAAAAATCGATATGAAATGTCTTTTTAAATATTTCTAAGTTATGGCTAAGGAAAAAGGCTAGAAAATCCTCAAAATATTTTTGCAAAAGGCTACATTTTGCCCGGTTTCACCACTTTTGAATATTTTTTTTTTTAAATCAATATACGTACTATTTTTTTCAAAAATCAAATCAAAAATCGATAAGAAATGTATTTTTAAATACTTTTAAGTTATGGTTAAGGAAAAAAGATAGAAAACCGTTTAACAGTTTTTGCAAAAGGCTAGATTTTGGCTGATTTTACCACTTTGAATACATTTTTTTTTTTAAATCAATATACATACCTACATTTTTTTTAAATCAAATCAAAAATCAAATTAAAATGTCTTCTAAATATTGCTAAGTTATGGATAAAGAAAAAAGCTAGAAAAACCTTTAACTGTTTTTGCAAAAGCCTAGATTTGCCCTAACCAGCATTTGTAATTTACCAACACTAAATAATAAATTTCTATAAATAGAACTCATATTTCTACAAAATGAATTTCATTCTTTCACTCAATAAGCTCCTCCTATTATTAGAGAAATTATTTTCACTCCTTCGCTCATTGAGTACTTCGGTCCATTATCTAATATATTAATAGGCTAACAAATTTTACATATAAATATTTGCCAAGCTTAAACCCTTACTAAATATGCATAAATATTTATGAAATGCATATGGATTTGTTGGCATACCTCTAAGGCAGTGCACAATTATCTAATATATAACCAATCCTGCTTCATTTATCTGTAATAAGCGAATGAAACTTTCGCATGCCACTTGAATTGGTTATCTGACAATATATTTGTACATAAAGCGATAGCCCAGTGGGAAGCGTCGGGGATAGTGGTCGAGCGGTTCAAGTACAGCTATCGGCCACATTTTATTATTTATTTTTTGCCATTGAAAATTGTTATTATTTTTTCAATATATAAATATTTCTTATCTTGACTTTTTTAAAATTTTTATGTTTGTGATCTCTATTTTCGAAAAATTGCTGAATATTTTTAGTTGACGGAAAGCATATGCATACATACCACCCATTATAGAAATGCGATAACCGCTTATTCAATTTGGGTTTTTTTGTCTAATTTTTTATGATATAAGATCGAAGTTGCGAAATTTTTTCAAACACAGTAGTCTATTTATCGGACTTCGGTAGATTAATTCTATAAATTTTAGTGATTTCTACGGTTTGAGACAAAGTTGCTGATAGACTCCCTATTTAAAATATAAAAATCGACAACATATTTAATATGTACTTAAATTTTGAACTAAATCAAGTGGTTAGCGGTCGTCTTAAATTTTACTGAAGGCAACAACTGATTTCTATTCATATGTACATATGTATTAACTTTTAAAAGGGCAGATTTGCAACCCGAGCCCCAAACAAGACTAGGCCAAATTAAATAGAAAAATTAATATATATTTTTTCTATAAATCAAATAAAAAATCCATATAAATTGTCTTAAATATTGCTAAGTTATGGTTAAAGAAAAAAGCTAGAAAATCCTCAAACTTTTTTTGACCTAACGAGAATTTGTAATTTACCCCCTCTAAAAATATTTAAAAACACGCCTGTATAATAAATTTCTATAAAAAGAACTCATTTTCTGCAAAATGAACCTTTCAATCTTTCACTCAACAAGCTCCTCCTTTTATTAGAGAAACTATTTTCATTCTCTCGCTCATTGCCCATACAGCTTGAATTGGTGATTTGACAATAAATTCGTAGATAAAGCAGTAGAGCAGTGGTTAGCCCATCGGATAGTGAGCGAACTGTTGTAGGTTCGAGAACAGCTCCGGGCTACAATTTTTTTTTTTATTTGAAAATAGTTTTTTCTTTTTTAAAACATCTTTAGGTATACGAGTATTTCTAATCTTGATTTTTTATAAGCTCATGAAGACATATTTTTATATTTGTGATACTTTTTTCGGAAAAAATTACTGCGAATATTTTCATAAATATACATACATACCACCCATTATAGAAATGAGATAACCGCTTATACAATTTCGGTTTTTTGGTAAGTTTTTCCGAAAATTAAAATTTTTTTAAACATACCGTCATATTCATAAAAAATAAAATAAAAAATAAAATTTGTTTATAAAGCTTTTTAAAATTCATAAAAAATAAAATAAAAAATAAAATTGGTTTATAAAGCTTTTTAAAATGACATTTTCATACAAATTTTGAATAATAAGAGCTTAATAAACCTTTTATATTTTTTATGAATAAGGGGGATATTGTTCTGTTTATCGGACTTCGGTAGATTATTTCTATAAATTTTGAAATATTAAAATCCATAATTTTTCACAGGTCCTTAAATTTTGTACTAAACGAAGTGGTTAGAGGTCAACTAAAATATTACTAAAGACAACAACTCATTTCTATTCATCCAGATTTACAACCCGAACACCAAACAAGTCTAGACAAAATTTGACCACTTTTGAATAAAAAAAAAAAAATCAATATAAAATGTCTTTTTAAATATTTTTAAGTTATGGTTAATGAAAAAAGCTAGAAAACCCTCAAACTGTTTTTCCAAAAGCCTAAATTTTGCCCGGTTTCAATATACCAACATTTTTTTTTTTTCAAAAATCAATATAAAGTGTCTTTTTAAATATTTTCAAGTTAGGGTTAAGGAAAAAAGCTAGAAAACCCTCAAACTGTTTTTGCATAAGGCTAGATTTTGCGAGGTTTAATCACTTTTGAATAACTTTTTTTGTTAAATCAACATACCCACATTTTTTTTTTTTAAATCAAATCAAAAATCGATATGAAATGTCTTTTTAAATATTTCTAAGTTACGGCTAAGGAAAAAAGCTAGAAAATCCTTAAAGCCTACATTTTGCCCGGTTTCACCAATTTTAATATTTTTTTTTTTTTTTACTCAAAATACGTACTATTTTTTTCAAAAATCAAATCAAAAATCGATCTGAAATGTCTTTTTAAATATTTCTAAGTTATGGCTAAGGAAAAAGGCTAGAAAATCCTCAAACTATTTTTGCACTTTTGAATATATTTTTTTTTAAATGAATATACGTACTATTTTTTTCAAAAATCAAATCAAAAATCGATAAGAAATGTATTTTGAAATATTTTTAAGTTATGGTTAAGGAAAAAAGATAGAAAAACCTTTAACAGTTTTTGCGAAAGGCTAGATTTTGGCTGATTTTACCACTTTGAATACATTTTTTTTTTTAATCAATATACCTACATTTTTTTTTTTTTTAATCAAATCAAAAATCAAATTAAAATGTCTTCTAAATATTGCTAAGTTATGGATAAAGAAAAAAGCTAGAAAAACCTTTAACTGTTTTTGCAAAAAACACTAAATAATAAATTTCTATAAATAGAACTCATATTTCTACAAAATGAATTTCATTCTTTCACTCAATAAGCTCCTCCTATTATTAGGGAAATTATTTTCACTCCCTCGCTCATTGAGTACTTCGGTCCATTATCTATTATATTAATAGGCTAACAAATTTTACATATAAATATTTCCAAGCTTAAACCCATACTAAATATGCATAAATATTTATGAAATGCATATGGATTTGTTGGCATACCTCTAAAGCAGTGCACAATTATCTAATATATAACCAATACTGCTTCATTTATCTGTAATAGGCGAATGAAAATTTCTCATGCAACTTGAATTGGTTATCTGACAATCAATTTGTAAATAAAGCGATAGCCCAGTGGGAAGCGTCAGGGGGTAGTGGTCGAGCGGTTGATGGTTCAAGTACAGTTACAGCTATCGGCCAAAATTTTTTTCTTTTTTGTCATTGAAAATTTTTTATATTTTGTATATATTTTTATATTTCTAATCTTGACTTTTTAAAATTTTTATAAACAATATTTTTATGTTTGTGATATCTATTTTCGAGAAAAAAAAATTTGGTGCGAATATTTTTAGTTTACGGAAAGCCATGTGAAATAATAATTTTAGATCATAAATATCCATACATACCACCCATTATAGAAATGCTATAACCGCTTATACAATTTCTTTTTTTTTTTTTTGGTAAATATTTCAAAAAATTATCATTAATATAAGTCTGACTGCTCTAATTTTTGAAGATGTAAGCTGCAATTTGCGAATTTTCAAACATAGTGGTCTGTTTATTCAATTTCTGTAGATTATTTCGATAAATTTCACGATTTCTATCGATTGAGATAGAGTTGCTGATAAATTCCTTATTTAAACTATAAAAATCGAAAACATATTTTATGGATACTTAAATTTTTAACTAAACCAAGTGATAAGCGGAAATCTTAAATTTTACTGAAGACAACAAATAATTTCTTTTCATATGTATATATTAGAGTGGTTCACAAATATGGACTTTTTAGAAATTCTAAAACGCTACCCCCAATTATTGTTCCTTATGACAAAAAAAGTGAGTGTGTAATGGAGTTTGGTTGCTAAGTGACCTTGCTCAATCCCGACTCTTGCGTCCTCGTTCGTGCACTCTGGGCAACGGGAGCTACCTAGGCTCGCGGCAGAAAGAGAGGGAGCCCCGGTGGGGCCACTCTGACATACTTGGTTTAAGGGCTCACCGAGGTTTTTGCGCAGCGTCTGTTCACCATGAGGTGCGGCTGCAAGCGGGCGTCTGTCTTGAAGCAATCGGCTCGCTATATAAATGTGTAAATATTTTCCAAAAACCCCGAAACGGGTTGTGCGCTGGGTTTGGGACCCGCCACGTAAAAAATTTAGTCCAATGAAAAATGTATTAAGCCTCGGATGAGAACCCCCTTTAATGTTGACGACCCGGCAAAACGAATAAGGCATAATGATTTGGATATTAGGGCATGTACCGGGAATGTCCGGACCCTTTCAAGGGTCGGTACCGCTGCCTGACTGGTTGATGTCCTCGTAAGCGCAAAGGCTGACATCACCGCCCTGCAGGAAATGCGATGGACGGGGCAAGGAAAGACGACCATCGGTCCTTGTGACGTATACTACAGTGGCCAGACACGCGGCAAAGCGCGTGGTGTAGGATTCGTGGTGGGAAAGAGACTTCGCCGCCAAGTATTAGCGTTCACTCCTGTGAACGAGCGTCTCGCTGCGATCCGCATCAAGGCGAGGTTTTTCAACATAACATTTATCTGCGCCTATGCGCCGACTGAGGAGACGGACGACGCAGAGAAGGACTCCTTCTACGATAAACTTGAACAGACTTATGATCGCTGCCCCCAGCATGATATCAAAATCGTGCTCGGCGACTTTAATGCCAAGGTGGGCAAGGAAGGAGTCTTTCGTCCCACAGTTGGAAAATTCAGTCTCCACGATATAACATCCCCCAACGGCACTAGGTTGATTGACTTCGCCGCTGCTCGCAATATGGTCATCAGTAGTACTAGGTTCCAGCATAAGTGAATACACCAAGCCACATGGCTGTCCCCTGATCAAAGAACTAGAAACCAGATTGATCATGTCTTGATTGACGGCAGACATAGCTCCACCGTTCTGGGCGTGCGTACACTGCGTGGTCCCAATATTGACTCTGACCATTATCTTGTCGCAGCCAAGATACGCACACGCCTCTGTGCAACGAAGAAAGTGCGCACAGTAACGGAAGGAAAGTTTGACGTCGAGAAGCTGCGCATGACACAGACAGCTGATAATTTCACAACTCGACTCTCACACCTGCTAGCAGAGGGCAATCCTCGACCTAAAGATGTAACGGAGCAATGGAAGCATATCTCTCACTCATTGCGTACCGCCGCTGAGGCCACTATAGGGTTCCAGCGAGCCCGCAAGAATAACTGGTACGATGAGGAATGCAAGACTGCCGCGAAAAAAAGGACGCTGCCTACAAGGAGACGTTACGAACGGGCGCAACCCGCAGTGTATGGCAACAATATCGTGAGGCAAAGAAAGAAGAGAGACGCCTTTTCAGAAAAAAGAAAAGTGAGGCCGAAAGGCGTGAGTGTGAGGAGCTTGAGATGCTGGCTGACAGGAATGATGCCCGAAAATTCTATGAAAAGATCCGGCAGATGAGGGAAGGTTTTAAGACCGGGGCAATCTCCTGTAAAGACAATAATGGCGACCTGGTAACCGACGTACAAAGTGTACTTAAATTATGGAGGGAGCACTTCTCCTCACTGCTAAATGGCGAGGGAGACGTCGAACCCGATACCCCAATCCCTGACGATGGGAAAGTCGTCCCACCACCTGACTATGATGAAGTGAGGATAGCTATATCCCGGCTCAAAAACAACAAAGCGCCTGGAAAAGACGGACTACCCGCCGAGCTGTTCAAACACGGAGGCGAAGAGCTGGTTCTTAATATCGCATATAAGGTTCTTTCTAGCGTTTTGTGTGAAAGGCTGAAGCCCATCGTAGACAAACTGATTGGACCTTATCAGTGTGGCTTTAGACCTGGTAAGTCTACCATCGACCAGATTTTCACGATACGCCAAATCCTGGAGAAGACCCATGATAAGAGAATCGACACTCACCATCTCTTTGTCGATTTTAAAGCCGCTTTTGACAGCGTAAAAAGGAGTTGCCTGTATGCCGCCATGTCTGAATTTGACTTCCCTGCAAAGCTTATACGGCTTTGTCAAATGACGTTGAGCAATACCAACAGCTCCGTCAGAATCGGGAAGGACCTCTCTGAGCCATTTGAAACCAAACGAGGCTTCAGACAGGGCGACTCCCTTTCGTGCGATTTCTTCAATCTGATGCTGGAGAAGATAATTCGAGCAGCAGAGCTAAACCGCAATGGTACAATCTTTTACAAGAGCGTGCAATTGCTGGCGTATGCCGATGATATTGATGTCATTGGCCTTAACAACCGCGCCGTAAGCGCTGCCTTCTCTGGACTGGATAAGGAAGCGAAAAAAGTGGGTCTTGCCGTGAACGAGGACAAGACGAAGTATTTGCTGTCATCAAAAAAAGAATCGGCGCACCTGCGCTTTGGAAGCCATGTCACTGTTGATAGTACAAATTTGAAACTGTGAGGGACTTCGTCTATTTGGGAACCAGTATCAACACCGAAAATAATATCAGTCTAGAAATCCAGCGGAGAATCACTCTTGCCAACAAGTGCTACTTTGGACTGAGTAGGCAATTGAGAAGTAAAGTCCTCTCTCGAAGAACAAAGATCACGCTCTATAAGTCTCTCATCATACCTGTCCTGATGTATGGCTCAGACTCATGGACAATGTCAAGAGAAGATGAGATGGCCCTTGGAGTATTTGAGAGAAAAGTTCTCCGGAAGATTTATGGTCCTTCCCGTGATGCCAACGGCGAGTATCGAAGGAAATTTAACGACGAGCTGTACGAGCTCTACGCAGATCTGACCATAGTCCAGCGAATTAAAGCCCAAAGACTCCGCTGGCTGGCCCATGTTATGCGAATGGACAAAGAAGCTCCAGAACAGAAGGTTTTCCTATCGTCGCCTGAATTCGGTAGCAGAGGAAGGGGGAGGCCTCGACTGAGATGGAAACAACAGGTGGAGGATGACTTGAACTCCATTGGGGTTTCCAATTGGCGTCAGTTATCGCTAAAAAGGAATGACTGGCGTGCTTTGATACGAAACGGCCAAAATCGCTTAGGCGGTTAAGCGCCAATAAATGATGATGATGATGACAAAAAAGAGGCTGCTATTTTTTTTTCTTAAAGGTGGTTTAGAGGTCGCGCTACTCGTTTTTATAAAAAAAATGAGATACTTGCAATTTTAATTTTATTTTAACATGTTTAAGTGCAGTAAAAGTTTGGGTTTTTGTGTGTTGTTATTCTGTTTTCATTGGCTAATATTCCTGCAATTCAATAGTCTTCTTGGATGAGTAGAAAAGGTTTAACTCCTGAAAATATATTTCGAAATAGAAAACGGTGCAACTAAAACGCCTACACTGATCTCATTGCGCATTGGTTTTATGGATATATTTCGCATCTAGAAGGTTTATGACATCGCTGATTATGAATCCGATGTCAGTTTTTTTAAATTCAAAATGGCGGGTCCAATATGGCGTTAATTTTTTTGAAAACTAATTGGATTTTATTTAAACTTGATATTCGGGGGTTTATGAGTTGTCTGATTACGAATCCGATATCGGTTTTGACCACGCTTTTATTAGGTTCACTTGTATGTTTGTTTGTTTGCTTGCTTGCTTGCTTGTATGTATGTAACTCTCGTTCGGTTTAAGCCCCAGTGGCCCAAAAACCGTAAAATGTCCCTAAAATATGGGTATCAAACGAAAGGGGAACGCCCCAGGATTCATTTGGACTTCGATATATTTCGATAAATTTATCGATAACTGAGTTATCGGTCAAAATATGATTGCCCAAAAACCTAAAAAAATCCCTACAATATGGGTATCAAACGAAAGGGGAAGGCCCCAGGTTTCATTTGGACTTCGATATATTTCGATAGATTTATCGATAACTGAGTTATCGGTCAAAATATGATTGCCCAAAAACGTAAAAAATTCCCTACAATATGGGTATCAAACGAAAGGTGAAGGCCGCAGGTTTCATTTGGACATCGACATATTTCGATAAATTTATCGATAACTGAGTTATCGGTCAAAATATGATTGCCCAAAAACCTAAAAAATTCACTACTATATGGGTATCAAACGAAAGGTGAAGGCCCCAGGTCTCTTTTGGACATCGACATATTTCGATAAATTTATCGATAACTGAGTTATCGGTCAAAATATGATTGCCCAAAAACCTGAAAAATTCCCTACAATATGGGTATCAAACGAAAGGGGAGGGCCCCAGGTTTCATTTGGACATCGACATATTTCGATAAATTGATCGATAACTGAGTTATCGGTCAAAATATGAAGGCACAAAAACCTAAAAAAATCCCTACAATATGGGTATCAAACGAAAGGTGAAGGCCCCAGGTTTCACGTGGACATCGACATATTTCGATAAATTTATCGATAACTGAGTTATCGGTCAAAATATGATTGCCCAAAAACCTAAAAAAATCCCTACAATATGGGTATCAAACGAAAGGGGAGGGCCCCAGGTTTCATTTGGACATCGACATATTTCGATAAATTTATCGATAACTGAGTTATCGGTCAAAATATGAAGGCCCAAAAATCTAAAAAAATCCCTACAATATGGGTATCAAACGAAAGGTGAAGGCCCCAGGTTTCATTTGGACATCGACATATTTCGATAAATTTATCGATAACTGAGTTATCGGTCAAAATATGATTGCCCAAAAACCTGAAAAATTCCCTACAATATGGGTATCAAACGAAAGGGGAGGGCCCCAGGTTTCATTTGGACATCGACATATTTCGATAAATTTATCGATAACTGAGTTATCGGTCAAAATATGAAGGCCCAAAAACCTAAAAAAATCCCTACAATATGGGTATCAAACGAAAGGTGAAGGCCCCAGGTTTCACTTGCACATCGACATATTTCGATAAATTTATCGATAACTGAGTTATCGGTCAAAATGTGGTTGCCCGAAAACCTTAAAATTTCCCTACAATATGGGTATCAAACGAAAGGGGAACGCCCCAGGTTTCATTTGGAATTCGATATATTTCGATAAATTGATCGATAACTGGGTTATCGGTCAAAATATAAATGCCCAAAAACCTAAAAAGTTCCCTACAATATGGGTATCAAACGAAAGGTGAAGGCCCCAGGTCTCATTTGGACTTCGATAAATTTATCGATAACTGAGTTATCGGTCAAAATATGATTGCCCAAAAACCTTAAAAATTCCCCACAATATGGGTATCAAACGAAAGGTGAGGGTCCCAGGTTTCACTTGGACATCGACATATTTCGATAAATTTATCGATTACTGAGTTATCGATCAAAATATAATTGCCCAAAAACCTAAAAAATTCCCTACAATATGGGTATCAAACGAAAGGTGGAGGCCCCAGGTCTCATTTGGACTTCGTTATATTTCGATAAATTTATCGATAACTGAGTAATCGGTCAAAACATGATTGCCAAAAACCTAAAAAATTCCCTACAATATGGGTATCAAACGAAAGGGAAAGGCCCCAGGTTTCATTTGGACTTCGATATATTTCGATAAATTTATCGATAACTGAGTTATTGTCAAAATCTGAGGCCAAATGCCTTAAAATTCCCTAACAATATGGGTATCAAACGAAAGTGGAAGTCCAGAGGTTTCGTTTGGATTGCTGTATTTTTCGATATATTTATCGATAATTTCCTAGGACATTTGACTAAAAAGTAAAAAATAAATATAGTTTAAAAAAACTAAAACTCACGCTTTTAGAGAGTATTAAACTAAAAATTGGAAAATAATTTTAAAAACCCTACACAGTAGTATTGTGGGAAAAGCGTGGTCCGCTTTGTCCCATAATTTTCGTATATCGAGCGCTCGACGCTTTTCCCACAAAATGCTAGTTTCTTTACTGCGCTTTCATTAGCTTTACTTGTACATACATTCATATGTATTTTTGCTTGTTTGTATGTAACTCTACTTCAGTCTACCCGATAGTGGCATATGACTGTCACAAAAACCTTGAAATGTGCCTTCAATGTGGGTGTCAAACGATAGGAGGTTGCATTTGGACTTCGATATATTTATCGATAACTAAGTTATCGGTCATAATGCCTACTACCTATATCAAACGAAAGGGAAGGTCCACAGGTTTCTATTATTTAAACCAAGGAATATTTCGATATATTTATCGATAACTGACTTATCGGTCAAAATGAGGTTGTCCAATAATATTGAAAATTGCCTACAATATGGGTATCAAACGAAAGTGGAGGCCCAGAGGTTTCGTTTGCACTGCGGTATACGTCAATATACATATTTATCGATTACTTCATAACACACTTAACTAAAAAGTAAAAATAAATATAGTTTAAAAAGCGAAAACACGCGCTTTAAAAGAATATTGCACTAAAAAGGTAAAAATAATTTAAATAAAAAACGAATATTATGGAACAAAGCGGACCACGCTTTTTCCACAATACTACTGTGTAAGGGTTTTAAAATTATTTTCCAATTTTTAGTTTAATACTCTCTAAAAGCGTGAGTTTTAGTTTTTTTAAACTATATTTATTTTAAATTCAAAATGGTGGATCCAATATGGCGGTACATTTTTGAAAACTAATTCGACTGTGTGAAACTCGTCACTGATGGATTTATGACATCGATTTATATGAACTAGTATCGCTTGTGATCGAAAATTCGACCAATAAAAACTTTAGAGGGTCGTGGGGTCGCTAGTCCCGTACCCCCATCCTTAAATTTCGGAGACGCCCCTGAAAATATACCGCCTATACCTCAGTTTTTTCAATTTTCTTTCCATCGTTTTAGTTGCTCCGTTTTCAATTTCGAAACATACTTTCAGGAGTTAAACCCTTTCTACTCATCCAAGAAGGCTATTGAATTGCAGGAATATTCGTCAATGAAAACAGAATAACAACACACAAAAACGCAAATTTTTACTGCACTTACACATGTCAAAATTAAATTAAATTTGCAAGCATCTCATTTTTTTTATAAAAACGAGTAGCGCGACCTCTAAAGCACCTTAAAAAAAAACAAAAAAATAGCAGCCCCTTTTTTTGTCACAAGGAACCATATTTCGGGGTAGCGTTTTAGATTTTCCAAAAAAAAAAAATTTTGAACCACTCTAGTATATATGTATTAACTTTTAAAAGGGCTGATTTGCAACCCGAGCCCCAAACAAGTCTAGACCAAATAGAATAGAATTTTTGCTAAGTTATGGTTAAAGAAAAAAGCTAGAAAACCCTCAAACTTTTTTTGACCTAACCAGAATTTGTAATTTACCCCCACTAAAAAGTTTTAAAACCACGCCATGTATAATAAATTTTTTTAAAATACAACCCATACTTCTTAAAATGAATGTGTAACTATTTTCGTTCCCTCGCTCATTAATATTCTTTAATATTACACGAACTCATATTTCCAAATTTCCACCCCTTCAAAATAAAAATAAAAAATGAAAGGAAAGAAGCAATCAATGTTTTAACTTTCTGTATTGAAATTCATCAAAGTAAAAAAAAAAAAAAATTAGATTGAAATAGATACACCCATTGCCGTCAATTTTATATAATATGAAATTTTGCTTTTTTTAAAAAATAAAAATCAAACATCTTTTTCTTAGAATTCTATAATAAAAATGAGATAACTATGGTCGCCATATATTCCAAAGTATTAATAAACAAATGAAATACTAAAAATGTTATATTGTTGTGCCATAAAATCCTGAAAATCTTAAATTTTCAATTACATATATTTATAATAAAATGTAATTTAACTATACAATTTTTTGGGAAAACGTAATCAAAATTATATTTTTCCATAAAACTCTAATATGTATGTATATATCTAAATAGAGATTCAAAAGCCCAATAAAGCTTCACTTAATTGTAGAATTCCATATTAAAAAAATTTATTCAAGGAAAAATTCCGATGTAATAGATTTGTTTAAAATGAAATTCTACAAAGTTTTATGTTTTCATAACACCATTATTAAAATGTGAAATAGGGCAACCATGGTCAAAGTTTTAATTTGAAAAAAATATGTCGCAATCAAAGTTGGCTTGCGTACCACAAAACAAAAAAAATTTTTCAAAAAAATAAAATAATAATTCAATATGGCTCCTGTTGTTGGAGTACCAAGCTTATTTTGAGAAATTTGTATATGTGTGTAAAATACCAGCAATGGAAATATTTTGATTCTCTCGCTCTTTGAGAGTTAGAGTAATAGCGTCAAACTCATATTTCGAAGTTGGCTGAACTTCAAAGGAAACCACTCTTTATCTTCATTCTCTCCCTCATTAAACACCACAGCAGTTCTACGGTGGCAAGATATCCGCTTGAACCTGCAATTTCTCATGCCCCTGCTACCCTATCCTTTATCAAGCCCTAAATGTATAGGAAATGGGCAATTATTTTATTTTTATGACGCAGCATGCCATGATTTTTCGATAAATTTTGACAAAATTAAAATTATTTTTTTGTCAAAATAAAATTCCAAAACAAAAAATAGTGAAAAATATTGAAAACAATTAGATAGTCGGTGGGAGAAAAAAGAAAGCATTCAAACAAATATGTATATATAGTTATGTTTGTACATGAAATTTGTTGAAGCTTTTTCTGCATGAATGTTGCAACAAGGTTACCCTCATTAACATTAATCCTAGTATCAGGTTGCCCTAAATAATAATCTTTGGGTGTGATAATTGGCAGGGCCTATAATATGCAGTGTGTGGCAGGTTGCCCTAAAGTCCCTCCTTTTGGGTGTGATAATTCTCAAGGCCTATAATCTGCATTGAGTGGTAGGTTGCCCTAAAGTCCCTCCTTTTGGGTATGATAATTCTCAAGGCCTATAGTCTGCAGTGTGTGGCAGGTTGCCCTAAAGTGCCTCCTTTTGGGTGTGATAATTCTCAAGGCCTATAGTCTGCAGTGTGTGGCAGGATGCCCCTCGCAATGACATGCTAATGTTAAAAGGACGTAGAAAATACATTGATTGTGGTCAGGCGAGGGACTAGTCCCCGCCACAGCGAGTATGAGAAATCTCAAGCCTAGTGGCATACCTGCGGAACTACAGGGACGTCCTATTATGAGAGAGAAATTATTTTCATTCCCTCGCTCATTGAGTACTTCGGTCCATTATCTATTATATATAAATGCGCAAACATAACAGGTTCCTCCCTTTTTTGCAATAACCACAATTCTAAGGTATATAAAATTTGGTATGTATCGATATGTCTCGCCGAGCAGGGTGTGCGACAACAAACCAAAAATTAAAAAAAATTAATTATAATATGATTTGAAAATCACATCACTACATGTGATATACACGCATTCGCTTTATAGAGCCGCTGTTATGGGTGTATGTATGTACATAGGTATGACCACTTGCATTGTTGTGTTTGCATTCATTGCAGTAGGGTGAGTTGTTTTGTTGGCAGCAATAAGATAACATGAGCCAGCGCGTCAACTTTATTGAGCTTAGGTACAAACAGTGTTTACAAAAACAAAATCTGTGCGTGGGGATTCAGAGAAGCAAATGCTTTTCAAAAAAAAGCACAAATAAGCTAGATCATGCACAAGGCCCTTCGTGGCTAGACTTAGTGAAATAAAATAAAATGGAAAATTGATAAAATTAAAAAAAAAGTAAAATCAGAAATAGAAAAGTGATTGAAAGTAAAAAAATAAAATTTGTTGGAAATGAAAGGAAAGGAAATAAAAATGAAACAAAATGAAATAAATAAAATATTAAATTAAGAAAATAATAGGAAAGGAAAGGGATGGATAAAAGGAAAATTAAGGTAAGTTAAGGTAAGGAACCGAAAATATGGCAGAAAAATCAAAGGGAAAGGAAAGGAATGGAAAAGAAAAAAGGAAGGGAAGAAAGGAAATGTAATGTAGGTAATGCAGTGGAAAAGAGAAGCAAAAGGAGAAAGACAAAGAAAGGAAAGAAGAAAAAAAGAAGGAAAGAAAAGGTAGCGAGGAAGAAGGTATGGAAAATAAATGAAAATAAAAAATAAATAAGTTAAGGAAATGAATGAAAGAAAAAGAAAAGCAAAGGAGTTGCGGAAAGGAACAAAAGAAAACGGTAGGAAAGGAAAGGTAAGGAAACGAAATGACAGAAAGGGAAATTTAAGAAAATAAAAGTAAGAAAAAAATAAAAGAAAAGAAATGAAATGAAAAAAAAAAAATTAATAAAATGAAAGGAAACTAAAGCAACGGAGACGAAAGGAAAGGGAAGAAAAAGAAAATAAAAGGGAAGAAGGATCAGGTAAGAATATTAAAGAAACGAAAAGAAAGAAAAAGAACAGAGAAGAACAAAAAAGAAAGAAAGAAAGAAGGGAAATAAAATGAAATGAAAGAAGAGAAAAGGAAAGAAAAGGAAAGAAGAGAAAAGGAAAGAAAAGGAAAAGAAAGGAGAAGATAAGGAAAGGAAATAAAAGGGAAGAGAAGAAAAGAAAAGCAAAGAGAATAAATTGAGATGAAAGGAGAGGAAAGGAAAGGAAATAAAAGCAAATTAATGCTAAGGAAAGGAAAGGAAAGAAATACGTATGAAGACGACCTAAGAAAAGTGAAACTATATTACTGAATGATGTAAAGACGGAGGAAAAGGCAAAATGAATAGGAATGTATAGAAACCAAAAATTTACAAAATATGGAAAAGAAAGGAAAATTTAAGAAATGGCAAAAAGGTAGGAAAATAAAATAAGGTTTTGTGATTGAATTTCAACCACTGGGCGAACTCTAGTTTATATTAATAGTCTAACTTTGTTGTTGGTATATTGTTAATTTTTAAACTGCTTTGTGCATAAGGTAATGGCGCGGCGGTGAGCGTATAGAATACGGTGTGCACAGTTGCAAGACCCGGTTGCGGAATATTCCTTTTTTTCTTAAATTATGTTTTTTTTTATATTAAAAAACCTTTAATCTTAACTATTACAATTTACTTAATTTTCAACCTAATATTTTTTTATTCTTCACCTGCTCAAAACGATCGCATAAATTAGTGGCTATTTCTTAAGCACAATCTCATCATCCGATTATTCAAGTGCAACATAAGTTCTCGAAAACCGAATATTTGCATGGAATTTGCCATAAATAATTTTGGAAAGGGCTGCTGTAATTTAATATTTTGATTATATAATAACAGCCGCTATT
Organism: Campiglossa producta; assembly: GCA_964058755.1. Lineage (NCBI taxonomy): Eukaryota > Metazoa > Arthropoda > Insecta > Diptera > Tephritidae > Campiglossa > Campiglossa producta. Next base: position 141,555,996 of record CAXKVI010000001.1, read on the forward strand.
TTTTAAATTCTTTGATGGCCTCATTTTGCCTATAGATGAGTTTTTAATGTATACATTTAAGTTGGTCGAGGTTCGGCCACGGGTCCTAAAGGCAGCTATTGACAAAAAGTTGATCAGATGTTTAAATAAGTTCAACTATTTTAAATTGGTCGAATTTCGACCACGGGATATACTAGTTTATATTAATAGTCTAACTTTGTTGCAAGACCCGGTTGCGGAATATTCCTTTTTTTGCTTAAATTATGTTTTTTTTTATATTAAAAAACTTTTAATCTTAATTATTACAATTTACTTAATTTTCAACCTAATATTTTTTTGTTCTTCACCTGCTCAAAACGATCGCATAAATTAGTGGCTATTTGTTAAGCACAATCTCATCATCCGATTATTCAAGTGCAACATAAAATCTCGGAAACCGAATATTTGCATGGCATTTGCCATAAATAATTTTGGAAAGGGCTGCTGTAATTTAATATTTTTATTATATAATAACAGCCGCTATTTTTTAAATTCTTTGATGGCCTCATTTTGCCTATAGATGAATTTTTAATGTATACATTTAAGTTGGTCGAGGTTCGGCCACGGGTCCTAAAGGCAGCTATTGACAAAAAGTTGATCAGATGTTTGAATAAGTTAAACTATTTTAAATTGGTCGAATTTCGACCACGGGATATACTATTTATATTAATAGTCTAACTTTGTTCTTGGTATATTGTTAATTTTTAAATTCTGATTCTAAAGCCTAATTGCAGAATTTGATAACTGCTTTGTGCATAAGGTAATGGCGCGGCGGTGAGCGTATAGAATACGGTGTGCACAGTTGCAAGACCCAGTTGCGGAATATTCCTTTTTTTCTTAAATTATGTTTTTTTTTTTTATATTAAAAAACCTTTAATCTTAATTATTACAATTTACTTAATTTTCAACCTAATATTTTTTTGTTCTTCACCTGCTCAAAACGATCGCATAAATTAGTGGCTATTTGTTAAGCACAATCTCATCATCCGATTATTCAAGTGCAACATAAAATCTCGGAAACCGAATATTTGCATGGCATTTGCCATAAATAATTTTGGAAAGGGCTGCTGTAATTTAATATTTTTATTATATAATAACAGCCGCTATTTTTTAAATTCTTTGATGGCCTCATTTTGCCTATAGATGAGTTTTTAATGTATACATTTAAGTTGGTTGAGGTTCGGCCACGGGTCCTAAAGGCAGCTATTGACAAAAAGTTGATCAGATGTTTGAATAAGTTAAACTATTTTAAATTGGTCGAATTTCCACCACGGGATATACTAGTTTATATTAAAAGTCTAACTTTGTTGTTGGTATATTGTTAATTTTTAAACTGCTTTGTGCATAAGGTAATGGCGCGGCGGTGAGCGTATAGAATACGGTGTGCACAGTTGCAAGACCCGGTTGCGGAATATTCCTTTTTTTCTTAAATTATGTTTTTTTTTTATATTAAAAAACCTTTAATCTTAACTATTACAATTTACTTAATTTTCAACCTAATATTTTTTTGTTCTTCACCTGCTCAAAACGATCGCATAAATAAGTGGCTATTTGTTAAGCACAATCTCATCATTCGATTATTCAAGTGCAACATAAAATCTCGGAAACCGAATATTTGCATGGCATTTGCCATAAATAATTTTGGAAAGGGCTGCTGTAATTTAATATTTTTATTATATAATAACAGCCGCTATTTTTTAAATTCTTTGATGGCCTCATTTTGCCTATAGATGAGTTTTTAATGTATACATTTAAGTTGGTCGAGGTTCGGTCACGGGTCCTAAAGGCAGCTATTGACAAAAAGTTGAGCAGATGTTTGAATAAGTTAAACTATTTTAAATTGGTCGAATTTCGACCACGGGATATACTAGTTTATATAAAAGTAATAGTAATAACGAACATTTAAAAAAAAAAATTAGGAAAATCGGTTAATTTTTGACAAAGTTATTGCGAGTTGAAAAAATGGGCGAAAAAAATGTTCATTGCATTTTAACGATTTCAACGGCCGATAAATCCGAAAAAATTTTTTTTTCTGGAAAGAAAAAGACACGTGTTTCTTTATTTTGACCAAAGAACAACATATTAAAATTTCATCGAAATCAAAAATCATGTCCCGCGCGGACCGGTTGCCTTGAAATGGAATGAGCCAATACAATTTCGTAAACTCATTTCAAATGAATGCTAACAAAAAAATAATAAAGCTCATCTATCAAGTTGAAGTTGCTTTAGTTTAATATAGGTTACTCATACGCCACGGCATACGCAAGCTTTAAAAAAACAAATGGCAAAACAAGTCCGTTGGTGGGGGAGTTCAAGAGCAGCGCTGAGACTTGGGCCACTATCTTAATATTATCACAGAATTCGACGTGGAAAAAGTACTCAGACTCCTATACCAACCAACTGACTATAGGTATCAACATTTCCATTAATTATCATGGATTCGCTCCCAATAATTTCGACCTTTGTTTCTCGTCAGCTATGTCGATTGGAAAAACCATGAAATTCCGCATCCATATAGAAGATATGTCATTTTCCTTTTATTTGATGCCACAGGAGGGCCAGAGTGTCTTCATTCATTCGCATTAAATGTTTCTGGCGGTTTGCGTTCATATCATCGTTAGGTTTTGGGGACCTGCGCAAAAACTGTTTCTTTTATATGTGGTTCCAGGTGTGCACTTTTTCGGGATACTTGAGCCCTTAAAAGACGGATTGTGTGTTGAGCTATTCATGCCCTGTGATAAGGAGTTGTTAAGTGAATGTATTAGCATCTACATATGTAATATAGGGTTATGTAGAATAGGGTTGGACTAGGTCGTAACTTTTGCGGACTCAGTCTACTCAATTTCTCTATTAGCCTCATTGGACCATATAAGTGCGGCTTCAGATCCGAGGAAAAATATTCTAGCGACCATTTCCTATCCAAATATTCACAAGTCTTGATAAAAAAAAATGTTTTCAAGACAATACACTTCTAGCCCAGATTGATCTTTAAAAAAATAAGATTTAAGTATGTAGTAAGATGCCACAAAAAATTCGTAGAATTTGTTTTACTTTTAAACTTAATTCATAATTCCTTTAAAATAGTTAGCTTAACAAAAAAAAAACCGAATCCAATTTACGTATGTACATATGTATGAACAGATATATTTTTGGAATAAAACTAAATATAGGACGATCTTCCACTCAGGCATTGATATAATGTTTTCCGCGAATTTTCTGAGAAATTCAAACATTTTGTGATAACTTTGCTTTAGGGAAAGCAAAAACTGGTTATGTGGGCGAGGTCGCTTAAAAGTGCTTTGGGGCAGATTTCAAAGCACAAAAAACAACAACAAAGTACGCTGCGTCAAGTGGCTAGATAATAGCGGTAATAACGACCGCAAAAGAGAAAGTGAAAACGCCAAACCGAATGGTACTAAAAGGTAAGACAAACAAGACTTTAAGGTAGCAGCAAAGCGGCTATAATAAGTGGAACGAGATTGTAGGTTTCAAAAAGTTGGAAACAAGTTGACAGGGGTGTTGACGCATGGACCTGTATGTAGTACTTATGTGAATATTTACGTGAGTGTGCATTACTTATTTTGGTTTTTTAAATCTGAGCATGTTTAAGTAGAAAAAGGTGGAAATAAGCTTGTGCAACCCAAATGTAGGCTTCCATAGTGTAAATGTTTCGTGTAAATATTTTCCATAAATATATGTATGTATAAACATATACATAGGTACCCTGCAAAAAAATGTGCTATTAATCTCTAAAGAAAGTTCTCCTTAATTAATACGTTTTGTCTATAAAAGGGTATAGTTCATATAGTGCATATGCAAACCGGGTTGTGTTTGTGTAGCAAACACTTAGCAATCAAAGTATCATTTTCGTACCCGTTCGGGAATAAATCGGTATATTGGTCTCTCCATAGGACATGTTTAAACAAATGTGAGCAGTTCAGCCTACATAAAACGATCAGAACTGACATTAGTCGTATCCGCCCTGGCAACTGATCCCGGACGCCACCTAGACTAGTCATATTTTTTGCCGGGTAGATACATATTTTATGAAATGGATACATATTTTTTGAAATGGATATACGTATATATGTATTCATTTTAAGCCAAGCTTTCTGTCTTACTATAGTCACACACAAACATACATACATATAAATGCACACATTAGTATAAATGTATTTGGATATAATAAATATTTTCGCATTAATCTTTTAGTAAGGGAAAAATAGTGTCAATGACGCTGAAACTGACGATAACTGTAATAAGAATAACAATAATAATAACAATAATGATGATGTCACTTTGCTTTCTGCAAACAAAGAAAGTAAATATAGGTACACGCACACACAAATATAATTCAAAAGCGAATAAGAAGCCGTGTGCGACCACAAATGAAGCTGAAATGCGTCGAAAATATAACAATGACCGCGTTGAAATCATCCATTTCCTTTTCTTCTGCTTTGTTGTTGTATGGCAGGGCCGGCCAAACAAATACTAAAACATTTGCATAAGTGTGCGTAAGTTTTGAGTGATTTTGCGTACAGTGGCTGTAAAGAAAATGCGGACTGTGAAACTATAAAATCAAAAGGATATTTTATTATTTGCTTTGAAATGGAATGAAATGAAATGAAATAAAATAAAATGGAATGAAATAAAAGAAAATAAAATAAAATAAAGTGGAATGAAATGAAATGAAATAAAATAAAATAAAATAAAATGGAATGAAATGAAATAAAATAAAATAAAATAAAATAAAATATAATATAATGTAATATAATATAATATAATATAATATAATATAATATAATATAATATAATATAATAAAATGAAATAAAATAAAATAAAACAAATAAAATAAAAGGGAAATAATTATACATTAAATTACGCAAAGTAGTATTTATGTACGTTTTCTTTTGCGCTCACTGTTTTTCTTACTCCGCATAATGAGTGAAACAACGACGAACCACCGAAAGCACAACTTCGTGCGTGCACATCGTTAGCGTTGGTGTTTGAGTATAAACTCAAAAGTGCACAATGTGCACGCATGGCCGGCCTTGTTGTATGGTATAACTAAAAATGCCACAGCCATTCATGGTAACAAAGGAATATTTTTTGTACATTAACAGCCCTATGCTGGGCGTTACCGGTAAAATTGCCATCGGCAAACAATTTTCCCTAAAATACGTTACCAAATAAAGTGGCTGCGATTCTGAGCAGATGGTAACGCTCTAATGGCAAAAAAACTCACCAGTGTGTATGGTGAATTGAAAAGCAAACCACAACTCTTCTATGAGCATTTTACAGGCTTCTTTTGGCAAACGAAAATGTTGCTTGAAAATATTGGAAGGAAGTTGCAACGGATCATGACTGTCCCGAAGGCTTTTCAAGTTGTGTCTCCGCTCCAAAATTTCATCATTTTCATCTTCTTCAGCCAGCAACAATAGTATTAACGCGGACATTTTTGCTATATTAAAGGAATTACTGGCGTTAGAAACGTTATACACAGTTTTTATTGTGATTTATTAATACTATATACCTGTTTATTTGTTTGATTTTCACTTTGTTTTATTTATTTTGTTTAATTTTCACTTTATTTTGTTCAATTGCACTTTCGCTTTTTTATTTTTCAAAGTAAACATCAGCTTTTTTATATTGATGTTACCACATGTTACCACCTATTTTGGTGGTAACGGTGTTACCAGCAAACTTTTGCCCTCAGAATACCAAAAAGGAGTAAAAGTTGCCGAGAAAATTTGTTTGCCGGTAATAATAAAGTTATTACCATAGTAGAATTGACCTGTAAATGGTCTCAGAAAAATATCCTTCGCAAGGACCAATGTTAGTACCCATACCCATGCCTTCCGTTTCCCCTCTTGTTTCCCTTTCAATTCATGATGTCACGTTACAACTGCAACACTGCATATCGGCCATCGGCCATCTTGAATTCGTCCATGGTTGCCCCCACAACACAGTTTTTTTAAATCACACCAGCGGTAAAAGTATATTATGGTGGCAAATTCGTGCCAACTCATTATGTAGCAATAAGCTGATTCCGTCAAAACTGGCTAGTTCATTCTAACGGTATCGCTTTTGGCACAATCTCCTCTCTTTGGCTGATGGTTAGTACCTACTTCAGACCAGTATTTATAAGAACTTTGGCTCATATCACTAAGTAGTTGGTAAGGGAATATATATGTATATAAAATTGTAGAGGGGTTGTTGATTATTGAAAAATTGTAACAGTTTATTCCTTGGCTATGTCCTCTCGAATTGGATATATTTCGCAAAATCCGTACCTAACTACTTATGGTCCGATTTTATTCATATTTGCGTGATATATAATCAACAACTCTGTTGCAAAGAATTGACCAGCTATATGGCGCTATAGTCGATATAATAAGAAACCCCATTTTTTCATTTGTTTTGGTAATTTTCGCAGACAATGTCGATATATTATTTTCTTAAGGAAAACCCGATAATGAGGTGTGCTCACAACTGATATTTATATTATGTACCTAACCAGGCTACTCGAAAGCAAAAAGAACCAAACTTAGCGACAGATGCACCTTTCTTAAGTTTTAATAACAGCTTTATTTTCTTTCACGGAACACAGCATGAAATAAAAATAAGTATTCCTTCTTTGTGAGTTTTGGTATTTATTTGCATGTTTATTTCAAAATTTTCATCCTCTTTTGGCTTTCACACGTATTTTAAGCGACTGTTGTTAATGTGCCTAACATTGTTGGCAACAACAAAAATGTTTTTATCCTAAATGAAAATATCTCTAGACATCTCAATGTGATATTCAAAAGCTGGGAGAGTTGTGATTATTTATGAAGGCGACCAATGTTAATGCTCTGAATATTTTAAAGCAAACATTTTAGAGTAATGAAAAGGTATTGCCCTTTTCAAATACATATTTTCAATAGATGTAAGCTAACTAAAAACTAGCTCTATAATCGCACTTTTGCATTTACCTCGTAGCTACAATTTTTGAGAAAAGTCGTTTTTTACCAAGAAATACGGTTCGGACATTACGAAACTCGAACTGAAAGTCATCTTGGTAAAATAAAAAATCGATCAGGTCTCTAATTTACCAGAAAGTTAGCAAAAAGCGTGCAGGGCAATTCCCCGATCAAGGGGTCACGATCCCTGCCCCACCTATCGAAATTTTGCTGCGGCTTCAGTAGTAATAGTATCATACCTATGTGTTACTTACAATAGTAGAACAATTACTCATTTTAAAATGGTTGCAATTGACAATTACAGCCCTATGCCGCGCGTTACCGGTAAAATTGCCATCGGCAAACAATTTTCCCTAAAATACGTTACCAAATAAAGCGGCTGCGATTCTGAGCAGATGGTAACGCTCTAATGGCAAAAAAACTCACCAGTGTGTATGGTGAATTGAAAAGCCACCCTGCTAGTCACCTGCCATATGTTTTTTGTTTATCAAAAAGAAGAAGACTGCAAAATGGAAATGAACATGTAAGTAAATTTGGTAAATATTTTATGAAATTTATTAAAAATTGTTTATTTTATTTACAGAAAATATGCACGCACCACACCAGCGCAGTTGCGGTTGTATGTGGCCTTTTGCAAAGACCATCCCGAGCTCCTGCAGGGAATACACAGTTTTTATTGTGATTTATTAATACTATATACCTGTTTATTTGTTTGATTTTCACTTTGTTTTATTTATTTTGTTTAATTTTCACTTTATTTTGTTCAATTGCACTTTCGCTTTTTATTTTTCAAAGTAAACATCAGCTGTTTTATATTGATGTTACCACATGTTACCACCTATTTTCGTGGTAACGGTGTTACCAGAAAACTTTTGCCCTCAGAATACCAAAAAGGAGTAAAAGTTGCCGAGTGAATTTGTTTGCCGGTAATAATAAAGTTATTACCACAGTAGAATTGACCTGTTAGTGAATTAGTAAAGTTAACTTCCTAACTAGCCGGTGATGCAATGCTTTTATGAAGAGTGAAATTTGAATAGGAAATGAATTAAAACGGGACGCAAACGAAAACCCTTGGTGTGTATAGCTTCCAGCATACGTCGCATCAGCTTTTTGGAAATAAATCTTTTGCATATTCACTACTATCTGGCGAGCGGTTGAAGCGA